>CM077080.1:119479829-120176536 GCA_039513925.1 Platanthera zijinensis | reverse complement strand
TTCTTTTTCTTTTGGAATATCCCAGGTTCTGAGCTGTAGCCAGTTTGGTGGCTAGTTGGAGGTGGTGTTGTTGGTGGACTTCCGGACTTTGGAGTTCTGTTTTCCTTGTTAGTGAGGTTGTTTTCAGTACTTTCTTACAGACATATATTTGTGCTAGTGGGTTCGTGTCAGGTTGTTGGCGCCCACTGGTAGTTTTTACCTTGTACTAGATATATACTATTGCTGCTACCATTTTCTGGAGATAGTCTACTCGCTCTGAGAAGGTTTTATGCTAAGTTGCTAGTTATTTTTAAACTATAATTATTATTATAAATAAAGCTCATGATCAGCATGTTTTATAAGACGTATTCACTATTTTCCAAATCACGTATAAAGACCGCTTTCTTATATATTATATAAATTAAATGTAGGGTTTGCAAAGCATGAGTGGTTCTCGTGGAACCCTTATGCGCTCCTTAGGATGTTAAACCTAAATAAAGTATTTTTCCGCAGCGTATTAATATAGTTTTTCTTTTGTGGACTAGATGATCCACTGAGCCGAGGGATACGGACTCTAATCATAACTGATTTTCTATTCATTAAGCACATGATTTTCTTGCATAAAGATTGTAGTTGGTTTTGCCTGAGCGTCAGCAGTTATCCCCTGCTTGACGTGGCATCACGACGCGTGTTTTCTCTTACTCTGATAATTCTTAATTCGGAGAAAATGCGGGTTGTGACAGTTGGTATCAGAGGGAGGTTGCTTGACAAGTTAGTTGAGCAACCTTCCTTTGTTCGCTTATTAGTAGTTCAGCATCATGTCATTCACACACCGATATGTCATCAGCACGTCTTGGCAAAAGCACGAACACTACACTCATAGCATAACATGAAGTATACGGGGCATATTATGTAGTATGGGATGCATAATATGTGTTCGTATATGGATCCACCATAGGGGCTACATGTGAGGGTTATGTAGTATGGGATGCATAACCTCACCACATGACTGCGACTAGCACGTTTCTTTTTCATTGCATGGAAATGTTATGTAGTATGGGATGCATAACATTTTCATGCGTACGCCGCTCATAACATGCATTAGGGCCTTTTTTTTAGAATGCATAGCACAATCATGCATATCATATCATTGCATAAGCACAACGCGCCGAGCTAAAGATTTGCAGGATGACATAAGTACACACATGAGTTTTCAAATTAACATAAGTTCATGCATCCGATCTAGGCACAAGAGTTAGTAAGGTGGTGGTTAACCATCCTAGGTTAGGGCATATCATCTAATTTTTGTGAAGAAGATAAACTCTCAGAGCAAGTTTAGCAGCTTTAAGTCTATATCTACATATGTATTGTCTGTACTGGTAATCGGTTCTAGTCGTGGGATTTGGATCTGATTTGCGTTGTAATGATTTTTTAGGATGGCTAGGCATCCTGCGACTCGATCGACTCCCCTGTCTGAGGGTGAATCTTCTGGAGCTCAGAACGATGCGATGATCGAGAGTCTGCGTCAGAGTAGCGAAGCTATGGGCAGGCAGTTGGAGGAGGTGCAAGCCCAGATTCAGTCTTTGGTGGCTGTTGTGGCAGGTCAGGCTCAGGGTGCGCAAGTTCCTGCTGGGGGGTTAGCTGTTCCTCCTCCTCCTGCACCCTTGAGACCTCCAGTGGTGGTGCCAGCAGAGATGGCCTTCATCTCGCAGTTTTAGAGGCTGAGCCCTCCCACTTATGATGGGAAGGCAGATTTCATGGTGATAGACGACTGGCTGATCTCCATGGAGGAGATGTTCTCATACTCAGGGATTGCAGATGATCAGAGGGTGATGATAGCCGCCTATCAGCTTAAAGGTTTGGCTAAGAGTTGGTGGCTGAGAGAGAAGGAGAGCTTGGTAGCCGGATGCTCTTGGGAAGTGTTCAAGGAGATGCTGTTGAGGAAGTTCTTACCCTCGGTCGAGCGTGACCGCCTCATGAATGACTTCCTCCATCTGAAGCAAAGGCAACTCACGGTGGGTGAGTATGAGATAGAGTTCAGCAAGTTGAGCCGTTTTGCCCCGGGATTGGTCAGCGTTGAGGCTGATCGAGTTAAGCGATTTCTCGGTGGTTTGAGGAGTGAGGTGCAGCAGTTGGCCAGTGCTTATGGGTCAGTGACTTATGCTGGAGTGGTAGAGGCTGCTCTTAAGGTTGAGGCCATTGAGACGGCGAAGAGCAGAGGCCAGCAGTTGAAGAAGGATAAGAGGAAGTTGGTAGAGGAGAAGAAACCCCTGGTACCCGATGCTGTTCCGGGAAAGAGGAGCAGAGTGGTGTGAAGTTTTTGTGGCCGGTCAGGCCATCCTGTCGAGAGGTGTTTCAAGAAGGTGGCAGCTCAGAAGAAGGAGCAGGTTCATGTGATTCAGGGTGCTCCTAGTAGAGATGTCTCCTGTTCCGTTTGCAAGCGATCCGGGCATGATGCGGCCCAGTGTTGGACCAAGGAAAGAGTCTGCTATCAGTGTGGGCAGAAGGGTCACATTAAGTCGAGGTGTCCTTAGGTCCAGTCAGCTCTTCCTGCAGTTCCATTACAGGCATTACCTCCACCTCAGCGTGTGGACAAGGGAAAGGGGAAGCTGAACGTGATTTCTTCCGAGGAGGCTCAGGCTTCGACCCAGGTGATCTCAGGTTAGTTGTTTGTTGTTTTTCTTTCTAGCCTGGTAGTTTAGTTGTTAGACTGTTTGCAGTACTGTTGTGCTAGTTCCTTAGCTTTGTGCGTTCCTATAGGGAAATTTAAGGTGAAGAACCGCTGGGCGCGTGTTCTGTTTGACTCCGGCGCTACCCACTCATTCGTGGCTAGAGCCTTTGTGGAGCATCATCGGTTGTCTCTAGATCGTGTTCGGGATTCCTTCCGTGTCAAGTTTCCCTCTGGTGAATGTGTGTTGTCAGATTTGGGTATTTTGGATTGCCCGGTTTTGTTGGGGGATTTTCTTGTGAAGGCGGACCTGAAGATGATTGATCTAGAGGACTTCGATGTCATTTTGGGCATGGACTGACTCTCTCGGTATGATGCGGTCATTTAGTGCAAAGGAAAGCGCTTGGACTTCATCAGGGACGACGGTCAGCCCGGCAGCGTGTATGCTGATCCGTGTCAGGATTCTCCTGTTCTCTCGGCGGTATGTGTTCAGAGATTGTTTCTTTCTGATTGTTGTGTTTGTTTAGTCTCGGCAGTTGGAACTGTTGTTAGCGTGCCACGCTTGGAGGAGATTCCTATTGTTCGTGGTTTCGCCGATGTTTTTCCTGATGATCTTCCTAGTATCCCTCCTGAGCGGGATGTGGAGTTTGTTATTGATTTGGAGCCGGGTACGCGTCCTATTGCTAAGGCGCCGTACCGGATGGCCCCTCGTGAGTTAGAGGAGTTGCGAATTCAGTTAGATGAGTTGTTGGCTAAAGGTTTTATCAGGCAGAGTTCGTCGCCTTGGGGTGCTCCTGTTTTGTTCGTAAAGAAGAAAGATGGGTCGATGCGGCTTTGCATCGACTATAGAGAGTTGAACAAGGTCACTATCAAGAACAGGTACCCTCTACCGAGGATCGATGATTTATTTGACCAGTTACGTGGTAGCACGGTGTTCTCCAAGATCGATCTTCGTTCGGGCTATCATCAGCTCAGGATCCGTGAGGCAGATATTCCACGGACTGCGTTTAGGTCGAGGCATGGACACTTTGAGTTTTTGGTGATGTCGTTTGGTTTGACCAACGCACCATCAGCTTTCATGGACATGATGAATCGGGTATTCAAGGATTTCCTAGACAAGTTCGTTGTGGTCTTCATTGATGACGTGTTGGTTTATTCTCGCAGTGCTGAGGAGCATGAGCAGCATCTGCGCTTGGTACTATCAGAATTGAGGAACCACAAGTTATTCGCCAAGTTGAGCAACTGCGAATTTTGGTTGCCTCAGGTTTCTTTTCTAGGCCACGTGGTGAACAAGGATGGGATCTCGGTTGACCCAGAAAAGATTGCAGCAGTGATGGATTGGAGTAGGCCGAATACTCCTAAGGAGATCAGAAGTTTCTTAGGGTTGGCTGGCTATTACAGGAGATTCGTGGAGGGTTTCTCTTCTCTAGCCGCACCTTTGACCAAGCTGACTCAGAAGAATGTGGCTTTTGTTTGGAGCGAGAAGTGCGAAGAAGCTTTTCAGGAGTTAAAGAGGAGATTGTGTACTGCTCCCGTTCTGACCCTTCCTACTGAGGGCGTGGATTATGATGTGTATGTGGATGCTTCGCTTGTAGGTCTGGGATGCGTATTAATGCAGGATGGAAAAGTAATCGCTTATGGGTCAAGGCAGCTGAAGACTCATGAGAAGAATTATCCTACGCATGACCTTGAGTTTGCAGCGGTTATCTATGCGTTGAAGTTGTGGAGGCACTTACTTTATGGGGCTCAGTGCAAGATTTTTCTGACCATAAGAGCCTGAAGTACGTGTTCACGCAGAAAGAGTTGAATCTGCGTCAGCGGCGGTGGCTTGAGTATGTGGCGGATTATGACGTAGAAATCCAGTATCATCCGGGCAAGGCCAATGTGGTGGCCGACGCCCTGAGCCGAAAGACGGGAAAGATCTTTAACCTCTCCACCGATCGGTTAGTTGAGGAGTTCCTCCTTATGGATATTTCAGTGGGATGCTGTGCTTTGCAGAATAGTTTGTCAGTGGCAGAGCCGTCCTGGATTTCTTTGACTAGACTGCATCAGAAGGACGATCCGGATCTGTTGCACCTTTTTACCAGGACAGAGAAGGGAGAGTTGCCAGATTTTGCTATTGATGATGCGGGTACTTTGAAGTACCGTGGCAGGTTTTGCGTTCCCGCTGTTGGGGACATTAGAGGTATGATTTGCAGTGAGGCTCATGGTTCCAGCGTTGCCAACCATCCAGGATCTACGAAGATGTACCGTGACTTAAGGCAAATTGCCTGGTGGTATGGTATGAAAGGAGATATAGCCCGTTATGTTGCTGAGTGTCACACTTGCAAGCGTGTGAAGGCCGATCATGGAAGGCCTGGTGGTAAGTTGACTCCGCTAGAGATCCCGACTTGGAAGTGGGAGAGTATATCTATGGACTTCATTACGGGTTTGCCAAAATCCCCGAGAGGATTTGATTCTGTTTGGGTTATAGTGGATAGATTGACGAAGTGTGCTCACTTCGTGCCTTATAAGATTGATTACCCGATGAGGAAGATAGCGGAGTTGTACTTGAATGAAGTCATCCGACTCCACGGTGTGCCGGTTAGCATCATTTCTGATCGAGACTCCCGGTTTACTTCTCGTTTTTGGCAGAGTCTGCAGGAGGGTTTGGGTACGGATCTGAGGTATTCTACTGCGTACCACCCTCAGACCAATGGGCAGACGGAGCGGGTCAATCAGATTGTTGAGGATATGATCCGGTGCTATATTTTAGACCACGGTGGAGCGTGGGATGAGCGTCTGCGACTCATGGAATTTGCTTATAATAACAGTTATCAGGAAAGCTTGCAGATGGCTCCGTTCGAAGCTTTGTATGGGAGGCGCTGTAGGACTCCGTTGTTTTGGGCCGAGGCTGGTGAGAGGCCGTTGTTGGGTCCAGATGCTCTGGAAGAGATGGAAGTCTCCGTGAAGCTTATTCGTGAAAAGCTTCGTTTAGCTCAGGAGAGGTATGAAAAGAACGCCAATCGGCGTAGGTCTGCTTTGGAGTTTTTAGTAGGGGATCATGTATACCTCAAGGTTTCTCCAATGGTTGGTGTGAAGAGATTTGGTAAAAATCGGAAATTGGACCCAAGGTATGTGGGCCCGTTCGAGATTTTGGAGCGGATTGGTGTGTCTGCTTATAGATTGGATTTGCCAGCGAACTTCCCTGGTGTTCATAATGTTTTTCATGTTAGCCAGTTGCGGAAGTGTGTGCGCAGCAGTGGGCAACTTTTGGATGTTGTGCCCCAGTTGGAGACCAACCTCTCTTTTATTGAGGTGCCAGTTCGTATTTTGGATACTCAGGAGCGTGTGCTGCGAAAGAAGTCCATACTGATGGTGAAAGTTCTATAGAAAAATCAGGATTTGGAGAGCGCGACTTGGGAGCTAGAGTCGGCCATGAGGAGGGCGTACCCTCACCTGTTTCGTTGATTTGATCGATATGTTTCCCTTTGTAACTTCTGTTTGTTACTTTTCCTTCTTTAGTAGGAGGGTTGTGCGGAAAGTTTCGGGACGAAACTTTCTTTTAGGGGGAGTGACTGTAACGCCCCGTTTTTTCAGCGATTATTTTTATTCTCGTTTAGCGTTACGATGACGTGTTTCCGTGGCTTGTGCCATTTGTGGAGTGTGGTTTAGCTCCTTAGAACTGAGTGCCCTATTCTATAGCCTGTTGGCAAGATCTCCCTAGCAAGCCGAGTCGTTTTGGGTGACCCGGTGTGGCCTCTCGGGGGGATGTTGGTGTTTGGCTTTATTTGGGTATAACTCGAGTTCTGTTCGTCGAAAAGTAATTTCGACTTCGTCGTTGTGTTCGTAGCGTGGGTATTTAGCTACGGAGCGAATTTCGTCGAATTCCGAGGTAGTTCGGTTTTCGCGTCGTTTTGGTGCTTTATGTAATTTTGTAATTAATTATATAATTATATAATTATATATATATATATATAGAATGAAAAGAGCCGCTCATATTCTCCAAAATTTGGAAACCGCCGCCTGTACGAGAGAAAGAAAACCGCCGGACTACCCTTCCCTTCGGACGCCGATTCCCGGAGCGTTTGTGGACGGAATTCGATTCCGAGAGTGGATTCGGATTGCTCTCGTCAAGACCTTCATTCCTACGGTAAGAAATTCGATTTTCGTGGAGTTTTGGGAGGATTGGAATTTTCGGTTTTGGAAGTTTTCCGCCATTAATGGCCGAGTGTTGTTTTAGGTGTTGCGGCCGTTTTGATCCGTGCGAAGAGGAGGAAAGCAGTTCAAAGCTTCGCTGTGAATTGAGGCAAGTGGTATTCTTGCCCTTGCCAAGTTTTCTTTTTGATTCTACTTGCTGAAATTGAAATCCCGGTTAGCCCAGGTTAGAGGCCTTGTTGTTCTCATTTCTTGCTAACTATAGGGCTTAGTTCTTCCTACTGAAACCCCCCTATTTTGTGATGATTGGAATCCAAATTGTCGGCGTAAAGCCGTTGTTTTCCTTTACTCTGATTGTTGCTCTGGTTCGGGTGTAGCCAAGAGGGAGAGTTAGGAGGGGGTGTAGTTGCCGATTTTCGTTAAGGTATTACTCGAATGATTAGGCATAGTTTGTATGGTAGTGGTGCGCGACGTTGGTAGTTTCTTGCTGCTTCTGCAGTTGCGTGAGTCGTGTGCGCGTTCCGGTGTCGTTCGGGAAATTCCAAACGGTACAGGTTGACCGCGCACGGTCATTAACCGTTAGGGCGCACGACCACTGATCGTGTGCCTCTGTTCGTGCGCGTATAACTTTCAGTTTCCAAAGTTCTGTCTCGGAGAATCGCACGAGCGCTGGCAGCAGTGCGCACGACCAGTGGTCGTGCGACACTGATCGTGCGCAGTCGCTAGGTTTTTCTCAGGTTTCCAGGTTCGCTTCGCACAATCATCAGGCGATGAGTGCACACGACCACTGATCGTGCGTCACTGATCGTGCGCTTTGTATATTTTCTTTTGCTAAGCGAATTTAGCTGGTTTCGAGTGCGGGAGTTTAGATACTCAAGTGGCAGGCAACTACTCGAGTTCTGGATCTTCTGCCTTGGTCGTTCGACTGTCGTCGAGCTCCGTATTCTTTAGTGGGTTTGTGGGTAGTGGCATTATTTTGGCGGCGAGTGAGGCTAGCCCACTCAACGCCAAAGTTTAGGTAGGCACTGAGTGGGTTTCACTCAATGCCTAGTCATGTTGGTTTATTTCAACACTCCTCCTTTACCTTGTATTTCGTTTCCGAGTGGATTTCCAGTTGTATTTCTGGGTTTTCCTTGTCGGCCGTTTTCTTTATTTTCCTAAAGGCCGAATCGTGGGTCGTGGTTAGTAGTGGTGGTTGTAGCTCTTTATGGGGGTGGAGTTGTGTGATACAGCTAAGGCCACCCATGTTTTTTTCTTGCTCCAGGTACGGGCTGGGCATGTCGGGTGGAAGGTCCCTTGTGTTTTCACGTGTTGACCCTCGAGCTTTTGACTTGGACATGGTGGATTGGGGGACTGCGTTTGCCTTCGATCCGGTTCCTCGTTGTTGTTTTTGCTACTATCACTTCCCTCAGTTTAGGGTGTTAGAAGTTTCTTCTTTGGTAGTTTGTAGCATTCTGGCTCTTGGCAGCCTAGTAGGCCCTGCAGGATGTGGTTCCTGGGCTAGGTCGTTGCTGTTTCTTTGCACGTTGTGCATTTCTTGTTGTCCTATTTTGGACAGTTGTGACTCTTTCTACTGCATGTTTTTCAGTTACTTTGTCCTTTGGTTGACTCTTTCATGCAGTTTTTCTTTGTTTAGCTTGCTGAGGTATTCTTTTTCTTTTGGAATACCCCAGGTTCTGAGCTGTAGCCAGTTTGGTGGCTAGTTGGAGGTGGTGTTGTTGGTGGACTTTCGGACTTTGGAGTTCTGTTTTCCTTGTTAGTGAGGTTGTTTTCAGTACTTTCTTACAGACATATATTTGTGCTAGTGGGTTCGTGTCAGGTTGTTGGCGCCCACTGGTAGTTTTTACCTTGTACTAGATATATACTATTGCTGCTACCATTTTCTGGAGATAGTCTACTCGCTCTGAGAAGGTTTTATGCTAGGTTGCTAGTTATTTTTAAACTATAATTATTATTATAAATAAAGCTCATGATCAGCATGTTTTATAAGACGTATTCACTATTTTCCAAATCACGTATAAAGACCGCTTTCTTATATATTATATAAATTAAATGTAGGGTTTGCATAGCATGAGTGGTTCTCGTGGAACCCTTATGCGCTCCTTAGGATGTTAAACCTAAATAAAGTATTTTTCCGCAGCGTATTAATATAGTTTTTCTTTTGTGGACTAGATGATCCACTGAGCCGAGGGATACGGACTCTAATCATAACTGATTTTCTATTCATTAAGCACATGATTTTCTTGCATAAAGATTGTAGTTGGTTTTGCCTGAGCGTCAGCAGTTATCCCCTGCTTAACGTGGCATCACGACGCGTGTTTTCTCTTACTCTGATAATTCTTAATTCGGAGAAAATGCGGGTTATGACAGTATACCCAGGTTCAAAGTCTAGGTCTAAGTTAGTCTTAGTAGAGTAGACCTCATAAAGACCAGCATTGGACTTCATTTCAAAGACCAAGACTCGGAAGTAATCTGTGGATCTGATATCAGTTCGACTTTCGCCGAACTCGGCTCGAAGATCATCGATCTCCGATTGACGATCGCAGAGATAAAATCTCTAAGCTGAGCTCGACGATCTCAGAACTCAGATCGACGATTTCCAGTCTCAGCTCGACGATCTTCTATCTCAGCTCTGCGATTATTTATCTGTGTTCGACTACCTTTTTGCGCTGCTGTCTTGAAGACTTTATTCTTATTTTGTCAAGGCTATTTATGACATAAAATCTTGGTAGTTAATGCTGATGTTATCAAGGCGTATAGCCGTTTCTATTGCAGCATTAACTACAGGTTTTCACAGAGTTATTATATTGTCTTATATGCCAAAGACAGTTGAGGAAATCATTTATTGCAGATATTGTAGTCGTTGTCTCTCCTCGATTCCTGCAAAATAATTAAAGGAATGTTTTTGAAATTCAAGTCAGAAATTGCTTTATCTTACAAAAAGAAGAAGGTTGTCGATTCGATGACTAAACAGACACAAGAGATAGACACACAGAGAAAGACAGAAAATTGTTCCTGCAAATATCCTAAAAACATTCTGAAGCAGTTCTTCATCAGTTTTCTCATTACTGTCAGTGCTCTGAAGAAGAAGCAAGAAGAATAACTTTTACAAATAAAGAGTCTTTTTGTTCTTCTCTTCCAGGACCTTGCTAAGATATTCCAGCACCATTTGTCTAATGCTCCTAGACCAAGTCTCTCGGTTGAAGACCTACTCACCATGTGCAAAGCTTCCCAGCCTGAACCCTTCTACATCTCAGGGGGAGTTTTGACAACATCTTTGAATCCACAGTCTTCTCATTGTTTTGAGAAAATAAGACTTTCATCACTCATTCATCCCCACCTCTGTACAGGATTTTAATTCCCTTCAAAATTATTCTGGTTCACAAGTCTCCTTCCAAAAGACTTGGGTTGGTTTTTGGGCCCCTGATCAAAAGCTCATTTGTGGCAGTCACCTGATCAAAACCAACAGTGGATTCCTACCAAGGGTGGTAGAAGAGTGGATGTATCCAGTTGGGGAACCACTATAAAATTCTTGTGTTGTCTGGTTATGCTTTCTGTGTTCTTGTGCCTTGTGTGCTTGTGCTGTGGTTAGATTAGCTTAGTTTATTTGCTTTCATCTTTTCTGTAAAAAGATTTTTTATAACTCTATTCCCCCCCCCCACATAGAGTTATTCAGAGTTTATCACCCCTCCCTTTTCTTTCACAAAGGAGTCCTGCATCTCCACCCGTATAAAGCCTCATAAGGGGCCATGCCAATGCGGGACTGGTGGTTATTATTGTACGAGAATTCAATAATTGGTAGCTGCTTATCCCATGGTTCTCTGCGGTACAGTATGCAAAGAAACAACAAATCCTCCAGTGTCTGATTGGTGTGCTCTGTCTGCCCATCCATCTGAGGGAAGAAGGCGGTACTAAATGTCAATCGGGTCCTCAAATAATCCTGGACCGACCTCCATTCCTTAGACGTAAATCATCCATCACGATCGGACACTATCGTCCTCAACACTCCATGGTATCAGACGAACTGCTCTACAAACCTCCGCACTAAGTCACCCACCGGAGTGTCCTTCCTGATCGGTAAAAATCTGGCCATCAATCGATCGACGATCACCCATATCGAGTCATTCCCTGCATATGACCGAGGAAGACCATGTATGAAATCCATGGCGATATCGTCAAACTTCCACTCCGGCACCGAAAGTGGCTGCAATAATCCGGCTGAACTCTTACACTCTTCTTTCACTAACTGACAGGCCTCGCAATGGGTCACGAAGTATGTGATATCCCTCTTCATACCTGGCTAGTACATCATCCTCCTCAGGTCGGCCCTCATCTTATTGATGCTTAGGTGCACCGAGTACCTGCTGTAGTGAGCCTCGGTCATAATGTCCTCCTGAATCCTGCCCCCAGCCGGTATATACACCCGTCATCTAAAGCACAACAACCCATACCTCTCAGTATACTCCCTGGTCATGCCTGCCTCCAAGGTCCTAAATACTGGCTCAAGCTTGTCATCCCTTCTCTTCTCAGCCCTGATACGATCTCGAATATCATCGGTAGTGCTCATCGCAGCCAGATACTCATTATAAAGCTCTGAGTTGCCCGAAGACATCAAGCTAATCTACATATCCTCCATCATCCATATCAGTTTCATAGACATCAACTGGGGATCTGCTCCTGAAGTGGTAACCCTCCGGCTCAGTGCATCCGCCACCACATTCTACTTACTCGGGTGATCGTGTATCGTGTACTCATAATCAGATAAAAACTCCACCCATCTTCTCTGGCGGATGTTCAACTCCTTCTGCATATCGACATATTTCGGATTCTTGTGATCCCAAAATATTTCGCAGTGCACCCCATAAAGGTAATGCCGCCAAATATTCAGAGCGAACACCACTGCACCCATCTCCAAGTCATGCACAGGGTATTTCTGCTCGTGCTTCTTTAGCTGGCGGGAGGCGTATGCTATCACATGTCCATGCTGCATCAGTACATTGCCCATCCCCTGAATTTATGCATCAGTGTACACCTGGAAGCCCTCCTTCCCAAATGGGAGAGAGAGGATAGGTTCCGATGTAAGCCAACCCTTCAAATCCTGGAAGGTCGCCTCACACTGCGGTGTCCAAATGAACGGAGTGTCCTTCATCGCCAAAGAAGTGAGTGGAAGGGCTATCTGAGAGAATCCTTGAACAAACTTCAGGTAATACCCGGCCAAACCCAGAAAACTTCGGACATTCGTGGTCGTCTTTAACTGAGGCCAATCTCGCATTACCTGAATCTTCACGGGATCCACTACCAATCCTGCTCCACTAATAATGTGGCCTAAAAAGGCTACCTCCATCAGCCAAAACTTGCATTTGCTGACCTTGGCATACAACTGATGCTCCCTGAGCTTCTCTAGAGTCAAGGCCAGATGTTGGGCATGCTCTTCCTTCGTCCTAGAGTAAATAAGAATGTGATATATGAACACAATGACAAACTTGTCAAGATACGGCTCGAACACCCGGTTCATCAAGCTCATGAAGGTCGATGGCACATTCATGAGCCCAAAGGGCATCACGATAAACTCGTACAAGCCATATCTGCTACTAAACGCCGTCTTCGGGATATCTTCTTCCTGAATCCGTAACTGATAGTTTCCCGACCTCAGATCCAACTTCGAGAACAAATGTGCTTCCTCTTGCTGATCAAATAACTCATCGATCCTTGGCAGTGGATATGTGTTCTGGACTGTCAACCGGTAAAGTGCATGATAGTCGATTCACAACCTGAGGGTCCCGTCCTTCTTTTTCACAAACAAGACCAGAGCTCCCCAAGGCGAGGAACTTGGCCAAACGATCCAGCCTCCACCAGCTCCTTTAGCTGACTCCTAAACTCCAACAGCTCCTTTGGAGCCATTCGATAGGGAGCCCTAGACACCATCTTAGCTCCAGGCACCAACTGAATCTGGAAATCCTTCTCTCGATGCGGCGACAATCCCGGTAGCTTCTCTGGGAACACATCCGTAAATTCCTGCACTACCGATATATCGGCAAACATCGTCTTCACCTTGGCCATCTCGAAGAACACCTGATAGACCTCATCTCCCTTCATGTGGGCCTTGACGACCTGAATATTAGATAACATCCTACGGGAGACGGGAGTAATACCTTCAAAGGTCGCGAAGGTGCCGTCATAACTCAATACAACCTTCTTTGTCGGGCAATCTATCTGGGCGTGGTTCTGAGTAAGCAATTTCATGCCCAGAACCAGGTCAAAGTCCGGCATCCTCAGGACCGTAGTTTGGGCCTCGAGTGTCAGACCATCAATAGTCACCCTTAGGAGGCACTTATCAGTAGCTAAGACCTCCATACCGTTGGGGAGACGCACCCTCCTGGCGACTCCCGAATAATGTCTGACTCCCTCCAGTCCCTTTATGAACTCCTCGGAGACGAAATTGTGCGACGCCCCCGTATCCACCAAGGTGTGGGAAGGTTTGCCGCACACCATGACTATTCCTGTTTATTTGAGTTTGGTTAGGTAACTGGTCTTATAGTTTTCTTTCCTAGTATGCTATTGTTTGTTTGGGTTTTCAAAGGTTCCAAAAGCAAATACAACATAGAAATTACTAGCATACCTGCAATCACCCTGCCCGGGTCCCGAGGTGGAGCCAAGTCTAGAGCAAACACCTGCTCCCTCTCTTGCCTCCGATCTCCGCCCTGGAAACCACGTCCTCTTCCACGGCCTCAGCCTACAAACTGCTGAGCGGGCGGGGCAGCCTGTGGTACCGGTTGAGGTGGCCCTGTCATGGGGAAGTTTCTCCAGATGTGCCCTACCTGATGATAATTGTAGCACTCAGGAGGGGGAAGTGATACACTCCAAGGCCTCTGTATTTGCCACATCTAAAGAGGTTGAGGGGAAAATACCACTGGCACTGTTGGGTACATTGGAAAATGTGTACCTGATTTGAAGAAGCCCAACTTAGCTCAATGATATACATCAAGGTGTATTTGATGTTGTTTTGAGTTGACATGTGCAGGTGAAGAAGTATTAAAGAATGCAGAAAAATATTCTAAGTCCACATGTCGATACCTGAAGAAATTGTGTCGACACTTCAGAATATTTGTGTCGACACTTCAGAATATCAGTGTCGACACAGAGAAAGATAGTCGACCACATTTATGTCGACATTGGGAAGCAGTGTCGACACATAAAGAAAATCGTCGACTTCAGCACTGGGAAGCAGTGTCGACACAGTGAAAGATAGTCGACACCCAGAGAAAGTTAGTCGACTAGTGAAAGATAGTCGACCAGAGAAAAATAGTCGACTAGTGGAAGATAGTCGACTAGTGAAAGATAGTCGACACTGGGTGGATGTGTCGACACCTTGAGATTGAGTCGACACATATTGGCAGAAGTCGACTATGCTTGTGTCGACACCAGAAGACTGAGTCGACACATTTTGGCAGAATTGAAGATTGATGTGTCGACACCTGAAGGCTGAGTCGACACATACTGAGTTCTGAATCTACAACAACTGTGTCGACACACAGGACTTGTGTCGACACACTGCAGAGTCTAGACCAAGTTATTTTCTGAAGAAGCTGTGTCGACTTAAAGGCAACTTAGTCGACATTATCAAAGACTATGTCAACACCAAAGTCACTTGTGTCGACACAGATAGACAGATTGGTCTCGACACTTTCTAACAGACTGTCTCGACATTTTGCTGTCCAAGGCTAAGGTACAGGAACTGTTTGAAGACTTGACAGCTGTGGGTTGCCACCGTTTAATTGAAGCTATCAGACCTGTCAGGAAACAGTTAAAAACCGGATCAGCCGGTTACCATGAAGAAAGTCTATAAATAGACATATTCAGAAGGAAATAAAAAGAGAAGAAAAATAACAGAAGAAGATCTAAGAAGAAGAAACAAAAGGATTACGATCCTATTGAAGTTTCAATTCAAGAAAGTGCTAAGCTCTAAAGAAGATCTTCATCAGAAGATCTAAGAAGAAGAAGTCTAAATTATCAGAAAAGGTGTTGGATAGAGAGAGATCCAGTCATCTTGAAGAAGAAGAAGGAAGCCATCAGTGGTTTCTCAAGAAGCTGTTTGGAAATCAACTCAGCTAAGTTCAGATTCAAGAAGCTTTGAAGAAAGCTCAGATTCAGTTGATTTCATCAGCTGATCAAGAAGTGTCTTGTCCTCTTCTCTCTCAACAAAGGCAAGACATTAAAATATCTTTTCTAAATTTCTGTAGGATCTGTTTACACAGATCTGAGTTGTAAGCCTGTGTTATAAAGGCTGAGTGTAGGAGAGGTGATCTCTGAGTGGTAGGGCTATTTGCCTGAGTGTAGGAGAAGGTTCTTCTCTGAGAGGTAGGCCTTGAGGCAAGGCTGAGGTAGGGCTGTTGAGCCTGAGTTGTAGGAACCTATCCAGGTTCTGAGCTGTAGGATCTGAGGATCTGAGAATAGTGGAAGTTTGGCCGAATCTAGCAAACTGCTAGATAGGTGAAGGGGGAAAGTGGATGTACCCAGACCTTGGGGAACCACTATAAAACATTGTGCAATCTGTGATGCTTAGTTATTTGTGAATGCTGTGCTAGATGTTTTAATTTGTAATTGAATTCTGCCTAGAAGTATAAACAAGAAATTAGAACCTATTCACCCCCCCCCCCCCTCTAGGTGTTTAGGTTATCTTGAAAGTAAAACTATCAAGTGGTATCAGAGCGAGGTTCCTCAGAAAGGACTTAACAGTCTGAGGTAGATCTGAAAGGCAGAATCAAGATTCAAAAAGATGGGTTCTGGTGAGAATCATAAGGAGCTAGGGTCTATGAAATTACCCATATGCAAGAAAGAAATTTTTGGAATTTGGAAAGAAAGAGTCAGATTGTTTATGGAGGCATCTGACCCAAGGATTTACATCACAGTACAGAAAGGCCCCTTCATACCAATGAAGGTATCAGTTCTTGATGCAAATATCCAAACTCCAAAGAGTTATTCAGAAATGACCAAGGATGAAATCATCTTAGCAACCATGGATAAAAGAGCTCAGAACATTATTGTTAGTGCCATAGATGATTCAACATTTCAGAATCTGATTCACTGCAAGACCTCCAAAGAGATGTGGGACACATTGATTGTCTACATGGAGGGATCTGAAGAAGTAAGGCAGGACAGGAAATCTATGCTCAATCAGGAGTATGAAAGTTTTAGACAAGGAAAATCTGATAGCATAACTGAGTGCTACAAGAAATTCTATAGAATTGTGAAAGAGCTTATGTCCTATGGAAGAGTCTTCAGTACTTATGAACTGAATGACAAATTCTTGAGATCCTTAACAAAGGATTGGGACACAAAGATCTGTGCCATAAGAGAAGTGGCTAAATTGGCAGAGATATCTCCTCCCACCTTGTTTGGAAAGTTGCTATCCTATGAAATGCAACTTATGGTGAGGAAGGAGGAGGAAAAGAATTCAAGAGGAGAGCATAGAGAAAAGACTGTGGCATTCAATGCAGAAGCCACTAGAAAGAATAGGAGGAAATCACTATCTCCTCCTAAGGAAGTTGCAGAAGATAGTTCTGAAAATTCAAATAAGGGTTCAGAAAGCTGTGATTCAGATGCAGACTTTGCTGCATTCACAAGGCAATTCCAGAGGTTCTTGAAAAAGAAGCAATGGAAGTCTAGGCCTTGCACATCACAGCAAGTTGATGACTATTATCAGAAAAAAAGGTCATCAAGGAAAGAGAAGAGCAGATTAAAGCCCAGCAAAGCCACTACTTCAAAGATTGTCTGCTATTGTTGCAATAGGCCTGGACATGTAGTGGCTGACTGTCCTGATAAGAGAAAGGAGTCTTCAGACAAGAAGAAGACTCATCAGAAAGGCAAGAAGGAGAAATCCTTTGTTGCAAAGAAAGATAAGAGTCTAACAGACCAGTCAACTTCAGAGTCAGAATCTGAAGCTGAAGCATATATTGGACTATATGCTGCATCTGAAGAAGAGGAGTTTCTGCAGTTGCTAGACTCCATCAATGAACAAAAGGATCATCAGTGTATGGGGCTGATGGCAGTATTAGAAGAGGACATATGCCAGAATCAGTCTGGTCCTAATAAGGTACAATGTCCTTCTATTACATCTGTTTGTTGTACAAGTGAAGAATCAGCTACATCTTCATCAAGTGATGTAGATGCATCTGAATCTGAAGGAGATGTCTATCAATTGATAGACAAGTATGGGGACTTGTTGCAGGCCCTTAAGAAAAGCAAGAACCTGGTTAAATCTCAGGCTCAGGAAATTGCTGAACTAAGGGTTGCTACAACTGAGTTAGAGAAAGTTATTGATCAAAAATTAAATGAAATTGCCAAGCTGAAGAATATAACTATTATTCAGATGGGCACAATTAATTATACTAATGATCAAGTGAAGAGTCTGGAGGCCAGACTTAGAATTGAAAGGGATTTAGTGGCTAGTTACTCTAAGCCAAAATCTGTCTTACCTTTGATAGATGAATTTGTCACTCAAAAGGGTAAGGCTGGATTAGGATTTAAAGGTAACTCCAGGGCTGGCAGATTCAAGAGGAAAGGCAAAGCTCCTGTTCAGCCACTAAACCTTTCAGTCCCCATAAAGTTTAGTAAGGTGGAAGTGCCTTCTAACAAATATGATCATGAAGATATTCAAGGTCATATTAAGACTAATGTTCTGAAGAACAAGGGTGTAAATGCAAGCAGGCCTACCCATGGTCATAAACCCAATGGTTTTAAGAAATCAGTAGGTGAAGTTGCTACAGCACCAGCAATGAATAGAAATTCTTCTGACAAGGAGGTATCTAGATCTAGATACAATAAGTTTGAATGTTGGTGCTGTGGCAAGAGAGGCCATTTTGCACTAAACTGCTGGTATAACCCAAGTGTTATATAGAACAATAGTCTACCTGTTAGAAGAGGTTATGGTAGCTTTATTAATGCTAACCTGAACCAAGGACCCAAGACTTACTTGGGTTCTAAGGGTAAGTAATTCTGTGTTGCAGGTGAATCCATGTAACCATGCCCCTATATGGTACTTGGATAGTGGTTGTTCCAGGCACATAACTGGAACAAAGGGGCTGCTGAAGGAGTATTCATCTGTCAAAGATGGACCTAAAGTGATCTTTGGTGGATCTGAAAAAGGAGTCATCAAAGGGTTTGGTAACATTTCTTCTAACCTAATTACTATCACTCAAGTGGCTTATGTAAAAGGTTTGAAACATAATCTAATAAGCATAAGCCAGCTAAGTGATTTAGGATATGACATTTCATTTGTTAAAGATAGATGTCATATCAAAAGGTCAAGTGATCAAAAGATCATATTGACTGGGTATAGGAAGAGAAATGTATATTGTCTTAATTTTGAATGTGAGAATAAGGCTTCTCCCATCTGTCTTGTAGCTGATGAAAATGTTTCTCATTGTGTTAAGTGGCACAAGAGATTGGCTCATCTAAACTACAAGACAATTGGCCAACTCTTTAGCAAAGAGTTAGTGAGGAATGGACCTCAAGTTAAGTGTATAAAGGAAGGGATATGCTCAGCTTGTCAAAAGGGCAAGCAGACAAAATCCTCCTTTCAAAGCCTTGAAAACAAGGATTCTGTGAGGTGCTTATACCTCTTGCATATGGATCTTTTTGGTCCTATGCCAGTTCACAGTCTAGGTAGGAAAGTCTACACTTTTGTGGTTGTAGATGACTATTCTAGATTTATATGGGTGTTCTTTCTGAAACAAAAATCTGAAACCCCAAGTGTATTACTTAATTTTGTAAAGCAAATTCAGAATGAACTAAATAGTACAGTGGTCAAAATCAGAAGTGACCATGGTACTGAGTTTCAATCTGAAAGCATAACAAAATTGTGTAAAGACTTTGGGATTTTCCAAGAGTTCTCCTCACCTAGAACACCTCAGCAAAATGGAATTGCTGAAAGAAAGAATAGAACATTAATTGAAGCAGGTAGAACTCTGTTGAGTGACACCTCTCTCCCAGAATATTTTTGGGCTAAGGCAGTTAACACTGCTTGTCATGTAATCAATAGGGCTACTATCACCAAAAGCCACAAAATGACTCCCTATGAGATTGTGAAAGGCAGAAAACCAAATCTATCTTACTTTAGGATCTTTGGTTACAAGTGTTATATACTTAACAATGGCAAGTCATATTTGACTAAGTTTGCTGCCAAATCCCAGGATGGGATATTTGTTGGTTACAACACAAATAGTAAGGCCTATAGAGTCTTCAACTTGATTACTCAAGTTGTTGAAGAATCTGTGCATATTGTGTTTGATGAAACAAGATTAATCAACTATGAGTTGTCTTGTAGATCAAATGACTCAACAGGTATAAGCAAAAGTATGGACAAGCTCTCCATTACTGAAGTATCAAAGGAAGATGGGGCATTGGAAAATGAAGGCTTCTGTCCAGGGGGAGAACAAGACACTATAGAAGCTGATGAAAACCAAGAGATTCAGCTAAATGAAGGAGCTAGAAATGTTCAACCAGAAGGGAATCTTCCTCCAGCTACAAGACATTTAAGAGATCATCCAGCTGATCAGATAATAGGTGATCCAAGACAGGGGGTGCAAACTAGAAGCAGAAATCAAAACACAGTTCTACATTCAAGTTTCCTGTCACAAATGGAGCCTAAGAAGTTTGAAGAAGCTATCCAAGACCAGCACTGGATTGATGCTATGCAAGAGGAGCTGAATCAATTCAGAAGGTGCAATGTCTGGGAGCTTGTTCCTAAACCAAGAGGCCACAATATAATTGGCACAAAATGGATCTATAGGAACAAGCTAGATGAAAGTGGAATAATAGTAAAGAATAAAGCAAGATTGGCTGCAAAAGGATACAGGCAGGAAGAAGGGATTGACTTTGATCAAACCTTTGCTCCAGTAGAAAGGCTGGAGGCAATCAGAATATTCCTTGCCTATGCAGCCTATCAAGACTTCAAAGTATACCAGATGGATGTGAAGTCAGCATTTCTGAATGGTGATCTTAAAGAAGAAGTATATGTAGAGCAGCCATCAGGTTTTGTAGATCCTCTTAAACCTGATTTTGTTTATAAGCTTAGGAAAGCTCTGTATGGGTTAAAGCAAGCTCCAAGGGCTTGGTATGAAACCCTGTCTACTTTCCTTATTGAGAATAAATTCTCAAGAGGAAAAATTGACAAAACTCTATTCCTTAGGGAATCCAAAGGCAAGATCATCTTAGTTCAGATCTATGTTGATGACATAATCTTTGGATCTACTAAAAACAACCTTTGTAAAAAGTTTGCCAAACTTATGCAAGGGAAGTTTGAGATGAGCAGTATGGGGGAACTGAAGTTCTTCTTGGGACTCCAAGTAAGACAGACTGATGATGGCTTGTCCATATCCCAGTCTAAGTTCACCAAAGAATTGATTAAGAAATATGGTATGGAGTCATCCTCCACCATGAGAATTCCTATGGGAACAAGTATGCCTATATGCAAAGATGATGCAGGTAAACCTGTTGATGAGACTTTGTATAGAGGAATAGTTGGCTCACTACTATATCTCACTGCTAGTAGACCAGATATTATGTATGCTACATGTGTCTATGCTAGGTACCAAGCCTGCCCTAAAGAATCTCATTATACTGCAGTCAAAAGGATTCTGAGATATCTTAAGGGCACACCTAATCTAGGTCTTTGGTACCCTAGGAATAGAGATTTTCAACTAACAAGCTATTCAGATGCAGATTTTGCAGGATGTAGAGAGGATAGGAAGAGTACTATAGGTACTTGTCAATTCCTGGGAGGAAGACTAATATCATGGAGTAGTAAGAAGCAGACCAGTGTGGCAATTTCCACAGCTGAGTCTGAGTATGTTGCTGCTGGAAGCTGCTGTGCACAGCTATTATGGATGCAGCATCAGCTTAAGGATTATGGTATTCAAGTAAGTAGAACACCTCTTTTGTGTGATTCTAAGAGTGCAATTTCTATTGCTAATAATCTTGTTTCTCATAGTAGAACTAAGCATATAGAAATAAAATACCATTTTCTTAGAGAACATGAAGAAAAAGAAGACATTTCATTGGAATTTGTGAAAACAGATTATCAAATAGCAGATGTGTTTACTAAGCCCCTAGATGAGACCAAATTCAATAAATTCAAAATTGAATTAGGTATGTTAACCATTGATTAGTGTAATCACAATATCATCAACAATGAAGTTGAAGTGGTAACAAGACATTCAAGTGATATAAAGACACATTGAAGTAGTATCAAGTACTCTGTAGTACTTATAAGTTGTGATGAACAAACAGAAATTGGCTAAGTAAGATGGTGTCGACACATTCAGTAATATTGTGTCGACTCAGGGTAGTAATGTCGACAAGTCAGAGTTATTGTGTCGACAAAGAAAATATGTGTCGACACTTAAGAATCTTATTGTCGACTTATCCAGGAATGTAGTGTCGACTTCACCAGGATAGTGGTGTCGACATAACTGCAAATTGGTGTCAACACATAATAGACGGACTTGATGTCGAGACAATAGAAGCTTGTGTCGACACATTCCATCTGTGTCGACACTTATAGTCTGTTTTTGGCGTCTTTTGATCTTCTTTAAACAGAAGGTATAAATAGGTCAAAAACTCATTCTGTCGACACGCTTACAAGGTTTTCGAAACCCTGTGTCGGCATTCTCTCTCTCTCTCTCTCTCTCTCTTTCTCTCATCTTTCAAGCTTTCTCGACTGATCAATGGCGCCAAAGATTGAAGATAATGTGAATGAAGGATATGAGTTGGTGCGCCAGGCCTTTGCTACTGCCCCTCCAGATGTTCTCGGGGTTATCTCTCTCCTCTCCGACTCAGGATTAGAATTTCTGGTCTCCGAACCATCTAAGATATGGAAGAAGGAGGTGCATGAGTTCTATACTTCTGCATCTGTTGTCTCTGAAAGTCATGAGATAAAATCAACAGTTCATGGTTCACCAGTGGAAATTACACCAAGTAAGTTAAGAACAATTCTACACTTACCTATAATTGAGAATGAAGAGGATGTCCCTGCTTCTAAATCAAGGGAAGCTCTTCAATGGTGTGGATTGGATTCCACCATGAAAATTGGAGCTGCTTTCAATAGGAAAGGAATGAATCAACAGGGTAAGTTTCTGTCTGAGGTGGTTGAAAAGTTATTCTGTGTAAGCCAGGTGGACATGATAGGATTTCCGCCTATATGTTCAGCCTAATGACCAGGATTGTGTTTACAATTCCAACGAATTGGTCAACTGTAATCTTTAAAAAGATTAAGGAAGGAATCAAGAAGCCAAATCTGGCTAGAATAATGAGTATATACCTAAGTAAGGAGATTCCTGATGTTATGCAACAACAATCTGGAACAAAAATTAATCACATGAGAAGGATGGACATGAGATTGTTCTCCAGATGGGATAGGGTGCTGACCAAAGAGATGCCTGAAGTGGAAAGGCAGGATTCACCTGAGAAATCCCCAGGTCATGCTACCAGTACTGAGCACCCACAAGAAGAACAAGTAAGACAAGAGGTTGAAGATCAGCCTGCTTCTACACAAGTTCAGGATGCCACAATACCTGCAATTCAAGAAGAAGAAGTAAGAATACCAGCTCAGCAAGTTTATTCACCTACACAGACTGTATCTACTCATGACCAGGTACAGGTACAGGGGGAGCTGGTGTATTTTCCTACAAAAGACATTTCTAATATTTCTATTTCTGCACAGGTCCAGGGAAAGCAAGTGTCCTCACCTGCCCAGGACATCACCAATACTGAACAAGTACAGGGGGAGAAGCTGTCTGAGCAAGTGCAAGACGATGCTCAAATTGATATATCTCAAAATTTGAATACTGCAGATGTTCCAGCCCAAAAGGAATATACTCTAGAAGAGTTATTTCCAGATAATGAAATAATTACTGATAGAATGGAAGTGGAGCAAGAAATTGAGGGGGAGCCTGTGCATGTGGAGACTGTACAACATGGCACTGAAGCAGCTGTTCCTCCTCCTCCCAAAGAAAGAGTTCAAATTGATAGTACTTCTGATTCTGAGAATGAAGAAGCCAGGGTGGCTAAGAAGAGAAAACTTATGGTCTTCCAGAGAAGGAGCAAGAGCTATAAGCAGGCTCTACAGTCTACAGCACATCACACTCCTTCTGACTTTGATTATAACAAGTTTTTGGTCGATTTACAAGTGAAATTGGATGAACACAGAGTGGCTATTGAAAAATATGTTGATGAGAACAACAAGTCCCTGCAATTTGACTTAGCTCAAGATATAAAATCTATTAAGTTTGAGGTCAATATGCATAAGAAGGAGATGACAGATTGCTTCCATAAGGGAGGTAATGATGCGGTATATTTGGCAAAACAACAGCAGTCTATCATCCCTAAGGTGGATGATATTGCTTTAAAGCAAAGTTATGTCTTGGAAAATCAGATAAGGATGAATAAGAATTTAACTGAATCTCATCATGAGATCATTAATGAATTGAAAAAGATTGTTCCAGGCCTGCCTGCAGCTAGAGCAAAGGAAATGGAAGAATTTGATAAGAACTTTCAAGCTGCTATTGATTCTGTTAAAACTGCTATCACTACCTCTCAAAAGGAAATATCTGACAAGCTTCTAAAGTTAAAACCATTTTTTAAAGAGGGTGTGAATTATCTAGATGGCCAAATCAGATTTCAGAAGGAAGATCTAAGAGATCATGTTACTAGAGAAGCCATAAAGGGGGAGAGGATGTTAGTTCATGCAGGCTCAGAGCACACCAAATGGGTGACCAATAGTATTCGAGCCACATTGGGATATCCACCTTTGTGTGATGATGCTATGGTGGATGAGTCCGGAATACAAACAAGTCTACTTGAAGGCAATTAACCTGAGGTTGCCCAAGTCATTTACCCTCCTCCAGATTATGATATGATTGATCAGCAAGTTCAAGGAATGTATAGTCCTCCAAAGGAGGTTACCAATGTTGTTATTGGGAAGGTTGATAAGCCTGAGGCTACTTTGAAAGACCAGCAAGATGCTCTACTATCTAAGAAAAGATTTAGAGAGCAGGCTGAACTTAAGCCAGACTTTGAGCAGTGGAGTCCTACTTCCAGAAATATTATACTCACTGCATGGAAGGCTGTCAAAGACCAAGTGCATGAAAGAGGCAAGTGGTTCAATGAGATGGAATGGCAGAAGTATGAAGCCAGGCAAGAGGCCATAGTACAGTTTAGAAGAAGAGCCAAGCTGGGTAGGCTGCCTCCAAATGCTCAGGAGCCGAGCAAGTACTTTCCAAAGCCCTTTCATTATTTTGAAAGGCAAAGGCTCAAGGAAGAAGCAAAGAAGAAGGCTGATCTAAAAGGCAAGAAGCCAGCTGAAGATTCTGAAGCTCCTGTGAAGGCTCAAATTCTATCTGGCAAAGGGATTGTCATAAAAGAGCCTGATCAGTCTTAATTTTTAGTTCTTTCAAAGTATTTTGTAATGTTTTGATTAAATCATTAAATGTAAATCTCTGTATTCAAACATTATCAAGTTATAAACAAAATGTTGTTTGGTATCATATAATGTTAATTCTGTGATGGATTGTTTTTATTTTGTTTATATTAAGTATTCCTGTTATGTCATATATCATCAGTTTATACTTTTTATAAATGGTGTATATCATTGGCTATAGGGTTATGACTTCTCCAAATAGGGGAAGATTATTGGGTACATTGGAAAATGTATACCTGATTTGAAGAAGCCCAACTTAGCTCAATGATATACATCAAGGTGTATTTGATGTTGTTTTGAGTTGACATGTGCAGGTGAAAAAGTATTAAAGAATGCAGAAAAATATTCTAAGTCCACATGTCGACACCTGAAGAAATTGTGTCGACACTTCAGAATATTTGTGTCGACACTTCAGAATATCAGTGTCGACACAGAGAAAGATAGTCGACCACATTTATGTCGACACTGGGAAGCAGTGTCGACACATAAAGAAAATCGTCGACCTCAGCACTGGGAAGCAGTGTCGACACAGTGAAAGATAGTCGACACCCAGAGAAAGTTAGTCGACTAGTGAAAGATAGTCGACCAGAGAAAAATAGTCGACTAGTGGAAGATAGTCGACTAGTGAAAGATAGTCGACACTGGGTGGATGTGTCGACACCTTGAGATTGAGTCGACACATATTGGCAGAAGTCGACTATGCTTGTGTCGACACCAGAAGACTGAGTCGACACATTTTGGCAGAATTGAAGATTGATGTGTCGACACCTGAAGGCTGAGTCGACACATACTGAGTTCTGAATCTACAACAACTGTGTCAACACACAGGACTTGTGTCGACACGCTGCAGAGTCTAGACCAAGTTATTTTCTAAAGAAGCTGTGTTGACTTAAAGGCAACTTAGTCGACATTATCAAAGACTGTGTCAACACCAAAGTCACTTGTGTCGACACAGATAGACAGATTGGTCTCGACACTTTCTAACAGACTGTCTCGACATTTTGCTGTCCAAGGCTAAGGTACAGGAACTGTTTGAAGGCTTGACAGTTGTGGGTTGCAACCGTTTAATTGAAGCTGTCAGACCTGTCAGAAAACAGTTAGAAACCGGATCAGCCGGTTACCATGAAGAAAGTCTATAAATAGACATATTCAGAAGGAAATAAAAAGAGAAGAAAAATAACAGAAGAAGATCTAAGAAGAAGAAACAAAAGGATTACGATCCTATTGAAGTTTCAATTCAAGAAAGTGCTAAGCTCTAAAGAAGATCTTCATCAGAAGATCTAAGAAGAAGAAGTCTGAAGTATCAGAAAAGGTGTTGGATAGAGAGAGATCCAGTCATCTTGAAGAAGAAGAAGGAAGCCATCAGTGGTTTCTCAAGAAGCTGTTTGGAAATCAACTCAGCTAAGTTCAGATTCAAGAAGCTTTGAAGAAAGCTCAGATTCAGTTGATTTCATCAGCTGATCAAGAAGTGTCTTGTCCTCTTCTCTCTCAACAAAGGCAAGACATTAAAATATCTTTTCTAAATTTCTGTAGGATCTGTTTACACAGATCTGAGTTGTAAGCCTGTGTTATAAAGGCTGAGTGTAAGAGAGGTGATCTCTGAGTGGTAGGGCTATTTGCCTGAGTGTAGGAGAAGGTTCTTCTCTGAGAGGTAGGCCTTGAGGCAAGGCTGAGGTAGGGCTGTTGAGCCTGAGTTGTAGGAACCTATCCAGGTTCTGAGCTGTAGGATTTGAGGATCTGAGAATAGTGGAAGTTTGGCCGAATCTAGCAAACTGCTAGATAGGTGAAGGGGGAAAGTGGATGTACCCAGACCTTGGGGAACCACTATAAAATATTGTGCAATCTGTGATACTTAGTTGTCTGTGAATGCTGTGCTAGATGTTTTAATTTGTAATTGAATTCTGCCTAGAAGTATAAACAAGAAATTAGAACCTATTCACCCCCCCCCCCTCTAGGTGTTTAGGTTATCTTGAAAGTAAAACTATCAGGCACCCTCGACTCTTGTCTCACCTCTTGGGCTGGTTGGTCCTCTGCCCTTCTCTCATCAGCAAAGCGGCCCCTCTGCTGATCATTCCTGCCTCCCCGACCCTAATCCTCAGTTTGCCTCTTTCGGCCTCGAGTCGAGTGCCAATCAGCCTCTATCATCTTTTCCATCTCTAGAATTCGAGGTATAGGCCCGTCAGATACAAAAGAAAATAGCCTCTCTCAGGTCCTCTCGAAGTCCCTTATAGAACCACTTGGTATACCCTGCTTCATCCAGCTGATAAGAGTCCGCAAACCGGGCTAAGTGATTGAACTCCCGGTGGTACTCCAGCACTATCCTATTTCCCTTCCTCAGCTGCAGGAACCTGTCTTCCAGCTCTTCTCTTGCCGACTGTGGGACGAACTGCTCTAACAGTGCGGCCCTAAACTCCTCCTAAGTGGCGTCAGCAGCCTCCCGATCAGTAAATGTCGTATCTAGAAGTGTCTTACACCATCTCTTGGCATGAGACTCCAAGCAGGAGACCACTAGAGGTAACCACTCCTCCCACGGGCACCGTATCCCGGTCAGCATCTCGAACATGATATCGAGCTACTCTTCTGTCTGTACGGCTGACTCCGTCCCAATGTAAGATGGGGGAGAGAGTCCCCGGAAGATGCTCAACCAATTGGCCCCCGGGTTCGGCTGCGGAGCCGGAGCCTGCTGGGCCCAGAAGACCACAAGAATGGTCGTCAAAGTCTGCCCCATCTCCGACTGTAGAAGCGGAGTGGGAGCCAGGGGAGGTGGTGCAACATTTGGAGTTTGTTGAGCTCCACCCTGCGGTGTACGATGTGTTGGGGGCTGCATAACAACGGCCAATTGTAAGAAATTTGACTTGAACCTAGTTAAAAGTGTACAATTACATGTGATCCCCCATATGGGCACACCACAGCTTCCGCTGCTTAGTTTGTCCCCAAACTAAACTCAAGCGGGGATGACCCAGGGTTAGTGGACTTCTATTCTTTCGATCGAGGTTTCCCTCTGATACCAGTTTGAAAGACCCTATTTTTTCTTTTAAAACATTGGGGTCTTATGCCCAGAACCGCCACTTTGCGGTGATACCAACACACCTGGAAAGGTCATCACTACAAAACGCCAATCCTGCCGGCCATACCGATCGTAGAAGAGTAGAATAAATATAAGAGTACATGAGTAAAATGAAACTCAATACTAGTCCACCAGAATCACATATATATAAATAATTCTCCACGAAGGGAGAGTCCACAGAAATGATAAAGCAAGGTACTAAAGAGGGCTCCTGCCCGATACATCAAAATCCTCACTACAAATCACTCAATCGCAAAAGCAAATCTATAATATCTGCTAATGATCGGGACTCACTGTCCCTGCTGGCTGAACTCTCGTATTAGACTATCCCGTCTCCAAGCACACCAACCTTTGAGGATGCATCTCCTAGTTCAGCTCCACGCTGCCCTAAAATGATTTGGTCAACGACCGTTAGTCTAAAAGACTAAGTCCTATCATCCACCACCCCTCCCTCATGGCTCCTAGGCACCGATCGGGGAGAAAGAAAGGAAAGGTAATAAAGGTAGAGAATAACAAAGGTAAGCAGGTGGCGGCGAAAGTAGTCTATCATAAGTTCATAAACAGAGCAAGTATATATAAGCAGTAGTAGGTGAGCAGTATAAGTATACACAAGAACAAGTGAGCAAGTATAGTATGAGAAGCTAAACTAAGTAAGTAACCATGACATATAGGAATGTCCATACAAACTTATAGACCAAGGGGTCATTTTGCAAGGCCTATTGTATAAAGTGTCACATACCATTTTATACAATAGGTGTCAGGGGTTATATGCAATGATGATGTTATGACATACAAGTATGCTATGATGTGAATCATGCAAGTGCAACACACACACTTTACTCTGTGCATACAGACCTTTAGTTCCCCCTTTCTAGAGCCTAACCTCCCAGGATACCTCCATAGTGGCAAACGAAAGCGGTGGGTTGGGCCTCGCCCACCTCTGAACCGGTATCAATACTACCAGTCAGATCTATCGTACGCCTCAATGCTTGTGCACTAAGCGGAGCTCCTTCGTACTCTTGTCGGATATGCACCAGACTTTATTTGGCCAAGTGTTAAACCACACTTGCCGAGTCAATGTATTAGTGTCAGTGTGATGACTCTCCAATACCGAAGACCCACCACCTTATATCTTATGCATATGCAACATTAATATACTTTTCCACCGATCCAAAGCTCCACGGACTATCCCATCCAGCATAATTATCTACCGAGCCAAATCTCTCCAGACTAACCCGTCCGTCACAAATATCTATCGAGTCATCAGCTCGTCGGGCTAACCTGCCCATCACTAAAACTATCGAGCCTACCACTTGCGATACCCAACCTAAATCCCACAACACCAGGGAGTGTGAGTGTAAGTGAAATCCTAGTTATGCTAGTTACTCTTAAACATTGATTATTCTTACGGTTTAGGTTAGCCCAGGGCTGCCCAAGGTATTCCCGGTGAAGGGCTCTCACAGGGCACTAGGAACTATGATGGTAGTTGAAGCTCATCATTCCCTTTTGCAAGACACTTAATATTATTGGTTATTACCCAATTCCCGATCCCTTTTAATATTATACTGGATCTAACCCTAGTGTATTTTGACTCTCTTTCTCTCCACAGGAAAGACGACCTTTCGTCAATCCCAAGCGCCACCTAACACTAGCCAACCCAACATTCCCCTCATCATGACTCTTAATGAAGCTCACTTTTTCATCTTACCAAATCAGCATACATTACTCCCCACTTCCTATGACCATTACACAGGTAATCACAATTTCCGCAGTTTTACTAAATGTAGACCAACCTAAGCTATATGATGTACATGATAAAAGGTACTCCAAATTTTCATCCAAATGCCCTAATAAAATTATTGGGGTTCTATCATGACACATTTATCCTAAATCCAGAAACTTGTAATTTTCCTAATTAATTTAACATTTATTAGATTTTTCCCAAAAGTTAGGCAATGGATAATTTTGATCATGAAGTACTAGATTTCCTTAAGTTATGGCCACCCAAAACTTTTGAACAGTGTATGATAGCAAAATATCAGTGAATTCCAAATTTCACAGATTTTAATAAATGTAATAACCTCTAAATAATTAATTCAAGATAATTTAAATAATCTTAGATAATGAAGGGAGTACCATATTTAATAGTCCAAAAATTACTAGAGATTATTATGCCCTAAAAGATTCTATGGGAAAATAACACAATTTTCCAATGAGATATAATGTTCATTACTTATTTATCAAATATGGTGCACTGCTTCACTTAACACATAAAGCACTAAGAGGAAATGCTCAAATGATCCAAATAATTTACTAGTGCTTCTAAATGATATTTAATTAACCTTGCCAGATTTTCATATCATTCTAAGTTAATCTAACCATGATTACTTCAAAATCATCAAAAAGGGCAAGGTGGATATTATACCTACAAGTATGAGCTACTGTTTCCTAAACATCCTATAATAAATCTTAGAGGTCAATAACACTATAAAATTACTCCTACCAAAATCCCATGAAGATCCAAGATCATATGACCCTCCTATATTTTCATAAAAGGTATAGGCTTAAACTATCCCTAATTGGTTTAAGTTGTATGCCTAAGTCTAAGTGTCACCAAATTCCTTCCTAGGGCATTTCACCACTCTAAGATCACATGGACTAAACACCAAGTCCACACAAGGACATATCACCCCATGTCCTTCACAAACCCCTAATGTTCAACCTTAGGGTTTGAACTAGGGTTCTGGGGCAAATCCACCCTAAACAACCCAAAACTCCAAGTGAGGGTGTTTAATGTCATAAAAAATTAGTGGCCAAGTTTCAACCTCTACTGAGGTGATTTGGTCACTCAACACCACAAGGGACAATTTAAACTAATTAACCCTTTTGGGGCCTAGGCTAGGGTTTACCAAATTCCATAACAATTCATCTCCAAATGGAATGAAATTCTATACCGAGCCCTATATTGGCCCAAATAACCACTCACCAAAATATGGGAGGGTTTGGAGGTCATTAGACCCTTTAAATAATTAATACAATGATTATTAAATTTATACAAAATCTTTAGGAAAATGTTTTCCAAAAATTCCCATTTTGGATATCTTTTAGGTATAGGTATGAGTGACCCCCAGCCCAAATTTCAAGTCATTTGGATGGCTGGGTTGATGGGGGTACTCAAAATAATCTTTGATCTAGCCTAGGTATAGACCTCACCATAATGTGTGTTGAGGTCTGACTTGAACTCCAAATTGGTCCAAATCAATTTTAAAATAAACTAAACTCATAGAGCTACAAGTTTTATGTTGACCACTTTTTCTGAAATGACCTCTAAGTATTTTTAATTTAAATCCAAAAGTAACTAATATTATGTGACAGAATACACATATAATACAATTAATAAAATCAGATCTGCACAGATCTATAAGCAGATCGAGTGGCTCCTGGTTTTCTTCTTCCTCCAGCCAATGGCTGAGATCAGCTCAACCTGGAGCTTATTCCAAGCCCATTTGCCGGCCACCCGGCCACCTCCCTAGCCAGCCACCACTGCCACCACCTCCGTTGAGGTGGGGGCTATCGCCGGGCGTCGGCACGGCCGCCGGAGGGGTGGTTTCCAGCGAAACCGCGAGGAATCCCAAATCTAAAAATTCACGGAATTTGAAGCTTGGAATCAGATCAACTGAGCCCGATTCATATCTCTAAAGATTCCTAAGATCTAACCCATGAAGAAGGAGTAGAGGAGGACCTGATTTGCGACCTGAAGACGTGCGCTTTGCCTCCTCACCATTTCCAGACACCAAACTTTGGCTCCTCTGCAACCTCTACACCAACCTCAACAGAAATGAAAAGTAATCGAGGGAAACGATTGCCCTTGCCCTGGTGAAGGTCCTTAAAGAGGGAATTTGGGAGAGGAGGCTTGTAACTCCCAAATGTCATTAAACTCAATTAATGGCCATTAACTCCACCCATTCGATTTCAACCAAATTAATTGGCTGAATCAAATCAATGGCCGACCACCTCCATAAACTCCTCATCTCCCTTAGAGGAATAAAAGCCTAATAAAAGTGGGAGTTATGGAGCCTCCATGGACTTGATGGTCATTAATCTTCAAGCTTTTCTCTCCCCCCAAATCACCAATTCCAGAAGCTTAGTCCGACCAATTCCAGAAGCTTATTCCATTCGTCAAACTCCGCTCAACTAATCTGCTCTATTCATCGATCGCCGCTCAGCTTTGCTCGAGGTTTTCGTCGAGCTCTGCTCGACGATTTCTGTCTAGCTCAGGTCAACTCTTAGCCTGTACTGTTTTGGGTGTTACATTGGGTGTCATTAGACCCTTTAGTGCTTCCCAGGGTTTTGTCATGACCTAGTCATGACAAAACCATCCTAGGTGTCTAGAAGTCTGAGGGATGTTACACGAACGACCACACACCCCATGCTCTCAGGGCACATCCTCGGTGTCCGTAAAAAAGCCAGGGACTCACCACAGTTCACAAGATGACAACAAACATGAGCATTAAGGTTGTCTTTACAGCATGAACAAGGCCCAAGACCTGTAACTATGGTAGCAATAGGTAACACTTCCTACAGACGCTCGACATAGCTACTGGGTAGGTTCGGCCCTTTCCCATTGCTCACATCGCCGAGAAAAAAAAGCCACAACGCGGGTTGGCCTCCCCCTTCCCATTTCTCCAGACATTACATAACCACGTTATGTTATACGGATGGCTCTCAGGGCACCAAGCTAGGCTCTCAAAGCTCTCAGCCCTACAACACTGGCCCCAGGTCTCCACAACACAGGCCTAAAACACTGGCCCCACGTCTCCACGACACAGGACTTAAACAAAGCTCTCAAGGAGCTACCGGAGGCGGTAGCACTACCTCCGCACAGTACCTGGCAGAAATGTAATTCTACCCAGTTTTACGGGTTCTCCTTGGAGTTAGTCCCCAAGGTTCCCTGCTGCAATCTACCGCGTAGAAACCCGAAAAATAAACATCAAGGAGTCTTCTCCGACAATAACAAGCATAATGAAAAACATCACCAATCCAGACCAACCTGTCTGGATGGGCTTCACACGTCATACCTATGTTCATACTTTGATTCTGAACTCTAAATGCAAAACTATGGGGATACTCTGTATCTACCCAAAGAAAGACCTCACGCTCACCACACATTTGCGGGAGAGGGTTTCCTATGCAAAAGGAAGAGAACTTCACATGTCCAAGTAGACAATCGTTACCCTTTGCGCTCTCTTTGATGCCATGCCAAAGATCTAGATGGATGAACGCGACCGCAATGATCTTGCCTCCACAGATCCAGACTCATCTTGTGAATCGGAGCTTCGGAACTCCAACGGTTGCGAGATCTCCTTCCTCTTCTTACTTCTTCATTCTTACTTCTCTCTAACACTTAGAAAGAGAAGATCTAAAGGAAAAAAGAGATGGAACCCTACTCTATCGACCATATACCCGCAGGGGCAACCTCAAGCCGTCGGATCCCTAAATAAAACCAGTGAACGGTCATGATTCTATCTAGAATTCAGTTTACAAGCGCTACTGACACGTGGTAATAAGTTACTGCCGTGCGGTACCTAAATCATTTAGCTTCTTAAGGACACCACTGCTCAAAACTCAAATCTGGCGTTGACACGTGGACGCGCCATAACTGCTCTTCTACTGCTCCACGGTAGCCACCCGAGAACTTCTTCAATTAAATTGACTCGTCTATCTCCAGCGGTAACCATAACGTCGGGTGATAGCTTCCCGAGAGCTCTGACAGTTTAATTCCCAAGCTAGCACAGCGCGGTAACTAACTACCGTCGGGCGATAACCTTCAGAGAACTATTTTCTGCCTTAAGGAATTTGGGGAGTTACACGGGGCCATAGGACTCCCCTCCCGTCATAGCATCAAGTGATGGTGATTTCCTGAGGAAGGGGAAGGAGAAGGTAGAATATAAGAGGAGGGGCAGGGTGGCGTTGCCCTATTGTGACTTCCACCAGGAGGAAGGCCACACAACGTCCACCTGCCTGAAGTTTCTGGAGATGAGAAGAGTAAGAGGTCAGACGTAGCAATAGCCACTAGTGCAGATTGAGGATGTATTTCCTGAAGAAGGCGAGGAGGATAGATGCAAGGATCGGGCTAACATAGATGCCCGAGGAGGGATCAGGGTGATCCACGGTGGGGTAGGGATTGAGGCCACCCGCAAGGGGAGCCTCCAAACAATATTCAGAAGGAGTGTCGCATCAACCTCCCAGAACCCACCCCCTAAATAGAAAATCTTTTTTTCATCAAAATACATGCCAGCCTACAAAGACCCGTTCTGCGACGCTTTGGTGATTCAGACGGTAATCGAGAATATCACGGTCTCCAGGATTATGGTTGACAATAGGAGCTCTGTGAATGTGATCTTTAAGAAGACCTTTGATGTGATGAAGGTGGAGGCAAGGAGGGTGATGGCCTCGAAGGGGCCATTGTTCAGATTTTCTAGAGAGATGAAGGAAGTTAAGGGTGTAGTTGGACTTTATGTGATGTTGGGGGAGTATCAAGCAACTGTCGTTTCATCATTGTCGATGCTCCGAGCAGCTATAATATCATTTTGGGTGCCCCCTCATCAGTTCCTTTTATTGTGTTCCTTCATCGTTCCATCATTGTCTTAAGTTCAACAGTGAAGGAGTCCAAGTTAAAATCAGAGTAGATCCCAAGGTGGCGAGACAGCGCTATGTGGCTGCCATCAACATCATCTCATATGTGCTAGAGGCTGAGCAAGTGGGCAAAGAAGATTCCTCTTAGTCATGATCGACTACTTCTCGAAATGGTTGGTGGTCAAGGCGCTGGCCAAGGTGACCTCCTAGGTGATTCGTAACTTTGTGTGGGGGGATACCATCTGCCGGCATGGACTTCCTTAGGCCATAGTCACAGATAATGGGCTTTAATTTTCTAGTGAGGAGTTTGTCAGTTTCTGTAGCCATCTGGGGATAGACCTTAGATTTGCGCTAGTCCACCACCCCAGGAGTAACGGGCAGGTGTAGGCGGCAAACAAGATCATTGTAAACTTATTAAAAAGAAGGTGGAGAACCTAAAAGGGAACTGGGTAGAATAGCTTCCTTTGGTCTTGTGGGCCCTGAGAACTACCCCCAACACAGCCACAAGGGAGAGCCCCTTCAAGCTTTCCCACGGTTGTGAGGTCGTGCTTCCAGTGGAGTTCGAGGTCAAATCATCGTGGGTGGTAGCCATTGGCGAGGGAGATAAAGAATGGAGAGTAGAAAATGAAGGTGAGCTACGAATCTCGCTGGACCTGGTAGAGGAGCTCCGTGACTTTGCCGTCATTCAGCAGGAGGAAGTCAAACGGCAGATTGCCAAATATTTCGACAAGAATATAAGAGTCAAACAGTTCATGGAAGGAGATCTTGTCCTAAAGAAAGTGGACGTGGATGGGAGGTCAGCGGCCGTAGAGAAGCTTAATTCAAACTGGGAGGGTACCTATATAGTTGAGGAAGCATTGAATTCAGGAGGGTACCTCCTCTAGAATGTGGAGAGGGTGTCCCTAGGTCACACTTGGAGTGGTGATGATTTGAAATGCTTTTACCCTTAGACTTTTATAATGAAAGAGAAATGTTTTTCCAATCGATGTTCCTTGTTCTAAGTGCTTTTTTATTATTACTGTTTAGAAAGGTATGTTTGAAAGGTTGGACCCAAGCAGATCCCGCTGACCAGTCTCTTAGAAGCTGGCAGGACTGGAAGTCACTTAGTGACAAAAAGAAAGTTGACCCCGAGCAGATTCTCATGTCCAGACTCTCATTATCTAGCAGGTCTAGAAGTCACTCGGTGGCGAAAAGAAAGTTGGCCCCGAGCAGATCCCGCTAACCAAACTCTTATAAGCTTGCAGGCTTAGAAGTCACTCAATGGAGGAAAGAAAATTTGCCCCGAGAAGATCCCGCTAACCAGGCTCTCATAAGCTGGCAGGACTGGAAGTCACTCGGTGGAGAAAAGAAAGTTGGCCCCAAGCATATCCTTCTAAGCAGGCTCTCATAAGCTTGCAGGTATGGAAGTCACTCGGTGACAAAAGAAAGTTGGCCCCGAGCAGATCCTGCTAACAAGGCTCTCATAAGCTGGCATGTCTAGAATTCACTCGGTGACGGAAAGTTAGTTGGCCCTGAGCAGATCCCGCTGACTAGGCTCTCATAAGCTGATAGGTCTGGAAGTCACTCGGTGGTGGAAAGAAAGTTGGCCCCGAGTATATCCTTCTGACCAGGCTCTCATTAGCTGGTAGGTCTGGAAGTCACTCGGTGGCAAAAAGAAAAGTTGTCCCCGAGCAGATCCTGCTAACTAGACTCTCACTAGCTGGCAGGTATGGAAGTCACTCAGTGAAAAAAAGAAAAGTTAGCCCCAAGCAGATATCGCTGACCAGGCTCTCATAAGCTGGCATATCTGGAAGTTACTCGAAGGCGGAAGGAAAGTTGTCCCCGAGCAAATCTCGCTAACCAGGCTCTCACTAGCTAGCAGGTCTAGAAGTCATTCAGTGACAGAAAGAAAAAGTTGGCCCTGAGAAAATCTTGCTGACCAGACTCTCATAAGCTGTTAGGTTTGGAAGTCACTCAGTGGCAGAAAGAAGGTTGATCCCGTATAGATCCTGCTAACCAGGCTCTCATAAGCTGGCAGGTCTGTAAGTCACTTGATGATGAAAAGAAAGTTGTCCCCGAGCAAATTTCGCTAACCAGACTCTCAGTAGCTAGCATGTCTAGAATATTACACCCCAAGTCGGTACAATTGGTTAGTCGACTTGAGATTGATGAAGATAGTCGAGCTGAGCAACACGGCCTAGGACACGGGCGTGTCCAAGGTCGTGTTCTGCTGAGTTCGACGTGGTGTCGTCAGGTCGACAAAAATGCATTCGACGATCCTCGAAGATGTCAAGTGTGGCACACGGCCTGTGATACGGGCATGTCCAAGGCCGTGTCCTGCTCTGTGTACTCGAGTATGGCGCAGGGCGGTCACGAGTGTGGCGCAGGGCGATCTCGAGTAGGGCATACGGCCAGCGATACGGGCGTGTCAAGGGCCGTGTCCTATGAGTTTGACAAAATGCACTCGATGAAATGCACCTGACGATCCTCGAGAGGCAAGACTTGTTGGGCACACGGGTGTGTCGAGGGTCATGTCCTTCTCTGTTTTTGCCAGGTCTATGAGGACTGATGAACACGGGCTGGATACGGGCGTATCTGAAGCTGTGTCTAGCACACGGCCTGTGACACGGGTGTATCACATGGCCGTGTCTTGGTCAAGTCAAGTCAGTTTCTTTGCCGCTTAAGGCACACGGTCAGTGACACGGGCGTGTCACAAGCCGTGTTCAGCCCAGGAAAGTGTTATTCAGAGCGATTCATGGCCGTTCATTTCCTTCAATTATGATCCAACGGTCCAGAACTCTCCCTATTATTATAAGGCCGGGAGTTGAGGGATAAACTCTCATTTATCAAAGGCCTTTCTCTTTCTAAATAGTTAGAGAGTGGGGAGAGCAAGGAAGGAGGAGGAGGAGGAGGAATCCAGCCGCCAGTGGAGCTTCATAGCCCTGAATCGCGAGCCGAGTCAAATCCGTAGAGGCAAGGTCGTTGCGGGACTTTTCATCAGGATAGTTTTCCATGGCTCCAAAGAGATCATCAAGGGTAACAATCTTCCTTCTTGGACATGTGAAGTCCTTTTTTGGCATGTGCATGGATTCCCCCCACCAAAAGGTGGATTAATGAGGGATTTCCCTTGGGTTGATTCTTGAAATCCCCAAAAAGTCTTGCATATAGATCCAGAAATGTGTAGTACGGAATAGGCATGCTGTGTGAAGCCCATCCGGATAGGTTGGTCTGGATTGGTGATGTTTTATTTTATGCACCAGAGAAAACTTCGCGTATAAACGTGTATGTTGTGGAGTCGATGGGTTGTGCCTGTGAAGGGCAGTAATAGGAAGTATTGGAATGGGGATTCCAAGAAAATACCCTCGTGATTCTTGTGTTGCATGCTATGAAAGACCAGTTTTTTGGCACTGCAGGATACTGCAAGGTTTGGGTTGAGTTTGGGTGTAGAAAGAGAGTTTCTACTGAACTTGCCAAGTGACCGAGAGGAATGCTGGAATTAGCTCCCCTTTTGGATTGTGAAGCCATTCTTTGGTGGACAGTGTGTCCATTGTGAGTTGCGAGCTCTTAAAAGGCTTAGTGTCGAACAGGAAAGGTGAAGCCGACCCGTGCCTGCAGATTGGCCATGAGTACTACGGTATTTGGCAATGGTAGGGCGACTTGAGCAACAGGTAATGGTGGAGCTGTACCTGCATTATGTCGACTTGACAAGAGAGAGTCAAGCGATTTGGCTTTCGTCGGTGGCATAATGAGAGTCTTAGGCCTGCGCACCATTAAGACTAAATACTCAAATTTCCATTGGGTTTCGGACCTTGAACGGTGGTAGGACCCTGGTTTTCTGGTATACTAAGAATGTGCCCTTAGTGTACGAAGTGTCGGGCCGCGTGGTCGGCGTTTATGATGTATTGACTGTGCTGAGTGCACATCTTGTAATATATGCTTGTGAAACTCTATGCCTGCAGGGAAGGAATACCACTGCCCCGGGTAAGGGGTAGGGTCGTTATAAATTGGTCAGCTGAATGCTGACCATTACCTTGTTTGCCACCATTCTGGTGGGTTGTCCTTATGCAGGTGCTGGAGAGCCGAGTGGGAAATAGAGGGTTGATTCCCCTGCTGCTACTGGTACTGCTAGCCCTCGAAAGCTGAGCGAAGAACCTTGTTATTTTCATGCGTGTTGATGTTTATAATCCACATTTGTGAAGTTTAACTATAAGTCCTTAAGGCCAAACTTTTGTGTATTTGGTGTACATTCCTTTAGGGTTATATATACATGTGGTTGTTTATATATAGTGGACATTCGTGACTATTGAGTTCAATATTAGCTATAAATCTTCTGCTAGTATGCTCTGAGTTAGGATGCGAATATGAATTGGTATTAACTTGTAACCTCGCCGCCTGTTTGTGCTATATGGTGTGGGGCCCTGACCGGACCTTCTATTTTATGTTATTTAACAGATGGGGTCGTTACAATTTGGTATCAGCTTATCTCAGTCTTCCTCTTTCGAATTCGTGGTCGAATTCATTTGTGGGGTGGCGAGCACGTGTAAGTGCAACCCACTTTAACACTAATGAATTCAAGAATGTCCACTAAGGAATGCAAATACACCTGTTTGAGGAACCTGCCATTCTTATATTGTTGTTATTGCTTGTGCAAGGTCGCTAAAGTGTGTCTGGTTCACCTATAGGTGACTCATAGTGGTACTGGGCAGTCTGAGCCCCAGCATTCTGATGAGAGTGCGGCACCAGCTGAGGTGCCTACACCTCCTCCATCTGCGGAAACAATACTCTTAGTTGTTGAGGCGCTATTTGCAATGATTCATGCACAGCCTACTAGACAGGCGAAACTGGCATTAGTGCCAGAACGGGTTGGTGTAAGGCAAGAACCTGTTGAGGTTGTTGATCCTCAAGCAGCTGAATGGCAGTTGAAGTAGTTTATGAGCTTCAATCCTCATACGTTTATTGGTGTGGGATCCCCAAAGCAGGAGGAGGATTGGTTTTCGCACGTCAAGCGAATATTGACGGCAATAAGGACGGAGGAAGATCAGAAAGTCACCTTGTCCACCTTCTTGTTGGAAGGAGAGGCTCAGCTATGGTGGGACGAGATAGAGTTGCACCACTTAGCGGGCAGGAAATTAACATAAGTCTAGATCGAGGAGTTTTCGCGACTATTCTTGGCAAAGCACCTGCCAGCAGCACAACGTATCACCATGGAAAATGAGTTCCATCGTCTAACACAAGGAGAAAGTAGTTTCAATACTTACTTGCATGAGTTTACAAGGTTGGGACGCTATGCGGGATCTATCTTCGCTGATGAACAACGTAAAAAAAATCGGTTCTACAAAGGGTTGCGGGATGAGTTGAGATTCCTGCTCTCAAGTTCGGTGAACCAGGGGTTTCAAGCGTTGGTAGATATGACTTGTGCGTTGGAGAAGGATATGAAGCGGGTGCAAGGAAAAAGGGACTTGGCTGGGACAAAGTCCGATTTCAAAGCGCCCCATTCTGGAAAATCGAGCTACTAAAGAAAATGGGGAAAAAGATCCAAGTCTTCTGGATAGGCTCCTTGTATAGTTGCGTCGGGGGTAACTTTGAGGCAAAAGTCTCGTACCTGCTATATATATGGTAGAGTGGGGCATATAGCCCGTAAATGTCGGGTTGGTCCTCTAAAGGTGGAAAAGAAGACAGGAGCGTCATATGCTGATAAGGGAAAGGCAGTGGTGGAGTCCTCTACATCCTAGGCGCAACCCTGAGTTTATAATCTTGGCCAACAGGAGACTATAAAAGCAAAGTGACATCATCATAGGTACGACCTAAGATATTGATTGCTTACTTTTCATATTTCATACCTTGTGTGTAGCTTGTGTATGATGTGTTTGTCTTAGGCTTTGTCCTGATTCCGAAAAATCCGACGAGAGCACTATTTGATACGGGTGCTTCGCATTCATTTTTGTCTAAGGACTTCATAGCACAGATCGGAGTACCTAGTCATGTGACGACAGGCAGTATAAAGGTGTTGTTACCAAACGGATGTGTGATGCATACAGATAGGACTTGCTACGTGGAAGTACAAATAGGAAGTCGGGATTTCTGCTTCAACGCATCTGTACTAACGATATCAGAATTTGATGTTATCTTTGGTATGGACTGGCTCTCGGAGCAGCGTGCCTTTATTGATTGCAATTCATAGGAGATCACACTAGGCCAAAATATTGAGCTTGAGACTAAGTTCGCTGGTATGCGAGGAGTGAGCGAGATCTTGATGTCTTCTCTCCAAGTCGTCAATGTTATTTGGAAGGGCGCAGAGTTATTCTTCACGCTTATTCAGGCTATTGAGCCAAAGACCAGTGTGAGTGACGTTCCGATTGTATCAGAGTTTGTTGATGCGTTTCCTAAAGATCTTCCTAGGTTACCACCCTAGCGGGAGATTTACTTCACTATTGAGCTGGTGCCAGGTGCGAAACCTGTGGCCCGCTCTCCATATCGGATAGCGCCAAAGGAAATGACAGGATTTAAAGTTCAACTGCAAGAGTTACTGGAACAGGGATATATACGCCCAAGTATGTCACCTTGGAGCGCACCTATTCTTTTTTGAAAAAGAAGGACGGTAGTCTGCGGTTATGTATCGATTATTGCGAATTGAATAAGCTGATAGAGAAAAATAAGTATATGATTCCACGGATAGATGACTTGTTTCATCAGCTAGTGGGATCAAACGTCTATTCTAAACTAGACTTAAAATCTGGTTATTACCAGTTGAGGATTAGGGAAGGTGACATTACCAAGACAGCATTTGGAACACGCTACGGTCATTATGAGTTCACTGTAATGCCGTTTGGGCTATGTAATGCACCATCGGTGTTCATGGATCTAATGCACCCAATGTTCCGAGAGTACTTGGACTTGTTTATGATCGTATTCATTGATGATATCTTGGTGTACTCTCAATCTGAAGCTGACCATGCGAACCATTTACGGTTGGTGTTGCATACCCTGCGAAGAAATAAGCTCTATGCCAAGTTCTCAAAATGTGAGTTTTGGCTGTCATTAGTGGCTTTTCCTGTCTATGTGGTAAGTGGTGAGGGCATTGCGGTGGATCCATCAAAGATAAGAGCCATATGGGAGAGGCCAGTGTTGTCTTTGGTGGCCGAAGTTAGGAGTTTCCTTGGACTGGCAGGCTACTACAAATGTTTTGTAGAAAACTTCTCACTGATTGCTTTGCCTCTTAACACATTAACGAGTAAGGATCAGAAGTTTGTTTGGGCGTCGGAGTGCGTGCGAGCTTTTGAAGAGCTAAAGAGTCATTTGACCATGGCGCCTTTTTTGACATCGCCATGTGGTACAGACGGCTACGAGATTTATAGTGATGTTTCAGGGAGCGGCTTAGGTTGCGTTCTTCTTCAGTTTGGAAAGGTGATCGCTTATGGATCACGCCAGTTGAAAGTGCATGAGCGAAATTATCCCGTCCACGGCTTGGAATTGGCGGCGGTGATTTTTGCACTTAAATTGTGGCATCACTATTTATATGGTGTGAAAGTGGATATATTTATGGACCACAAGAGCCTAAAGTACTTATTGGGTCAAAAGGATCTCAATATGCGACCACGATGGTGGATGGAGTTCCTCGGGGACTACACCTTTGATATTCACTATACTCCCGGGAAGGGAAACGTGGTCACAGATGCCTTGAGTCGTAGGACCCCATCAAGGGCAAATTGGTTGCAGATGCATGATGAGCGTCTGATCCAGGAGTTGGAAGCGTTAGAGATTTTTTGTGTTGACAAGAATTCCACAACAAATGCATGCATGAACTGGATGGAGGTACAATATGACCTTACGGACAGGGTTCGGCGAGCAACGGAACTTGATGAAAGTCTACAACGCTATGCAGTGGATGGGTCAAATGACCAATTCTCCTGGGATGACAGCCTTTTGTGGAAAGAGGGTCGTTTGTGCGTCCCAAGTATGGGTAAGCTAAGATAAGAATTGATGTAAGAGGCTCACTTTACGAAATACTCAATTCACCCAGGGAGCACAAAAATGATAAAGACATGAAAAAGATGTTATGGTGGCCGGAGTTAAAGAAAGGCATAGCATATTATGTGGCTAAATGTCAAACATGTGCCTTGGTGAAAGCAGAATTCAAGAAGCCTGGAGGTTTCCTGAAGTCGCTACCTATTCCGGAATGGAAGTTTGATGATATTTCGATGGATTTCTTGCACGGTTTGCTGAGATCTAAACACGGTAACAATTCAGTTTGGGTGATCGTAGACTGCTTGACTAAAGTGGCTCACTTCCTTATGAACAAGAGGGACGATTCAGTGGTAGTTTTGGCGAAGCTCTATATTGAGAAAATAGCACGACTGCATGGTGCTCCCCGTAGCATCGTAAGTGATCGTGACGGGCGCTTCACTTCGAATGATTGGAGGCTAATCCATCAGTTGTTGGGGACAAAGTTAACGTTTAGTACGGTCTTTCATCCCCAAATAGATGGCCAGATTGAGAGGACCAACAAAACGATGGAGGATATGCTCTGAATGTGCGCCTTGGATTTTGGAAAGAGGTGGGAAGATCATCTCTATATGGTCGAGTTTTCCTACAATAATAGCTACCAAGCGAGCATAAGTATGACACCGTTTTAAGCTTTGTATGGTCGGAAATGTCATACACCATTAGCTTCGGCGGAAGCAGGCAAATCTAAACTATATAAGCGTAAGGAAGTCAAAGAAGCTAATTCAATGATACGCACAATTCGGGAGAGGCTACTGATAGCCGAAGATAGACAAGCAAAGTATTATAACGCCAAGCACCGAAACGGTGAGTTTGCGGTTGGCGATTTGGTATATTTGAAAATCAAGCCCTACAAAGGCGCGTCTAGGATTCGGCGCTTGAAAAAGTTAAGTCAGAGATATCTTGGTCCGTTTGAAGTGGTGGATCGAATTGGAGAAGCTGCCTATCGGCTAGCTCTTTTGGCAGAATTGAGTAGATTACATGATGTGTTCCACATATCAGTGCTTCAAAAAGCCGTAAAAGATCCAACTCAAGTGATTGAGAATGATTGCGTACCGATCGAATTTTGGCTAACGACAAAGGTTAGGCCCATTCAGATCGAGGTTAAAGCCGATAAGCAGTTGCGGAACAAGACAATCGGGATGGTCAAGGTCTGATGGGACAACTGTGGCCGTGAGGAGCTAACATGGGAGCGGGAGAAGACCATACGTGCTGAATTTCCCGAATTGTTTGTCTAAACTTGTATAACAGTTTGAGTTTTATGTTGTACAGAACATAAAATGTTGTAAACATTTTGTTGAAGAGTTTCCTGAGTACTATATACAAATTTTGGGACGAAATTTTTTGTAAGGAGGGGAGGATTGTAACACCCCAAGTTGGTATAACTGGTTAGTCGACCTGAGATCGACGAAGATCATCGAGTTGAGCAACACGGCCTGGGACACGGGCGTGTCCAAGGCCGTGTCTTGCTGAGTTCAACATAGTGTCGTCAGGTCGACGAAAATGCATTCGACGATCCTCGAAGATGTCGAGTGTGGCACACGGCCTGTGACATGGACTTGTCCAACACCGTGTCCTGCTTTGTGTACTCGAGTGCGGCGCATAGCGGCCTCGAGTGGGGAACACGGCCTGCGATACGAGCGTGTCCAGGGCCGTGTCCTATGAGTTCGACAAAATGCACTTGATGATCCTCAAGAGGAAAGACATGTTGGGCACACGGGCGTGTCAAGTGCCATGTCCTTCTCTGTGTATGGCCAGGTCTGTGAGGACTAATGAACATGGGCTGGACACGGGCGTGTCTGAAGCCGTGTCTAGCACACGACCCATGATACGGGCATATCATAGGGTCGTGTCCTGGTAAGGTCAAGTTAGTTTCTTTGCCGCTTAAGGCACACGGCCTATGACACGGGCGTGTCACAAGCCGTGTTCAGCCCAGGAAAGTGCTTTTTAGGGCGATTTGTGGTCGTTCATTTCCTTCAATTATGATCCAACGGTCTAGAACTCTCCCTATTGTTATAAGGCCGGGAGTTGAGGGATAAACTCTCATTTAACAAAGGCCTTTATCTTTCTAAAGAGTTAGAGAGTGGGGAGATCAAGGAAGGAGGAGGAGGAGGAATCCGGCCGCCGGTGGAGCTTCAGAGCCCCAAATTGTGAGCCGAGTCCAGATTCGTGGAGGTAAGGCCGTTGCGGTGCTTTTTAATCAGATAGTTTTCCATGGCTCCAAAGAGATCGTCAAGGGTAACGATCTTCCTTCTTAGATATATGAAGTCCTTCTTTGGCATGTGCGTGGATTTCCCCCACCAAAAGGTGGATTAATGAGGGATTTCCCTTGGGTTAATTCTTGAAATCCCCAATAAGTCTTGATATAGATCCGAAAATGTGTAGTACGGAATAGGAATGCTTTGTGAAGCCAATTTGGACAGGTTGTTCTACATTGGTAATGTTTTATTTTATGCACCGGAGAAGACTCCGCGTATAAACGTGTATGTTGTGGAGTCGATGGGTTATGCATGTGAAGGGCAGCAACAGGAAGTACTGGAATGTGGATTCCAGGAAAATACCCTCATGATTCTTGGGATGTATGCTATGAAAGACCAGTTTTCTAGCACTGCAGGATACTGCAAGGTTTGGGTTGAGTTTGGGTGCAGAAAGAGAGTTTCTACTGAACCCGCCAAGCGACCACGAGGAAATCTGGCATTAGCTCCCCTTTTGGATTGTGAAGCCAGTCCTTAATGGACAGTGTGGCTATTGTGAGCTGCGAGCTCTTAAAAGTCTTAGTGCCTAATAAGAAAGGTGAAGCCTACTCGCACCTGCAGATTGGTCATGAGTACTGCGGTATTCGGCGATGGTATGATGACTTGAGCAACTGGTAAAGGTGGAGGTCTACATGCATTATGTCGACTTGACAAGAGAGCGTCAAGCGAGTGTACTTTTGTCGGCGGCATAATGAGAGTCTTAGGCCTGCGCGCCATTAAGACTAAATGCTCAAATTTCCGTTGGGTTTCGGACCTTGAACAGTTGTGGGACCCCGGTTTTCCGGTACACCAAGAATGTGCCCTGAGTGCACAGAGCATCGGGTCGCGTGGCCGACATTTGTGATGTATTGATTGTGCGTGAGTGCACATCTTGAAATATATCTTCTTGTGAAATGTTGTGCCTGCAGGGAAGGAATACCACTACCCCGGGTAAGGGGTAGGGTCGTTATAAATTGGTCAGCTGAATGCTAACCGTTGCTTTGTTTGGCACCATTCTGGTGGGTTGTCTTTGTGTAGGTGCTGGAGAGCCGAGCGGAAAATAGAGGGTTGAAGCCCTTGCTGCTGCTGGCCCTCGAAGACTGAGCGAAGAACCTTGTTATTTTCATGTGTGGTCGGCCTGCGTGCCGATGTTTGTAATCCACACTTGTCAAGTTTAAATGTAAGGCCTTAAGGCAAAACTTTTGTGTATTTGGTGTACATTCCTTCGGGATTATATATAAATGTGGTTTTTATATATAGTGGACATTCGTGATTATTGAGTTCAATATCAACTATAAATCTTTCACTAGTATGCTCTGAGTTAGGATGCGAATATGAATTGGTATTAACCTGTAACATCGCCGCCTGTTTGTGCCATATGGTGTGGGGCCCCGACCGGACCTTTTATTATATGTTATTTAACGGATGGGGTCGTTACATAGAAGTCACTCGGTGGTAGAAAGAAAAGTTGGCCCCGAGCAGATCCCGTTGACTGACTCTCAGTAACTGGCAGGTCTAGAAGTCACTCGGTGGTAGAAAGAAAAGTTGGCCCCGAGCAGATCTCGCTAACCAAGCTCTCATAAGATGGCATGTCTGGAAGTCACTCGGTGGCGGAAGGAAAGTTGGCCTCCGAGGAAATCCCATTGACCCGACTCTCACTAGCTGGCAGGTCTGGAAGTCACTCATTGGTAGAAAGAAAAGTTGGCCCCAAGCAGATCCCGTTGACCAGGCTATCATAAGCTAGCATGTCTGGAATTCACTCGGTGGCGGAAGGAAAGTTGGCCCCGAGAAGATCCCGCTTACCAGGCTCTTACTATCTGGCAGGTCTGGAAGTCACTCAGTGGTAGAAAAATAGTTGGCTCCGATTAAATCCCGCTGACCATGCTCTCACTAGCTGGTAGGTCTGGAAGTCACTCAATACTGGGTTGGGGGGAAGTAAGGGAGAAGTATAACAACCCCAAGTAATCCCACCAACCACGATCTCGACAAGTTGGCAGGGGTAAGATGATGGAAAGGATATGAATAAAAGCGAGTGGGACTAAGCGCACCCACTCGCCAACTGAGTTCACACCCCAATCTCCTACCATAACCATTGTTTGAATGGAGGAAAAGAAGGGGTATTTATAGAGAAGGAGGTGGAGTGTCGGGAGGGGTAGGCGGGGGGGTGCAGATGGATATCTCGTGACCATGAGGGGGAATGAATAGCCTCCTTACAACATCTCGCCTACGCCATCCTAGCCGACCTCTCACAACCCTCTCACTCGATAGATAACATGTCTGACATCTCATTTATGGGGAAAAAATGAGGGGAGGGCCAGGTGCCTTGTAACGCCCCTAAAATTTTACATATAAATAACTCTCTGAATGTTACCGCCCGGCGGTAGTGCTAGCATCGGTGGTAGTGTAGCTGATTTAATTCCCATAGCTCTCGGAGTGGTACCGCCCTACAATAGTGTTACCATTTGCGGTAGTGTACCATTCGAGGAAGGCGGCGTAATGACACGACGAATTGACTACCGCTCAGCGGTTGTATGGTACCATGCGATGGTAGTGTGCTAGTTACGGTTAGCCATGTGTCAGCGTTTGTGTAGAGAGTTTAAATGGTGGGCTTGCTGAACATGCCACTAATTGAGGTACCACGCGGCGGTAGCTTGTTACCGTGCGGCGGTAACACTCGGTAAAAAAATCTGGTTTAAATCATGGTCGTTTGTCAATTTTAAGTGAGATCTGATGGCTGGAGGGCTTTCCTATTGTTATAAGGCCGATGACTTAGGGTTTCACACTCATTTCTTTGAGGAATTTCTCTTTCTAAGAGTTAGAGAGAGAGGGGAGAGCAAAGGAAGAAGATGGAGAGACCCTGCCATTATCGGAGCTTCAGAGCCCCAAATCGCGAGCTGAGTCCAGATCTACATAGAGCGGTCTAGTGCGGTTCTTTCCATCCGTTTGGATTTCCTATCCATTGCTCCAAAGAGAAATTCAAGGGTAACGATTCTCCTCTTGGACAAGTGAAGTCCTAATTTTTGCATGTTAGCATGGAAACCCCCACCAACGGGTGGAGAGCGTGATGTTTCCTTTGCGTTGATACAATATATCCCCTATAATAAGCTTGCATATAGAATCCGGAATCGAAGTACCGAATATGCAAGCTGTGAGAAGCCCATCCGGACAGGTTGGTCGAGATTGGTGATGGTTATTTTGTTGATTTGTGTGCCAAAGAAGACTCCGTGGTTAAACGTATAGTTTACGGAGTCGTGGGGAGTGTAGGTTACTGTAGTGAGAGTACTGGAGTTGGTCTCTAGGATAACACCCAAATTTCGAGGAAGAAATAACATTCTATCCCCTACTGCGCATCGGTAGTGTTACCGCGGCAGTTGCTCCCTGTGAGCTTGTTTGTGACTGTGAAGCATGTGTCTTAGTGAATGGGTGTGTAGCATTTTAGGCTGAGCACCTGCAATGCCCTTTGTCTCGTGTCATGCTGTGTGATCTTGACGTCGTCCCACATCATCTTGTGTGGTCTTGATGTGGTGGTAATGAGTTGTAGTGAAGTCAAGACCGCATCGTGCTAAGTGATCTCGATGATGTGAGCATAGTTAAATATGATCTTAACCTGTCCCATGCTATATGATCTTGGGAGAGTCTGTAAGGTAGTATGACCTTGACGGTTATTGCTCACTATTGAACCATCGATTTAATAATGAGGATGGTGGTAGGACCATGGGAATCCGATACACTGATAATATTCCCTGAGTACACGAGATGTATGGCCTTGTGTGCTAAAGTTTGTGATAGTTGAGATTTATATATATATATATTGCCATTATGTTGTTTGCAGGGAAGGAGCACCGCTACCCTGAGTGAGGGGTGGGGTGATTATAATTTGGTCAGCTAAAGCTGACTGTTTTCTTGTTTGCCACTTCTTGGTGGTCTGTTCCTATGTAGGTACTGGAGAGCCAAGCGGGAAGTAGTGGGCCGAATCCCTTTGCGCTATGCTGCACCTTGAAGGCCAAGCGAAGTGTTTACTTTTTTTCATGTGTGGACGGTCTGTGTACCGATGTATGTAAAACACTTTTGTGAGGGAAATATTGTAAGGACTTAAGACTAAAACTCTTTGTATATTTTTTGAAAGTGAGGCTAAGATCTATCTCAACTCTAGAGGGGGGGTGAATAGAGTATTTTAAAATAATTTTTCACAGTTGAAATAAACAGCACATATAAAATTCAATTTATGATATAGTGTAGAGTGCTAGTAAGAAGTTAAAAACTAAGAAGTAAAAAGCACAGCACACAATAAATTAATCACATAAACAAACCAGAAGACACAAGGAAATATAGTGGTTCCCCAAAAACCTGGGTACATCCACTCTTCTACCACCCTTGGTAGGAATCCACTCAGGATGAGTTGATCAGGTGTCCTGACACCAATGAGCTTTTGATAAGGTGCCCAAAAACCAAAACTAGATTTTTTGATAATGTGTCTTGCCACCACTGAGTTTTGACAAGGCTCTCAGAACCAGACAGAACTTTTGAAGGGAGTTCAAGAACCCTTTTACAGCAGGAAAAGAAAAATAAGAGTGAAGGGTGTCTTCTCTGTTCTCAATCAAATGAGAGAAGCACAAGTGGATTGATGATGTTAAAGCTCCCCCTGAGATGTAGAAAGGTTCAGGAAAAGAAGCTTTGCTCTAGGGTGATAGGTCTTCAGAACTTTGATCTCCAGCACAGGATGGTTTCAGCAAGAAGGCTGAAAATAAGGTGTCTGGAGTTCTGAGATGAGATTGTGAACACGTTTCAGTCAGCAAGAAGATTTTTGGAGTCACAGTTCTTCTGTTGTTCTTCTACTATCAGTATTCTCTATTCTGTGTGTTCACTTTTTTTCTTTTTCAATCTCTGTGTGTCTTCTTCTTGTGTATTCTGTATATCTTAATAACACAGAAGAAAGGAATGAAAGTTTTCTGACGTTTCCTTGTCCAAAATTAGCCGTTGGGAGTCATAAATGTCTTCCACAAATAGTCTTGTCTTCTAGAGGAAAGTCCAGCAAACATTCTCTGAATAATTCCTTGAAACTTGCTCCAGAATAAAGACAAACGGCTGGGAGATCTTCTGACATAAATGCTGATAATATTCAAAAACATTCCAAAGAACAGCAGCATTTGAATTCCTGAAAGCGTCGATCTCTCTAAAGAAAACGTCGATCTGAGCTCTACGAGCGTCGAACTAAGCTCAGAGATGAACAGAGACAAGCAGACAAAAAACGTCGATCTGAGCTCGAAGATCGTCGAACCGAGCTCAGAGACCTGAGAAATAACTTTAGGGAGGGAACGTCGAACTAAGCTAGAAGATAGTCGAGGGGAGTTCGACGACTCAGCAGAAGCTAGCCAAAAGCAGATAGTCGATCTGAGCTCGAAGATCGTCGACCGGAGTTCGACGTTTTATTGAAGATGAGCTCAGAGAGCGTCGAACGGAGTTCGACGATTCGTCGACCTGAGCTCGACGTAAATTGCCTTAGACTAAGCTCTTCAACCTTGATCTTGGAATGGTCCTGAGGGCAGCTCCAAACCTAAGTTCTAAGCCCTAGACTCATTCTAATGTTGACCTTTTCAACTATACAACTAGGTCAACTGGGATTCCTAAGACAAGCATAGTGATCCTTACCCAAATTAGTAATAGGGTGTTCCAACATTTTTGTTATCCTTCCTACTTGTTGGTTAGTGGACATTCTTGTGTTTGGGTTCTTATTACTCTAAAAACTTTCGTTAGAATGCAACTCTGAGTTAGGATACGTGAATTGTTTTGGAATCAATATGTAACTCCATTGACTGTCTATAGAATATGGCATGGGGCCCTGACCGGACATTCTATTATATTCTACAGGACGAATGGGGGTGTTATATGTCTCTCATGCGCGTGAATCGAACACATGTACCTAACAATTAAAATGAGGAAAAATAGCAAGCGAAAGGTTTATCATAGCGCAACAGCCAAAGGCGAGTCATTAAACAATGTTTATCAGAGTCTGAGGAAAATCATAATACAGAATAACAAGGCAGAAAGGGCGACACGAAAAAAAAAGGCATAGAAGGGTAGCGAATGTCGAGGGGCTCATAATTTGTGCCACTTCCATCTCCCCCTGCCTCGTGACCCTTCCCTAGGCAGTCGATAGGGATCGTTGTTCTCACAGATGACTCATAGATCGAGTTGCTCAAGGCATATGTGCTCCTTGATTTGCTCAATAAGCACGCTCGGGGAAGTCGGATCACTATGAAAGTGAGATCTATCCTAGAGATTAGAGCAAACACACAGCAAGAATAATATAAAAAAGAAATAAAGGCAAACCAGAAGACACAAGAATTTTATAGTGGTTCCCCTAAACTTGGGTAGTCCACTCTTCTACCACCCTAGGTAGGAATCCACTGCAGGAAGAGTTGATCAGGTGTCCTGAGCACCAATGAGCTTTTGATAAGGTGCTCAAAAACCAAACTGGATTTTTTGATCAGGTGTCTTTCCACCACTGAGTTTTGATAAGGTCTCAGAAACCAAGCAGAACTTTTGAAGGGAGTTCAAGAACCTTTTTACAGGAGGGAAGGGAGATTTGATGTCGTCTTCTCTGTTCAACAATCAAAGAGAAGCATAAGTGGATTTAGATGATGTTGTCAAAGCTCCCTCTGAGATTTGCAATTATTCAGGAAGGAGAGCTTTGCATAGGATGATAGGTCTTCAATGAATGATTGCTCCAGCAAATGATGATTTCAGCAAAGGCTGAAATGTGAGTTGTCTTGGAGTGTGAATGATGAAGCCTTGATGATATTGATCTTCCAGTAAGCCTTCAGACTGATGTAGAGTAGTTGTCTCTTCAGGCTTCCTAGAATAGTAGATCTGAGTAGAGCACTGGTTGTACAGGTAATGTTGAGTTCTTCCTGGAACTCTGATTCCTGTACTACTTTCTTCTCTCCACTATTCTCTCTCTTCTTCTTATTCTTTATCTCTATCTTGTTCCTCTATAACTTTGTATATATTCTGATAGGAGACCAATGGTCATTTGAATTATTACATTTATTACTGCTGCCTCTTAGTTACTCCAACGGCTATAATCTCCATAACTGCATTCTTGTAATTGTCCTGTAATAAAGCTGTGTTGGAATATGAACAGCTCACTTAGATTGGACCAAGAATATCCTGAAAATCTGCCTGGGAACTTGTGTTCAGAGAGATGTCATAAATCGTCAATCTCCATAGGATGATCGTCGATCTGAGCTCAACTATTGTCGATCTGAGCTCAGAGATGTTGGAGCTGGTCTGGGACAGAAAACGTCGATCTGAGCTCGATTATTGTCGATCAGAGCTCAGAGATATTGGAGCTGGTCTGGAATAGAAAACGTTGATCTGAGCACGGAGATCATCGAACGGAGTTCGACGCCTCGTGGACCTGAGCTCAGAGATCGTCGATCTCAACTCGACGCCTGAACTCATCTCGTTGATCTAAGCTCGACGCCTAGGATGAATTTTGAATTCTTCTCTGACTGATTTCTCTTGGCTGATTTCTTCAATCTCTGAGAGCCTCTGACTTAGCACATCCGATGACCGTTAGCAATACATTGATGGGTCTATCTAATAGTCCTAAAGATATAGTGATCCTGACCCAAATCCAAACTAGGGTGTTCCAACAATCTCCCCCTATTTGGGTTAGGATTACTATTTACATACAAATATTACAATTAAATTTACAAAGCATAAGATATAAAAAGAGAAGCTTTGCATAGCTGACTTTTGTTGCGGTTAAAACTGACTGCTGCTGGCTTTACAAAACTCCCCCTATATTGATGCAGTACATGTGACTAGAGGAGGCTGGGATGACTGTAAAAATAGGATTTTGATTGAGTCATCCAGCTAACTTTTGTAGATGGTACCTGCAGAAGGCTATGGTAGAGATTGCTCTCTCCTTGAAAAGGATATGTTAGCAGAAAAATGATATTTGTCCAGCAAATTTTATTAGGATTCTGAATCTGAAAAACAAAGTCTGATATCTTTTTTCCTATAGAATTTCTTTTCATCAAAAGAGATTCAAACTCAGTGCTATGATCACTGCTAACCAATGCAACTAGAGTAGAGGACTCAATCTAGATGAATTTAGAAAAAGATCTATAAGAAATATAAAGTTATCTGACAGAGAATTCTCATACAGAAATCCTAACATAATTTTGAACAAGATATCAAAAGGATAGAAGCAGCCCTAAGAAAAGATATTTCCTAATAAATTTGTTCCAAATAGAAAAAGGATTTAAGAATATTTTAAATAGTTTATCCTTATAATTATAAATAAAATTTATGAAAAAGCAGACTGAGTTCGACGATTTGAACTCATTTCATCGATTACAATGTTTCTTCTTCCTTTGAATATATTCTGAAAACATTCCTCTGAGAAGTTTTGTTTTCTCCTCAGGTTTTATTGAATCTTGGCAGTAAAATTGAAGTTCTAAGTTAACTAAACTGAAAACAAAGTTAGATAATACCTGATCCTCTTCAGGTTTTGATTTTCCTTCTTTTTGTTCAGCCTCTAAACTGTTGCAGGAAGTATTGATGGCCATTAAGCAAAATGGTTTGGCCCTTGCTTCCTCCTCTTCAACTTCAAATGATGATTCATCATCTGATACATCCCAAATGACATCTAGGGATACTGATTCTCCTTCTTCAAATAGGATGTTATGGCTTCTTTCTGTTGTTCCATCCACTGGTTCAAAAGCCATTTGATGAAGTGAATCCCATATCTCCTTAGCTGTTGAGCATTCAATAACTTCCTGGAATAAGTCATCAGATAATGACTGTGCTAGGATATTCATGGCTCTGGCATCAGCTTGTCTGGCTCTTTTAGTTGTTGTTGGTGAGGTTGGGAGACCTGTCATAATGGCATAAAATATTTCTTCATCAATATTGTCCATAAATGACATAATTCTTGTCTTCCAAAGTGCAAATTTGTTTATGTTGCACTTAGGAGGTCTGGTGCTAGAATATTCCATATTCTTGCTATAAAAAAACAAAATGATTAATCTAACTAGGATGGATCAAAAGAGATCTTTTGGTTCAGGTGTTAGCCTGTATAAACAACCAAACTAGTGAAGATCTAGTTGTTGAATATCTAACCGGCCTCTGATACCAATTGAAAGTGAGATCTATCCTAGAGATTAGAGCAAAAACACAGCAAGAATAATAAAGAAAATAAATAAAGACAAACCAGACGACACAAGAATTTTATAGTGGTTCCCCTAAACTTGGGTAGTCCACTCTTCTACCACCCTAGGTAGGAATCCACTGCAGGAAGAGTTGATCAGGTGTCCTGGGAACCAATGAGCTTTTGATAAGGTGCTCAAAAACCAAACTGGATTTTTTGATCAGGTGTATTGCCACCACTGAGTTTTGATAAGGTCTCAGAAACCAAGCAGAACTTTTGAAGGGAGTTCAAGAACCCTTTTACAGGAGGGAAGGGAGAGTTGATGTTGTCTTCTCTGTTCAACAATCAAAGAGAAGCATAAGTGGATTTTGATGATGTTGTCAAAGCTCCCTCTGAGATTTGCAATTGTTCAGGAAGGAGAGCTTTGCATAGGGTGATAGGTCTTAAATGAATGACTGCTCCAGCAAATGATGATTTCAGCAAAGGCTGAAATGTGAGTTGTCTTGGAGTGTGAATGATGAAGCCTTGATGATGTTGATCTTCCAGTAAGCCTTCAGACTGATATAGAGTAGTTGTCTCTTCAGGCTTCCTGGAATATTAGATCTGAGAAGAGCACTGGTTGTATATGTGATGTTGAGTTCTTCCTGGAACTCTGATTCCTGTATTACTTTCTTCTCACCACTATTCTCTCTCTTCTTCTTATTCTCTATCTCTATCTTGTTCCTCTGTAACTTTGTATATATTCTGATAGGAGACCAATGGTAATTTGAATTCTTGCATTTATTACTGCTGCCTCTTAGTTACTCCAACGGCTATAATCTCCATAACTGCATTCTTGTAACTGTCCTATAATAAACCTGTGTTGGAATATGAACAGCTCACTTAGATTGGACCAAGAATATCCTGAAAATCTTCCTGGGAACTTGTGTTCAGAGAGATGGCATAAATCGTCGATCTCAATAGGATGATCGTCGATCTGAGCTCAACTATCGTCGATCTGAGCTCAGAGATGTTGGAGCTGGTCTGGGATAGAAAACGTCGATCTGAACTTGACTATCATCGATCTGAGTTCAGAGATGTTGGAGCTGGTCTGGAATAAAAAACATTGATCTGAGCATGGAGATCATCGAACAGAGTTCGATGCCTCGTGGACCTGAGCGCAGAGATCGTCGATCTCAGCTCGACGCCTGAACTCATCTCGTCGATCTGACCTCGACGCTTAGGATGAATTTTGAATTCTTCTCTGACTGATTTCTCTTGGCTGATTTCTTCAATCTCTGAGAGCCTCTGACTTAGCACATCTTATGACCCTTAGCTATACATTGATGGGTATATCTAATAGTCCTAAAGACATAGTGATCCTGACCCAAATCTAAACTAGGGTGTTCCAACACACTACACACCCCTCGCCTCACCTCATCGGCGAGTCTCTTACACTCGCGCTTAAGCGAGGACCCTCACTGCTCGTTGATCATCCTCTCCTCTTCCATCTCGCGAAGCATGAGCCTATATTTCCAGAGAATGTTGGCCATTTGTCTCTTCATTTTGATAGGTCACTCAGGTCACCTAAGAAGTCCTCGATTGAGTCAGGGTAAGGAGGCAGCGAATAGGCTCCCACATCAGAAGGTTCATCACTTATCGTGATCACCCAAGTGTTTTGGACATCATAAAACAATAAAATTCAAGTGAAAATTGTAGAAGAGTAGCGAGTGCTTTGACAAACCAGAGTCGGAGGGTCCACGATACGGACTCAGCCTTTCCTAGAAAGCTGGACCTAGGGGTAGCGCAAGTGACTTCCCGCGATAATTATGGGAAGGTTCCCGACCTGATACACGAGTGTAAGAAGGAATTAGAATGTGAGCGGTGTCGGTTCCCGCAAGTGCTGAATTTGTCGGTGGTCCCAAAAGGAAGATCTATACCGATCGATACCGTGTCAAATCGGGATGAAAACCAGAATAAAAGCTTCGGGATGCGAGTGTTTGGTATCATACCAGACGCCTCCAGAGAACGCAGGGGGTGTAATGAGTGCTCGTGTCCCCTTGCATGTGTCTCCCCCCCCCCCCCCACAGGGTTGCGCATCACGAGGGGGTGCACTAGTATCTATCAGGGTCGTGTCAATAATCATTTCATCAGCAGTCCTTCCCTGTGAATGATCAAATTGATTGCATGTGTGCGCAGGGTCGCACATGCAGCTGCCTACACGGCACGCATTGTAACACCCCAGCTCGTTCCAAATGATATAACAGTGGGTTTGGCTGGGACACCACGTTATATTGAATGAACAAAACGAAAGAGTTACTATATGATTATCAATCAAACCCTATACACAACGCATAACAAATTTATATGATAATGAAAGCATTTAATAAACATGAAACAAGAATATACACGACTCTAATAGAAATGAATAACAACAAATACATTGTCTTGCTATGGCCTTAAGGCCTTACACACAACAAATGATTAATCAAGACATGGTTTCCATACATCAGTGCGCAGATCGACAAAACATGAAAAACTAAAGCACAAAACTTGGGCCTTCAAGGGCTGACACAGCTTTGGTCTCCAGCCCTCTACTTCCCGCTCAGCTCCACAACATGTGCATGCAAACATTCCACCAAGCGGTGGTAAATAAGACAACAGTCAGCAAGAGCTTACAAAATTATAATGACCCCACTCCTTTCTCGGGGTGGCAGTGTTTCTTCCCTGCAAGCAAATAACATGTTTATATATTAAGATAAAATGTGCAACTTAAGCACCATACATCACAAACATTGGCGCAACCAGACAGACATCTAGTACACACAGGGCACCTTAACGGTGTACCGGGTTTCTCCGAGTCCCACCTTTTGCCATTACAGGCATATAATAGTGCATAAAGCACGCCAACGGTAAACTCCATGAGTCCGCCACCATTCTCAGTCCCGAACTAGATCGTTCCTCTTGAGCATTACTAGCCAGGCATATAGCCTTGACTCACCCCTATGCCAACGATAATTGCCACGTACTTTAGGTCTATTTAGCCTAACGATATAGAGCGAGTACAGTTCAGCTCTTTCCCATTGCTCAAATCGTCATGCCAATTATGGACAATGATGTGGGTCAGTATCCCCTTTCCCGTACACGATATAACCAACATAATGTTGCAAGGTTGGCACTTGTGCCCACCGAAGCTAGGCACCCAAGGCACACAGCTCAACACGCTAACATATGGTCTCCGAGAGATCGGTTACGCACAAACAAAACAAAATCTCCCCAGGAGCTAATGCCAACGATACAACGATCCAAAACAAACATTAGGGTGTTCCTAGAGCACACCTCCAGTACTAACTACTGCTCCGTACAGACCCCCATATTCCAAACCATACAACTTCCATGGGGTCTTCTCCGGGAACCCACAGAACATCACTAATCCAGACCAACATGTACGGATGGGTTTCACATAACATGCCTAATCCGTACTCGCGCTTCTGGATACTAAATGCAAATAATAGTGGGGATGTGCTGTTGGGAATACTGCCCTCAATGTTCCATGGATTTGATTTGAAGGGGCATCACTATCAACACTAGGAGCATAGTTGTATTTGATGTTGGTTAAGCTTATTATGTATAGGATGTTCCTTGGAACAAGGTTAGATAAGTTGTCTAAGTGATTTTGATAGGTGGTCACAAGGTAGAGAGGTGGAGAGACAAAAATCTGTCTAAGTCCACAGTCATTGAGTGAAGCCAGTTCACTCAATGACATAAAACAAAGAGCATCGAGTAAACATGTGCACAGTCAAAGCCCAGCATTCTGCAAAGCAAATCTGTGGCTAAATCCACAGGCGTTGAGTGAAGGCAGTTCACTCAACGTCATACAACAAGAAGCATCGTGTGATGTCAAAGCATCAGCATTGCCAAGTAGAAAATTCGACCTAGTCTAGAAGCGTCGAGTGAAGACAGCTCACTCGACACCCATAGAAAAATGTGTTGAGTGATGAAGGCTCACTCGACGCCTAAACTGTTATGACTACAAAAGTCTAGATGGCGTTGAGTGATGAAGGCACACTCAACGCCTAGTGACTGAAAATTTGTGTAAGTGGTTTGGCGTTGAGTCAAGTTTTCTCACTCAACGCCTAGTAACATAAAACTGTCTAAGTACTTTGGCGTTGAGTGATGAAGGCTCACTCAACACCTACTGGTACAGAAAGATTGGCTAAGGGAAAAAGCATTGAGTGATGAAGGCTCACTCAACACTCTCAACGCATGAGACGCAGAAAGATTGGCTAAATCCAAAAGCATTAAGTGAAGCTTGTTCACTCAATTCTCTCAATGCCTGAGATGCAGAAAGATTGGCTAAGGACAAAAGCATTGAGTGAAGCTTGTTCACTCAACGCTCTCAACACCTGAGTAAGACAGAAATCTGTATAAGTGTTTTGGCGTTGAGTGAAGCTTGTTCACTCAACGCCTATACTAAAGTATTTGAATTTAACTAAGTCCACATATGCTGACGTCTGTAAAAGTCAACAAAAGTCAATATAATTAAAAATGTGGTGGGATGGCTACGGTACACGACAAACGGCGATGCAGGCCTACTATACGACTTTTGGCTGTTAAAGTAAAGTTGCAGCTGCCAATTTCAGTCCACAGGTGAAAATAGTCTTTGATCGGCATAATATAAAAGGCGGAGATCAGATCAAAGAAAGAGGCTTTTGGAAAACAGCTGGACTTCGTCTTCTTCCTCGGCCATTATTGCAGAGCTTTGAAGAACAAGTTCAAGATAATTGATATAAAAGTTCTAGAGTTATTTGTTGACATCCTCACCATCAACAGCAAGTTCAGGGACGTATCTATGAGAAAGAAGTAGCAGAAAGAGCTAACCCTAACTGCAGTTACTTCACAGTTCCAGCAGGTAGTTTTCTAAAGAACTTTTTTTGGAAGGTGTGAAGTAGAAGTCAAAAGTGGGTTTTCTCAGGACAGAAGGAAGAAGAACCTGCTCTCAAGTGGTATGTGATTCATAGACAGTTAGTTGGTTGAAGCAATAGGATACAGGTTGTCTTCAACGACAAGATCAGAAAGTTCCCTTTCTGAGGAAGAAGAAGAAGTTAGAACTGAGTCTCTTTCTCAGTTCAGTAAGAAGCAATTCACTGCAAGGTACTTCCAGCACAATAAACTATTCATTGAAGATCTATTCTTACTACTGTAAAGAAGGTAGGGCTGAGTTCATCTCAGCTAAGGAAGGTAGGCTCAGAGAATATTTTCTTTGAATTCAAATATTAATAACAAACTCTATCTACTGTAGGATCCTTTGGATCTGAGTTGTAAGCTTGAAATTTTAAAGGCTGAGTCTAGGATCCTTGTGTAGATCTGAGAAGTAGGGCTTTGACCTGAGTGGTAGGATTCTGTAGAGAATCTGAGGTAGGGATTTGGCCTGAGAGTTGGATCCTTTGGATGTGAGGTAGGGTTTTTAAGCCTGAGGTAGGAGAGTCATTCTCTCTGAGTTGTAGGGCACTTGTGCCTAAGTTGTAGGATCCTTTGGATCTGAGGTAGGGCCTTTGTTCCTGAGATGTAGGAGAGTCATACTCTCTGAAGTAGGGTTGTCCTCCCAGCCTGAGTTATAGGGCCTTTGAGCCTTAGGTAGGTGATCTTTGGATCACTGAGTTGTAGGGATTTGTGCCTGAGCAGTAGGTCTGAGAGGAGACTGAGTGGTCTTGCAGGATCATGTTGTAAGTTCTTAGGAGTCGAGATTGGAGAAGTGTCTTGTCTAACAGGCTGTTAGAATGGTGGGAGGGAAAGTGGACGTACCCATAATATTAAGAACCACTATAAACATTATGTGTTGTGTTCTTGAAAGCAAGCTAACTAAGCTAACTCAACACACCTAAAACACAAAGAAAATTAAAAATAGTCACAAGAGACTAAGAAACCTATTCACCCCCCCCCCCCTCTAGGTGATTTAGTTATCCTTGGAATTAAAGACTTTTAAGTGGTTTCAGAGTGAGGTTACGAAAAGGACATAAGTGTCTGAGTAGACCCTCAAGGATAGCTAAAAGGTTTGTACTTATGGGTTTAGGAGTGAACCATAAGGAGTGGACCTCAATGGAGCTTCAAGTCTGCAGAAAGGAGAACTTTGGGATTTGGAAAGAGAGGGTCATGCAGTTCATGGAAGCCTCTGATCCTAGAATCTTTGTAACCGTTCAAAAAGGACCCTTCTTCCCCATGAAGGTCTCTGTCTTAGATACAGAAGTCCAGACTCCAAAGAGTTATACTGAAATTACTGGAGATGAAATCATCTTGTAAACTATGGACAAGAAAGCACAAAACATAATTGTAAGTGTCATAAATGACTCCACCTTCCAGAACTTGGTCCACTGCAAGACTGCTAAAAAAATGTGGGATACTTTGATTGTCTACATGGAAGGCATATAGGAGGATAATAATGAATAAGATGCTAACAGCTATTTTGGTCTGATGGCCATGTTAGATGAGCCAGGATCAGCCTGGTCCAGAAAAGGTAAATTATCTATCTTGTTCTTCTTATTGTTCTGGTTATGAGACCAGTCCAGATCTTGATACATCCTCATCCAGTGATGATGATGATTCGGAATCTGATGTAGATGTCAATCAATTGATTGACAAGTATGGTGAAATTCTGGATGCTTTGAGAAGAAGCAATAAGTTGGCCAAGAAGCAGGCTGAGGAGATTATCTCCCTATAGCTAGTTGTTGCCCTATAGTCTGAAACAACATCCTTGTTGGATCAGAAAGTGAGGGAATTCAGCCAACTAAAGATCATCTCAATCATCCATATTGGGACCATCAGTCAAAAGAACAAGATCATTATGGATCTTGAAGAGAAGCTCCTTAAGAGAAAAGGATTGTGGCTGAATTTAATAAGCCCAAAACAATGCTACCACTGATTGACTCCTTTACCTCTCAAAAAGATGAGAGAGGTTTAGGGTCTAAGTGGAATTCTAGAGTTAGTCATTCCAAAGGGGAAGGTAAGTCTCCTGTAGTACCTCAGGCCACCTTTCATAAGGTAATCCTCCCTTCCAACAGGTATGACCAAGACTACATGTATGGTCACTAGAAGAATGAGAATTATCCTTGTAAGAATACAAGGGTATCTTACAATGGAAGAAGGAAGGGCATGGGTTTGAGTGCACAGAAGGCTCCCCATGAAGAAGTCCAAATGGCCCATCATGGACTATTTTGAGAGGACTTAGCGCAACCAACTCGACCAAAAGCCCGGACTGATGGAGGACGGCACAACTAATCTTTATATCAAAGGTCCTCGGGCGGATCCACGGGGCAGCCAGTTAAGCCATTACCGCATAGCACCGCAGTGCGGGGGCGATTCCGGACCGCAGCCCCAACAATCCCCCCCCCCCTCCCCGGAAACGACCCCGGGTTTCGAACCCGCAACCTCCCTCTGATACCACTTGAGAGGACTTAGCGCAACCAACTCGACCAAAAGCCCGGACTGATGGAGGACGGCGCAACTAATCTTTATATCAAAGGTCCTCGGGCGATTCCGGACCGCAGCCCCAACATATTTGTATTTGGTGCTCCAGCCCCTACACTCAAGGAGAAGGCAGTGGCCTATTCTCAGGCTCTTCTAGCAAAGGCCCAAACCAAGGGTAAGTCAGTTAGTAAGGCTGACTTGGCTAGCTCTAAGGCCATTAATATCATGCCAACTATAAAGAAGATTGTTGTTAATGAAACTCAGAGCAAGCCAAGTACTTCTACTGGCAGACTCGCCTTTAGTAAGATTCTTGCTGAGAGAAACAAGAAGAATGCTACAGCACTCCCCTCAGAACAGGAAACTAATGACGGCATGCACTTTTCAAAGGCTATTTAGAAGAAGAGATATAACATCCATGAATGTTGGTGTTGTGGTAAAGTGGGTCACTTTGCCATAGATTATTGGCACAACCCTAGTATGTCAAGGACAAGGGTAAGTCTTCATGATAGAGCTAGTGTTAGTCTTCCTATCAGAAAATCTGCAGGAAGGCATGTGCATTTTTATGCTAGTCAGAACCTAGGACCCAATAATTATTGGGGTCCTAAGGTAAGGTAAATTGTGTTTTGCAGGATAGTCCAAATGCTCATATCCCCATGTGGTATTTGTACAGAGGTTGTTCCAAGAATAAGACTGGAACAAAGAGCTAACTGAAGGATCATACTCCAGTAAAAGATGGACCCAAAGTAAGCTTTGGTGGGTCAGACAGAGGATGGTCCAGACTTAGGACTGGAATTAGGAAGTTATCTCAAGGTTCATACTCTAGTGAGAAATGGACCTAAGATATGCAGTTATGAAGTTGGAGATGGATAGACAGACCATCAATATTACTCCTACTGCCCAAAAGGAAGAGGATGGAATGATGTTGTGAGCATTCCTAAAGAACAAACTAAACAGGCAATGGATGAAGACCAGTTGGATCCATCCATTAAAGTTCAAGATGTCTGAGTGGGGGACATGGTACTATTGCCACTTCAGCAGTCTAATTAGAGGAAGAAAATAAAGGTTGTGCTCATCATAGAGGAATGTACAAGAAGCAACTCTTCTAAGAGCAGTAAGGAAGAGACACTTGACCCTCAGCTGTCTGAAGAAACAAGAAGAGAAATGTATGTTTAGGTTTCAGTATCATCTGAACCTACAACAAGGGCTGTCCATGTCAGTGGCTACCAATCAAAAAATAATCTAGCTGAGGTAGCAAAAATGGTAATTGAAAGTGAAGTTGTACAGGATCTGTGCAAATATTAAGGGGAAGACTGTCAAGCTAGATGCTCCTATTTGGGGAGCAAGTTAAGTCAAGGTTGCTGGACAAGCTTGAGTCTTACCTAAAGTACCTCCAGCACTGAATAGATCAGCAATACTGCTGAATTTCAGCATGTCTCTATGGACTTTGCAGAGGTTGAGAGGATTAGACTACCCAGATGTTTGCACCTAATGTAGGAGAGCAAGTACAATCAATTTAAGAACAATTGGATTGCTCTAGCTATAGTTGACATAAGTTCAACCTAGGTTGCTGGACAAGCTTGATTCTTACTAAGAGAATCTCAACCATAGATTAGATCAGCAGAACTGCTGAAGCCATGAATGTCTCTACGGACAATGCTAAGAGCGAGGGGGAGATTCCAACAAATCTCCCTACTTAAGATAATAAGAGTGTCATTAAAATGACTATATATGCTTCAAAGAATAGTGATCTATCTAGATGAAGAGATAGATCGGGAAAAGATCTCCCTGTCCTATTTGAAGAGTCTCCCTTACTGAAGAAGCCATAAAGGGGGAGAAGGCAATGAGAGATGGCCATGATCAAGGGAGAGTATGATGTGCAAGCAGAGATGGTATACAAAAGAGACAAAATAGTCCAAGTGGTATACAGTCAACTCAAACAGTCAGGTGGTATAAAGAAGAGACATGTTCCACCAGTGGTATACAGTACACACTGCCTATTTTCCTAATCAGGCTTGTGTGTGTAAGACCCCTTTTTTCCTTCACCACTGGGTCTTACGCCCAGAACCGCCGCCTTATAATGACTCAAACTACTAAGTTAAATGCCATCGCACGATGTCAATCCTGTCGGTTAAAACGATCACAACACAGTAGGCCAATAAAAGAGAAGTAAATGAGTAATACATGTCCATAGATCATAGCTCACTATTAATATATATAAAAGAGCAATAGTCCATAATGAGTACAAAGTATGAAAGCGAGTAGAAAAATAGGCTTAATCCCGATACATGTCTAATACAAAAGATCTCTCTCACACAACTCACGCATCTAGCGGAAGCAAACTGAAAACCATCGTCGACCTGTCGCTGAGTAGTAGCGGTAGTGCACAACAACTGCTCCTCAAGTCCTGCCAACCTCCTACGACTCGTACATCACCTCGAATTCCTAAAATGATGTGGTCCTCCGACCGTTTGTCAAAAGACTAAGCCACTATCTTCCTCGCCTCACCCCTGCGACTCCTAGAAATTGTACGGGGAGGAGGAAACGAAAGATATTTAAGGTGGAGAATGAATAAGAGCATATGACAACTACCCTAGCAGGAGTATATACAAAGGAACTATAACAAAGTGGCAGTAATGTAAATAATGTAAAATACAGAGCAGTAAGCACATGCTATACTATAAGTAATAAAAGTACAAGTAAAGAACTTTGGTTGCCTTCTACCACAAATAAAGTAAAGTAAAGTAAGCTATAGAATAAGTAACCTTAACTTATAAGAATGCTCATACAAACTCATAAGTTGAGGGGTCTTTTTGCAAGTCCTATCGTATAAAAAGTCTCATACCAATTTATACGATAGTGGTAGGTGTTTAAATGCAATGATGACATGATATGTTATGTTATGTTAGTTTAATGCTATGTTCATACAAGTGCAACACACACACGACTCTATGCGCACAGACCTTTAGTTCCACAGTTTTGAAAGCTAGCTTCACTCCCAGTAACCTCTGTAGTGGCCAACGGAGACAGTGGGTTGGGCCACCCCACTCCTAGGAGGGTAACCGAATTACTAGGCCTAGCCCTTACGTATGCCTCTGAAGGACACACCAGAGTCACCACGTACTAATGCTGACAAACCCGCCAGTCTTTCATGGTCATGTGTAGGATCACTAGGTAAGCGTCTCCACAGACACTAACAAGCCATTCCCAACAACTACACCCTCCAGAGTCATCATTCCTCTGTCGGTGCGACGACTAGAGCGAACTGAAGACCTGCAACTTTTATGCACATGTAATTATGATAAATATGAATCTCTTAGCGATCGGCTCCCCAGACTAATCCATCCATCACAAAAACCTTCTGAGTCACTTGCTCCCTGGACTAACCAGTATGTACCTACCACCGCCGAGCCTACCACTCGTGAGTCTAAACTAAAATAGCCTCCCATAACTATGGGGTGAGTGAAAGTAAAGTACTTGGAATTAATCTTTCACTAACAATTTAGACTTACAGTTTAGGGTTAACCTTGGACTGCCCAGGGCATTCCCTGTGAAGGGCTCTCAAGGGCACTAGGAACTACGATGGGCTGAACCCCAAAGCTCCCTTTCGCAAGGTACTTATTATTATTGTTATCTACCCATGTCTTAAACTCTCTAAGGATTACACTTGAACTAACCCTATGTGTATTTAGACTTTCTCCAAGGAAAAGACGATCTATCGTCGATCCCGAGCACACAACCTTGCCCCTAGTCAACCCGACTCTCACAGCTTGACTTCCATTAGTGACCTAATTCATACTCAACCAGATTATGTGCACCAACTACCCCTTTATCCTATTCTAAGATTCATTTGATTTCCAAAAATGTTTTGGCCTCCAAAAAAATTATTGATTAATTAACCACAAGCATTGGGTAAATCAGGAAATATTAGAATTAATCATCCAAAAATTATAGGCAAAATTACCAGAGGTTAAAAATTATTTGTATAGCCACCTGACCAAAAATAAAAATTTTCTAAATCTATTTGGTCACATAAATAATTTATTTAAAGATATTCAGCATTGGGCACTTTGTGAAGGATTCTATATTGAAATTCTTCCAATAATTTTATAAAAATTCACAGTACATAATGATGCCCTAAATTGTCCTCTTACCAAATTTCTTAATTTTCCAGTGAATAATTAACCCATAAATAATAATCTTATGATCAAGCTAAACTTAGGATTTGTGAATGAAGTACTATAAATGTTAATCCAAAATTCATAGCAAAATTTCCAGAGAACATTAACATCAATAAAAGAACACTGCCTAACTTTCATGAACATCCAAGATCATATCATCATGCAATAAAATTATGAGTAAAAGTAACTTAATTTGTCCTAAATTATTTCAGAGTGGTAAAATGCTCCTAAAAATTCTAATAACATTTTTAGGGCTTATTTCAACCCTATGAACTCATCTACAAATTTCCAAGACATTCCAAGGACATATGGTCCCATGTCCTTCATTGAGCTCAAAACTCAACCCTAGGGTTAACACTAGGGTTCTAGGGCACACCAACCCTAAACCACCAAAAATCTCTTGTGGGGGTATTTTGTATGACAAAGATCCATTCCTTTTGGGTGAGGATTGGCCACACAACCCATTAAACACCATTTGCCCTAATTTGCCCCCCTTAGGGACCAAATTTTTGTCACACCAATACCTACTCAAATCAAACCCAAATGGGGTGAGATCTTTATCTGTGACCTATCATGACCCTAAGGGTCATCCACCAAAATTTTGGGGAATTTTGAGGTCATCAAACCCTCTAATTAACCCATACATAGATTATTAGATTTTTACAAAAACTATAGAAAAAGGTTTTCCAAAAATTCCCATTTTTGGATATGTCAAAGGTATAGGTAAGAGTGACGCCCAGTCCAAATCTCAAGGCATTTGGATGGCTGGATTGATGGGGTATTTAGTCTATGGTCAGGCCTTTGTATAGGCTACACCATTTTGAGTGTTGTGGTAAGACCACTGACCCAAATGGGTTGAACTCAATTTTAAAATAAAGTAGACCTCCATGGCTACAACGTTCATGTTGACTATTTTTCCAGCAAAAGGATCTAAGTATTTTTAATATTTAATTTATAACACTACATAAACTGTGACATAATGAAATGAAATGAAATATTTATTCATCCCTAACTATACATCCGGCAGCACGAATCTTGGCGCAAGATGGACGGCATCCCTTCATCATCCTCATGAAGCCAATGACCCAGATTTCCCCATCCTAGGAAGTATTTTCCCTCGATTTCCCCGCCACCGGTGGCCGGCCACCGCCTTCACCACCTCCGTTGAGGTGGTGGCTATCGCCGGGTGGCGGCACGGCCGTCGGAGGGGCTATTTCTATCGAACCATAACCCTCTTTTTTATGGAATTCATCCAAATTTTCTCACTGGATCGGGCTCAATTGAGCCCGATATCTATCCTAACCGATCTTGAATACTAGCATAATGGGAGAGGAGGAGAAGTGGACCTTCTGGGGTAGCTGAAGTCGGGCTGAGCGTCGGGTTGCCATTATCGGTGGTGGTGATTTCGAGTGTTCTGCAACTACACTACTAGAGGGCTCAGCTCCTTCAAGGGGATGGTGGAAATAACTACTCTGAGAATGGGGAAACTTTTAATTGAACCAAAAGGGGGAGGGGAGGGGTTAAAACATCAATGACCATTAATGGTCATGAAGGAAATTTCGGCCAACTGAAAATCCAATGAATGCAGCCATTGAATAGCCTGGAAAACCTCTTGATCACCTCAGAACTGGTCAGGAGAGATGAACAAAGATATTGGAATTGAAGAGAGGTGGCCCTTGGTCTCCCTTTGTTGGATCCCTAGTTGGATTTGGGCTAGATTCACTAAGTTAGGATATGACCCAACATGTATAGATTAGGGTCATGGTTGTGTCCTAGAGTCTAGGTCAAGTCCTTTGAGTCAACAGTACAAAGGACCAGCCTCCAACACTGCCAGAGACTCAAAACTTAGAGAATTCAAGACTTAGAAAAAAGAGTTCTACGTTTGTCGATCTCCAGTCGACAAAAGTCGAGCTCAACTAGACGAACTCAGGGACAATTCTCTGAGCTAAGCTCGACGAACTTAGTTTTCAGCTCGACAAACTCTTGACAAAGTAATAACTCCTGTCAAACCTCAGTCAACGAACTAAGAACATCAGCAAGAAGAACTATGTTCTCTGGTCGACATATTCTGGATAAGGTGATTCAACACTCAACATCAGAAAATATTATAAGTCTAGACTACATACTCAGCTCGATGATCTTGGACCCCAACTGGACTAACTCTGTTCTCAGGGCTCAGCTCGACGATCTTAGATTTAGCTCGACAAACTTGATGCACAGAAAAAGAAAGTTATCAAGCAGCATTCAGAGGTCGATGATCTTGGATCTCAGCTCGATGAACAGTTATTCTCAGCTCGACGCACTGGGGACTCAGGTCGACGAATCCAGTCTTGGAAATTTCCCTCTTTTGTCCTTATTACGTGGCAATAATTCCTGAGTAATTAGTGCTCTAATATTCTCTAATATTACTGTTAGACAAGAGCATTAATTATGGTCTTCATCATAAATGTTTCCTGCAATTTTAATAAGGGACAGTTGGGGAAACAAATCAATGCCAAAAATATTCCAAGGCCGTCAGCATTAATTACAGAAGGATTTCAAAATTCAAATGGACTTCCTCACAGGAAATATATAAAACATATAGATTTTCCCTTCCAATATATACAAGAGATACAATACAGACAATAATAAATAGACATACAGAATTCTTGAGATTAAAAATAGATTAGTCAAGAATCAACAGTAGTTAGACAAGAAGAAGAAAAATTCTGAAGAAGAACAACCATCCAAATACGTGTCTTCTTCTCAGGAACTCTCTGAAGGACAACAATACTGCATCTGTCAAAATAGTTCCTGAAGTTCTTCTTATCAAAATTGAAAGCTTGAAGGCCTATCACCCTGCAGCAAAGATTCCATCATCCTGAACAAACACATCTCAGGGGGAGCTTTTGCTACCATCAAATCCACAAGTCTTCTCAGTTGTTTGAATTGAGAAAGAGAAGACACAATCATTCTCTCACCCCCCCCCCCCACTGTAAAAAGGGTTGTCATCTCCCTTCAAAAGTGCTTCCTGGTTGCAAGTCTCCTGATCAAAAGACTTGAAGTTTGGTTGTTGAGCACCTAATCAAAAGCTCATTGGTTCCAGGCACCTGATCAATGAGTGGATTCCTACCAGGGTGGTAGAAGAGTGGACGTATCCAGGTTGGGGAACCACTATAAATTCTTGTGTCTTCTGGTTGCCCCTTTTTCTTTTTGTTCTTGTTGTTACTATGATATTTAGGTCTTTCTATGTTTACACTTATTTCTCTTTGGTTTCTGTGATATAGTATCCAAGGTTAGGAGTACTTCTTATAGTTCAGAAAAAGATTTAAATTATACTTATATACTCTATTCACCCCCCCCCCTCTAGAGTATATCAGATCTAACCCTAACTTTCAATTGGTATCAGAGGCGGTTCTTTTGGTTGTGCAAGCTAACCCTTGAACCAAAGATTCTAAATTAGATCTATTTCTTTTTTTATCATTACTAGATTTATATATATAGCATGGCACAGAACAAAGAATATGCAAGCACCAGACCTCCAGTGTGTAACTTGTCCAAGTTTATAATCTGGAAGGCAATAATTAGGCTTTTCATGAACTCTATTGATGAAGATATATTTAATTCTATCTTAACAGGACCACCAGCTCCAGTGGCTTCAACCTCAACTACATCAACTGACCTGAGTGCAGTTCCACCCCCTGGATGGACAGATGCACAGAAGAAGGCTAAGATAGTTGATGCCAAAGCCATGAATATATTGGCTCAAACTATGTCTGATGAAATATTTCAAAAGGTTGCTGAGTGTCAACCAGCTAAGGAGATTTGGGATTCCCTGAACCAAATGGTGGCTGGATCAGCAGTTAAGAGGAAAGACAGAAGGTCAAATCTCATCACTCAGTATGATAACTTCAAGAAGAATGAAGCATAGACATTAGAAGTAATGTACAACAGACTTAGATCCATCATCAGTGAGTTAAGGACTCTAGACAAAGAATTCCCTTTAACTGAAGTGAATGACAAGATCCTAATATTCTTTCCCAGCACATGGGACTCAAGAATCTGGCCCATCAGAGAAGCCAGAAGCATGACAAAGATTTCAACAGAATCTCTTCTAGGAAAATTAAAGTTCTATGAGCAGCTGATTAAAGCAAGGGAAGCAGCAGCTGAAGTAAAGACTCATACACCAACTAGGAAGGAGCACAGCATAGCTTTCAAAGCTACAGAAGACTCTGAAGTCACTCCAGAAAATGAAGAGTTGATGAGTCTCTTTGCCAAGAGATTCTTTAAGATGGATAGAAAGGACTTCAGAAGGAAACCTTCTAAATATGAAGATAAGCCAAGGTATGACAAAACACCCTCTAAATAAGTAGTGTGTTTTGGTTGCAGGAAACCTGGGCACTTCATTTCTGAGTGTCCAGAAGCTCTGAAGAAGGACAAAAGAAAGGAGAAGGACTAAAGGAAGAGTCATTACAATAAGCCTTCCTCAAGCAAGCATAAGAGGAAAGACAAGGGCTTTGTGCTGAGACATGGAGTGATACTGAAGAAGAATCTACATCCTCCAGCTCCAGTGAGGATGAAGAAGAACAGAAAGCAAAGGAAGTATGCCTCATGGCTATTGAGGCAGGCAGTAGCAGATCTGACACAAATGAATCAGATAATGAAGAATCTCTATCAGCTGAAGATTAGGTAATAGCTTCTTATGATTTTGAGCCAGATGAATTTAAATTTGAATTCAAAAATTTATGCTTAGAATTGATAAGCTCTGAGAAGGAAATCAAACTTCTCAAAGAAAATTTAAACACCCTAGATAACATCACTATAGAAAATGCAAAACTAACCAATGAACTAATGTCTGCTATTAAACAAATATCTTTTCTGAAAACTGAACTAAGTAAGGCAAAACAATTAGAAGAATCACTGAATGGAAGAAGTCTGTAATTATTAGATATCACTAATACTGTAAATGCTAGGACCAACAATAACAAACTAGGACTAGGTGCCTCCTCTAGTGATCCACCCTTGATTAAGAAAAATAATCTTTCCAGACCAGTAAACTTTATATCTCACAAGGGAAAGAAGAATACTGAACAGGTAAATAAAGTTAATAAGATTCTTGAATAAATTGAAACCAAGAATAAACTCAATATCCAGAAGAATAACAAAAATAACAATGTTCAGCAGTTATCGTCGAACTCAGATCGACGATATATGAACAGATCGTCGAACTCAGAATGACGATATTTGAACGCAAACATTAGTAACAATCATTCTTCGATCTATGATTGACGATACAAGTATGGTTTGTCGACCAGAGATCGACGATTTTGGTGCCCAAAGAATGTATATTTTCATTCTTCGAGCAGAGATCGACGATCTCATCCAACATCGTCGAGCTCAGGTCAACGATCCAACCAGAGATCGTCGAACCCAGATATTAATAACAGAAACTTAAATTCTAATAACAACTTTAACCCCTTCACTCAATGGATAATTCCACCTAGGAGATACCATCCTAAAGGATATAAAGATCAACCTGAATGATCTTACATCTCCAGTTATAGTTATGAAAATCAACAAGGACCCCAAGTTACCTGGGTCAAGAACAGCTAACTGTCTTGTTTGCAGATGAAGACCTGTCCAGCATACAATCAACATTGGTATCTGGATAGTGGTTGCTCCAAACATATGACAGGCAGTAATGACAATCTGATTGATTACAAGTCAAAGCTAGGACCAAAGGTCATCTTTGGTGACTCCAATTGTGGACAAATAGAAGGCTATGACAAGGTCAGAATTGGAGCAGTAACTTTCAAAAGAGTTGCATATGTAAGTGGACTGAAGCATAACCTCATCTCTATAAGCAAACAATATGATGAAGGTTATCAGGTATCATTCAACTCTAGTTCATGTATTATTACCTCAAAAGAAAACCAACCTGTTTTAATTGGAAGTAGACAAGGAAACATATACCTAGTAAATTTTCATTCTGTTACTTCAGACATATGTCTGCTCAATATAGTTAGTAGTCAAAATGACTTATGGCATAAAAGATTAGGACATGTAAATCTTAAAAATATTGCTAGGCTATCTAAGGACAACCTTGTTAAAGGTTTACCTTCTGGCCCCTACAAGAAGAATGGCCTCTACAGGGCTTGCCAACTAGGCAAGCAAACTAAATCTAGCTTCAAATCCATTAATAAGAGTGATTCATCTAGGATATTGTACTTGCTATATATGAACCTTTTTGGCCCTGTGGTTGTACAAAGCCTAGGAGGGAAATATAATACCTTAGTGGTTGTAGATGACTTTTTCCAGGTTCACTTGGGTATTCTTTCTGAGATCTAAGTCAGATACCTTCAAGGTTCTTACAGATTTTCTCAGGACCATACTGATTGAGTACTCTACTCATGTTGCATTGATCAGAAGTGATCATGGTACAGAGTTTGAGTCTCTTCTTATGCATGAGTTCTGTGAGAAGGGAGGTATCAGACACTGTTTCTCAGCTCCTAAAAATCCTCAACAAAATGGGGTAGCTGAAAGGAAAAATAGAACACTCATTGAAGTTGCAGGCACATTACTTGCAGATTCTTACATTCCCCTATCCTATTGGGAAGAGGCAGTAAGCACAACAAACTATGTCCTGAACAGAAGTTTGATACACAAACTAAAGCATAAGACTCCCTATGAATTACTCAAAGAGAAGAAACCAATAATCAACTATTTTAAAGTTTTTGGTTGTGTATTTTATATTCATAATAATTACAAAAAGGACATTAGAAAGTTTGAAGCAAAGGCTGCAGTGGGAATTTTTCTAGGATATTCCCAAGTAAGCAAAGCTTATAGGGTATTTAATAAATCCACATTGAAAATAGAGGAATCTATGCATGTTACATTTGATGAGGCAAATATGTTTTATAAGGAGAAAGAGATTTCTACCAAAGACTCCTTGTAGGTACACAACTTGTGTGAGGAATTGGATGGCTTACACTTTACCCCCAAAGTTGTATCTCATCCTTCTCAACAAGTCAGTGAAGAAAGTGATGAAGAAACTATGGAAATAGCTAAACTTCCTACAACAACAGAGGTTATTCCACAAGGGGAATTTCTTCAAAATATTGTGGCTGAACCAACTCCACCTACTGATATTGTCACACTAAGGGATCACCCCAGATCCCAAGTGATTGGAGACATAATAGCAGGTGTACAGACAAGACATCAACTCAACCAAGACTTGATGCATGCCTGTTTCCTCTCTCAAATTGAGACTCAATCCATACCTGATACAGAGCAAGATCCCCACTTGATCAATGCAATGCAAGAAAAGCTCAATCAGTTTGAGAGATGCAGAGTTTGGGTTTTGGTTCCAAGACCAAAAGACTACCCAGTCATTGGAACCAAATGGATATTCAGAAATAAGCTTGATGCCCAAGGTGTGATTGTTAGGAACAAGGCTAGGCTTGTTGCTCAAGGATATAGGCAGGAGGAAGGAATTGACTATGATCAAACCTTTGCTCCAGTTGCCAGGCTAGAAGCTATAAGGATATTTCTGGCTTATGCTGCATTCAAAAAGTTCAAAGTTTATCAAATGGATGTGAAGAGTGTTTTCATAAATGGGGAACTTAAATAAGAATTTTATGTTGAACAACCTCCAGGTTTTGTTTCTCCAACTCATCCCTCTCATGTATTTAAATTGCATAAAGCTCTCTATGGTTTAAAGCAAGCTCCAAGAGCTTGGTATGAGACCTTAGCCAGATTTCTCTTAGGTCATGGTTTTTCAAGAGACATAGTAGATAGGACTTTATTCACTAAAATGCATCATGATAAAATTTTGTTAGTACAAATTTATGTAGATGACATAATATTTTGGTCTACTAATCCCAAATTGTGCAAAAGATTCTCTAATCTAATGCATTCTAAATTTGAGATGAGTAGCATGGGTGAGCTCTCCTACTTCCTTAGTCTCCAGTGAAGCAGCTTCCTGATGGCATCTTCATTTCCCAGGCTAAATATGCTAAAGAGCTTATCAAGAAGTTTGGAATGGATGATGCCTCAGCAAAGAAAACACCCATGGCTACAAATGCTGTAATAGACTCTGATGCACAAGGGAAACCTGTGGATCAGAAATTATATAGGGGCATTGTTGGGTCCCTATTATACCTTACAGCAAGCAGACCTGATATCATGTTTACCACATGCCTTTATGCTAGGTTCCAGGTGAACACTAAAGAATCTCATCTAGTTTTTCTAAAAAGAATTTTGAGATATATAAAGGGTTGTCCTATTCTAGGTCTCTAGTATCCCACTGAGTCAGAGTTTGAGTTAACTGGATACTCAGATGCTGACTTTACTGGATGCAGAGTGGACAGAAAAAGTACCTCAGGAACTTGCTAGTACCTTGGTATGAGATTAGTGTCCTGGTTCTGCAAAAAACAATCATCTGTGTCCACATCAATTGCTGAAGCAGAATACATTACAGCTGGCAGTTATTGTTCCCAGATGCTGTGGATTCAGAACCAACTCCTAGATTATGGGTTCAACTTAAATAATTCAACTCTACTATGTGATAACACAAGTGTTATAGCCATAGCACAAAATCCCGTCCATCATAGTAGGACAAAGCATATAGATATTAGGCATCATTTCATTAGAGAGTGTGTAGACAAAAACAAAATCAAACTTGTCTATATCTACACTAATTTACAAAGAGCTAATATTTTCACCAAACCCCTTGATAAAAGAAATCACTTGTTCTTTGTAAATCAGCTTGGAATGATCAATGGAGAAGACCTAATTTAGTTTCTGTCTGCACTCAAATAACTCTTCAAATTTCATCGATCGGAGGTCGACAAACTACGAAAGGTTCTTGAGATTTTTGTCGACCTGAGTTCGACGAACTCACTGTGGTAAGTGATCTTCGTCGACCTGCGATCGACGAACTTACTTCATAAAACTTTTGTCGACCAGAGATCGACGAAATGTCTTCAACCCTTAAGACTGAGATCGACGAACTATTTAACTCTAAATTATTTCGTCAACCTCAGAACGAAGATATTTTTATTTCTCGTGGACCGGAGTCTGTCATTTCATATTCTAAAAAACCTTATATTTAGGTTTTCTTCGACCTCCGTCCCGCGCTTTCAGTTCCCTTTGCACTTGATCTTCGTTTTCTCTCTTGCAGGTGCACTCATGGCGATTCCAGCAGGCGCTCTTACGGCAATGAGGTTTGATACCGGATTCGACGTGGATTTCGACTCCTTCCAGCACTCCGATCAAATGTTCCTCCACATTCTGCAACTACTGGAAGACCAGCAATTGAAAAATCTACTGACCATCAGAATCAAATTACCCAGCACGAAAATCAGAGAATGGGTCTATACTGTGTCTACAATCGAGGACAACACTATGACCAGATCAATAGCGGGTACTGCCATCTCTCTCACTCCCACTGTACTAACTACAATCTTTGGATTAGATAATGGAGAAGAAGAATTAGAAATTGATAATGAGGAATATGATATGATGTTGAGTCGGATGGGTTACTCTGGAGATAACTCAAATAAACTACTGAAGAAACACCTATCTACCGAGTTCAAGTTTCTCGCAGATATTGTTGGGAAAGTCTTGCTGGGCAAGCACACTGCACACGATTATATAACAAGGCATCAATTTTTGGTTATGTGTGCAGTGGTAAACAAGAGGCAGGTGAACTGGGCACAGATCATCTTTGATCTTATCAAGAAAAGGAATAGTAAAAAGGAAGTAAACTTTGGAAGGATCCTAGGGATCTTCTTGACAGAAAAGGATGCTGAATCACTGGTCTCCCAGACCACATTCATCAATGCCAGCAAAAGGCTCACATGTGCCTTGTTTGGCAGTTGGGAGAGGACAATCACAAAGCCCTCTAAGGCTTCATCCTCTGCCACCCAAGCTTCTGAAAGTACAAGGGATATTCCAGCCACTTCCCACCCTTTTGAAGAGATCCCATCCGACATTATTCCATCCAACATTACTCTAGCCACTCCTCAATCTCCAGCTCTCCAACCTTCATCTCTTCCAGCAACTCAACACACCCCAGCTTCAACTCATGTTACAGTCTCTACTCCCTTACCTTCATCATCCCCAATTCCTCAATCTCCAACACATATTTCCTCCTCTACACCTTCCCCCCAACAAGATACACCAATGCCAACACCACCTCAATCCCCTCTTCCATCTCATCTTGCTGATATCACCCACATCAACCTCTCCTCATTCCCATCCTTCAACCTATTATCATCTCCACTACACACTCCCTCTCCTCAATATGACTCCTCCCTAGACACTCCCATTTCACCTCCACCTATCATCCCCTCAGCAACTGAAATCTCCACTCAACCAACTACTGCCCCAACATCCACTTCTCCAAACCTGGATCCATCTCTTGTCACCCCACTCATTACTCTCCTCACACCCCTACTCAAATCTCTTATAGCAGAGGCCATTTCTCCTCTAGCTCTCTCCATATACTCTCTTACTGCCCAGATCTCTGCCCTCACTACTTCTCCCTCTTCATTTGGGAGACTGGCTTCAATATCTACTGAAACCAGGCAAGTGGAGATACTTAATGAAGAAGTAGCAGCAATTGCAGTAGCAGCAATAGAACCAGTTTTACAGGTCTCAGATACAGTAGATACAGCAGTAATGGATACAAAAGCAAAAGCTGAAGCAGATGATACTGATTTATTTGATTTGATTAATTTTATTGAAACTGACATGGAAATAGATGAGTCAGTTATACTGGAAATAAATACTGTTAGTGATATTTTCATTAATCCCACAGTAGACTTGATGAGTCTGTTAAGATCTTTTTATACAACTTATCTAAGTCTCCCTCCAGCTGAGTGTACTAAGCCGTCATTGGCTATTACCCCCTATTCTTCTCCAATAAACCCTGAAGTTGTCAAACAACTCAAGGCCAGTTTTGTTATCCCTGCCACTCCATCATCCCCATAGATTGTTTCTCCCATTGTATCTTCTCCCATGGCTCCAGTATTTATAATGGATGATTCTCCAGTGTCAGATCTAGATTCTTTGATCTTGGCTGACATAGAGGAAGAAAATAAGTTATCTGCTCAAAGTACAGATGTATACAGTTCTCAAGTCCCCTTTCCAGTTCCATCTCAAATAGAAAAGAAAATAATTTCTGAGGACACACTAAAAGAAATTTATGATATGTATGACAATCCTCAACCTTCTGATGATGATGATGATGATTCTGATAAGGATCAAAAGAGGAAGAAAATCTCTAAGAAAAGGAAGGCTCCTCCTCCTCCTGCTCCCAAGCCTGGAAATACAAATGACACTCCCTACTATATTTTACAAAAAATAACCCCATATAAAGGGATGCCAGCCTGGATGTGGCTTTCAAAGAATGAACAAAAGGCCAGAAAGAAAAGCAGAAGATACTCTCCTCCCCCAGCTCATAGATACAGAAAGGACCTCCCTCCTCCTCCTCCTCCAGCTACTGGTGCTTCAGGAACCACTTCTCAAAGGTCAGATGCACCTTCCAAACCTACATTCACCAGATTTTATCCGAGGCAGGAAAGGCCATCTAGACATCAATCTCATAGAAGCAGCCAACAAAGAAGTATAGGTTGTACAGAATAGATAAAATAAGTAGTCTATCAGAAGCCAGAGTTCTCTTCTCCCCAACAACAAGCTGAATAAAGAAGGCATTCAGTATCACACAAACCTAAAGGAAAATATAGTGAAACTGCACCTCCAAAGTCACTATACATTTAGAGTGATGAAAGCCATAAAACAACAAACTTTCAAGCACTGTCAACTCAATTCAGGCCTGCTACTCTGCTACCCTCCCAAGATGATCAATCATCTGTCAGTTAGGATGTTGATCCTAATTTCAGGATGGCTAGGCTTCAAGAATTAATTGGTCTGTCACAGATAAAGAAGGCCAGAGAAGAAGGAGAAGATTCAACCAAGTTCACTACCATGTCCTCATATAGAGAGAAAGAACTTGAAAGACGTTAGGTGATAAAGAAGGTATTTAATTCTGCAGATTATATGGCTAGACACCCAGAGGCTGTAGTTCCCAGAACCTCCACCCTGACAGTGATTGGAGCAGCAGACATATACATATCAAAGAAAGAAGCTGCCAATCCTGACAGGAAAATCATTTTTACTCAGCCTGGGGATAAGAGCAAAGAAGCTTTGCCAAAGGAGAATAAACAGAAAAACTAGAACCTGAACTGCTATTTGGTATATTTTTGATAAACTGTGTTTTCTTGTTACAAAGCTAACTATATAAATATATCTGTTGCATTTACTGTTAAATTTTCTGCCAGATATATATTGTGTTTTTGCTTTGTACATTTTCTTGTATTGAGTCTATTATTAGTGACCTCACCCAAATAGAGGGAGATTGTTAGATCCCTAGTTGGATTTGGGCTAGGTTCACTAAGTTAGGATATGACCCAATATGTATAGATCAGGGTCATGGTTGTGTCCTATAGTCTAGGTCAAGTCCTTTGAGTCAACAGTATAAAGGACCAGCCTCCAACACTGCCAGAGACTCAAGACTTAGAGAATTCAAGACTTAGAAAAAGGAGTTCTACGTTCGTCGATCTCCGGTCGACGAAAGTCGAGCTCAGCTAGACGAACTCAGGGACAATTCTCTAAGCTCAGCTCGACGAACTTAGTTCTCAGCTCGACAAACTCTGGACAAAGTAATAACTCCTGTAAGTCAAACCTCAGTCGACGAACTAAGAACATCAGCAAGAAGAACTCTGTTCTCTGGTCGACTAATTCTTGATAAGGTGATTCAACACTCAACATAAGAAAATATTCTAAGTCCAGACTGCAGACTCAGCTCGACGATCTTGGACACCAACTGGACTAACTCTGTTCTCAGGGCTCAGCTCGACGATCTTAGATTCAGGTCGACGAACTTGATGCACAGAAAAAGAAAGTTATCAAGCAGCATTCAGAGGTCGATGATCTTGGATCTCAGCTCCACGAATAGTTATTCTCAGCTCGATGAACTAGGGACTCAGGTCGACGAAACCAGTCTTTGAAATTTCCCTCTTTTCTCCTTATTACGTGGCAATAATTCCTGAGTAATTAGTGCTCTAATATTCTCTGAATATTACCGTTAGACAAGAGCATTAATTATTGTCTTCATCATAATTGTTGCCTTCCATTTTTATAAGGGACAGTTGGGGAAACAAATCAATGCCAAAAATATTCCAAGGCCGTCAGCATTAATTGCAGAAGGATTTCAAAATTCAAATGGACTTCCTCACGGGAAATATATAAAACATATAGATTTTCCCTTCCAATATATACAAGAGATACAATACAGACAATAATCAATAGACATACAGAATTCTTGAGATTGAAAATCGATCTGTCAAGAATCAACAGCAGCTAGACAAGAAGAAGAATAATTTTGAAGAAGAAGAACAACCATCCAAATCAAGTGTCTTCTTCTCAGGAACTCTTTGAAGGACAACAATACTGCATTTGTCAAAATAGTTCCTGAAGTTCTTCTTATCAAAATTGAAAGCTTGAAGGCCTATCACCCTGCAGCAAAGCTTTCATCATCCTGAACAAACACATCTCAGGGGGAGCTTTTGCTACCATCAAATCCACAAGTCTTCTCAATTGTTTGAATTGAGAAAGAGAAGACACAATCATTCTCTCACCCCCCCTACTGTAAAAAGGGTTGTCATCTCCCTTCAAAAGTGATTCCTGGTTGTAAGTCTCCTGATCAAAAGACTTGCGGTTTGGTTGTTGAGCACCTGATCAAAGCTCATTGGTGTCAGGCACCTGATCAAAACTCTGAGTGGATTCCTACCAGAGTGGTAGAAGAGTGGAAGTACCCAGGTTGGGGAACCACTATAAATTCTTGTGTTATCTGGTTGCCCCTTTTTCTTTTTATTCTTGTTGTGGCTGTGATATTAAGGTCTTTCTGTGTTTACACTTATTTCTCTTTGATTTATGTGATATAGTATCCAAGGTTTGGAGTACTTCTTATAGTTCAGAAAAAGATTAAAATTATACCTATATACTCTATTCACCCCCCCCCCCTCTAGAGTATATAAGATATAACCCTAACTTTCACCCTTGGCCATGAATGACATTCTCTCTCTCTTTCTCTCTCCTCCATTAAAAGGGGAAATTGAGGTTTCTCTCTCCTAATCATCATCTACAGAATTTAAATGGCATTTTAGGTAAATATCAGCCTCCTAAAGCTTGTGGACCACTCCAATTGGGCTTAGCCCAAGTGAATTGGGCATGGTTGGGTTAACTTGAGTTAATTTGACCCAATTTAGGGTTGAGTTTACTTTGGTCAATTTGACTTTTGAGTTGACCCCAATGGGTCCTTAGTGACCCATTGGCCTCCTTAAGGTCTAGGGAGACTTAGGTAGGGTTAGTTTGAGACCTTGGTGGTCACTTGACCCTTATTAGGGTACTTTGACAATTTTAGGGTTTAGGTTGACTTTGGTCAACTTGACCTCTTGGGTTGACCCCAATGGGCCCTTAGTTGCCCAATGAACCTCCTAAAGGGTTAGGAAGGTTCAGGTGGGGTCAAGGAGTCAAGGTGAAGCCCTAAAGTAAAATCCTAGGTTTGGTGGTTGGGTTTTGTTATTTGCAGACCAGGGTAATTTCTACCTTCATGCCCTAGTTCACCTGGTCTTCTTGAGCTTCCTAGGATTTTGTCATGACCTAGTCATGACAAAACCATCTTAGGGGTATAGTTGCTTGAGGGATGTTACAAATCCCAATAAACAAAAATAATAATTTCGTCCCCGAAATTCAGGTTAGCCCTGCGCGGTTTCTACTAAAATAACTCAATGTAACATCCATTAGGAAGCTGATGGTATACCTTACACAAAGAGATTTGGGTACCTCTGCTGCATCAAATCCAATGGCTCCCAGGTATGCTCCTCTTGTCTATGATTTGCCCACATGATCTTGACCCCTAGAACCTTCTCAAGCCGCTAGACTCGTACTGTCGTATCATCTATCCTGACCGGCTCCAAGTGGACTGATCGATCAGAAGCTATTGGGCCATCTATAGTAAGAACTCGTTGCTTCGGCCGTAGTTGAGCCTTTCTAAGAGAGGAGACGTGGAAGACATTGTACAAACCCTCTAACTCCGGCGGTAACTCCAGTCAGTAGGCCAATTGGTCGATCCGCTCCAGGATCCTGTAGGGCCCCCTATATCTCGGACTGAGCATCTTTCGCCCGTGTACCCGTGAGACTCCATGTGTAACGTCCCAATTCGCGCTAGGCCCCTCGCACGTGTTCTGAGTCAAGAGACTCAACTCGGGCACGGGGTGCACCGACGCGAGGTGTCTGGTGCATAGAATAAGTGTAGGGTTGGGTTCAAGGATACCCCAACCAGTAGCCGAGGTGAGGGAACTCGGCTAAGTAAAAGTCGTCGAGAATGGAGGTTGATGCTCGTCGATCGTCGAGAATGGAGGACTGATTCTCGCCGATTCGACGGGTATCGGTGGTCCATAACCGCCGGACACAGAGCTGCAAGTAGACTAAGGGAAATTCGGCGAGAATGCTCGGCGATTCTCGCCGATCGTCGAGAATCCCCTGTTATACCCACCGATCGTCGAGTATCGCTGAGAATACTCAACGCAATCAACGCAGGATGTCCAGTAAAAAGGCTAAGGGAAAATCGTCGGGAATCATTGTTGATTCCCGACGAATTCGTCGAGAATGACCTGACAGTTCTCACCGATCGTCGAGAATGACCTGACGATTCTCGCCGATCGGCGAGAATGGCGACTGATTTCCGCCGAATTTTACTTGGGCGTTTTCTTCGCCCAGGCAGATTCGCCGGCTTGTACAGGCGGACCGAACCGGACTTTGGGATTCTTGCTGAATGATCCTTGGACCGGTCACTTCAAACGAAACCTAATTTGGGCGGTCCAATTAGAGAGTGACACGTGGCGGAAGGGATTTAGCCTAATATGTAATATAAAAAGGGAGTAAACCAAACCCTAGTCATCGCACCCGATCGCCCTTGCCGAGCCGTCACCGTGCAAACCGACGGGAGCGGAAGAGGAGATATCGTGGGTCGCCGGAGCCGGATTCTTGAGGAAAAGCTCCGCCGCTTCCGTGGAAGAACGCCGCTAACGAAGCCAAGGATGCCGCCACGGAGAATAACGCGATCCATGGCCGGCAACGGAGGAAACGCCGGACATGATGTGAGTTTCCTCCCCTCTCCCTTGGTGCTAGATCTATAGTTATTCTTAGGCGAGATATCGACTCAAACGAGTCTTGATGTGTGAGGTGAAGCTTTCTAGGAAGGCCATGCTAGAGCTTGTGCTCTAAAGCTTAGTCATCTTCAACCTCCCCTCGCTTCAAAGTGATGATAGGGGTGGTCTCGTGAAGAGGAAATGGCCACAAGAGGGAGAATAAGGGTGGAGGAACTTCTGGCTGCGATTTGGGGAAAAATCGCTTGAGGAGGAAGATGAACGGATGCCGTTCACTTCGCTTCAAGATGCGTGCAGAATCTGTATTCTGCGCGCAGTGACCTTCTTGGCTATTTTTAAGCAAGAAGGGGACGGATCTGGGCTTTCGACTAAACACGAAAGTTGTAGCCCTTGAGATTACCTTTCCAACGAGTGGTTGAACGTTTCCATGCGATACCTGTATCCACGGGAAAGTTTGTTTGAATCTGCTGCAGTTGGAAGTTAATGTCCAGGAATTCTGTATCCTGTACGCAGCAGACTTCGAGTTACATTTCTGGTATGATGTGACCAGATCTGGGCTTTCGACTAAACACGAAAGTTGTAGCCCTTGAAATTACCTTTCCAACGAGTGGTGGTATGTTTTCGGGCGATACCTGTAGCCACGAGAATCCTCGGTCAAAGTTGCTGACCAGATTACATACAATTCTAGGTGATTATAATATGATCTTGGATTCGATGGAATAGATGTTGCAATTCATCTCGAGGTTGGGTGAATTCTTTTGTGTTAATCACCGAGGTAATGTGAAGATTGATGTTTGAGGATTTGAATCCCTATGCCGAGATGTGAATCAAGCCTAAGAGAATGAAAGGCTTTGTTATATTTGTTAGATCACCATTATGCACATTATCTAAATATGCTGAATTCATTTGGAAGGATTTGTAAATGGTTAAAACTATGGCCCGGATGTGTAATGGATTGATGGAAGGGAATGGATAGTCCAATGCTTAGAGTGTCGTCTCCCCACGGGTAACATTGTGAAAGTTAATAAGTGCGGTGTTGACCGTCACTAATGGGAATGAGGTTGAGTTGGATAAAATTGGGCGGTTGGGCTTGGTCCTCGGTGTTCACGTCCTGAGGCTCCTTCCGTATTTGATGGATGGTTGGGCTTGGTCCTCGTGCTTTCTCCGAGGCTCCTTCCATGCCACGGAATTGTGAAATTGCATGTGGTGTGAGTCGACACGCGGTGTCGTAATCCCGGGTTAAGGATAGTGTGGCAGGTCTACGGGCTCGCCAATCGTCACACCGATGGGAGTTGACAGTTAGACCTTGGGCGGTTGGGCTTGGTCCTCGGTGTTCACATCCCGAGGCTCCTTCCGTGCCAAGTGAACGGTTGGGCTTGGTCCTCGTGCTCATTTCCGAGGCTCCTTCCGTGTCATACCATAGGCCAGTCAGGGGCTAGGATCTTGGTGCTTATTTACCCGAGAGAACCCGCTGAGCCGTAGTACGCATGTGAGCTCCGCTATTGTGTTCCTAGCATGGAGGCGTACGGAGGCCTAGGCCAGGTAGTGTGGAGACCAGCCTAGTAGTGGAGATGCCCGCTCCACTGTCACCGTTTGGCCACGACGGTTGATGCCTGAGAGGTTAGCTACCTACTCGAATAGTGGGAACTATAAGTCTGTGTCGACATAGCGATTGCATGTGCTTGAGCATGGGTGTGTCATTGCATTGCATACATAGCATCGCACTTCATTATATACACAAGACCCTCATCGTATAAGTTTGTATGGGCACTCCTATACGATGAGTTACTTTCTGTTGAACGACTCTCAACTTATATGCTTGTATGGGCATCCATATAAGTTGAGTTACTTACTGTTCTAGTTATATACTCTCTTGCTGCTGTAGTTCGTAGATTTGAAATAAGAGCTTGTTTATTATACACTGCTGATGTTGCTGCTTATATTACGTATACTCATTTCACCTGTTGTACTACTGTTATTTATATATTGTACTTGTTCCTTTCTTCGCCCGGTGCCGAGGAGTCGTCGGGGGAGCGGATGAGAAACCACTTAGTCTTTTTGACTAACGGTTGCTACGTCTTCCTTTTTAGGAGGAAACCCCACAGGTGAAGCAGCAGGCTATGCAGACGGACAGCCAGGCCAGGGTGATAGGGCCTGAAGGGACGGTACCGTCGCTACCGTCGGTTACAGATGTGAGTGAGAGAGAGATTTTGTTGTAGCCCTTCGGGGCAATTCTGTTTACGTACTCTGATATTAGAAGCTTACTGTAGCTTCTTTATTTATGATATTATGGACATATGCTTGGTGTGGATTTGACTTTCATATTATCATGGTTGGGTTGGCATTGATCTGTTGATGTTATTGGTAGCCGGCAGAATAGGCGTCTTGTGGTACAGGCTAGCCTGAGTGCTAGTGTTACCGCAAGGCGGCTGTTCTGGGGATAAGACCCCTCTCGTGCCGTGTCTTGTGTTCCGGGAGGGGGGTCTTACAAATGGTATCAGCTTGCTACGATCCTCCAAGGCGAAAGTCACTTAACAATGGTACCACCCCCGTTTGATTGGTCAGGTTGGGGACAAGCTGACTTAGCGGAAGCAGCGGTGTGCCCATATGTAATTCACACTAAGTTGTCCATCTTTAACCTTAGATTAGCCAACCTAACCCTAAGTTTGTACCTTATGTGTAGATCCCAGCACTTGTTGAGCCAGTAAGGGGCACCCCCGCCCCGTCCGTACCTACACAATTCCAACAATCAGAGCTGGGGCAGACGCTCACAGCTATTCTGGACGCCTTTAGGTCCCAATCTCAGCAGACACCTGTACAACAACAGGGTCCGGGATCTAGTTGGTTAAGCGTTTTCCGAGCTCTCTCCCCTCCCGCTTATGTTGGGACAGAGTCGGCAGTGCGTACGGAAGAGTGGCTCGACACTATACAAGAGTTGTTGGCAGGAATAAGATGTCCAAACAACATGGCGGTGACCCTTGTGGTGACACTCTTAGAGCTGCACACCAAAAGGTGGTGGAAGTCCCTCATGGGCTCCACTTTTCGTGGAAGAGTGTACACGGACATTAGTTGGAGCGAATTCTCCGAAGCCTTCTTAGAGCATTTCATCCCCTCGGCCGCTCGGGATGGTCTGGAAGAGAGATTTTTGCAACTTAAGCAAGTGTCCATGTCGGTGACGGAGTACCAACGGGAGTTTCAGCACCTGGCTAGATTCGCTGACTCCTATGAGCTGGATGATAGAGGGTACGCCAAAAGATTCTACAAAGGCTTGCGAGACCCCCTAAGGCAAGCCCTTTTGTTTATAGCGGACTCTAGTCTGGCGGAGATTATTGATATGGCGAAGAGATTGGAGGCGGACCACTTGGGAAGTGGTAAGAGGCCAGTAGAGGGCGTGATAGAAGCCGGCCCCAGCAATAGAAGGAGGTTTGACAATAAAAGAGGAAGAGGATATCGTAGGGGTGGCGGGCGTTTTCCCCAGAACTTTAGAGAGGAGCGCCCGGTTCCACAACCGCCAGCATTACCTCCACCTCCACAGTTTCAGCAACACGGCGGAAGGCAGGAACGGGTGTGCTTTGAATGCAACCAACCGGGCCACATTCGACGCTACTGCCCATAACTGTTTGGTGATGCGCCTCTTGCTTTCCCTCCAGCGGCCCCTCGGGGGTGGGGATATGTGCGTGGTCGAGGACGAGGACCAAGAGTAAGAAACCCCGGACCCGCTCGAGATCAGATGTATGCTCTGGACATGACTCAAGAACGTATGACCCTCATCGTATAAGTTTGTATGGGCACTCCTATACGATGAGTTACTTTCTGCTGAACGACCCTCAACTTATATGCTTGTATGGGCATCCATATAAGTTGAGTTACTTATTGTTCTAGTTATATACTCTCTTGCTGCTGTAGTTCGTAGATTTGAAATAAGAGCTTGTTTACTATACACTGCTGATGTTGCTGCTTATATTACGTATACTCATTTCACCTGTTGTACTACTGTTATTTATATATTGTACTTGTTCCTTTCTCCGCCCGGTGCCGAGGAGTCGCCGGGGGAGCGGATGAGAAACCACTTAGTCTTTTTGACTAACGGTTGCTACGTATTCCTTTTTAGGAGGAAACCCCGCAGGTGGAGCAGCAGGCTATACAGACGGATAGCCAAGCCAGGGTGACAGGGCCTGAAGGGACGGTACCGTCGCTACCGTCGGTTACAGATGTGAGTGAGAGAGAGATTTTGTTGTAGTCCTTCAGGGCAATTCTGTTTACGTACTCTGATATTAGAAGCTTACTGTAGCTTCTTTATTTATGATATTATGGACATATGATTGGTGTGGATTTGACTTTCATATTATCATGGTTGGGTTGGCATTGATCTGTTGATGTTATTAGTAGCCGGCAGAATAGGCGTCTTGTGGTACAGGCTAGCCTGAGTGCTAGTGTTACCGCAAGGCGGCTGTTCTGGGCATAAGACCCCTCTCGTGCCGTGTCTTGTGTTCCGGGAGGGGGGTCTTACACCATGCATCAGATGTAACTTCATGAACCCCTGGTCTCCATCCTAAAACTCTACTTGACAATGTTGCGCATCGTAATACTTGGTCGGTCTGCTCTGGGCGTCCAGCATCCTATCTCGAATTAGTCACACTTGGGTATTTGTGTCCTCCACAAATTCCGAGCCGAGTCCTTTTGGATCCTCATCCTTGATCCAAGACGATGGAGTCCTGCACTTCCGTCCGTTCAATACCTCATAAGGGTCATGCCTATGCTGGACTGGTGACTGTTGTTATAAAAGAGCTCGATCAGCGACAACAATCTCTCTCATGGCTCTCTACAGTCTAGAATGCATAAGTATAAAATATCCTTTAGTTTCAGGATGGTACGCTTCGTCTACCTGTCCGTCTGAGGGTGGAGAGTTATGTTGAATGTCGTCCGAGATCCCAGATAAGCCTGGACTGAACTACTTTCCTTGGATGTAAATGGTCCATCTCGATCTGACACGATCGTCATGGGCACACCATTATAACAGACAAACTACTAATAAATCTCATCAAACACCAACGAGAGCTTCCTTCTGGATCGGGGCGACACCAACTACCTCGGTCAATCAATCCTCGATGTTCCAAATATAATTGTGCCTGGAGTGGGCATATGGTAACATGTGTATGAAATCCATAATTATATCCTCAAACTTCCACTTTAACTCAGGCAGTGACTGTAGTAGTTCCCCCCAAAAAACACTTGCACTTGACCTTCACCAGTCGACAAACCTCACCATGCGTCACAAAATCCATGGTGTCTTTCTTTATTCCGGGGAAATACAAGTTCTAGTAAATACAATTTTCTTCTGGTAATTTGAGTTCTCGTTTGTGAGTGTAGACAATGACTCTATAAACTTCCTCTACACGATTAGGTTCTTATTCCTTGAGTACGACCGAGTAATCAATCAACTCAACTTTACGAGTTATCCAATCTAATCAATTAATAGGAATGATCACTTCGTCAAGCGACCCATCATCCTCAAAATTTAAGAGGGTGTACTCGTGAATCTTTTTAGCATTAAACTAATACCCATTAATTTTTGTGTCATTTCGTCGTAATTACACTAGATAACCCAAAATCCATTTTTCATAGTAATGAATCTTGCTAACCGTGACTATAATGTCATCAAATGTATATATTTCGGTCCTTGATGCTATATGAATTAAGTCTACAGAGTCATACCTGAGGTATACAACTTCAATATATTATCTATTAATTTCTTGCAAATTCCTAGAGTTATGATACTTCCGATGTTACAACATAGCGATTTAATCTTATCTTCCCATATATCCTGAATCTTACTACCCGTCTTCTAATTCACATGATATCTTGTAATAGTTAAGTCTCGTAATTACTCCTCCTTATTACCATGGCATCTCCCTATCCCAAACTACAAGTTTTCAACCTAACGACTTGGGTATGTCAGGTAAGCGTGGATAACAGTGATCAATCAATCTACATGTTCAATTCATCAATTCCTAACATTTTAATATATGACGGGCTTGGTCACTTTTGTGCGATCAAAGTAAGATAGGATTAAGTCATTCCAACCATAGTAAACTTAAACATTATACTTTAAATCCAATAGTTCCTTATCTTAGGATCTCTACTTATTCATCAACTAGTTCCCGAGGAATAAGGAATATTATTGCAGTATAAATTATTCTACTACAAAAGGGTTTGATAAAACTAATTACAAGTTAATCACTTCTGAATGCCCTGAATCACAAGAAATTCCAATCTAACTTGCAGGACCTAATTTCAATCCAAAATTTCTAATGATTTAACTAAGGTCAAGTATTTGTTCGATCAACAATATCTAATCATTGTCCTGGTAACTTTGCCTGAGTAGCATCGAATAAAATCAACTTTGAAAGAGAAGGGATAGATACTACTCTAGAGGGGGGTGAATAGAGTAATCAAAAATTGCACTGGCAAAGTTGACTTTCTACTCAACTCCCTTGGAGTTAAATGCGGAATGAAGGTTATAGATATTTGAGATTAAACCTTAGAGCCTAACACAAGTGTTGTGCACAAAAAGGGAGCCAACTGTAATTACAGTTAAGGCTTGGAAACCTAAACAGCAACTAGAAAACCTAGTTAAGATCTAATCACAGCCACAATGCAAGTAATTAAACAAAACAATCCAGACGACACAAGGAATTTATAGTGGTTCCCCAAACAACTTGGGTACGTCCACTCTTCTACCAACAAGGTAGGAATCCACTCAGGTTTTTGATCAGGTGCCCTGCCACCAACAAGATCTGCTTCAGGTAAATCAAGAGACCCTTTAGACTTTTGATCAGGTGTCTAAAAACCAACACAGGTTTTTGATCAGGTGCCCTGCCACCAAGGGATACTTTTGAAGGGAGTAATAACCCTGTACAGGAGGGGGAAAGGAGGTTAAGGTGTCTTCTCTATTTTACAATAGATTAGAGAAGCACAATAACTTGCACTAAGCTAGAAGGCTCTAAAAGAATCAAGGCTCCCCCTGGCTCAAAGAATGTCCAGGTGAAGTCTTGCTTCAGTGCAGAAACACTTCAGTAAATACTAAAGGAAGAACTACAAGAAGATATAAAATAAGAAATGAAAATCTTCTAGCAGCTATCTTCTTCTTCTTCTTCTTCAAAAGATCTCTGAGTCAGAACTTCCTGGAACCAGAAGAACTCAGGTTGAAGAAGAGCAGAAGAGCTAACACTTCTCAGTTGAGTGAAGATTGCTGAGAGCAGTAAACTTGATCTTGCTGTAAGCTTGCTGAATGAATTTTTTTATCTCAGAACTAGTTGATTTCTTCTTCAAAGAAGTCTTTATATAGCAGCAGCAGCAACGGATCTTAACTGAGTTTGAATCTTGTCTTTTTCTGAACTCTGCAAGCTGGGCTGCAAAAAGCATAAAGCAAAACAAAAATACTGCAGGCAGATATCCTATAAAAGGATAAAGCTTTCTAAGAAGCTGCAAATACTTCTGATGAAATAATATAAGAGAAAGTCACATCAGAAACGCCTCTTTACAGCCAAGGAAGACTTTTTGAGTCTAACGGCTATAAAGGACAGCCTGGCAGAAATCATATCTCAGCTATAAGACAAACAACTTTGTCAGAAAAGATTAGCTCATGCATAAAGAATAGAATAGATATTGCATGGAAGAGTTATCACAATTTACTCAGATAATCTTTTATAACATATGCCAAAATGAATATGAAATTAGTCACATCATAGAAGATGACAAAACTATTTTAAAACATACAGCAAAACGTCGAACGACCCTCGGAGATCGTCGACCGATGCACGGAGATCGTCGACCTATCGGACAGATAGTCGAACAATCCAGATAGTCGAACTATCAAAGAAGATAGTCGAACTACCGCAGCAGATAGTCGACCTATCAGAACAGATAGTCGAGCTATCAGATAGTCGATCTATCCGGACAGATAGTCGAACTACCAAACAAAACAGATAGTCGACCTATCAAACAGATAGTCTACCTATCACAGAAAAACAGATAGTTGACCTATCAACAGATAGTTGAACTATCAGATAGTTGAACTATCCAAGCAGATAGTCGAACTATTAAATCAACACAGATAGTCGACCTATCAACAGATAGTCGAGCTATCAGATAGTTGAACTATCCAAGCAGATAGTCGAACTATCAAAGCAACGCAGATAGTCGACCTATCAACATATAGTCGAACTATCACAGAAAATAGATAGTCAACCTATCAACAGATAGTCGAGCTATCAGATAGTTGAACTATCAGGGCAGATAGTCGAACTACCAAAGCAAACAGATAGTCGACCTATCAACAGATAGTCGAGCTATCAACGCAGACAGAACGTCGACCAACTGATAGACGATCGTCGATCATCCGATAGACGATAGTCGAGCGACGTTCGACTATAGTCAAACGAAAAACTACTTAACCAAATATTCATCTGGAAAAGCAATTCTACACAACTAGAGAATCTAACCTATCAACTAACCTTTGACCATAGATAAATCTTGGGTCAAGAGACAGAAAGAGAGGAATGAACTCAAATCAAAACCTGGGGTTCCAACAATCTCCCCCTATTTGAGTTAAGTCTCTCAACAATTAAAACATACAAAACTAATTACTGAAAGTAAAATAAAATGCATAAAATAGAAATGACTAAGCAGATATCATCAATCAATCAGATAAGAAATTAACTGTCAATCAATAAATAATTAAGGTGCTTCAGAGTTAGATTCAGGATTAGAAGAGCTAGAAACAAAAGTAATTTTTTTGGTAGGATCTAGAGCTTCTTTTTTCGATAGCTTCAAGTCTTGCTCTCCAATAATTTTCAGTTCTGTTGTCCTTGGGACCACTGCCTCACGATGCTTTTCCATATATTTTGAAGGATCAAACATATCAGGTCTGACCTGGAATTTTTCGATCTCCTTCTTTCTGAATTTAGACATTGTGGTTAATCCTGCAGTGTCCTTTCCTTCAGCTTTTGCTTTCCTTATTTGCGCTACTCCAACCAGTTCAAGAAAACGAGCCATCCTAAAGTTAGGATCAAGCTCTGGGCTTTCATAAACAATCTCAGAAGAAGTGTCAACTGGTTCTTTATCCTGATTTACTAGATAACAAGAGAGAGCAGACTTAGCAAAGTTTTTGCTAGAATTTTCAGATAAAAAATAAATCACTTACCTTTTGGAACATCTTTCTCAGTATGAGCTAGCTTTGGAGATGAGACTTTTTTCTTTGGAGAAGGAGGAGGAGAAAAGGTTGGTCTTTGATATACTACCTCTTTAACTTGTTCTTTAACAGCATCAGGTCTTTGATGTCCAGATTGACTCTTACCTTGGAAACTTTGCGAACTTCTCCTTTGAGCAGATTGAGATGGATTTGATCTTTCAGATTGAGAGGCAGGTTTAGAAGATAAGTTTCCTGAGGCTCCGGCACCGGGAGATAGAGGAGGAGGACCTCTAGGATTCCATCTAGGAACAGGAGAGTCATACCTCTTAGACTTTTTCCTTTGCTTTTGCTGGTTCTTAGAAAACAACATCCAATGCTGGAAGTCTTTTGACTTTGGATCAATCCCTTTCAGTATATAATACGGTGTATCATTGTCTGGATTAGCAGGAGGAGGAGCAACAGCTTTTCTTTTCTTCTTAGCAATCCTTTTTCTTTTAGTCTCAGCAAACTCATCAGAGTCGATTTCATCTTCAGAATTTGAATAGATAAGCATATCATATGGGTCAATAACATCTTTCAAAGCTCTTTCTTTTTCCTTTAAGGCAGCTCTTTCTCGTTCTTCTTCTATGGCATCCTATGCCAATAGAGCATCTAAATCCAAGCCTGGGGAATCATCCCATACAGTAGATTTTTCAATCTGGGCATCTGCAGCTGATTCTTGAATCTCAGAAACTGTCAAAGTGACTAGTTCTGCTTGAACTTCAGGCTGAGCTACTTCAGAAATTTGAGCATCTGGTTCTGGTTGAACTTCTAGAGCAGATTGGATAACCGGCTCTTGAACCTTTAGACTTTATTCCAATTTATCTGTAGTATTATGAATAAAATTGTTCTAAATGACATCTACCCATGGCTTCCAGATATTCCCAAATTATCATATCAGTTAACAAGTCTAAAAAATAAGTAAAGGGAATACCTTCAGAATCAACCACAGCATGTCCTAACTCCCACAATTCATCTAGAAAGGATGTGATGATTCCTTCTATGTACAGGGCAACCAATGGAGTAGAACTTTCTTCTAAACAAGCTTTAACACAGAATTCAGATTTCAAAACTGCATCAGAAATTTCCTTTTCAGATAAAGAAGGAGGAGGAGCTGAAACTTCTATTGCTTTCTCTATTACTGCAAGATGAACTGCTGGAGGGGAGGCCAAGGGCTGCTCAGAGACGTCTTCATCAAGCATCTCCCCCTGCCTGATTTTAGTAGAAACTGAAACCAGGACCCTAGAAGAAGAGGGCTCAGCAGACTTTGAGAGTTTTAGAATGGCAGCAGTCAGAGAGGAGATAGAGGAAGCAAGGGGAGCAATTGCCTCATCAATCATAGCTTTGATTGAAGGGGTAATTAACTCCACAATGCTAGAAATAAATGCAGGAGTAATTTCAAAAGATGATGATGATGATGGAATTTCAAAAGATGGAAGATCAGCAGGGATGGTATATGCAAGATGAGTTGGAGAATGAACCGGAGATGCATGAGTGGATGCAAGGTGATCAAGATGATCTGAAGAGGGAATTGGTGACTGAGGCAGAGTGGGAATCTCAGACACCAACAAATCAAAACTGGGTTGAGATATCCCAGCAAGATGAGGAGGTAGAGGAGAAGCTGGAGGAGAAGCAGAATGTCGTACTTCAATTGAAGTTGAAGGAACTTCAACTGAAGTAGACGGCAAAACTGATGAAGAAGATGGAAGAGATAAATTTGCTGAGCCAGCTGCTAGAAGGGGGGAAGTGACTGCGACAGTCCTGGTGCTCTCAGAAGTAACTAGAGCAACCCCTGCGGGAGCGGGCTTCAGGAAGGTCCTTTTCCATTTTGAGAACAAGGATGGATCCATCTTCTTGCTTGCGTTGATGGAGGTGGCGGCTGACACAAGCAGGTGAGGGTATTTCTCCTTCAGAAAAATTCCAACTACCCTTCCTAGGGTAACCTCTTTCTTTCCATTCTTTTTCCTAATTAAATCGAACATAATGCCAGCCCAATTGATCTGCTTCTTATTAACAATTGCACACATTAGTGCAAATTGTTGCCTTGTAATATTATCGTGGGCTGAGTGCTTTCCCAGTAGCACTTTTCCAACAATTTTCGCAAGAAACTTGATCTTAAACGGGAAATTCACCTTGAGCAGCTTGGAGGGAATGCCTTCGGCATGTCCCAGCTCTGTTAACATCCTTCCGAACTCAGGAGCTTCTTGCTCATACTCTTCTTCACCATTAATCAATCCAAAAATTTCAGTCAGAATAGCGGGAGTCAATATTACCTCTTCTCCGCTAATTATTCCAGTCATCGAGTCGTCAGTTAAAGATGAAGTGAAAGCCCATTCTCTGATCTCTTGAGTGTTTATATTTATTCTGTAAGACATGAGTTTCTCTAATCCTTGATCTCTGCACAGATTCAGAATCTCCACTATCCCTAGTTCGCAGCAGCTGAAGGCGTCGAAATCTACGCTGAAACCGGCATCAAACTTTACTACTGCAAGAAGCGCTGGAGCAATCGCCATCGAGAAAGCTGTAGAAGACGAGAGAGAGACGGCGAGGACGGAGCGGCAGAAAACACGAGACAAAGAGCAAGTGAGAAGACAGAATGCGAAAAGGCGCTCTCCGTCGACGATAAAAGCAACTATCTCTTAACCTAGGTCGACCATCGGCTTTATATTAAAACAGCGATCGTCGATCTATTTAAAAGATACTGGAGACGATGGTCGAACGGTCGTTCAACGATCGGTCCTGAAGCAGAGTAGTCGATCAATCGTTCGACTATTTCTGTCTTCACAAACAGCAAGCTGTCGTCAACCATAGATCGACGATAGGCTCGACCTGTTCGACTATCTTCGAACGCCGGTCGACGATCTTCAAGCAGATAAGCTATCTTCAACCATAGGTCGACGATAGGCTTGATCCGCTCGACTATCGTCGAACGTCGTTCGACTATCTTCGAATAAGTTTCAACAAGGCAGACGTCACACTTAGTATCTTCCATTAATCATGCCTAGTTGAACTAAAAAGAACAGATGCTTCTGTTCATCTAAGGGCTTGGTGAATATATCACCTCTCTGAAGGTCTGTGGATATGAACTCAAGGCTGATCTTGTTCTTTTCCACACAATCTCTCAGTAAATGGTGTCTAATCTCAATGTGCTTCGTTCTAGAATGGTGCACTGGATTTTGTGCAATGGAGATAGTACTTGTACTATCACACATGATTTTAGTGTTCTTGTGTGAGTACCTATAATCCAAAAGTTGGTTTTGTATCCACAGGATCTGTGAACAACAACTAGCAGCTGCTATATATTCAGCTTCTGCAGTTGATGTTGAGACAGAGGCCTGCTTCTTACAGAACCAAGAGACCAATCTCTCTCCCAGGAACTGACAAGTTCCTGAGGTACTTTTCCTGTCAACTCGACAACCAGCATAATCAGAATCAGAATATCCAATTAATTCAAATTCTGACTCAGCTGGGTACCAAAGTCCTAGATTTGGACATCCCTTCAGGTATCTCATGATTCTCTTGAGAAGAATCAGATGAGATTCCTTGGGGTTGACCTGGAATCTAGCACAAAGGCATGTAGCAAACATTATGTCTGGCCTACTTGCAGTTAAATACAATAGGGAACCAACAATGGCCTTATAATTCTTTTGATCTACAGGCTTTCCCTGATCATCAGAATCAATAACTATATTAGTAGCCATAGGTGTATGCATTGCTGAAGCATCTGCCATCCCAAACTTCTTTACCAATTCCTTGGCATATTTGGATTGGGAGATGAAGATGCTATCAGCATCTTGCTTTACTTGGAGACCAAGAAAGTAAGACAGCTCACCCATACTACTCATCTCAAACTTAGAATACATTAGGTCAGAAAACCTTTTGCAAAGTTTGGGATCATTGGAGCCAAATATAATGTCATCCACATACACTTGAACTAACAGGATTGTGTGCTTGTGGTGCTTGACGAAGAGGGTTCTATCAACTACTCCCCTAACAAAGTTGTGCTCTAACAGGAAACTAGCTAGAGTCTCATACCAGGCTCTTGGTGCTTGTTTTAGTCCATAAAGAGCTTTCTGCAACTTGAATACATGTGAGGGCTGAGTTGAAGAAACAAAATCGGGTGGCTGTTCAACAAAAACCTCTTCCTTTAGCTCACCATTAAGAAAAGCACTTTTGACATCCATCTGAAAAATCTTAAACTTCATATAGGCTGCATAGGCTAAGAAGATCCTTATTGCCTCTAGCCTTACAACAGGAGCAAAGGTTTGGTCATAATCTATACCTTCCTCCTGTCTGTAGCCCTGAGCTATAAGCCTAGCTTTATTCCTTACAATGATTCCATTTGCATCCAACTTGTTTCTATACACCCACTTGGTGCCTATGATCAGTTGGCCTTTAGGTCTTGGAACCAAAGTCCATATTTTACATCTTTCAAACTGATTGAGTTCCTCTTGCATGGCAATGATCTAGTGGGGATCTAGCTCAGCATCTTTAATGGTGAGGGGCTCAATCTGTGAAAGGAAACAAGCATGCATCACATCCTGTCTTAACTGATGTCTTGTTTGAACACCAGCTGATATGTCTCCTATCACTTGAGATGTAGGGTGATCTCTAAGTGTGACAACATCAGCAGGTGGGATGTGATCTTCAACAATAGTTGGGATTAATTCCTCAGGAGGAATTTGATCTACTATTGGTGGTACAGCAACAATTTCTGCAATGTCTTCATCACTGTCTGATTCAGTGATATGAAGAGTTGAAAGATGGAGGATTTCTTGAGTGACATCTTTGGAAGATTCTTGTACCTGTAATGAACTTGAGGAAGAGGAAGTTTCCTTCTCCTTGTAAAACATTTGGGATTCATCAAAGGATACATGAACAGACTCTTCAATTTTAGAAGATGATTTATTAAAAACCCTATAAGCTTTGCTTACTTGGGAATATCCAAGAAAAATTCCCATTGAAGCCTTTGCTTCAAACTTTCTAAGATATTCTTTATTGTTATTATGAATATAAACAACATAGCCAAACACTCTAAAATAATTTATTTTAGGTTTCTTTCCTTTAAGTAACTCATAAGGAGTTTTACACTTAAGCTTGTGTATCAGACTTCTATTCAGGACATAGTTGGTTGTACTAACAACTTCTGCCCAATAGGAAAGAGGCATATTAGCATCTGCCAACAATGTGCCAGCAGCTTCAATTAGTGTTCTGTTCTTCCTTTCAACTACCCCATTTTGTTGGGGAGTTCTAGGAGCTGAGAAGCTATGTTTGATACCTTCTCTCTCACAGAATTTTTGCATGAGAAGAGAGTCAAACTCAGTACCATGATCACTTCTGATCAAGGCCACATGAGTAGAGTACTCAGTCTGCACACATAATAGAAAGTCTGTAAGGGCTTTGAAGTTATCAGCCTTAGTTCTCAGAAAGAACACCCAAGTGAACCTAGAGAAGTCATCTACAATGACTAGGGTGTAATACTTCCCTCCTAAACTCTGTACATTTATTGGGTCAAATAGGTCTAAATGTAATAAATACAGGATTCTAGGAGAATCACTTTTATTTACTGATTTAAATGAGTTCTTGGTTTGCTTGCCTAGTTGACAAGCCTTGCATAGGCTCTCCTTCTTGTAGGGGCAAGAAGGTAAACCTCTAACAAGGTTGTGTTTAGATAACCTAGATATATTCTTGAGGTTAACATGGCTAAGCCTTTTTATGCCACAAGGTATTATTATTAGTTACTTCATTAAACAGGCAGATTTCAGAATCAGTTGAATTAAAATCTACTAAATAAATGTTGCCTTGTCTAATGCCTACTAATACAACATTATTATTTAAAGTAATATTACAAAGGGAGTTAGAGAATGATACCTGGTATCCAGCATCACATAACTGACTTACTGAAATTAAATTATGCTTCAGTCCAGTCACATAAGCAACTCTCTTGAATGTAACAGCTCCAATTGTCATTCTGCCATAGCCTTCAGTTTGACCACAGCTTGAATCTCCAAAAATTACCTTTGGGCCAAGCTTTGCCTTGAACCTTGACAGATGTTCTTTATTTCCTGTCATGTGCTTGGAGCATCCACTATCCAAATACCACTTATTTTGAGTGATAGGATAGGTCTTCACCTGCAAATAAATCAATTTAAACATTGTGGACCCAGGTAACCTTGGGTCCCTTGTTTTACACATAAGAAAAACTGGAAATAAATGAATAAGCAGGCTGAGGGTGATAACCTAATGGGTAAGATCTCCTAGGTGGGATTCTCCATGCAGATGATGGGTCAATAAACCTAGGGTTTCTATTCATATTTGGGTTTCTAAAGTTCTGGTTGGGATTTTGAAATTCTTGTTGAAAGCGTCGATCGACGTTCGACGATTGGTACTCAGATCGTCGATCTTTGTTCGACCATTGGGCCTGCGATTGTCGAGCAGCGTTCGACGCCCTTTGTAATTCCTTAAATTTCTGTTTTCTTTTCTCTCTTTTAGCTTTATTTAAAGCTCTGTTTACTTGATTGACTTGCTCAGTATTTTTTATTCCACTAGATGAAATAAAATTCACTGGAGTTGAAAGTTGGTTTTTAAGAATGATTGGGGGCTCACTAGAAGATGCTTCTAAGCCTAATTTGTTATTGCCTGACCTAGTGTTAGACATGCTGGTTATTTCAAGCAACTTAAGGCTTCTACCATTCAGAGACTCTTCTAACCTTTTGGACTTAGCTAATTCATTCTTAAGAAATTTAATTTCTTCACTAGAGTTAGTGAGATCTTCCTTTAACTTAATGTTTTCAATAGATATGATTTCTGATTCAGCTAGCCTATGTCTAAGTTCTTTAATCTCTTTTTCAGAACTGATTAAATCTAAACATAAGGATTTAAATTTTAATTTAAATTCTGCAGATATAAAATCATAAGAAGATAATACATCATCTTCAGTTGGCATCTCTTCATCAGAATCTGAATTCTCTGCAGCATAGTGATTGCTGCAGGTATCAATTGCCATCAGGCAAACTTCCTTTACCTTCTTTTCTTCTTCATCCTCACTGGAGCTTGAGGAAGAGGATTCCTCATCTGAATCACTCCAGGTTTCAGCAACAAAGCCTCTCTCCTTCTTTTTGTTCTTGTAGGAGGATGGCTTGGAATGCTTCCTATGCTGATCCTTGTCTTTTCTTTTATCTTTGTTCTTTTCCTCTGGACAATCTAGAAGAATATGTCCAGGCTTCCTGCAACCATAACAGATTATTTCTTTAGAGGGGGTACGATCATACCTTGGTTTATCTGCATACTTTGAAGATTTCTTTCTGAATTCCTTCCTTCCCATCTGAGAAACCTTTTGGCAAATAATGCCATCAGTTCCTCATTGGACTGGCTGCCTTCAGAAATGTCAGCAGCTTTGAGAGCAAGGGTTTGCTCTTTTCTTGTAGGAGATGGGGTCTTTGCTTCAGCTTTAGCTTCCCTAGACTTCAGCACTTGCTCAAAAGACTTGAGCTTGCCGAGAAGGGCTTCTGTTGAGATTTCATTTGTGCTTCTGGCCTCCTTAATGGGCCAGATCCTCAGATCCCATGTGCTAGGGAAGCACATAAGAATCTTATCATTGACCTCTGTCAATGAAATATCCTTGTCAAGGGTCCTCAGCTCATTGATGATTGAGCTGAGCCTTGTGTACATAGCTTCAACTGATTCAGCATCAGTTTTCTTGAAATTCTCATATTGTGAGATAAGGTTGGACCTCCTGTCCTTCCTTTCATCAGCTGAACCAGCTACAATCTGGTTCAGTGTATCCCACATAGCTTTTGCTGAGGAGCAGTCAGCAACCTTCTGGAATACTTCATTAGACATTGTCTGAGCCAGAATGTTCATTGCCTTGGCATCTGCTATTTTTGCCTTTTTGTACTCATCATTGTAGTCTGGAGGAGGCACTGCACTCATATCAGATGATGATGAGACAGTAGAAGCAGTAGGTGCTCTTGGTGGTCCTGTCAAAATAGAAGCAAAGATACTTTCATCAATAGAGTTCATATATAGTTTGATCCTTGCCTTCCAGATGTTGAACTTGGCTAAGTTGCATGCTGGAGGTCTGGTGCTAGAATAATCCTTGGACTGGGCCATGATAGTGAAAGTGAATATCTATAAACTTTGGTATCTATCAGGATCTTGTGACTTAGGTGTTAGCCTATTCAGTCAGTCAACCTCCCTCTGATACCAGTTGAAAGAGAAGGGATAGATACTACTCTAGAAGGGGGGTGAATAGAGTAATCAAAAATTGCACTGGCAAAGTTGACTTTCTACTCAACTCCCTTGGAGTTAAATGCGGAATGAAGGTTATAGATATTTGAGATTAAACCTTAGAGCCTAACACAAGTGTTGTGCACAAAAAGGGAGCCAACTATAATTACAGTTAAGGCTTGGAAACCTAAACAGCAACTAGCAAACCTAGTTAAGATCTAATCACAGCCACAATGCAAGTAATTAAACAAAACAATCCAGACGACACAAGTAATTTATAGTGGTTCCCCAAACAACTTGGGTACGCCCACTCTTCTACCAACAAGGTAGGAATCCACTCAGGTTTTTGATCAGGTGCCCTGCCACCAACAAGATCTGCTTCAGGTAGATCAAGAGACCCTTTTGACTTTTGATCAGGTGTCTAAAAACCAACACAGGTTTTTGATCAGGTGCCCTGCCACCAAGGGATACTTTTGAAGGGAGTAATAACCCTGTACAGGAGGGGAAAAGGAGGTTAAGGTGTCTTCTCTATTTTACAATAGATTAGAGAAGCACAATAACTTGCACTGAGCTAGAAGGCTCTAAAAGAATCAAGGCTCCCCCTGGCTCAAAGAATGTCCAGGTGAAGTCTTGCTTCAGTGCAGAAACACTTCAGTAAATACTGAAGGAAGAACTACAAGAAGATATAAAATAAGAAATGAAAATCTTCTAGCAGCTATCTTCTTCTTCTTCTTCTTCAAAAGATCTTTGAGTCAGAACTTCCTGGAACCAGGAGAACTCAGATTGAAGAAGAGCAGAAGAGCTAACACTTCTCAGTTGAGTGAAGATTGCTGAGAGCAGTAAACTTGATCTTGCTGTAAGCTTGCTGAATGAATTTTTTTATCTCAGAACTAGTTGATTTCTTCTTCAAAGAAGTCTTTATATAGCAGCAGCAGTAACGGCTCTTAACTGAGTTTGAATCTTGTCTTTTTCTGAACTCTGCAAGCTGGGCTGCAAAAAGCATAAAGCAAAACAAAAATACTGCAGGCAGATATCCTATAAAAGGATAAAGCTTTCTAAGAAGCTGCAAATACTTCTGATGAAGTAATATAAGAGAAAGTCACATCAGAAACGACTCTTTACAGCCAAGGAAGACTTTTTGAGTCTAACGGCTATAAAGGACAGCCTGGCAGAAATCATATCTCAGCTATAAGACAAACAACTTTGTCAGAAAAGATTAGCTCATGCATAAAGAATAGAATAGATATTGCATGGAAGAATTATCACAATTTACTCAGATAATCTTTTATAACATATGCCAAAATGAATATGAAATTAGTCACATCATAGAAGATGACATAACTATTTTAAAACATACAGCAAAATGTCGAACGACCCTCGGAGATCGTCGACCGACGCACGGAGATCGTCGACCTATTGGACAGATAGTCGAACAATCCAGATAGTCGAACTATCAAAGAAGATAGTCGAACTACCTCAGCAGATAGTCGACCTATCAGAACAGATAGTCGAGCTATCAGATAGTCGATCTATCCGGACAGATAGTCGAACTACCAAACAAAACAGATAGTCGACCTATCAAACAGATAGTCGACCTATCACAGAAAAACAGATAGTCGACCTATCAACAGATAGTCGAACTATCAGATAGTTGAACTATCCAAGCAGATAGTCGAACTATTAAAGCAACACAGATAGTCGACCTATCAACAGATAGTCGAGCTATCAGATAGTTGAACTATCCAAGCAGATAGTCGAACTATCAAAGCAACGCAGATAGTCGACCTATCAACAGATAGTCGAACTATCACAGAAAACAGATAGTCGACCTATCAACAGATAGTCGAGCTATCAGATAGTTGAACTATCAGGGCAGATAGTCGAACTACCAAAGCAAACAGATAGTCGACCTATCAACAGATAGTCGAGCTATCAACGCAGACAGAATGTCGACCAACTGATAGACGATCGTCGATCATCCAATAGACGATAGTCGAGCGACGTTCGACTATAGTCGAACGAAAAACTACTTAACCAAATATTCATCTGGAAAAGCAATTCTACACAACTAGAGAATCTAACCTATCAACTAACCTTTGACCATAGATAAATCTTGGGTCAAGAGACAGAAAGAGAGGACTGAACTCAAATCAAAACCTGGGGTTCCAACAAACTTCAACATCACTATATTTGTGACACCACATTTTTTAAATTAGGTCTAAGAAAACCTAAGTCAGTAACTAATTTGCCCAATAAACAAAAGATAAGCCCCCAATAAACAAAAGATAAGCCCCTACCTATCTTGGGCTAAGTTTCTTCGATATCACTATGTTATATTCGGGCTAGATATGCACACAATCCTTTGGGCATGCAACCTTAGACTTGGGGTTCCATCCTGAAACTTGTTGATATACTCCATACTTTAGACTCTCCGGGTTACCATTTACGACAATCCTCTCAGGGTCAACATGTGACCCAGTCCCAAATGGGTCTCTTCTGAACTTGAATTCTTATCCGACCCTTGGTATTTGGTATGATGGTTGTCTCATCCTAATCGTGTCATCGATACGAGGGTAGAGTCTATGAGTCCCCTACTATTCCACTAATGGATTGTAGGCATCAATTCTCCTTAAGGTGGGCCTATTAGTTTGGGTAACAGGTGATAGTATCACAGGATAAGTAAAGTAGGAACATCAGAGTTTAAGACTCAAGTTGCTACCCTCGCGTTATACTCTTCCTCTAGCCGCTTCGGGTATCCTTGTACCTTAACTAAATTTATACCTAGGGTCAATATTGACAAGGATACGCTAAGAATCGTCTTAATAAGTCAAGTTTCCTAGTTGGGTTGGCCTAACTGATTGATATAAGGACTATATATTGTGATCTTTACACATGGGCACACCACAGCTTCTGCTGCTTAGTTTGTCCTCAAACTGATGCTCGCATGGGGTGACCCGGTGTTGTGGACTTACTTCTTTATGATCATGGTCTCCTCTGATACTAGTTTGTAAGACCCCTTTTTTTCCTTCACCACCGGGTCTTACACCAAGAACCACCGCCTTACAATGACTCCCACTACCAAGTTAGACGCCACCGCATAGCGCCGATCCTGACGGCTAAAATGATCACATCACAGTAGGACAACAAAAGAGAAGTAAATAAGTAATACAAGTCCACAGATCACAGCTCACTATCAATATATATAAAAGAGTAATAGTCCACAATGAGTACAAAGTATGAAAGAGAGTAGAAAAATGGGCTTAAGCCCGGTACATATCTAATACAAAAGATCTCTCTCACACAACTCACACATCTAGCGGAAGCAAACTGAAAACCATCATCGACCTATCGCCGAGTAGTATCGGTAGTGCACAGGAACTGCTCCTCAAGCCCTGTCATCCTCCTACGACTGGTGCATCACCTCAAATTCCTAAAATGATGTGGTCCACCGACCGTTAGTCAAAATACTAAGCCAATATCGTCCTCGCCTAACCCCCGCGACTCCTAGGCATCGTGTGAGGATGAGGAAAGGAAAGATATTTAAGGTGGAGAATGAAAAGAGTAGGTGACAACTACCATAGCAGGAGTATGTACAAAGGAACTATTACAAGGTAGCAGTAATGAAAACAAGGTATAGTATAGAGCAGTAAGCACATGCTACACTATAAGTAAAAAAAGTACAAGTAAAAAACTACGACTACCTTCTACCGCAGATAAAGTAAAGTAAAGTAAGCTATAGAATAAGTAACCTTAACTTATAAGAATATCCATACAAACTCATAAGTTAAGGGTCGTTTTGCAAGGCCTATCGTATAAAAAGTTTCATACCAATTTATAGGATATGGGTAGGGGTTTAAATGCAATGATGGCATATTATGCTAGTTTAATGCTATGTTCATGCAAGTGCAACACATGCACATGACTCTATATGCACAGACCTTTAGTTCCCTAGTTTTGGAAGCTAGCTTCACTCCCAGGAACCTCCATAGTGGCCAACGGAGATAGTGGGTTGGGACACCCCACTCCTAGGCGGGTAACCGCACTACCAGACCTAGCCCTTAAGTACACATCTAAAGGACACACCAGAGTCACCACATACTAATGCTGACAGACCTTCCAGTCTTTTGTGGTCATGTGTAGGGTCACTAAGTAAGCGTCTCCATAGACATTGGCAAGCTAATCCCAACCACTACAACCTCTAGAGTCATCATTCCTCTGTCGGTGCGACGACTAGAGCAAACTAAAGACCCGCCACTTTTATGCACATGCAATTATGATAAATATGAATCTCTGAGCGATGGGCTCCCTTGACTAACCCGTCCGTCACAACAACCTTCCGATCCACTGACTCCCCGGACTAACCAGTCCGTACCTACCACCACTGAGCCTACCGCTCATGAGTCTAAACCAAACAAGCCTCTCGTGACTACGGGATGAGTGAAAGTGAAGTACTTAGAATTAAACTTGCACTAATAGTTTAGCCTTACAGTTTAGGATTAACCTTTGACTGTCTAGGGAATTACCCGTGAAAGACTCTTCAGGGCACTAGGAACTACGATGGGTTGAAGCTCAAAGCTCACTTTAGCAAGGTACTTTTTTTTGGCGTCTACCCATGTCCTAAACTCTCTTAGCATTACACTTGAACTAACCCTATGTGTATTTAGACTTTCTCCACAGGAAAGACGATCCATCGTCGATCTAGAGCACAACCTTGCCCCTAATCAACCCGGCTCTCACAACTTGACTTTTATTAGTGACCTCATTCATACTCAACTAGATTAGGTTCACCAACTGCCCCTTTATCCTATACCAAGATTCATATGATTCCTTAATTCTATAGTTTATACTATGTGCAGACATAATGAGCTACATGGTGTGCATGAATGGTGATACTCCAATAATCATCTAAATGGCCTAAGATTATTATTGGGGGTCTATCATGATATTTTATGGATAAATCTAGAAGATTATAATTTTCCCAATTTATTTGGCATATATTATATTTTCTGCAAAATCAGGCCACCTAATCTTTTGAACACCAAGTATAATTTCCTGACAAGATATTGCCTCAACAAAATTATGACAAGTTTATATTATCAAAATAACTGAAATTCACAATTTTCCAAAATTATTTTGACCTTCAAGCAAATTATTGATTAATTAACCACAAACATTTGGTAAATTAGGAAATATTAGAATTAATCATCCAAAAATTATAGGAAAAATTACTAGAGGTTAGAAATAATCAGAATAGCCACTTGACCAAAAATAATAATTTTCTAAATCTATTTGGTCACATAAATAGTTTATTTAAAGATATTTAACATTGGGCACTTTGTGAACGATCCTATATGAAAATTCTTCCAATAATTTTATAAAAGATCACAGTATATAAGGATGCCATAAAATATCCTCTGACTAAATTTCATAATTTTTTAGTGAATAATTAACTCATAAATAATTATCTTATGATCAAGGCAAACTTAGAGTTTGTGAATGAAGTACTATAAATGTTAAGTCAAACTTCATAGAAAAATTTCCAGAGAAGATTAACATCAATAAAAGATCACTGCCTAAATTTCATGAACATCCAAGATCATATAATCATGCAATAAAATTATGAGTAAAAGTACCCTAGTGGTCCTAAATTATTTCAGAGGGTTTAAATGCTCCGAAAAATTCTAATAACATTTTCTAAAGCTTATTTCCACCATATGAACTCATCTACCATTTTCCAAGACATTCCAAGGACATATGGTCTCATGTCCTTCATTGAGCTCAAAACTCAACCCTGGGGTTAACACTAGGATTCTAGGGCACACCAACCCTAAACCACCAAAAATCTCATATGGGGGTATTTTGTATGACAATAAATCAGTGGTCAAAGATGTTGGGTATTGCATCCACAATAACCCAGATTTGCTTGAAGTCACCCTTGAACTAAGATGAATTAAGTTGTATTTGATATCCTTGTTTAGATGTGTGTTTGCAGATTACCATTGCTAAGTGTAGACCAATGTCAGTCTACAGTGGGTCATGAACACAGGACAATACAGTGTAATCCCTCACTGTGTGATCCAAGGTGTTGACTCATGTGTAGTCTCTCCATTGGGATACACTTCATATTAAAACCATGGATCATGGAATGAAGATTGGACTCATGAAGAGAAGAGAAAGTTTTTTTTCTAAAGTTCAAAAATTCTCTAAGTTCACTTCTCGAGAAGTGCCTCTTAGTTCTCGAGAAGTCCTTAGAATTCTCGAGAAGCTTTGCTTCAAAGTTCTCGAGAAGTGCTTAGAGTTCTCGAGAAGCTTAGCTTCAAATTCTTGAGAAGTCCCAGCTTTTGGTTTTCGAGAAGTCCAGATAGCTTCAAGAATTTTTCCAAGTCAGAGTTCTCGATAAGTCTGATGTAGTTCTCGAGAAGTCTTCTTCGTTCTCGAAAATTCTTGGCCAGTTCTCGAGAAGTCTTAATTATAGTTCTCGAGAAGTCCAACTTGTTCTCGAGAAGCTTCGCTTAAGTTCTCGAGAACTGCCAGCCCTATTTCTTGAATAGTCAAAAGTTGTCTCAGAAATCTCTCTTAAGTGTTAGTTCTCGAGAAGTCTCCATAGTTCTCGAGAAGTCAGTTAGTTCTCGAGAACTCAGCCTTTTGTTCTCAAGAAGTCCAGACATCTTCTAAGTAGTATAGTTCTCGAGAAGTCCTGATAGCTCTCAAGAACTCAGTTTCTAGTTCTCGAGAACTAAAGTTACTTCTCGAGAACTAAAAGTCAAATTTTTTAGAAAATTATTTTAAGTCCAGATCAACCGAAATTTTCAAATGACATGACGTGATTGGTCCACGTGTCATCATTAATGTCTTTTCTAGCCGTTAAGGGTAATCCTATATAAAGTCTTCTCGTTAAGACAAAACCCTAACAATTACAAGGAGCAGAATTCTGTACATTCTAAATTTCTGGATCGGCCTTTTCTCTCCAAGAAGAACAATTTTCTGAAGCCGCCTCTGCCACCCAACGTGAGATTGATCTTTCTGCTTTCGATCAAGAAAGACCTGTTGTTCAAGGAATCTTCATCCTCTCCTTGATCGAGTAGGTCCTTAGTCTTCTCAGGTCAGATCTACAAAGGTTCTTCTTCTACAAATTATTAAAAAGATTTCAAGTTCAGAAGAAGACCTAGAGTTCAATATTTCTAGATCTGAGAGAAATTTTTGTTTGTATTTTCAAACCTTTTTGTAAATCTTATAGGAGATTATTCTCCGAGTGTAGGAGCATTATTCTCCGAGTTATAGGAAGTTTTCATCTTCCGAGTGTAGATCCATTTGGATCGAGTTTGTAGGAACTTGGTTACGAGGCGTAGGATTATTTTCAATCCGAGATAGTGGAGTAGCCGAGTCTAGTGATTTGCTAGATCAGTGAGGTAAAGTGGACGTACCCAAGATTAGGGAACCACTATAAATCTTCTTGTCTTTCTGTGATTGCTTGATTACGTGTGCAAGTTTGTTAAAATTTTTATTTCGCAAATAGACGCACGATTCACCTATTCACCCCCCTCTAGGTGATTTAGGTTGACAACTTTACACTTTCAATTGGTATCAGAGGGAGGTTGATCATTAAAAGGTTAACACCTTGATCAATTTCCTCTCGAAAGTTGTCACTTGGATATTCAAGCAATGGACAAGGTCAAAGATTTTGCCAAGCTTCCCCTGTGCACAAAGAATAACTTTCCCATGTGGAAAGAGAGAATAAAATTTTTCATGGAAGCTGTGGACCCCCGGATCTTCATGATTGTTGAAGAAGGTCTTTACGTCCCTTTGACTATCTCCGCTATAGATCCAACTAAGAAAGTTCCTAAGAAATTGATGGATCTGGATAAGGACGAGATTGCACTTGTCTCTTTGGATAAGAAAGCTAAAAATATCATAGCAAGTGCAGTCGATGACTCGATGCTGCAGAATCTGATTCACTACCAATCTACTAAGGAGATGTGGCAGTCTCTAGTAACTCTAATGGAAGGTACTGAAGAAGTGAGGGATGATAGAAGATCCCTACTCAATCAGAAATATGAAGCCTTTAGACAAGGGTCAAATGAGCCCATTGCAGATACTTTTGAGAATTTCTTCAAGATAGTAAATGGCCTAAGAGTGTATGGCCGGGTCTTCACCAATGGGGAGTTGAACGATAAGTTTCTGAGGTATCTCACAAAGGAATGGGATAATAAAATCTGTGACATCCGGGAGTTTAGCAGACTAGCTGAGACAAACCCATAGAACCTATTTGGCAAGCTGATGTCATATGAACTACAGATCAACTCCAGGAAAGCTGAAAAGGAGAAAAGTCGCTTCTCTTCAAAAGAGAAGTCTGCTGCATTAAAGGCTGACAGTTCAAGGAAGGGAAAAGCTGCCTCACCAGCACCTGCTCAAGAAGTGAGTGAAGAAGAAAACTCTGAGCCAAGCACCTCGGGGTCAGAACTATCTGAAGGAGAGTTCTCTTTGCTCTCACGGCAGTTCAAGAAATTCTTGAACAAGAAGAAGCAGTGGAGAGGCAAGGATGCCTCATACAGAAGATCACGATAAGACGGTGATCAGCGAAAGAAAGGCTCGAGTAGCCATGATAGGTATAACTCTAAGCAGAACAAACAGATTTCTATTGATATTATTTGCTACTGCTGCAACAAACCAGGTCACGTCATAGCTGACTGCCCCCACAAGAAGAAGGAGGGTGGCAGAAGAAAGGAAAATAAGTCCTCATACCACAAGAATAGGACAGAGAAGAGCCTGTTGGCCAAGAAGGGCAAGACTCTCAGCGAATTCGACTCATCTGAGTCGAGTGAAGAAGAGGAAGCCTACTTTGGGCTCATGGCTCAATCAGATGACGAACAAGAGCCCCAGTTTACTGGGGAGGTAAAATCTCACACTCCTCTCTCTGAATCTGAATGTTCTGAGCATGAACATGAGGACAGCTCTTCTGACGATGAGTCGGAACTTATGGCCCAGTACAAGGATTTGATCATGACTTACGACAAATGTCGTCGAGTCGTGAAAACCCAGGCTAATGAGATTAAGTCTCTAAAGGCTATTGAGAGCAGCTTGAGAGAAGAAGTCGCCAAGACTGACTCTCTTCAAGAGAACTTCAATCTTGCTATTGAAGAATGCAATCAAGCTCTTAAGCACCTCGACCTTAAAGAGGAAATCATCAAAGAGTTGAAAGAACAACTCGAGGCTAAGAAGAAACTCGTTGAAAGTTTCTCTAAGCCTAAGATAGTTCTTCCACTCATTGCTGAATTCTCAGCTAAGGCCCAAGGAGCTGGACTAGGCCATGTTGACGCTCCTAGTAAATCTTCTTGGAGAAACAAGGCTCAACGGAAGAATAAGGCCGCCAAGAAGGCCTTGGCCAAAGAAAAAGGGAAAGCCCCTCTGGATCAGACTTTCTTTAAGAAAGTTATCTTTCCAACAAATAAGTTTGATCTGGACTCGTCCTATGGTCACTTGACCAGGCCTACTTATGTAGAGCCAAAGTCTCGGTACCAAGGATGGACTCGCCCTCGGAACTTTGGTGAGAGTGTCTTTAAGGCACCTTATGAAGAAGTGATTCTTTAGGGCTATGGTCCTTATAATCATGGCCACAACTTCAAGAAAGCACCTAAAGTAAAGCCTGTTGGGGAAAGGCCTCCGAAGGAGAAGAAATTATGTGACTGCCATCACCATGAAGCTTCCTCCTCCAAGAATGCTACCCCTGCTAGACAACCATCTCAAAAGGTCAAGCAGGAGTACATAAGGCAAAGATACAATAGGTTTGACTGTTGGTGTTGTGGCAAAATTTGTCATTTTGTCATCGATTGTTGGTTTAATACCAGGAAGGTTGCTACTCCTCAAGTTGGCAACATGAGATTGACCACTCAGGATGTTAATCCTCGTAGGGGGAGTGTTCTAACCCGAGACCAAGGACACAAACATTTTTGGGTTCCTAAGGCAAAGTGATCATGAATGCAGGTATGTCCAAAGGCCACCAAAATGCCAATCTGGTACTTGGACAGTGGATGCTCTCGGCACATGACCAGGACAAGAAGCCTACTCCAGAATTTCACTCCAGTCTGCAACGGACCAAAGGTCATCTTTGGAGGTTCAAATCGAGGAATAACCAAAGGCTACGGTATGATCACTAACGGTAGCGTATCCTTTTCGTATGTAGCTTATGTGGAGGGATTGGAACACAATCTCATAAGCATAAGTCAATTGTACGACAAAGGATATATAGTTGAATTCCACGCTGACAAGTGCTTGATAAAGTATGTTGATAATATGGAAACAATTTTATCAGATACTCAAAGAAGGAATATATTTTGCTTAAATTTCATTTGTATTGATTCTTCTACATCAGTGTGTCTTTTGGCAAAAGATAGTGCGTATCTTGGTGACCAATGGCATAAGAGGCTAGCACATATTAATTTTAAAACTATTAATAAATTATTCTCTCATAACTTAGTACGTGATGCCCCAAATGTCAAGTACGTCAAAGAGAGACCTTGTTATGTATGCGTAAAAGGCAAGCAAACAAGGGCTACCTTTAAAAGCATTATAGGCAAAAACTCTAATAGGTGTTTACACCTATTACATATGGACTTGTTCGGTCCACATCAAATTAGAAGTTTAGGAGGTAAGGATTATACATTGGTTATTGTTGATGACTACTCACGCTTTGCATGGGTGTTCTTTCTAAAACACAAGTCAGAAACCTTCAATGTCTTTACAAATTTTGTCAGGCAGATCCAGAATGAACACAACAGCTCCATAATAAAAATCAAAAGCGACAATGGAACTGAGTTCAAATCTAGGGCCATGATAGAATTTTGTGAAAGCCTAGGTATCTATCATGAGTTTTCCTCTCCTCGCACTCCGTAGCAAAATGGAGTAGCTGAGAGAAGGAATAGAACACTTATAGAGGCCTGCAGGACCATGTTGAGTGATGCTTCACTACCGGAATACTTCTAGGCTGAGGCGGTTAACACTGCATGCCACGTGCAAAATCGAGCCCTCATAAACAAGAATCATGATAAGACACCTTATGAACTTCTAAAAGGCAGGAAACAACCAGTTTCATATTTTAGAATTTTTGGCTGTAAATGCTTCGTGCTTAACAATGGTAAGTATCATACTACCAAGTTTAGTAAGAAAAGTTTTGAAGGTATTTTTGTTGGATATAGTATCCATAGTATGGCATACAGGATTTTCAATAGAAAAACTCTGGTTGTAGAGGAATCCATACATGTTGTATTTAATGAGACGAGCTTGCTGCAAAGCGAATCGTCTAGTGTGCTTGTTGAAGCTGCAGGTACAAGGCTTAAAGAGATCAGCTTGGAGGAACCGACCGAAGGTAAAAATGAAAAGTTCATCAAGATCACCTCTCCGACCCATATTGGTGAGGTAGAAGATCAAAATGAAAACGTTGCCCAAATTGATGAAGTCACTCCAATGGCTAAAGAAGTCCCAGATGCCAGAAATCTAAAGCTCAGACATCTAAAAGATCACCCAATGGACCAAATCATAGGAGATCCCTGGGATGGTGTCAGAACTCGTCGAGGTACAACTAACGAGAATCTCTATTTAAGTTTTCTCTCGCAGGTTGAACCAAAGAAGTTTGAGGAAGCAAACTTAGATGCATCGTGGATCTTGGCCATGGAAGAAGAACTAAATCAGTTCAAGTGCTGCAAAGTATGGACACTTGTTCCAAGACCAAAAGGTAAAAATGTCATTGGAACTAAGTGGGTCTATAGGAACAAGATGGACGAGGATGGGACGATCAAAAAGAACAAGGCCAGACTCGTCGCCAAAGGATATCGTCAAGAAGAAGGGATCGACTTCGACCAGACATACGCTCCAGTAGCAAGGCTGGAGGCCATCAGACTATTCCTAGCTTATGATGCACTGAAGGGGTTCACTGTCTATCAAATGGACGTGAAGTCTGCCTTCCTGAATGGTGACATAAAGGAAGAGGTGTACGTGGAACAGCCCCCAGGTTTCGTTGATCCTAACTTTCCTGAGTATGTTTATTTATTATCAAAAACGTTGTACGGTTTGAAACAAGCTCCTCGAGCTTGGTACGAAATGCTATATTCCTTTCTCATCGAGAACAAGTTCACAAGGGGAAAGATAGATAAGACATTATTTCTTAGGGAAATTAAAGGCAAGATTTTGCTCGTGCAAATCTATGACGATGACATTATTTTTTGCTCTATAGACGATAACCTCTGCAAAAAGTTCTCTAAACTTATGCAAGGGAAGTTTGAAATGAGTAGTATGGGAGAGCTGAAGTATTTCTTAGGACTTCAGGTGAAATAATCTGAAGATGGAATTTTCATTTCACAGACGAAGTTCACCAAGGAGTTGATTAAGAAATTCGGAATGGAGAGTGCAACCTCTATGAGGACTTTAATGGCCTCAGCTATGTCTCTGGACAAGGATGAGAAAGGGAAACCTTTTGATGAAACTAAGTACAGAAGCATAGTTGGATCCTTGCTCTACCTTACTACCAGTAAACTAGACATAATGTTCTCTACATGTGTCTGTGCTAGATTCCAAGTGAACTGTAAGGAATCCCACTATGCTGCTGCAAAGCGAATTTTGAGATACCTTAAAGGTACACTGAATCTTGGCTTATGGTACCCAAGAAGTAATGACAGCGAACAAATTGGTTTTTCAGATGCAGACTTTGCAGGTAGCAAAGATGACAGGAAAAGCACTTCCGGGACATGTCAGTTCCTTGGAAGAAGGCTTATCTCATAGAGCAGCAAAAAGCAAAATTGTGTCGCAATCTCAACGGCCGAGTCAGAATACATTTCTGCCGGTAGTTGTTGTGCACAGTTGTTGTGGTTAAAGAACCAGCTAGAAGATTACAATATAAAGGTCAAAGACATTCCATCGTTCTGTGACTCCTCCAGCACAATCGCAATCGCAAACAACCCAGTCTCGTACAGCCGTACAAAGCACATCGAGCTCAGATATCACTTCATCTGGGAGCATGTGGAGCAAGGGTATGTGGATCTGTAGTACGTGCCAACAGATCGGCAAGTTGCAGATATTTTCACAAAGCCGCTGGACGAAACCAAGTTAAATTTCTTCAAAACTGAACTTGGGCTGTTGAACAAAGAAGAATAGACTAAAGTGGACCAGTTCAAGGCTCAAGAATCTAGGACTCTTGAAAAAGGTCAAATATTTCTCAAGAAGAAGCTAGTTCTCAAAAACTTACTCAACTTCTCAAGAACAAAAGTCTGTCTCTCGAGAAGTCCCTTAAGTTCTCGAGAACTAATAACTCTAGCTCTCGAGAAGTACTCTGAAAGCTCTCGAGAACTTATTTCCTTACTTCTCGAAAACTATATGACACTTCTTGAAAACTAACCCTACCTCTCGAGAAATGCCCCGTCTTTTCCAATTCTGTCTTTGCGCAAACCGACTTATTTTTCAAATTATTATATGCTTATATTAGATTAATTAGACATTTAATTATCAAAATTAGAATTATATATATATAATACTTTAGAAATCCCAAATCAACTGCCACTTCAAACAGTCTTCTCGAAAACTCTTCGTCTTCCGCCGACAGAAAGCTTCGTCGCAGTCGTCGTCTTGCGCTCCGTCCGTCGCCGCCGTCAGCATCCATGGCGCAGAGTTTGAAAATAGGAGTCAGCAGTGAACTCGTCATCACAGGGATTGCAGACATTTCTGATGACTTCAAGAACTTGCTCCTTCTCCTGGAAACAGCCGGTCTGATGTTCGTTATCTCAGAACCCTGCAAGATTTCATTTCCAGATGTAGAGGAATTCTTTAGGAATGCCAAGGTGAGGAGAAATGGTACAGTTTTGAAAACTAAATTTAGGGGGATCAAAATCAAGTTGGACAAAACCAGAGTTTCAAAGCTCCTAAAGCTGCCCATTGTGGATGAAGAGGATGACCTAACACTTGAAGATTATGACAGAACTTACTCTTTCTGTGGAGTTTCTGTGGATTTCATCTCTTTAAGGAGAAATCTCTTCAATGATGTAGAAAAGCTTCTGGTAGATTTAATTGGAAAGATCTTGTGGTGCAGAACAGGGTCCATTAGTTTCATAACAAATGACATATTTTGTGTTATGATAGCTATTATCTGCAGAAAGAAATTTCAATATGGAATGATGGTATTTGAATTGATCAAGGATAGTATTCAGGCTCCCAAGTTTGCAAGGATAATTTCCCTGTTGCTGAGTGATATTGACCCAGTCATATTCAAAACCTCTAAAGGTACTCAGATCCATCACCTGAAAAAGATTTCATTTGCCTCCATCCAAAGATGGGAACTCAAGCTGAAGAATTCCAAGAAGTTAGCTAAAGAACTTGCAGCTTCTTCCTTTGAGGTCAGGACCCCATCTCCCTCCTCTCATCATGTTGCTGAACCATCTAGTGCAGTAACTGAGGGGGAGCCTGCAGTCTCTGTTCCTGTTGTCAGACCTACTCCTTCCTCTCCAGCCAGGTCAGCAAGTAGATAACCCATCAGAAGTCCTGTCAGAAGCCCAGTAAGCTCTCCAACTAGGTACCCAATTGAAATTGCTCCAGATGATACTTTTTCAGATATTCAAGTACAGGAAACACTCCAGAACACAACTGAAGCCATTGACAGAATGGTTGAAGAACTCACTTCAGATGAACCTCTTCCTCCTCTTTTCAAGGACACTGCTGAAGAACCCTCAAAGGATCCCTCATCAGTTCCATCCTCACCCACAGCTACTCCAACTCCTTCTCCCTCTCCAAGGAAAGATTCAACTCCAGTTGAACACCCTTCAGCAATAGAGACCATCCTTCTCTCTATAGAGGATGAGCTAGAACCTGAAGAGGTGGAAGCCCCTCTAAGGAACCTTGACTTCTCCCTCCCAAGATTTGTTGATGAGGAGGCTGATATAGTATCTCACACTATAAGAGCCCAGAGCTCTATGGTAATAGAAGAAATTCCTCAATGGAAAGCACCTCCTCCACCTCAGATTGCTACACCTAGTGCCCCTCCTACTATCATTGTTTCTGCCACTCCTGCTGCTGCTGCTACTGTAACTATAAGTTCAGATATTCTATCTAAGATTGAAGGTATGATGGGTTCCCAAAGGCAATATTTTGATGAATCTCTTAAGTTAGTCAAAGATCAGGTCACTGCTCTAGAAAAGGAAATGAGCAGAGGATTTGCAGAGATCCAACACAACACAGATTCTCTTAAAGAGTTGTTCAGAATTGGTGGCAAAGCCATAGACCACACCATTACCAGTATTGGTCAGGTCATGGAACAGTCTGTCACACTGGCAAATAATCAAATTCAGTTGGAAAAGAAAGCTCAAGAACACGTAATGAAAATCTGTGAGGAAGTAGGAACATTCAAAGAAGATACCATAGAAAAGCTTTGTGTAGAAATCAGAAAGGGAGAGAGTTTAGTGAAAGAAAAAGTGGAAAAACTTACTACAGATGCAAAATCTCTCTGGAATGAGAAATTGACTGAGATAAATAAGAATGTTTTAGATCAAATCCAATCAGTGAAATTCCACACTTATGACACTGCAGTATGGATGCACAACCAAATATTCCCTGACTTTCAGGCTGATCCTAATATCATTCCTCATCACCCGAACCCCCTTGCTGAAGGTAAATCCAGCCAGCTGTCTCAACCTCAAATGCCTACTTTTTATCCAAGCTAGAAGACCAAGTACCTCCTCCTGCCTCCTATTCCCAGGTTTGGGATGATGATATTCCTCAAGGTCTACCTAAACTTCATATCCCTAAGAAGAGAAAGTATAGAGAAGGTCCATCTGCAAGCAAATCTGTTCCCCATCCAGATGCAGAGAAAAGGAAAGCACGGGAGTTTGCTAAAGTTTGGAGCCCCACTTTTAAAGCCTTAATTCTTGACACTCTCAAATTAGTGATGGACTTTAATGAGAACAGGAATCTCCACTACAGCTCCTCTGAGTGGGAATTAAATGAGAAGTCCATGACTAAGAGAAGAATATATGATAGAGAGTTTGGTAGGAATAATCCCAAAGCTCCTCCAAAGCTTCCTAGGTACTATCATAAATCCTTCAGCTATCAGAGGAGACAGTAGGAGAAGCAGGACAGACAGCATCAAAGCAAAGAATGAACTCTTGTTGATATGTTTTTGAGAATTTTGATGAAATGGTTATTGATTAGAAATCTAAAACATTACATATATATAATTCCTAGTTTTGCCTAATTGTATGTTCAATTAATCTTTTATTGTATTTAGATTAAATTATTCATTTACAGTTCTTTCTTAATTATCATAATTCGCCTTAGTGTAGAGGGTTCTGACTTCTACAAATAGGGGAAGATTGTTGGGTATTGCATCCACAATAACCCGGATTTTCTTGAAGTCACCCTTGAACTAAGATGAATTAAGTTGTATTTGATATCCTTGTTTAGCTGTGTGTTTGCAGATTACCATTGCTAAGTGTAGACCAATGTCAGTCTACAGTGGGTCATGAACACAGGACCATACAGTGTAATCCCTCACTGTGTGATCAAAGGTTTTGACTCATGTATAGCCTCTCCATTGGGATACACTTCATATTCAAACCTTGGATCATGGAATGAAGATTGGACTCTTGAAGAGAAGAGAAAGTTTTTTTTCTAAAGTTCAAAAAATTCTCTAGGTCCACTTCTCGAGAAGTGCCTCTTAGTTCTCGAGAAGTCCTTAGAATTCTCGAGAAGCTTTGCTTCGTTCTCGAGAAGTGCTTAGAGTTTTCGAGAAGCTTAGCTTCAAATTCTTGAGAAGTCCGAGCTTTTGGTTCTCGAGAAGTCCAGACAGCTTCAAGAATTTTTCTAAGTCAGAGTTCTCGATAAGTCTGATGTAGTTCTCGAGAAGTCTTCTTTGTTCTTGAGAAGTCTTGGCCAGTTCTCGAGAAGTCTCAATTATAGTTCTCGAGAAGTCCAACTTGTTCTCGAGAAGCTTCGCTTTAGTTCTCGAGAACTGCCAGCCCTATTTCTCGAATAGTCAAAAGTTTCCTCAGAAATCTCTCTTAAGTGTTAGTTCTCGAGAAGTCTCCATAGTTTTCGAGAAGTCAGTTAGTTCTCGAGAACTCAGCCTTTTGTTCTCAAGAAGTGCAGACTTCTTCTAAGTAGTATAGTTCTCGAGAAGTCCTGATAGCTCTCGAGAACTCAGTTTCTAGTTCTCGGGAACTAAAGTTACTTCTCGAGAACTGAAAGTCAAATTTTTTAGAAAATTATTTTAAGTCCAGATCGGCCGAAATTTTCAAATGACTTGACGTGATTGGTCCATATGTCGTCATTAATGTCTTTTCTAGCCGTTAAGGGTAATCCTATATAAAGTCTTCTTGTTAAGACAAAACCCTAACAATTACAATGAGTGGAATTCCGTACATTCTAAATTTCTGGATCGGCCTTCTCTCTCCAAGAAGAACAATTTTCTGAAGCTGCCTCCGCCACCCAACGTGAGATCGATCTTTCTGCTTTCGATCAAGAAAGACCTGATGTTCAAGGAATCTTCATCCTCTCCTTGATTGAGTAGGTCCTAAGTCTTCTCAGGTAAGATCTACAGAGGTTCTTCTTCTACAAATTCTGAAAAAGCCGCCAAGTTCAGAAGAAGACCTAGAGTTCAATATTTCCAGATCTGAGATAAATTTTTATTTGTATTTTCAAACCTCTTTGTAAATCTTGTAGGAGATTATTCTCCGAGTGTAGGAGCGTTGTTTTCCGAGTTGTAGGAAGTTTTCATCTTCCGAGTGTAGATCCATTTGGATTGAGTTTGTAGCAACTTAGTTCCGAGATGTAGGATTATTTTCAATCCGAGATAGTTGAGTAGCCGAGTCTCGTGATTTGCTAGATCGGTGAGGTAAAGTGGACGTACCCAAGATTGGAGAACCACTATAAATCTTCTTGTCTTTCTGTGATTGCTTGATTACGTGTGCAAGTTCGTTAAAATTTTTATTCTGCAAATAGACGCACGATTCACCTATTCACCCCCCTCTAGGTGATTTAGGTTGACAACTTTACACTTTCAAAAGATCCATCCATTTTGGGTGAGGATTGGCGACACAACCCATTAAACACTGTTTTCCCTAATTTGCCCCCTTAGGGACAAAACTTTGGTCACCCCAATACATACTCAAATCAAACCCAAACGGGCTGAGATTTTATCAGTGACCTATCATGACCCTAATGGTCATCTACCAAAATTTTGGGGAATTGTGAGGTCATTAGACCCTCTAATTAATTCATACATGGATTATTAGATTTTTATAAAAACTATAGAAAAATGTTTTCCAAAAATTTCCATTTTTGGATATGTCAAAGGTATAGGTAATTGTGACCCCCAGTCCAAATCTCATGGCATGTGGATGGCTGGATTGATAGGGGCACTCAATTTAGTGTCTGGTCAGAATTTTGTATAGGTTGCACCATTTGGAGTGATGTTGTCAGACCGCTGACCCAAATGGGTTGAACTTAATTTTAAAATAAAGTAACCTCTAGTTCTACAACTTTCATGTTGACTATTTTTCTAGAAAATGGCTCTAAGTATTTTTAATATTTAATTTAAAACACTACATAAACTATGACACAATGAAATGAAATGAAATATTTATTAATCCCTAACTATACATCCGGCAACACAAATCTTGGCGCAAGATGGACTGCATCCCTTCATCATCCCCGTGAAGCTAATGTCCCAGACTGCCCCATCCTGGGCGGTATTTGCCCTCGATTTCCCGGCCACCCAGTCACCTCTCTGGTCGGCCATCGCCTCCACCACCTTCGTTGAGGTGGTGGCTTTCACCGGGCGGCGACACCGCCGCCGGAGGGGCTATTTTCGGCGAACCTGCAACCACTTTTTTTATGGAATTTCTCCGAATTTTCTCACTGGATCGAGCTCAATTGAGCCTGATATCTCTCCTAACCAATCTAGGATACTAGCACAAAAGGAGAGGAGGAGAAGTGGACCTTCTGGGGTGGCTAAAGTCAGGCTGAGCGTCGGGTTTCCATTGCCGATGGTGGTGATTTCGGGTGCTCTGCAACTACACTACCAGAGGGATCAGCTCCTTCAAGGGGATGGTGGAAACGACTGCTCTGAGTCTGGGGAAGCTTTTAATTGAACCAAAAAGGAGAGGGGAGGGGTTAAAACATCAATGACCATTAATGGCCATGAAGGAAATTTTGGCCAACTAAAAATCCAGTGAATGCAGCCACTGAATAGCCTGGAAAACCTCTTGATCTCCTCAGAACTGGTCAGGGGAGATGAACAAAGCTATTGGAATTGAAGAGAGGTGGCCCTTGGCCTCCCTTGGCCATGAATGACCTTCTCTCTCTCTTTCTCTCTCCTCCATTAAAAAGGGAAATTGAGGTTTCTCTCTCCTAATCATCATCTCCAGAATTTAAATGGAATTTTAGGTAAATATCATCCTCCTAAAGCTTGTGGACCACTCCAATTGGGCTTAGCCCCAGTGAATTGGGCTTGGTTTGGTTAACTTGAGTTAATTTGACCCAATTTAGGGTTGAGTTGACTTTGGTCAATTTGACCTTTTGATTTGACCCCAATGGGTCCTTAGTGACCCATTGGCCTCCCCTAAGGTCTAGGATACTTTGGTAGGGTTGGTTTGACATCTTGGTGGTCACTTGACCCTTATTATGGTACTTTGACCATTTTAGGGTTTAGGTTGACTTTGGTCAACTTGACCTCTTAGGTTGACCCCAATTAGCCCTTAGTGGCCCAATGAACCTCCTAAAGGGTTAGGAAGGTTCAGGTGGGGTCAAGGAGTCAAGGTGAAGCCCTAAAGTCAAACCATAGGTTTGGTGGTTGGGTTGTGCTATTTGCAGACCAGGGTGATTTCTACCTTCATGCCCTAGTTCATCTGGTCTTCTTGAGCTTCCTAGGGTTTTGTCATGACCTAGACATGATAAAACAATCTTAGGGGTCTAATTACTTGAGGGATGTTACAGTGTGTGTGTGTGTATCAAGATAGCTAGAGCCAGAGGCAAATCTGTTGCTAAAGAAGTGGAAGAGATCTAGCTCAGCAAGAAAAGACTTTCAAGTGGTTGGTCACTTGAAGAAATCTGGCTCAGCAAGGAGAGGAAGCAGTGTAAGAACAAATCTTCCTCCTTCTGGTATCACAAGAAGGATCACAACAAATCTGGGAAGATGCTCTCCAAAGGAGATAGGTATGATCCTAAACCCCAGAAAACATATTTCTTCTAACATAATATGTTATTGTTATAGCGAGGCTGGGCATGTCAGTGCTGACTGCCCAGTCAAATAAAAGGAGAACATGTGAGAAGAAGCATCTCCACCACAGGGTGCAAGGAATATAGGGAAAGCAAGGATGGAACTTGTTTATTCCAAGAGAGAAGGTTGATGTCATTGGAGTAGAAAGAAATAAACCAGTCTTGCAATCTCAACTCCAGAATCAGATCAAATATTTGTTGAGATCTATTGTGCTCATCTATTGTGGATCTAACATCAGCTCTAAGGTATCAGGACCATAACCTCCAGATAAGTAGAACTCCTTTATATTGAGATTCTACTAGTGTAATAATCCTATCTCTCATAGCAGGACTATGCATATTAAGGTTAAGTATCAGATAGTTAGGGAGCATATGGAAAAGGAAGAACTCAGTCTTGAATTTATCTCCACAGACATGCTAGTGGCTGATATCTTTACTAAGCCACTAGATGAATTCAAATTCAACACCTTAAGGTTAGGTATGCTAAACTTAGTATAGCTTCAGTTGCTCCATATTATATTTTTGTTACAGAACTCACCTCTCTTGTAGGAAGACAAGTCTTCAAAATGGTATCAAGACTGTCAAGTCTGACATTTGATATTAAGACTCTCAAGTGATATCAAGTGGTATCAAGTGGTATCAAGACTAAGATGGACGCAAGTGTCCAGTAAAGAGAATGACAGCAGATGCTCCAGTTGAGGGGGGAAAATTCAGAAGTTGCAGGAACAAGTTTAGCTTCCTATTAAGAGGCAGCCAACAGCTGCAGTGGATCAAAGATCAACACAGTTGATCAGCAGGTCCTCAGGACTATGCATAGTCTGAGGGGGAGATCAACCCTAGTGGATGGATACTGATGTGCAGTCTCTGCTGCATCTATAAAGACATGCTGCTGTAGGACAAGAGGAAAAGCCAACACCTCCCTTACTACAGCTCCATTATGTAGATGCTTTAAGTGGTATAGGAGTGGCATTGGATCAAGTGAAATAATGTCAGCAGCTAGCTCAAGTAGTTGCGGTGATGTGTTGCATCAGTGTATCAACACAAAATATATGACTTCTAGTCAAATAGTTTGATCTCTAGGATAATTTCTCAAGTGGTATTAACTTGAGATGTTGATTAGGATCAAGAGTTCATTTCTCCCATGATCCCCTCACCTCCCTTATTAGGAAATTTCTTTTTGAAGAAGCAAGAAAGGGGGAGAGGTAAACAATACCTTAAACCCTAAAGGGGGAGGAGTAGAATATCTGTTAAGATCCTACAGGGAGAGGTAGGAAATGCCCTAAATCCTAAAGGGGAAGGAGTAATGCATACTGAGTTGAATACTAAGTATTGTAGTACTTGCCAGAAAAGGGGAGATGGTGGACAATACATGCCCTGGGGGAGATGTGGAAGCAATACTTGACATGACCAAGTCATGTTAAGTAAGTGTATGTTACTTACAAACATTCAAGTAATATGAAGAGGGCAATGTTGAGCCATTGCATAGTATGTTTCCACCCTCAAAGGGTAGAGGAAAGTCCTCCACTTAAATGTTAAGTAGTGAGGAGAGCTGTAAGCTGCTTTGATTTTTCAAGTGGTATAAGAAAGCTTACAGCTGCTTCTAAATTTTATATGTCTTATGTGTAAATGCTCCTTAGTATTGCTGGGTATTCTGCCTTCTTCAAATAGGGGGAGATTTTTGGGAATATTGCCCTCAATGTGCCATGGATTTGATTTGAAGAGGAATCACCATCAACACTAAGAGTATAGTTGTATTTGATGCTGGTTAAGCTCATCCTATGCAGTATGTTCCTTAGAATAAGGTTAGACAAGTTGTCTAAGTGATTGTGACAGGTGGTCATAAGATAGAGAGGTGGAGAGACAAAAATCTATCTAAGTCCACAAGCGTTGAGTGAAGCCAGTCCACTCAACGCTAGATGCCAAGGAAGGATGTTGGAAAGGCTGAAAATCACAACAAAAAGCGTCGAGTAAAGATATGGACAGTCAAAGCCCGGCAGTCGGCAAAGAAATTCTACGTCTAAGTCCACAGGCATTGAGTGAAGGCAGTTCATTCAATGTCATACAACAAGAAGCGTCGTGTGATGTCAAAGCTTCAGCATTGGCAAGTAGAAAATTTGACCAAGTTCAGAAGCGTCGAGTGAAGACTGCTCACTCGACCCCCAGAGAAGATTGCGTCGAGTGATGAAGGCTCACTCGACACCTAAACTGTTAAGACTACTAAAGTCTAGATTACGATCAGTGATGAAGGCTCACTCAATGCCTAGTGATAAAAAATCTATCTAAGTGATTTGGCATTGAGTCAAGCTTACTCACTCAATGTCTAGTGATAGAAAATTGTCTAAGTACTTTGGCGTTGAGTGATGAAGGCTCACTCAACGCCTACTGGTGCAGAAATATTGGCTAAGGCAAAAAGCATTTTGTGATGAAGGCTCACTCAATGCTCTCAACGCCTGAGATGCAGAAAGATTGATTAAGGCCAAAAGCGTTGAGTGAAGCTTATTCACTCAATTCTCTCAACGCCTGAGATGCATAAATATTAGCTAAAGCCAAAAGCGTTCAGTGAAGCTTGTTCACTCAACTCCTGAGTAAGACAGAAATCTGTCCAAATATTTTGGCGTTGAGTGAAGCTTGTTCACTCAATGCCTATACTAAAGTGTTTTAATTTGACTAAGTCCACAAATGCTGATGTCAGCAAAAGTCAACAAAAGTCAACAGAATTCAAAATGTGGTGGGATGGATACGGTACGCAACAAACGGCATCGCAGGCCTATTGTACGACTTTTGGATGTTAAAGCAAAGTTGTAGCTGTCAATTTCAGTGGGGCCCACAGGTCAAAATTGTCGTTGATTGGCGAAATAAAAAAGGCTGAGATCAGATCGAAGAAAGTGGCTTTTGGAAAACAGCTGGACTTCGTGTTCTTCCTCGGCCATTGTTGTAGAGCTTTGAATAACAAGTTCTAGACAACTGATCTGAAAGTTCTAGAGTTAGTTATTAACATCCTCACCATCAACAGCAAGTTCAGGGACTTTTCTCTGAGAAAGAAGTAGTAAAAAGGGTTAACCCTAACTGCAGTTACTTCACAGTTCCAGCAGGTAATTTTCTAAAGAGCTTTTTCTGGAATGTGTTAAGTAGAAATCAAAACTTAGTTTGCTCAAGACAGAAGAAAGAAAAACCTGCTCTCAAGTGGTCTGTGATTCACAGACAGTTAGCTGGTTTAAGTAACAGGATACAACTTGTCTTCAACGGCAAGATCAAAAAACGAGAGAGAGGGGGGCTCAAGCCCTTCCAATGTCGATGGGAGAGAGGGACAGGAGAGGGAGATTAGGATCGTGAGGGGGGCTTGTGACTGAGAGAAAGGGAATGAGAGGGGAGGGGGTTTATTTTAGGTTTTATGTAAAACCCTAGCCCGAAACTGCTATTCGCAACCCCAAACCTCTAAACACACCCCAAAAACTCATTATTTGCACATCGACTCCTTAGATTTTACTCTTATCCGTATTGCACCCTCTACTCGCACCCCAAACTTATTTCACTTAGATTTGGGGCGTTATAATTCTCTCCTCCTTAATGAAATTTCGTATCGAAATTAAATCGTACAGGAAAAAATAAAAAAGTTCAAAACACATAAATAATTGTACCTCAACGGAATAGTTTTGGGAACTCCTCAAGCCTTGTTTGCTCTCACTCCCATGTGAGCTTCTCATGACCATAGTTATTCCAACAGACTTTGAACATCCTGATCACCTTGTTCAGTAACTTCTTGATCTCCGTATCTTCGATTCGAATAGGCTTGACTTTCGTCTTCAACCCACTATCAACCGACACTTGATACACAATAATGGCTTGTGTAAGCTCCTGTATAGCCTTCCACAACACCGATATGTGAAACATATTGTGTAAATAACTTAGCTCTACTTAAAGAGCCATCTGATAGGCAGCTTCGCTCACTCGTTTAATAACCTCAAACGGTCCAAGATATCTCAGACTTAGATTTTTCAAGCGATGAATCCTGGAAACACCTTTGAAAAGCTTGATCTTCAAATATACCCAATCGCCATCCGCAAACTCAACATTTTGCTGTTTGGCATTGTAGTACTTAACTTGCCTATCCTGAGCAATCAACAGTTGCTCCTGAATCAAACGTATGGCCAAATTTGCATCTTCGACCTCTTTCCGTTTGTACAGCTTAGTCTCGCATGTTTCCGCCAAAGCTAAAGGGGCACGAGACTTCTTACCATAAAGGGCCTCGAAGGGCGCCATCTGAATGCTCACTTGGTAGCTGTTGTTATAGGTGAATTCAATCATGTAGAGATGGTCCTCCCATCTCTTTATGAAATCAAGGGCACACATACGGAGCATATCCTCCATCATCATATTGTTCCTTTCAGTTTTACCATGAGTTTGAGGATGAAAGGCCATGTTAAACTTCAATTTTGTATCCAACGGTTGGTGGATTAGCCTCCAATCATTTGAAGTGAAATGCACATCTCGGTCATTTACGATGTTACAGTGCACACCGTGCAATCGTACTATGTTATCAACATAGAGCTTTGTTAATTTTTCCATAGAATCCTCTTTCCAATTCAGAATGAAGTATGACACCTTTATCAAATGGTTTACGATCACCCAGACGACATTGTTCTCATGCTGCGATCTCAGTAACCCATGCACGAAATCCATCGTTATGTCGTCAAACTTCCATTTCAGAATCGGCAAAGACTTTAAAAATCCTTCTGATTTCTGACATTCGGCATTCACTAGTGCTCAAGTATGACACTTTGCCACATAGTGAGCTATGTATTTCTTCATACCTGACCACCAGAATAGTGTCTTTATGTCCTTGTACATCTTTGTGCTCCCCGGGTGGATTGAGTATTTTGTATTGTGAGCCTCATATATTAACTCCTCCCGTATAGTGCCAACCTTTAGGACGCACAAATGATCACCCTTACGCAAAATACCGTCTTCATATAAGAATTCAGCGTTAGACCCATCCACGATCTTTGCCACATAACGCTTCATGCTCTCATCAAGTTCTAAAGCCTGTCGAATTCTTTCTGCAAGGTCATATTGCACCTCCATCTAGTTCAAGCATTCATTCGTCGTTGTGCTTCTCCCGACGCAAGAGATTCGCAAGACCTCCAAGTCACTGGTTAGATGCTTATTGTGCATCAAAATCCAGTTGGCCTATGCAGAAGCCTGCCGACTAAATGCACCCGCAATGACATTTCCCTTACCGGGAATTTAATGTATCTTGAAGGTGTAGTCCCCAAGGAACTCCATCCACCTTCGTTGTCGCATGTTCAAGTCCTTCTGTTCGATCAGATACTTCAAGCTCTTATGGTCCGTAAAGATATCAATCTTAATACCATATAAGTAGTATTGCCAAAGCTTAAGAGAGAATATCATGGCCGCTAGTTCCAAGTCATGGACCGGATAATTCCACTCATACACTTTCAATTGGCAAGAGCCATAAGCTATCACCTTCCCATGCTGGAGTAGAATGCAGCCTAAGCCACTCCCTGTACGTCATTGTAGATTCTGTAGCCTTTCGTACCACATGGAGAGCACAAAATGGGTTTCGTGGTAAAATGACTTTTCAATTCCTCAAAAGCTTGTGTGCACGCTAGCGACCAAACAAACTTCTAATCCTTCCTCTAGTTTTTGTTGGAGGGAAAGCTCTTTCTGTCAAGGTAGTGAGGGGTAACGCTATCCGCAAGAAGTTCTCTACAAAGCGCTTGTAGTAGCCGGCAATCCCCAGGAAACTCTGGACTTCTGCCACCGTAGATAACACAGGCCACTCTCATTTCTCAAATATCTTCACCAGATCCACCGCAATTCTCTCTCCACTAACCACATCATCAAGGAACGATACTGATGACAACCAAAACTCATACTTCGAGAACTTGGCATATAATTGACTCCTCCTCAGGGTCTCCAACACAATACGTAAGTGATCCACACAATCTTCCTTCGACTGAGAGTATACCAGGATATCGTCAATGAAGACTATCACGAGATGGTCCAAATACTCCCTGAACGTTCTGTTCATTAAGTACATAAATACCAATGCGAACAAGAAAGAAGAAGTCTTAAATTTAGAATAATAGAAATTTTATTATCTAAAAAGTCAATATTATAAAGGTATAGCCTCCCTTTTATAGAATAGAGGAGAGGGGAGAGATTACAAAAAGCAATGTGGAACAAATAAGTAATGTTACAAGCAGCTATACACAAAAACAGACCACACAAGCCGCGCGGTTAGACGAATAGGCTAACCGCCCGGCAAATACTATAAAGAGAAGAGAAGATGCTAGGAGAGACCGCTAGACCGCCCGGTTATCAAGTCGTCTGCGTCAAACAACAAGACCGCCCGGTCTCCAATCAACAACATCGCGGCTACCAAGCTGCTGGAGAGAAGCCACCAGACCGCCCAGCTTCCAAGCCGCCAGAGGAAACCGCCAGACCGCCCGGTCTCCAAACCACTAGACTCAAGTCGCCAGACCGCCCGGTCTCCATACTGCAACACTCCCCCTCAAGCTGGAGCATATATATTAATCATGCCCAGATTGTCACAAATGTGAAAAAAGGAAGCGGACATAGGCTTGGTGAAGATATCTGCCAACTTGTTGTCAGAAGTAACGAACAGAGTGTAAATCTATTTCTTCAAGATCTCTTCTCTAATGAAATGGCAGTCAACTTCGATGTGATTTGTTCTCTCATGGAAGACTGGATTTTTAGAGATATATATAGCGGCCTTATTATCGCAGAACATAGGTAGAGGACTATTGTAGACCTCTCCTAAGTCAAGCATGAGAGCTCATAACCACTTTAATTCACGCGTGGTCGACGCCATACTTCGATATTCTCCCTCTATACTAGACCTAGAGACGACAGACTATTTCTTATTCTTCCAGCTCACAAGGTTTCCCCCCACAAATGTGCAAAAGCCAGATGTGGACTTGCGATCTCCTTTGTCATCAGCATAACTAGAATCTGAGTACGCTTCAATCTTTAAATGGCCATTCTTCTGAAATAGTAGCCATTTACCCTGCGTTACTTTAATATATTCCAATATCCTCAGAGTAGATTGTAGATGACACTCCCTAGGAGCTTGCATGAACTGGCTAACCTTGCCTACAACATAGGAGATGTCAGGTCTGGTTACCGTGAGATAAATGAGTTTGCCGACAAGACGTCTGTATCTCGTAACATCTGATAGAGGAGGCGAGTCATCTATCTATGTTTTATCTTCTCCAATGGCCATAGGACATCAGTCAGGTTTTGCCCCAGTCAATCCTATCTCCTTTAGAAGATCAAGAGCATACTTACGTTGGGAGAGGACCAAAGAGTTTGGCTTTTGAGAGATTTCTATCCCCAGGAAGTACTTTGGAGAGCTCATATCCTTCGTGACAATGTGTTGATGGAGATGTTTCTTTGTCAGCGCTACCCCAGCCTGGTCATCACCAATCAGAAGAATATCGTCCACATATACGGCAAGAACCACTAGACCTAGGGCAGTTTTGTGAATAAATAATGAGTGATCGACAGAGCTCCTTGTGAAACCAACGACTTCCATAATGCCACTAAACTTATAAAACCACGCCCGAGGACTTTGATTTAGGCCATAGATAACCTTCTTCAGCATGCATATGCGTGTCTCCCCCTGAGCAACATACCCAGGAGGTTTCTCCATGTAGAGATCCTCTAGTAGATCACCATAGAGGAAGGGATTTTTGACATCAAGTTAAGAAATGGGCCAATCCTTGTTAACCGCCACTGATAGGAGAACCCAGATAGTGCTGAGACAAGAAACAGGAGTGAAAGTGTCAAAATAATCAACGTCATAGGTCTGAGTGATGCCTTTAGAGACCAGGCGTGCCTTGTATCGATCTACACTGCCATCGAGACAGAACTTCACAACAAAAACCCAACGACAACCCACCACATTGGTGCCCAAAGGAGGAGGAACAAGGGTTCATGTACCGCGCTCAGTGAGTTTGGCAATTTTCTCATCCATGGCCGCCTTCCAATTAGGAACAGCAAGGGCTTCCTGGTAGGTATGGGGAGTGGAAGTGGTAGAGATAGCCAAAGAAAAAGTCCTACAAGAAGGAGTAAGACGAGCATAGGAAACAACAGCAGAAAGCGAGTGCTGGGTACATGTCCGCACCCCTTTGTGAAGAGTAATGGGAAGATCTAGGTCGGTGTGTTCCTCAGTATCCAGTGCATCCGCAACAGAGAGAGCTGTCCTGGGAGGAGAGAGAGATGGCTGCGGAGAAGAGGAAGACAACGGAGGCGGAGAGAGGAGAAGGATACAGTGTACATGGAGGAGGAGGAGAAATCTCGGTAGGTGTAGAGGGGATGGAGGGGACGGTAGTAGAAGTAGGAATATCAGGAATAAAGGAGCAGTTGCGAGAGAAATAGGACAAATTTTCAAAGAAGGTTATGTCTGCGGGGACAAACTGCTTGCGAAGAATGGGGTCAAAATAACAATAACCTTTCTGAGTGGTAGAGTAACCTAGAAAGACATATTTGGTGGCACATGGGGAGAGTTTGTCATAGGTGGTAGAGGGAGCGTGCACAAAGGTCGTGCACCCAAAGATACACAGAGGGAGAGGAAACAGATCCTTGCCTGGATAGAGAATGGAGAATGAGGTTTGACCGTGGAGAACTGTGGAGGGAATGCAATTGATGAGATAGCAGGAGATGAGAATGGCATAGCCCTAATAGCAGCGAGGAACCTACATCTATGTCATCAGAATGCGAACGACATCTAGGAGGTGATGGTTTTTGCATTCCGCCACACCATTTTGCTATGAGGTATAAACACAACTAGTTTGATGAACAATCTCATTTTGCATACAGAAAGAAGAAAAATGATGACTAAGATATTCTTTGGCATTATCAGAGCGAAAGATTTTAATAGAGACATCAAACTGAGTTTTAATCATAAAATAAAAAGATATTCATATAGAGAATAACTCGGAGCAATCTTTTAAAAGATACACTCACGTACAGCGAGAGAAATCATCAATAAAAGTTACAAAATATAAACTACCCCGACCTATTGTGAGGGTAGGAGCAAGACCCCAAACATCGGAGTGAACTAGGTCAAACGGATGGGAAGATCCATGGCCTTGCTTTGGTGGTAAGGAGGAGAGGTCATGCTTGCCAAGCTGACATGCGTCATAATTGAGAGAAAGACTGTGTGGAGGGAGGTGGGGAAAAAGCTAACGAAGAAGACGTGGAGAAGGATGACCAAGGCGAAGATGCCATTGTAGAAGGTCTGTAAAAGAGGAGGAGAAGGTGGACAGAGCAGAGACATTATCAAGGAAGTTGAGGCCGCCACTCTCAGTCCCAGTAGCAATCGTCCGTTGGGAGCCTGAATCCTGAAAAGAACAAGAAGTGGGAGTGAATGTGATAGAACACTGTAGTTGCTTGCATAGAGAAGTTATAGATAATAAATTGCAAGGAAATTTTGGCACATAGAGAGTATCCGCCAAGCGAAGAGATGAAGTGACTTGAACCACTCCCGTCTCATTGACCGGTGAGGAAGAGCCGTCCGCAATAAAGACAAGGGAAACAGATCATGTGTTTCTAGGAGAGAAAAACACTAAGGATTGCCGGTCATATGATTGGTAGTGCCAGAATCGATCAACCATTTACCTTGAGTAACAATGTGGGCACTACCTAAAGATGTGACCACGGAGGCAGACTGCTTTGAAGAAGAGGTTGAAGCATCCCCAAAGGGGCGAAGATGTGGATGTTTCATCCAGCAGTGATCAAGCGTATGGTCGGTACGGCTACAGTGAGAGCAGAGAAAGCGGGAAGGACCACGCCTGCCGGATTGGTAGCTACGGCCACCAGAGCCACTCCGCTGAGTCTGGTAAGCATAGTTGTCTGGTTGAGGAGGGAAGGATAACAGTGGATGTTGAAGCAGAGAGGTAAATGAGGCTTTATGGGCGGCAGTGGATTCCAAGGTAGGAGAGTCCGCTTCGCCAAGGATATGTTGACGGATTATGTCCTAAGATTCAGGAAGTCATAGAAGATAGTATACAACCAGAAGCTCCTGTAAGTGCTTGTGTTGCTCAGCCAGATCTGAAAAAAGGGGCAATTCTGGAGAATCTCGGCTCCAAGAGCCTGAACCTGTTGGTAAACAACAGCAGGAGACATGGAGGGACGGGCAAAGAGGTCCGCATACAGAGTATAGATGTGAGACAATTGAACCCCTTTGGAGTAGAGAGTGGCAAGATGAAGCCACGCAACCTTGACCGTTTCATCATGACAGATAACAGGGAGGCACTCATCAAAAAGGTTGTTCGCTAGCCAAGTGTGAACCAGAGCGTCGCTAGCATCCTAATCATAAAGGAGACCAGACTCTAGAGGAGGAGGGTCATCGGTGAGATGATGGCATTTGCATTGTGAGCGAATAAGAAAGGTGAAGGAGACACTCCAGTCTGGGTAGTTGGAACCAATAAGTTTGTAAATGGTGCTAAGGTTGCCCAAAGGAGTAAGAGGAGGAGGAGGGTGGGCCACAGGAGTAGTAGTGGTAGAGGTATCGGAAAGAGCCATAGAGGAGAAGAGAGAGAAACAAGGCCGCGAAAATAGAAGGGAGAAGACCACAAAGATAGGTCGCGTGAACAAAGAGAAGAGACTGCGCGAACAAAGAGAATAGACCATGCGAAGACAGGTCGCGCCGAGACAGATCACGCGAAGACAGGCTGCGCGAACAGAAGAGAAAAAACCGCGTGAAGACAGGTCGCGCGAAGACAAACAGCAAAGTCAGGTCGCGCGAATAGAATCAGGTCGCGCGAACAAAGAGGGGACAAGTCGCGCAAACAAAATCAGGAGGAAAAGATCGAGTCCTCTGATACCATGTGCGAACAAGAAAGAAGAAGTCCAAAATTTGGAATAACATAAATTTTTATTATCCAAAAAAGTCAATATTACAAAGGTATAACCTCCCTTTTATAGAATGGAGGACAGGGGAGAGATTATAAAAAAGCAATGTGAGACAAATAAGTAATGTTACAAGCAGCTATACACAAAAATAGACTGCACAAGCCGCGCGGTTAGACGAATAGGCTAACCGCCCGGAAACTACTATAAAGAGAAGAGAAGCCATTAGGAGAGATCGCTAGACCGCCCAGTTATCAAATTGTCTGCGTCAAACAGCCAGACTGCCCGGTCTCCAATCAGCAACATCTCGGCTACCAAGCCGCTGGAGATAAGCTGCCAGACCGCCCGGCTTCCAAGCCGCCAGAGGAAACCGACAGACCGCCCAGTCTCCAAACTGCCAGACTCAAGCCGCCAGACTACTCGGTCTCCATACTTAAACAATACCAAAGGCGCATTTGTTAAGCCAAATGACATAACCTTGAACTCATAATGCCCGTAACGCATGTTGAACGTCATTTTGGGAATGTCATTTTCTCTGATTTTCAACTGATAATAGCCGGACTTCAAATCTAAATTCGAGTACATGGTAGAACCTACAAGTTGATCAAATAGATCATTGATTCCTTGAATTGGATACCTATTTTTCACTGTCATATTGTTCAACTCTCGATAATCTATACACAACTGCAAGCTTCCATCTTTTTTCTTCATAAAAAATACCGGCACACTCTAAGGTGACGAACTTGGATGCACATAACCTTGATCTAGCAGCCCTTGAAGATGCACTTTTAGCTCTGCCATCTCCTTTGGCACTAACCGGTATAGAGAGCGTGATATAGGCTTTGCACCTAGCAACAACTCAATAGTGAAATCAATCTCTCGCTGAGGTGGAGCTCCAGGCAGATTTTCGGGGAATACGTCAGTAAACTCTGATACTACAAGGATGTTAATCAAACCAGTTTTGGGATTTGAAGCCTCTAATAATGTAAAGAATAACTTCGCACCTTTCCGAACTGCCTTGATAACCTGGAGAGCATACATCAGTATCTTGCTCGATCTCTTCATACCATAAAAGATAATTTCACGACAAGTATTCTGCCCCAGCTTGACCACCTTAAGATTGTAATCAATGTACACACACTGCTTCAAGAGCAAGTCCATGCCAAAGATCATATTATATTCTAAAATCGGTAATATCGACGCTTCCATGTCGAGCTCTTGATTTCTTCTTTGCATCTTCACTCTGCAACACCTATCTGTGTGCATCTTGCACCCATTGGGCAACAATACTTCCAATCCATCTCTTGACATACATGATGTAACACCCCAAATTTGAGGAGCCAGAGCAGTTCGACGAAATTCTAGGATCGCCGAGCGCCATTCGTCGAGCTCAGGCTGTTCATTGAGCTCAGGCTGTTCGTCGAGCTCAGGCTGTTCGTCGAGCTCAGGATGTTCGTCGAGCTCAGCACCTTTCGTCGAGCTCAGGCTGTTCGTCGAGCTCAGGTTGTTCGTCGATTTCAGCGCTGTTCTTCGAGCTCAGGCTGTTCGTCGAGCTCAGCGCTGTTCGTCGAGCTCAGCGCTTGTTCGTCGAGCTATGGCTTTTCATCGAGCTCAGCGTTGTTCGTTAAGCTGAGTTCTTTTTCGTCGAGCTCAGCGCTATTCGTCGAGCTGAGGGATTTTTTGTCGAGCTCAGCGCTGTTCGTCGAGCTGAGGGCTTTTTTGTCGAACCCTGACCATTCGTCGAGCTCAGGCCACTCGGCGAATTTTGAGCCATTCGACGAAGGTTGGAGGCTGAATTTTTTAGTCGAAGACTAAATTGTGAAGTTCCATCGTTTGAAATCATAGCCATTTGATTTCAATTCTGATCTGATCTAAGGGCCCAAGATTCTCTGCCCATAGGGGCTTAAGTAGGGCTGAGAGCCCCTTCCATCTGATTCTTCTCATCCGAGATTTAACTTAGGGTTGGAAGAGAGAGTTAGGAGCAGGAAGAAGAGAGCTTTCTTCGGCCATTAACGGAGCTTCAGAGCTCTGATCGTCATTCCAAGGCCAAATCCGTGGAGAGTACTTTGAGGCGCTAGTTTTCATCTGTGAAAATCAGGTTTCCATGGCAAGGAAGAGGGGTTATAAGGTAACGATATTTCTCCTCTCGGTTATAGGATGCGTGCATGGCATCTTTTCCTTTTCTTGATTTTATTTCAAGCATTTAGGCACCAGATCTCTCAAATGAGAGGGGTTTTGGTTGTCATGGCTCAAGAGGAGCCCCTGGGTCGATTGTGTTTGTCCTCGGCATGATATTGCATTAGAGATTCGCTCTGCTAGTGGATTAGGAATTATGGATGAAGCCGTAGTCGCGACCGTTAGTCCGACTCGGTGATGTTGCATGGCAAACCTAAGGATTTTGGTAGAAATCTGTTGCGGCAAGATGTTGTTTGTGATGTGCTAAGGCGTGTTCTTATCTCCGTGGTCGGATGGCTATCCCATGACGTGCAAGTCATGTGGGGAGAGTGTCCCGGCGATACTAGTCCCCTTCTGTGAAACTGATGAGAATGCCAAGCTTAGGATAAGCCCGGGCGATGAAGCCCACGAGCGAGTGGGGTCCAGTAAGGGTTCTTTGAATCGGTTTGCGTGTGAGACGGAATCTTGATATGAGAAGTCAGATCTTACAGGCAAGCCCGGGTTTGAGACCCACGAGCGGGTGGGGCCTTGGCAAGAGTTCTGTGTGATGACTTGTATGCCGTTAGGGGAAAATGATGTACCCTTATGTGTGCGGATTGAACGCCGATGGGGAAATTGGAAGTAACCAGATGTTGTGTTATGATGATGTGTTAGAATCATACGCTTTATGGTGCCTTGGGTGAAACTCAAGTTTGCATACATCTGCATTGTAGGCCCCTTTTTAATTATATGTTCACTATAGAAAACGTGTTTGTCGTATGAGACATCCAAACTTGTTTTCCAGCTTTACATGTTAATGTTTATTGCATACGAAGTGTTGACTTACAGGGTGGTGGTATACCCCGATGTCCGCTAGGGATGGCCGTGAGGAGATGTGTTGGTTACACAGTTGAGGTCAGCTTTTGCTGACCCAAGTTACCACAAATTTTTATAGGACAAGGATTGCAAGCAGGAGCAAGCTCGCCGGCCAAAAAGGCCTAAACCTCATGAAGTGAACTTTATTTGCTTATGATTTGATGATATGATATGATCCATGAGATGTAATCCAGCTTGCATGCCGAGGTAGCCTAGGAGTGCTTTTGCATATCGATAGGATTGTTGTTCAGTCTTGGACTTGTATTGTGTAAGGCCTTAAGGCCGTTTTGATACTCTTAGTCTGGTGGATAACTTCTAGTTTTTGGTTGTATGTTTCCGCTGTTTTATGCTGATTTTTGAGTTGGGTAAACTTTTATCATCTTTTAATGTTTAAGTTGTGGCATCTATATGTTGTGGGGCCCCAGCCATACCCATATTATACGGTCATTACAGGGGAGGTGTTACACAGGAAGACGCTCTGATATGCAGAACAAAGTCCTCAGATAAAAAGGAGTGAGACATTCCTGTGTCAAATAGCTCTCTTGCTAGATGGTTATGGATTAGGACAAAGCCTAACATACAAACTAAAACATCAAACAAAAGTAAGCAAGGTATATATGTTGGTGTTACCATTGTGATCTGGAAGTGATCAAGCATGTAGTCTCAATGCCAACGCAGTATGTCCCTATCAGGTTCACACATAAGAATGTTTGGAGAAATTTGGAGATTGGATTAGTTTGTCTTTACTCATATGATGATTGGAAATGACTTAGCTCAGCCAGGCTTTGAAAGCGTCGAGTGCGTTGAGACCACTCAACATTTTCGTCGAGTCAAGTGTTAACTCGTCGAATGATGGCATTGAGTGTGTTGAGATTACTCAATGATTCGTCGAGTCAAAGTGTTGATTCAATGAGTATGACACTTAAGAGTTGAGTGTGTTGAGTTCACTTAACGATTCATTGAGTCAAGGTGTTGATTCGATGAGTCTGGTTCTTAGGCATTGAGTTCACTCAACGCCTTCATCGAGTCAAAGGTTGATTTGATGAATCTGGCATTTAGGCATTGAGTGTGTTGAGTTCACTCAATGCCTTTGTCGAGTCAAATGTTGATTCGATGGGTTTGGCGCTGAGGGCGTTGAGTTCACTCAATGCCTTCGTCGAGTCAAAGGTTGATTCGGCAAGGCTGGCGCTGAGTTCGTCGTGTATCTTATGGATACTCGACGATTCGTCGAGTATGTTTTTTATACTCGACGATTCGTCAAATATGTTATGGATACTCGACGATTCATCGAGACAAGGGTTTTCTAGTAGAAACTATGTATGCCAAGTCTTGGGTCTGTGAATAGCAACGAGCTGTTCTGTTTATTCCTTTGGGTATAAATAGAAGATTTTAGGGTTTCTCAAAAGATCGACAGGTTGATTCTGTCTAAGCACACGCGCCAAACTATGCGAAAACCCGAGACCTAAAAGGCCAACGGAAGCTATTCCTCCTTCGCCAATCCAGTCGCCGTCGCTAAGCATGATTCCTACGAGTGTCGTCGCCGCCTCTTTTGTAATGGACCTAGCAGTCCGTGAAGACTCAGAGTGCTCTCTCCCGACCTAGATCTTGTTCGACGAGACTCTACGGGTTCTCCCGTTCATGTGGATCTACTGTAGAGGTATAGAGACTATTCTGCACTAAGGAATCTAGCCGCTAAGTGATCGGCAGATCTTCTGAAACATCTAGGTTGAGTATCGACTTAATCCCGCAAAGGTAATTTTATTTTACAGCACTTTCTTCTTGATAAATGTATATCGTTAGATCCGAAATATTTTGGGCTTTTCTTGTTCCTTTATTCCGTTGCGCACAAGTATTGTGTCGTATATGAAAACCCAATAGTGGTATCAGAGGGAGGTTTCGATGATATTCATTGATTCAGAAGTTGCTAAATCCATGTCTTGTAGATCTGGAAATTTAGAAATGTTCTAAAATGCCCAAATCTATTCTTGGCCCCACCAAGGACGCATGTGATTTCTTTGTTGTTTTCTTTATTACTCCTTAACAGTAACCGCCACTCTTGTTGGTTTTTGAAATCAAGTATGTGTTAGATTTTGAATCTCACATAGAGAGACAAGTTTGTCTATTATGTAAGTGGAGTTTGTGTTGCTCATATCCAGTGCATGTAAATCTGAAGATTTAGAAGTGTTGTAGATGTTCATATTTAGCCCAGTTCATCAATTGTTAATGATCTTTCTTGTGAACATCTGGGAAGCATTTGGACTGTGAATGCTGTAGTTTTATTTTGTGGATGTGCACATAGGTTAATAGTTAAGCATGATTAAGTGTTAATCAATTATTTAAAAATTCCTAAAGCAATATTAAGTATTCGGATGCCTTCCGATGTGAAAGTCTTTGAATACAATGGTAGCTAATCACCTAGAGGAGGGGAGGGTGAATAGGTTATTAAGGTCTTTTTAAGTTCTTTAAAACCTTTTACTGTTGTAGGTCCTACTGTGTTTGCTTAGTTTCGCTTTCAAGAAAATAACACACAACACACCAGATATTTATAGTGGTTCCCTTGTATATGGGTACATCCACTATCCCTCCTGCCTTTCTAACAGTATATTAGATAAGGCACTTCTCAAAAAACTTAGCTCCTCAGAGATTATAACACGATCCCACCAGATCACTCAGTCTCCACTGAGACTTACAACACATGCACTCAGCCCCACCACACAGTAATCACCTGATCACCTAACACAGGCACAAATGCCCTTCAACATAGGTTGGGAGATCCTACACTGGATCCTACTCTCAGCCTTTATAACTTAGGATTTACAACACTGATCTCATAGATCCATACACAACCTATAAAATCTAAGCCTTACAACACCGATCTTGAACAGATCCACAAAACTTGAAAGAATAAAATAAATTTGACTCAAGAGATTTTGTTCTCTGAATCAACTGCTTCATGAGCCGAGTGAATCTCAGCTCTATCTTCTTCTCAACAACAAGAAAGACAATCTTCAATGATCTGCTGCTTGTGCTGGAAGTTACTCAGAATCTTGATTCTGATCTTGCTAATGAAGGAGGAAAGAATGTGAATGATTGTCTTCGATCGGCTAACCTGTAAGTTAGAATTCAATTGCTCTGCCTTTCCTTCTAGACTGATTCTTCTTCCTCAAAGTAACCCTCTGATCTTACTGTAGCAGATGTTGATTGTCGCAGCTAACTCAGAGACTCTTCAGATTTATCAAATTGAAGTTCTTGTATCTGCAACAATGGCGGGGGAAGAAGACGAACTCCCGCTCCTCTTTTTGCGAAATGAATTGATATGTCAGAATGTTAATTTGATCCAAATCTCATCCTCTATTTATAATCCCGTCATTCGGCGAGTTGATTGTCATGTGTCACTATTTTAACGGCTGATTATATCCTTAGTTTAACAGAATGAGACTGACGGCGCCGTTAGTAATGGATTACAACTCTTCCTTAGTCATTATGAACATTGTTGACTTTTTGCTGAGTTTGTTGACGTCAGTCATTCTGGACTTAGAAAATTTCAGACAAATACCCAGGCGTTGAGTGCATTGAGTGAACAAGCATTACTCAACGAATCTGAACTTAAAAAATTTTCAGCTCTACTAGGCGTTGAGTGAGTAAGCTCAACTCAATGCTTTTTAACTTAGTCAACTTCTCAGATTGTCAAAGTATTGAGAGCGTTGAGTGTATCAGCTTCACTCAACGCTTTTTGCATTAGCTTGATCTTAAGACCTTTCTGCATCCTTAACGTTGAGAGCGTTGAGTGAACTGGCTTCACTCAATGATTCTGGACTTAGAAAAATTCTGCTCTACAAGAAGGCATTGAGTGTGTTGACTATACTCAATGATTTTGGACTTAGAAAAATTCTGCTTTGCATGAAGGCGTTGAGTGTGTTGACTATACTCAAATATTTTGGACTTAGAAAAATTTCTGCTCTGTATGAAGGCGTTGACTGTGTTGACTATACTCAACGATTCTGGACTTAGCTTATTTTTCTTTGACAGAAACTCTATGGCTTTGACTTAGGCAGCAATACTCGACAAATTATGTTGCATGGCATTGAGAGAGTTGACATCATCCAACGCCTGTGGACTTAGCTCTTTTTTTGGCTTCCACTGCTTAGGCTTTGATAGACCTGAATTTATTCAGTGCTTTTGTGCTATGGCGTTGAGTGAACTGCCTTCACTTAATGCCTACGGACTTAACTGCATTTCTTCATCCAGCTTCCTTCCTTAAGCCATCTAGCGTTGAGTGAGCTTGCTCCACTCGATGCCAGTGGACTTAGGCAATTTCTTGCCTATCCAGCCATTGAGTCCACCTGTCCTATCATTATAACAAGGACTAACCTGCATGCATTAACTTGCAACCATATCAAATACAACTTGGTGTATATCATTGACTTGTTTAACTTCTTGCAAATCAGGATCATTGAGATCAATGGACCCAACACGATGGATGACAATAATTCTCAAAATTGCTCATAAATTTTTCCAGAGAAGTGAAATGACCTATTAGGGCTTGGATTAATAACTTGGAATTTTCTAAGTTCAGTAGCTCTATTTTTCATTTTAACACCTAAATGTGCTAATTTTGAAATAATTCCAAATTATGGGATTTTTTATTCCAAAAATCTCAATCTTCTCATGAAAGGAGTATTTTATCTCCATAAGTCTCTGTCCAAAATTTCATGGACCTATATTGGGCAAAATGGGCGAAATTCCCATTTTACCATTTACACACTATTAACAAATCTATATTCACCATACATGTTGGATCCTTTAACATACAGAGATCCAAATGGCTCCAAATTTTTACCAAGGTCATAGGATGACCTTAGAGCCATGTCACCCAAATTTGGGGGCATTTGAAATTAGGAATCTCCCTAAATTCCATTTATTTAATATTTCATATTCTTATTAAAACTATAGAAAATTGTTCTCCAAAAATTCTGATTTTTGGACATAGTCTAAGTTTGGTATACTCACATACATGACCTAAATTTCACAACATGTGGACTTATAGTTTAGCCTAGGCATCCATTTGGAGGTCTGCCATAGTCTGGGAGCTGTCCTAGGAGATTTGCCCTACAAGGAGCTACAGTGCTCCGAATTACAGGTTTAGGGTGTCAAATTAAAGGTAAGACATAGATCTAAAAGCTTCATGTTGGTAACAATTTCTAAGTTTGCTTCTATTGGGCCTAAAATTAATATGCAAAACACTATAATAAATGAGACAGAAATAATTAGTAACATTATAGTTTAATTCAACTATAATCAACGATATCCCATTGTATTCTACACTGAGCCGATGACCAAGATCATCCCGAGCTGGGAAATGTTGATCTCTTATTTCTGGTCACTTGAGCCACTGCCATCGCCGGCGATTATCGCCACCACCTCCGTTGAGGTGGTGGCTAGCGTTTCCCGCAACATGCCCGCCGGAGGCGGCTCCTCCAGCGAACCTGAGCAAGAAGAAAAGCTAAGAATATTACCTCTCTCAAGGGATCGGGCTCATTTGAGCCCGATATCTCGCTTAGTGGATCTAAAATACTAGCACTGAGGGAGGGGAGGAGAAACAGACCCTTAATCGTGCTTGGCGGCGGGTGCGGTAGTGGTGAGCCATGATCGATCCTTGCTCCGGCGAGTTAGCTCCAAAGCTTGATTCTCCGGCTAAAGCTTATCTCCAGGATTCGTTTCCCACTCCTCTGGCTCAACAATGGTGACGACGGGCTTGGCAGAAATGGGATTTACAGTTAGGTTTCGTTTCTTCCCTTTCTATAAAAAGAATTAGGGTTTAAGTTGCTAGCCGCGTGTCACCCTTGTATTGGACCGCCAATCATTGCTTTAAATAGGTCTTCTTGGGATGATTAATAAATTTAATTGGTTTGTTGAAGAGACCAGGTTCAAATACACTATCAACACATATCCCGAAAACCCGGTTCAGGCCAGATATATAAACCAACAAATACAGCTTAGAAAGAAAAATACTCCAAGTCCAAAATCGTCGAGATCACTCGACGCTTCTTCGAATGGCGTTGAGTTCACTCGACACACGACACTTCGTCGAATAGTGCCGAGTTCACTCAGCGCACTCGACGCTTTGTCGAATGATGTCGAGTTCACTCGATGCCTTATTGATCCAGGACAATTTTTCAAAGTTAAAGAGAATGGCGTTGAGTCCACTTGACGCTTTCTCAAATAGCGTCGTGTTCACTCGACACCTATTGTTCCAGAACGATTTTTCTAAGTTAAATAGCATAACGTTGATTCAATTCAACACACTCGACGCTTTGTCGAATGGCGTCGTGTTCACTTGACGCCAGTTGACTCTGAACGATTTTTCTAAGTTAAAGAGCATGACATTGAGTCCACTCAATGCACTCGACACTTTGTGGAATGGCGTCGTGTTCACTCGACGCCCGTTGATCCAGAACGATTTTTCTAAGTTAAAGAGCATGGCATTGAGTTCACTCAATGCACTTGACGCTTCGTCGAATGACATCGAGTTCACTCAACGCACTCGACGCTTCCTCGAATGGCGTCGAGTTCACTCGACTCACTCGACGCTTTGTCGAATGGCGTCGAGTGCATTGCACTCGACGCACTCGACGCTTCGTCGAATGGAGTCGAGTTCGCTCGACGCACTCGATGTTTCGTCGATTGGAATCGAGTTCACACTACGCCTATTGATCCTGAACAATTTTTTCTAAGTTTGACTTGAACCCTTTAGTGGGCCCTATGTGAATCCACCCTAACTCCTTGGGTAAACCTAGCCTAATCCTTTTTCACACATCACATGTTCTACCCTAATCTAAGTTAAGGGGTTTAGAAGGAAATGAGATGTTACACACATAACATGCCTAATCCGTACTTGCGCTTCCGGATACTAAATGGAAATAATAGCGGAGATGTACACATCAACACGTTGGAGAGCGCACTTCGGAGGCATGGATCGGTCATGAATGATGATGAAGAAAACGTTAGTTGCTCTCCACCAACACATATGGTTGGATCCTCCAGCAAATACAAGCACAAACACAGACCCTTTAGGTCGGCCAAGTGGAGAAGGTCGGCAAAAGGGTTGTTCTTCCGGCTGCACTCACGGCCTTAACAAAGAGAAGGGAGGGTCGGACCTCCTCCTAGCCGGCGGCGGCCAGTACATAGAAAGAAGGAGGGAAGGAGGCCGGGATGCTCCTATGCTCCCTAAAATTGGAGAGAGGGAGAGAAGGAGAGAGAGAGAGGCCCTGCTCCTCTATGTCGGCTCCTCCTAAAACGAGCGGAGGGGGAGGGGGGAGGGGGGAGGGGGGAGGGCCCTTCCTGTATCGACGGGAGAGAGGGACAGGAGAGGGAGAGAGTGGGGAGGCTCGGGACAGGGAGACCAAGATCATGGGGGGGTGCTTGTGGGTGAGAGAAAGGGAATAAGAAGGGAGGCAAGTTTATTTTAGGTTTTATATAAAACCCTAGCCCAAAACTGCTATCCGCAGCCATAAACCTCTAAACACACCCCAAGAACCAGCTACTCGCACATCGACTCCTTAGATTTTACTCATATATACACCGCACCCTCTACTCACACCCCAAACTTTTTTCACTTAGATTTAGGGCGTTACACCCACCGCCACGCGGCCCCCTGGCTGTGCCCCTGCGCGACCACGCGACCCCCTAGTAATGCGACCATGCGCTGATCAGGCACCGCACCCGCGCTCCAGCGGTGGCCCGCGCCACCCAGGCAGCGCGCCCACGCGGCCACACGACCCCCCTAGCAGCGCAGCCATGCGCTGCTCGGGCACCGCGCCCGCGCTCCGGCGGCGGCCCGCGCCCGCGCTCCGGCTACGGGCATCGTCCCTACCTCCGGGCACCCTGCCTAGGTCACCCAAACTGCCCGATGGGAAGGGGGCACTCCTGTCATTTCGACAAAAATGGTGATCCATGTGATCAAAATGGAGTGACACCATTCAACAACACAAATCACTCCCCGACGCAATTGCTGACACACTCTTCCATAAAACTATAAATAGGCCCCAAGTCCTTCATTTCAATCTAAGCAACTTTAGAGGCAAGAGAGAGCTCTGAGATTTTCTGGAGAGATCGCGGACTTAGGCCGATCCTTCGCTCAGGAACTCGCTTCGCTCTTCTCCTTGCGTTATGGTTCCCTCACACCTTATGTGTCAACCGCCTCCGTGAGAGCGCTCCCATATACGCTCTGCATCAACGAGACCGCAACCTTTAGAAGCTCCGTGTACTTAGAATATTTTCCAGCCAGAACGCTCCCACCAAGGTTCCGCGAGCTTAGTGTCGTCTCAAGGTCGGAGCGCTTCCATCGATTCTCCGAGTACTTGTTGTTTTTCATCATTTGTCGTACTTGCTACGGAGTAGCGGCCTGTCATCCTCCGATATCAAATTAATCTTTGTAATAATCCAAGAAGGTAGTGAATTTTGGCTCAGCACAGTTCCTGTCATATGGTTTTTCACCTTTTCCTTATTTTCCACGTCAAAAACGTTTATTGTCCATTGCTGCAGTTTTCTTTAACTGATTGCACGCCCGGCTCAAATCCGAGCTAAGGCGGTCCGATCCTCCAGACCGAGAAAAAAGCCGGATAACCAGCAAAAATATTATTTCACCAAATGACCAAAACAGGCATTCTTATTTATATTTACTATATACAAGCAGTCGTGCATGAGGGACCCCGTGCGAGTAACAAGGAGCTACGGTGCTCTGAATTACAGGTTTAGGGTGTCAAATTAAAGGTAAAACATATGTTGGTACCCTAGTTTGGATTTGAGTTAAGTCTTATCAATTAGTTTCTTGACCCAAGATTTATCTATGGTCAAAGGTTAAATTTAGGTTAGATTCCATCAGTTGTGTAGAGTTGTTGTTTATCCAGTTGAAAATCTGGTTAAGTGTTTTTAGTTCGACTATGGTCGAATGCCGCTCGACTATCGTCTATCAGTTGATCGACTATTGTCAGACAGCAGATCGACTATCTCTGAGTTAGTTCATCTCTGTTAGCTCGACGATCTGTGGTCTCAGTATCGTCGATCATCGAGTCCTGCTCGACTCCTTTTGCCCAGACAGATTTCTTGTAGGTCGACTATCGGTTCTGATTGTTCGACTATCTACTCTGATAGTTCGACGATCGTCGAGATTCGTTCGACTATCTTTTTGTCTGCATTTAGAGATATTGTACTCTTTCTCTTCTGTGATTTATTTCTCATTTATCTGGCTTATTTTATTAAAGATTATTTCATTGATTTTATGCTTATATATCAAGGCAATCTTTGCCTCATTCTTTATGCATAAGTCAAGTTCTATCTGACAAAGTCTTTTGTCCTATTAGTTGAAAAATCTGTGTGTTTTATCTGTCATGCTGTCCTTTATAGCCGTTAGACACAGATGTCTTTCTCTGGCCGTAAAGAGTTTGTTTTTGATGTGACTTTCTCTAATACCTTTTGGACTTGCAGAATGGATAAGCAGCTTCTAAGAAAACTTTATTTCTTTATAGAATGTCCTTTCTACAGGCTAGTTGTTATGTGTTATTTGTAGCCCAGATTGCAGATATCAGAAGAAGACAAGATTCAAATCAAGAGAAAGTTAGAAGCCGTTACAAAGGCTGATATATAAAGAGCTAGTGAGAGAAGTTGATATACAGATATACATAGAGATAAACAGATATACAGATATTCATATACACAGATACACAGATTCAACAACAAGAACAAGTGTAGAACAACTCTCTTCAGAGTTCTCTTCTTCAATCCTGAGTTCATCCTGCTTACAGGAATATTCATACTCAGAGCTTCAAGTATAAGAAGAAGAAGAAGAAAGAAAAGCTGTTGAAGAAGAACAATAATTCCGCATAAAGAGTCTTCTTCAAGCTGCTCCTTCAAGAACTTCAAGACAACAGATCTTCTCTGTCAAGAGTTCTAAAGAGAACCTGCACCCTGAAGCAAGGCTTCTTCCTGGATATTCTCTAAGCCAGGGGAGCTTTGATTCCTTTAGAGCTTTCTATAGCTCAGTGCAATCCACTAGCTTCTCTAATTTTGTTTAACAATAGATAAAACATTCTAACTCTCTCAACCTCCTGTACAAAGGATTATTACTCCCTTCAAAAGTGAACCTTGGTGGCAGAGCACCTTAGCAAAAACCTGTGTTTGATTTTGAGCTCCATATCAAAAGCTCAAAGGGTTTACTTGATCTACCTGAATCAGATCAGTTGGTGGCAGGGCACCTGAACAAAAACCTGTAGTGGATTCCTACCAGGGTGGTAGAAGAGTGGATGTACCTATTGAGAGGGAACCACTATAATCCTCTTGTGTTGTCTGTGTTGCTTATTTTAATTACTGCACTGTGGCTCTGACTAGAATTAACTAGGATTGCTAGTTGCTGTGTTAGGACTAAAGCTTATACTGTAATTACAGTTAGTTTTCCCTTGTGCACCTCACTTTGTGTTAGACTCTAGGGTTTCATATATCTATATACTTAGTCCGCAAATTATCTCTAAGGGAGTTGAGTAGATTATCATATTTTTGAATACTCTATTCACCCCCCCCCCCCCCTCTAGAGTTGTATCTATCCTCACTTTCAACATAGATCTACAAGTTTCATGTTGGTAACAATTTCTAAGTTTGCTTCTAAGGGGCCTGAAATTAATATGCAAAACACTGTAATAAATGAGACAGAAATAATTATTAACACTATAGTTTAATTCAACTCTAATCAAGGCATCCCATTGTATTCTACACTGAGCCGATGACCAAGATCATCCCGAGCTGGACAATGTTGATCTCTTATTTCCAGCCACCTGAGCCACTGCAATCGCCGGCGATTATCGCCACCACCTTTGTTGAGGTGGTGGCTAGTGTTTCCCGGCGACATGTCCACCGGAGGCGGCTCCTCCGGCGAACCCGAGCAAGAAGAAAAGCTCGGAATATTTCCTCTCTCAAGGCATCGGGCTCATTTGAGCCCAATATCTCTCCTAGTCGATCTAAAATACTAGCACTAAGGGAGGGGAGGATAAACAGATCCTTAATCGTGCTTGGCGGCGGGTGCGGTAGTGGTGAGCTATGGCCGATCCTTGCTCCGGTGAGTTAGCTCCAAAGCTTGATTCTCCGGCTAAAGCTTATCTCCAGGATTCGTTTCCCACTCCTCTGGCTCAACAATGGTGACGACAGGCTTGACAGAAATGGGAGTTACAGTTAGGTTTCATTTCTTCCCTTTTGATAAAAAGAATTAGGGTTTAAGTTTCTTGTCGCGTGTCACCCTTGTATTGGACTGCCAATCATTGCTTTAAATAGGTCTTCTTGGGATGATCAATGTATTAAATTGGTTTGTTGAAGAGACCAGGTTCAAATACACTATTACCACTTATCCCAAAAACCCAGTTCAGGCCAGATATATAAACCAGCAAATACGGCTTAGATAGAAAAATACTCCAAGTCCAAAATCGTCGAGATCACTCGACGCTTCTTCGAATGGCGTCAAGTTCACTCGACGCACGACACTTCGTTGAATAGTGTCGAGTTCACTCAACACACTCGACGCTTTGTCGAATGACGTCGAGTTCACTCGATGCCTTATTGATCAAGAACAATTTTTCAAAGTTAAAGAGCACGGCGTTGAGTCCACTCAACGCACTTGACGCTTTGTCGAATAGCGTCATGTTCACTCGACACCTATTGATCCAGAATGATTTTTCTATGTTAAATAACATGACGTTGATTCCACTCAACGCACTCGATGCTTTGTCGAATGGCGTCGTGTTCACTTGACGCCAGTTGACTCTGAACGATTTTTCTAAGTTAAAGGGCATGACATTGAGTCCACTCAACGCACTCAACACTTTGTCGAATGGCGTCGTGTTCACTCGACGCCTGTTGATCCAGAACGATTTTTCTAAGTTAAAGAGCATGGAATCGAGTTCACTCGACGCACTCGATGCTTCGTCGAATGATGTCGAGTTCACTCAACACACTCGATGCTTCCTCGAATGGCATCGAGTTCACTCGAAGCTTCATCGAATGGCGTCGAGTGCACTCGATGCACTCGACACTTCGTCGAATGGCGTCGAGTTCACTCGACGCACTCGATGTTTTGTCGAATGGCGTCGAGTTCACACGACGCATATTGATTCTGAACAATTTTTTCTAAGTTTGACTTGAATCCTTTAGTGGGCCCTATGTTAATCCACCCTAACTCCTTGGGTCAAACCTAGCCTAATCCTTTTTCACTCATCACATGTTCTACCCTAATCTAAGTTAATGGGTCTAGAAGGAAATGAGATGTTACACACATAACATGCCTAATCCGTACTTGCGCTTCCGGATACTAAATGGAAATAATAGCGGAGATGTACACATCAACACGTTGGAGAGCGCACTTCGGAGGCATGGCTCGGTCATGAATGATGATGAAGAGAACTTTAGTTGCTCTCCAACAACACCTATGGTTGGATCCTCCAGCAAATACAAGCACAAACATAGCCCCTCTAGGTCGGCCAAGTGGAGAAGTCGGCAAAAGGGTTGTTCTTCCGGCTGCGCTCACGGCCTTAACAAAGAGAAGGGAGGGTCGGACCTCCTCGTAGCAGGCGGCGGCCAATACATAGAAAGAAGGTGTTGGGGCTGCGGTCCGGAATCGCCCCCGCGCTGCGGTGCTATGCGGTAATGGCTTAACTGGCTGCCCCGTGGATCCGCCCGAGGACCTTTGATATAAAGATTAGTGGCGCCGTCCTCCAACAGTCCGGTCTTTTGGTGCAAGTGGTTGCGCTAAGTCCTCTCAATTGGTATCAGAGGGGGTCGCGGGTTCGAAACCCCGGAGTCGTTTCCGGGGGGGATTGTTGGGGCTGCGGTCCGGAATCGCCCCCGCGCTGCGGTGCTATGCGGTAATGGCTTAACTGGCTGCCCCGTGGATCCACCCGAGGACCTTTGATATAAAGATTAGTGGCGCCGTCCTCCAACAGTCCGGGCTTTTGGTGCAAGTGGTTGCGCTAAGTCCTCTCAGAAGGAGGGAAGGAGGCCGGGATGCTCCTATGCTCCCGAAAATTAGAGAGAGGAAGAGAGGGAGAGAGAGAGGCACTGCTCCTCTATGTCGGCTCCTCCTAAAACGAGAGGGGGGAGGGGGAGCTCGGGCCCTTCCAGCGGTGACGGGAGAGAGGGACGGGAGAGGGAGAGAGTGGGGAGGCTCGGGACAGGGAGATCAAGATCGTGGGGGGGGGGGTGCTTGTGGGTGAGAGAAAGGTAATGAGAAGGGAGGGGAGTTTATTTTAGGTTTTATATAAAACCCTAGCCCAAAACTGCTATCCGCAGCCATAAACCTCTAAACACACCCCAAGAACCAGCTACTCGCACATCGACTCCTTAGATTTTACTCCTATCCACACCGCACCCTCTACTCACACCCCAAACTTTTTTCACTTAGATTTGGGGCGTTACACCCGCGGTCGCGCGATCCCCTAGCAGCGCGCCCGCGCGACCACGCGGCACCCTAGCAATGCGGCCATGCGCTGCTCGGGCACCGCACCCGCGCTCCGGCGGTGGCCCGCGCCCCCCAGGCAGTGCGCCCGCGCGGCCACACGACCACCCTAGCAGCGCAGCCATGCGCTGCTCGGGCAACGCGCCCGCGCTCCGGCGGCGGCCCGCGCCCGCGCTCGGGCGGCGGCCCGCGCCCCCGCTCTGACAGCGGCCCGCGCCCGCGCTCCGGCAGCGGGCACCATCCCTACCTCTGGGCACCCTGCCTAGGTCGCCCAAACTGCCCGAGGGGAAGGGGGAACTCCTATCATTTCGACAAAAATGGTGATCCATGTGATCAAAATGGAGCGACACCATTCAACAACACAAATCACTCCCCGACGTAATTACTGACACACTCTTCCATAAAACTAAAAATAGGCCCCAAGTCTTTCATTTCAATCCAAGCAACTTTAGAGATAAGAGAGAGCTCTGAGATTTTCCGGCGAGATCGCGGACTTAAGGCTAATCCTTCGCTTAGGAACTCGCTTCGCTCTTCTCCTTGTGCTACGGTTCCCTCACGCCTTATGTGACGTCAACCGCCTCCGTGAGAGCGCTCCCACATACGCTCTGCGTCAACGAGACCGCAACCTTCAGTAGCTCCGTGTACTTATAATATTTTCCAGTCGGAATGCTCCCACCAAGGTTCCGCGAGCTTAGTGTCGTCTCAAGGTCGGAACGCTTCCATCGAGTCTCCGAGTACTTGTTGTTTTTCATCATTTGTCGTACTTGCTACAGAGTAGTGGTCTGTCATCCTCCGATATCAAATTAATCTTTTTAACAATCCAAGAAGGTAGTGAATTTTGGCTCGGCACAGTTCCTGTCATGTGATTTTTCACCTTTTCCTTATTTTCCACGTCAAAAACGTTTCTTGTCCATTGCTGCAGTTTTCTTCAACTGATTGCACGCCCGGCTCAAATTCGAGCTAAGGCGGTCCGATCTTCCGGACTGAGAAAAAAGCCGGATAACCAGCAAAAATATTATTTCACCAAATGACCAAAACAAACATTCTTATTTATTTTTACTATATACAAGCAGTCGTGCACGAGGGACCCCGTGCGAGTAACATTCGTCGTGAGTGCGACATTTGTCGAGGGTGCGACATTTGTCGTGGAAGAGACATTTGTCGTGGGGGCGACATTTGTCGTGAGGGCGACATTCGTTGTGACGGCGACATTCGTCGTGTGAGCGACATTCAGCGGGGGATGAACATACAAATCAGTAAATAAATGCTACAAAGACATTGCATGAATGAAACAGCGATGATCAAATGACTTAAAACCGTAGAACTAATGAGGAGAGTTAGAAAAAAAGAGAGATAATTTGGGATTAAAATAGAGCAATGTTACATGCAGGCCAGTTTTGACTAGATGCAGGCCGCTTATAAATGCAGGCCAAGTGTTTTATACGCAGGCCAAGCTCAAATATATTACATAACGGTACTCAGCGTGCAGCTCCATAGGAATTAATCAAGCCATGAAGAAGTCCAGCAAGGACATTTAGTGCGGCTCCATAGGAACTAACCCGCTCCATCGCAACCAAGTAAAATTCTCGGCCTTGCCCGGCTGTTAACTTATCTGTCTGTTGGATAATAATAACAAATCCTAAACCACTGCCAACCTTACGAGCCCATTCAACTAACTCTTCTTTGCTTGGAAACTTTATATCCGTAGAAAAATGAATACCGACATCTATATATTCAATTGGTGGCAATTCATCAACAACCAAGGTATTTTCTTCTGTGCTCATTTGCATAAAACTGTAAGTTCACACCACAATCTAGGTCAAAAAAACAACGCACAGCATCCACACACTAGCATAATATAAACTAAAACGGTTGGTTCTAGAGGAAGTAGGTATACCTGAGATGTACCACTCGCTAGCTCCGGCCGACTGCTCAAGGTAAAGAAATCAAAAGCAAGCTTCTCGGAACTCTAATACAAGAACAATCACACATTGATCAAATTCAAAGCAGGACAATGAGGAAATAAAGAAAAAAATTGAAGGGGTCGTAGCCTATTGCTGGAAGCAAAGCATTTGCGGAAAGAGCCGGAAAAAAAAACAAAGCAGGCACCTTGGGAGAAACCTGTTGCCGGAATGGGTCGTCGCCGATCATCGTGGAGAAGGAGGATTAGTAGTTGCGGCAGATCATCGCCGTGGATCGTCGTGGACTCTCCTGGCGTCGCGGCAAATCGTCGGAGCAGAGCTTGCGGGGTCGCAGCCGATCGTCGCCGTGGAGCCAAGGAAGGGGTCGTCGCCGATCGTCGCCGTGGAGGCTGCTGGAGTCGCGGCCGATCGTCGACGTGGAGGTCGGGATCGATCCTCGCGCTGATCTCTGCAGGCGTCGAAGCTGATTTGCGGCGAAACCCTAACACGGCCTGCGGTTTTATTTTAGGGCCTGCGGTTTGAGAAAAGGAGAAAATCGGATTAAGTCTTATAAGTTGGCCTGCGTATAGCTATAACTGACCTGCATTTAACAACGCTCTTAAAATATTACATCATGACATACAAAAATATTTGCTTATATAATAAGATATATGGGGGCACTGAATTTCCGCGCAGCGCTTTTTGGACAAAAAAACGCGCTCCTCGGAAAAATGAAAAAAACACTCCCTAAACAGCATTTTTAGAAAAAGTGGTCAACATGAAAGTTGTAGATCTCGACGAGATCTACAACTTTCATGTTGACCACTTTTTCTAAAAATGCTGTTTAGGGGGTCTATTTTCAAAAGGCGCGAATGGAGGTCCGCGCAAAAAAAAAATTCGTAATATTTACCGGGCGGAACCCCCTTCGCGTCTTTTGAAAATATACCCCCTAAACAGCATTTTTAGAAAAAGTGGTCAACATGAAAGTTGTAGATCTCGTCGAGATATACAACTTTCATGTTGACCACTTTTTCTAAAAATGCTGTTTAGGAGGTGTTTTTTTCGTATTTACGGGGAGCGCGTTTTTTAGAGCAAAACGCGCTGCGCGTTTTTGCATTAATCTGAAGATATATATATATATAATATTAAGCTAGTTTAATTTAAAATTCAAACCAAAACATGCCCAGATTCCAGAAAACCACAAGAATTCAAAATACATAAAACGGCAATAAATGCCAGGTGCCGGGTAAATTACCTTTTAGCGACGCTATTGATTGTGTCATGAAAGATGACAACTCTGCATAGGTTTAATAATAATTGTATCTCTAATTGATTCACTAACACCTCAATTACTCCTTAATTGCTGTTATGAAAAATTTTCCCGCGCGCATTTAGCCCTAAACCCAGCCCTAAACACCAAAGCCCGCAAACCCCCGCACACAGCATTCCTCCCTCGCGACCCTCTTCTTCCTCCGTGTCGCGCAAAGGATCTAGCCGCCGCCACCGACCTCCAAAGCCCGCCTGCTTCAATACGCCTGTCGCCTATCTGGAGAGAGTGTTCCACATCGCCGGTTAAAACACCTACTCCTCTCTCGATTTCGTTTTTCTTTAACCTTTTTCATTCCATTTTAGATTTCGTGGGCTTTTGGCAAAGTGCATCCTCGAAATACAGGCTTTTGACAAAATGCACCCCGAAATTTTAAAATTGGCAAAACGCACCCCCCAAAATGGTTTTTTTGGCAAAGTGCACCCTCAATAGGCAAAAAAATGACCAAAATGTACACTCTAGGGTGCACATTGCCAAAAAAATAATTTTGGGGGATGCATTTTGCCAATTTTAAAAATTGAGGGTGCATTTTGCCAAAACTCTATATTTCGAGGGTGTACTTTGCCAAATGCCCAGATTTCGTTGTTGATTTATTAGGCTTTAGATCTAGGTCTCTGATTTAGTGTTTTTAAGGGGCTGGAATGAAATAATCACCTATAACAGCAGTTCGAACACAGTTTTGAGTTCTCCGTAATCTCCCCGTTTTCATTTCAGATCTGATTACATTTTCAACTTCACTACTCATATATAACAGCCGTTTTTGATTCGTTTTTCAGTTTTGAACAGGTTTTTGATTTCGTTTTAAACAGGTTTTCGGTTCCGTTTTTCATTTCAGATTTTAATTCAGTTTTGATTTCTGATTTCTTTTCAGATTTGATTTTACAACACAGTTTTTACTTCTCCGTTTTTCGGATTCATTTTGACTACGTCCAGCGGTTTTATCTTCACTTAATTCCAGTTTAATAAATTTTCAGTTTCTATTTCCGTTTAAAATTCAGTTTTACCGTTCTCAGTTTTAGTGTTTGATTTTGATTTCGTCCGTCATTAAGGCTCCGTTTGGGAGGACTTATTTTCACGGTCAAGCGGTTACGACCGCATATGACCCGGTTCATGCGGTCGTAACCGAATTATGACCCGGTTCATGCGGTCGTACCCGCTTGACCGGTGAAAATAAGTCCTCCCAAACGGAGCTTAAAACTCTCTTATTCCGTTAAACATTTAGTTTCCAATTACCCGTTTCTAAGAACTTAAAAAAAACGTTTGAAAATCAAAATTGATGGGTTACACCTTCATTTATAGGAAGCAAGGAGCCCCCCATGATCTCCACTCAAGGAAAGTCATGGGTGGGCCCCACCCCCCATGATCTCTCATGGAGATAATGGGGACGGGCCCCACTCCCTCCATCATGGAGAAAACCGCCGCCGTCGTCATGACGGCCCGCCGCCGCCGCCGGGAGGCCAGGCCACCACCGGCGGCCGACCCTCCCATGGCCGCCCCGGCCGTGGCCGCCCCGGCCGTGGCCGCCCCGGCCGTGGCCGCCCCGGCCGTGGCCGCCCCGGCCGTGGCCGCCCCGGCCGTGGCCGCCCCGGCCGTGGCCGCCCCGGCCGTGGCCGCCCCGCCGTGGCCGCCCCGTCCGTGGCCGGCCTCCCTCGCCGGCCGCCCGGCCGTCGCCGCCGTCATGACGGCCCGCCGCCGCCGTCATGACGGCCCGCCGCCATGAGAAGGGGGCCTCCCCGCCGTCCGATCTAGAGGAAGGCCCCCCGTGCCGTCCGATCAAGGTGGTAACTACCCACTACCCCACCACTTTAGTGGTGGGGCCCGCCATGATCCACCCCTGGAGGCTATAAAAAGACCCCCAGGGGACTCTTATTTCTCATTCTGTTTTCTCCTACGATTCTCCTTCTTCTTCCTCAGGTGGGAGCTCTCCCGTCTCCTCCTTCGTGGCGACCGCCTCTCGCCGCCAACCACCAGCGGCCACCTCTCGCCGCCAGCCACCGGCGGCCACCAGCGGCCACCTCCCGCCGCCAGCCACCGGCGGCCACCAGCGGCCACCTCCCGCCGCCAGCCACCGGCGGCCACCAGCGGCCACCTCCCGCCGCCAGCCACCGGCGGCCACCCGCGACCTCCAGCGGCCACCAGCGGCCACCTCCCGCCGCCAGCCACCGGCGGCCACCCGCGACCTCCAACGGCCACCAGCGCCCCTCAGCGGCCACCAGCGGCTATCAGCACCCGTCATTGGCTATTAGCACCCCATCAACGCGTCGTCAAGAAGGAAGCACCCCAAAGCCATAGGAAGCCGAGCAAAGAAGACAGTGGTAGCCCACGAGCAAGCGCCTCCCCCGAGTGCACGCGCCCGAAGCATCCCGCGCGTTCCACCGTTCAAGTCACGTTGGCGCAGCAGTCTGTTGCCCGCCAACAGCTACAGTCACCTTCTCTCCTCTCAAGATTGTAACGGGAGCGGCTTGTCGCCCCGATTCACTCATCATACTGTAACCTCCAGCAATCTAGTGGATTTTGACCGGCACCGAACCGGTCACGTGATTTTTTACCCGGTTGAAGGGTTTTCCACGCTAAAACTTCTCGTGTGCATCTCCCATCTTCAACTGACTGTGTGCGCGCTCGACCGCTCCGCGAGCTAAGGCGGTCCAAGATTATCCGGTCCGACCGGGGCATCGAGTCAGTCCGCAACAGTTTAGCGCCGTCTGTGGGAAACATTCCCAGCATTCCTTCGCAGAGCAAGTTCACCATCCCTGCAACCGCTATGGCAAAGAGAAGTGCCCGCACTGCCGAAGGGTCCGCACTTGGCGGACACACTGAACCAGCACGTTCTCACTCTCTGGTAGACGTGCCACTGACTGTCGAAGTAGCTTTCGCTCCCGTCGTCGCCCTGGAGGGGCGCATCCGCCAAATGGAAGAACAACAAACGGAAATGCTTGCATTACTCCGAAACATGGGAGCACCTCCTGTTCCCTCGATGTCGCCAGCCCCAGCAAATCCTCCGCTGCAACCAAACCCGAAAAGGGTCCAGGAATAGCCCGAGGATTATTCTGACGCCGCCGGCTCCACTTACCCAGCTCAAAGAGGAGTAAGAGCAGATCATCTTCATCACCACCTCGTCGACGACATTCACCCCCTCCTCTCGAAAGATTTACTCGGGAGGAAATTCGAGAAGTTATAGCCGAAGAATACCGCCAGGCTGGAAGAAGAGATTTTCGGGCTCACCGACCGCTCTACCAAGGCTCCCCCTTGACACCGCAAATCCTCGATCATCCCATTCCACATGGATTCAAGCTTCCAAACATCAATACATTCGATGGAACCGATGATCCACTCGAACATGTCAATCACTTCACCACCATCATGAGGATTTACAATGCTCCAGACCAGTTGCTCTGCCATGTGTTCCCAGCAACACTCAAAGGGCAGGCCCGTACATGGTTCCATTCCCTGAGAGCTGGCACCATTACCAACTTCGCAGAGCTGACCAGACAATTTACTGACCAGTTCATCGCAAATCGGAGAATCGTTCGCGATCCCTCTCACCTTTCAGGTATTCGACAAAATGAAGGAGAGTCCCTCAGGGACTTCTTTCGCCGCTTCACCTCTGAGGCACGTCAAATTCCAGGTGTCGACCCCGAGCTTCTCAGAGGCGTCTTCCTTGGCGGACTCCGCCCCAGCGGCTTTTATTCAGCACTCATGAGGGAGACCGTGCCTAGTTATCCAGAACTTGTTCATCGGGTCGAGGCCCAGATAGCAGCCGACAAAGCTATTGAAGCGCACCGACAGCAGTTTGGAGGAGGACAGAAAAGGAAGAAAGAAGAGGAACCAACCCTCACAAGACAAGAAGAGCGATGTCAGAGTGAGCGTCGCCGCAATAGCCGTCAGCGAGACCTTCCAAGGAATGGGGGGCAACATCCACTTCAGGAATACACCCCTCTGAATACCACCCGCACTAATGTGATGTACGCCATTCAGAATGATCCAGCCTTCCAACGACCAAGAGCATCACGACCAAACCCCAAGGCAGACCAGACAAGATACTGCGAGTTCCACCGCGCAACGGGTCACAACACTGAAGAGTGTGCCGGCCTAAAAGATGAAATTAAACGTCTTGTCCGCCAGGGGCTCCTCGGGAGATTTTTGCAAGAACAAGCACAGATCCCAGCACAAGGAAACGGTGGAGGAAGGCAGATGGTAGGTAACATAGAGACCATCGTCGGATCCCCAGCAATGAATACCTAAGACGGACGCTCTCCCCGACGCAGGACGACACTCTACAGCACACCTGCAGCCCGGAATTTGCGTCGCATCCATCCCTCCGTATTTTTTATTAATGGTGTTAATCGTCTGCTTTTTCCATCATCTTGCTTTGCCACTTTAGAACAGTAAAAGTCATGAGCTCAGGCTCGCACGAACCAAGTTTATTTTCAAGAACAACATCATATTTGTTTTAAGGTAAAACTGTGTTTACAAACCGAACAAGCAGGTTCTTCAGCAACTTTGCCCCTTAAACGTCAAGTCATCGTCAGAGCCTGCCCCTCTCGTGATTGCACCCGGATTGAGCACCTACGTTCTCTGACGGTCGGATTGAGTACTTACACTCTCCGACGCCATCGCAAGGGCCTGCCCTCCTCGCGATCGCACCCGGATTGAGCACCTACGTTCTTCGGCGCCCGGATTGAGCACCTACGTTCTCCGACGGTCGGATTGAGTACTTACACTCTCCGACGCCTTCGCAAGAGCCTGCCCCCCTCGCGATCGCACCTGGATTGAGCACCTACGTTCTCCAGCGCCCGGATTGAGCACCTACGTTCTCCGACGGTCGGATTGAGTACTTACACTCTCCGACGCCATCGCAAGGGCCTGCCCCCCTCGCGATCGCACCCGGATTGAGCACCTACGTTTTACGGCACCCAGATTGAGCACCTACGCTCTCCGACGGTCGGATTGAGTACTTACACTCTCCGACGACACCGTGGGGGTCTGCCCCCCTCACGAAGAAGCCGCGAGCATCCCTCGTGCAAACTAAGCCGCGAGCAACCCTTGTGCAATCTAAGCCGCGAACTGCCAACGCGCAATCTAAGCCGCAAGCAGCCCTCGCGCAATCCGAGCCGCGAGCAACCCTCGCGCAATCTAAGATGCGAACAACCCTCGCGAAAGTCAAGCCACGGCCGCAAACCGTGCAAATCAAGCCGCGAGCCAGCCTCGTGCAAGCACGGCAGCAAACCAGCAAAGCCGCGAACCAACCTCGTTCAAGCTAAGCTGCGGTCACAAACCGCGCAAGGCAAAGTCACACGCAAGTCTTGTGCAAGCCAAACTCGTGCGAGCAAAAGTCACGAACCAAGCTCGTGCGAGCAAAATTCACGACCCAAGCTCGTGCGAGTAATAAATCGCGAGTCAGTCTCGCGCAAAATGACGCTGCAAGTCAAACTTACGTAAAACAGCATCAACCTCACAAACGAAGGTATCAGTCAGCCTCAATAAAAATGGAGGCGCCGTGTTTGCACCTATGCGCCTTGCCGCACCAAGTTTCCCTTTTCGACCTTGTACAAGAAGTACTCGGTGATACACTCGGGGGGCAACAGAAACTTCACATCTCAGTAATCTCTTCCCTTGGGCGCTTAGTCTGCCATGCATGTTACACCTTGCGCACATCGCGTATGCAGCGTGTATCGCGCACGCATCACTCACTTATCGTGCACATTGCATACCGTGCACATCGTACCTTGTACACACGTTACATACCTCGCGCCTTGCGCACATAAGGCGCAATTGTGCATATCACAACAAGTACGAAAAGGCCCATAATGGCGCTTCCAGAAGCGCAGGGCGAGCAAGAGCCCGCACGCACAACACTCGCTTGAGCACGCAAAATACACGCAAAGCCCGCCCGCGCGCACAAGACCCGCGCACACAAGCCGCACACCAAACTTGAGCAGGCGGCCAGCACGTGCGCGCGCGACCCGAGCACGCGTCGCCGAAGTAAGCGGGGCCTACGCGCGCGCGGCCTGCGCGCGAGGGGCCTGCGCGCGCGCGGACGGCCCGCACGCGGCCAGCCTGCGCGCGCGGACGGCCCGCACGCGGCCAGCCTGCGCGCGCGGGCCTCGCGTGGCCAGTCTGCGCGCGCGGCCTGCCTGCGCGCGCGGCCTGCCCGCGCGCTGCTAGCTAGCGCGGCCAGTGCCCTCCCCAGCGGCCCTTCCTCGCACGCGCCGTTTTGACGCTCGTATACCGCGCCGGCCTCCGTCCGCATGCATCCAGGCACCCGTTCGCCAAGCCTCCGCACGACATAATACCTTAGAGCCGCGATCCATCGTCGCCGCCTCGGATCTCTCGCCGACACCCACCATGACAACGAGGAATTCCAGAAATCTCTCCTCATGCTCGCTTCGCTCCCGGCCAGAAGAGATTTGGGAGGCATTTGATGGGTTACACCTTCATTTATAGGAAGTAAGGAGCCCCCCCATGATCTCCACTCAAGGAAAGTCATGGGTGGGCCCCACCCCCCATTGTACAACCCCGTATCCAGCGAGTGAGCTAACAGGAGCCGACCCGGCCGGCCCAAACCATCCCCGAGCCCCATGCGAGTTCAGCAGGGTACGCCGAGCCCAGCATGCCGAGCCCGAGCTCGGCAATAGTCGAGCTGAGCTCGGCGATGGCCGAACGAAGCCCGGCATGCCGAGGCCGAGCTCGGGTGCAGGAACAGAGCTCGACGATGGTCGAGCCAAGCTCGACGATGCCCGTGCCGAGTTCGGCTTCTGTTGGAGCTCGACGATCGTCGTGCCGAGCCCGAGCTCGGCAATAGTCGAGCTGAGCCCGGCGATGGCCGAACGAAGCTCGGCAATGGCCAAACCGAGCTCAGCGGTAGTCGAGCACAAGTCTGCCGAGTACCTGCCCGCCTAGGCCCAAGGCGAGGCAAGTCAGGCCTCCTGCCAAGCGAGTGCCCCCTCAGGTCCAGCCCGCACCTCGGCTATGGCATACTTTTACTATGTGGCCCCTTTTGGTTTGCCTGTAGTCCTCGAAAACAGTGAAGGTTGTATATTAGCAGGCCATCTTTTCCTATAAATAGGACCCAAGGGGTACCTCAGAAGGCACGCTTACTAATTCTCCGGCCTATTAGCGCTTTCTGAGGTACCTTAGCCCGGCAATTGGCTAAGGAGGGGAAGCGCTCTAAGATCTTCCGGGTGTGTGGTGGGACCTCCACGCCGGGCCCTTGGTCTAGTCCTTGGTCCTTCTTTCTTCTTGTCATTTTCTTGCAGGAGCGAAGTAGGTGCGCGGCCACCCCTTCCCCAAGGGTCGAACTCCACAAGAGGCCGGTTTTTCCGGTTTCAACACCCATGATCTCTCATGGAGGTAATGGGGACGGGCCCCACTCCCTCCATCATGGAGAAAACCGCCGTCGTCGTCATGACGGCCCGCCGCCGCCGGCGGGAGGCCAAGCCACCACCGGCGGCCGGCCCTCCCATGGCCGGCCGTGGCCATGGCCGGCCTCCCTCACCGGCTGCCCGGCCGCCGCCACCGTCATGACGGCCCGCCGCCGCCGTCATGACGGCCCGCGGCCATGAGAAGGGGGCCTCCCCGCCGTCCGATCTAGAGGAAGGCCCCCCGTGCCGTCCGATCAAGGTGGTAACTACCCACTACCCCACCACTTTAGTGGTGGGGCCCGCCATGATCCACCCCTGGAGGCTATAAAAAGACCCCCAGGGGACTCTTATTTCTCATTCTGTTTTCTCCTACGATTCTCCTTCTTCTTCCTTAGGTGGGAGCTCTCCCGTCTCCTCCTTCGTGGCGACCGCCTCTCGCCGCCAACCACCAGCGGCCACCTCCCGCCGCCAGCCACCGGCGGCCACCCGCGACCTCCAGCGGCCACCTCCCGCCGCCAGCCACCGGCGGCCACCCGCGACCTCCAGCGGCCACCTCCCGCCGCCAGCCACCGGCGGCCACCCGCGACCTCCAGCGGCCACCAGCGCCCCTCAGCGGCCACCAGCGGCTATCAGCACCCGTCATTGGCTATTAGCACCCCATCAACGTGCCGTCGGGAAGGAAGCACCCCAAAGCCAGAGGAAGCCGAGCAAAGAAGACAGTGGTAGCCCACGAGCAAGCGCCGCCCCCGAGTGCACGCGCCCGAAGCATCCCGCGCGTTCCACCGTTCAAGTCACGTTGGCGTGGCAGTCTGTTGCCCGCCAACAGCTACAGTCACCTTCTCTCCTCTCAAGATTGTAACGGGAGCGGCTTGTCGCCCCGATTCACTCATCATACTGTAACCTCTAGCAATCTAGTGGATTTTGACCGGCACCGAACCGGTCACGTGGTTTTTTACCCGGTTGAAGGGTTTTCCACGCTAAAACTTCTCGTGTGCATCTCCCATCTTCAACTGACTGTGTGCGCGCTCAACCGCTCCGTGAGCTAAGGCGGTCCAAGATTATCCGGTCCGACCGGGGCATCGAGTCAGTCCGCAACAAAAATCTTTTAAATTTCAAAATCAGTTTTGAACAGGTCTTTGATTTCTATTTGTGAGTTCTCCATTTTAATTTAACATTTCAAAAATCAAAATCTTTTTGATTTCAGAGTACAACAGACAGTTATCAAAACAAAGAACAAAAAAAAAACCGAGATCAAAATAAAAACTGAAAAACGGAAATCAGAACGTTCAGTTTTCATTCCAGTTTAGATTTTCATCTCAGATAAGATTTCAGTTCATTTCAATTTTAATCAAACTTTTGAGTTCAGTATTCAAAGCAGTTTATATTTCTGTTTTAAACTCAGTTTTAATTTCAAAAAATTCCACTTTGGAATCCAATTTTTTATATCAGTTTTATTTTAAGTTTTTGATTTCAGATAATGATTTCATTTTGATTTTCAAAAACAGTTTTGAATTATGATTTTGAATTTCAGTTCTGACCTCAGATTTAAGCTTTAAATATCAGGTTTTTAATTTAGAAAACAGGTTCCATCTATGAATTGAAATTTAATTATTGTTCTCATTTTTTATTTCATTAAGATATTTAATAACAGTTTTGCTTTTACTTTTTGATTTCAGTTTAGGATTTCATTTGGATTTCCGTATTCAGTCTTGATTTTTAATTTCAAATTTCTGTTTTGATTTCTGATAACAGTTTCTAATTTCAAAATTTCATTTGTGATTTCAGTTGTGAACTTCGACTTTGATTTTGGATTTCAGTTTCAATTTCTGATTTCATGTATTTAATTCATTTTTGAATTAAATTTTTATTTCAGATTTGATTTCATTTCTTTTTTCAGATTAAATTTCATTTAATGAATTTCTCCAACCAACCATTTTAATGCTAATGCAGTACTATACTAATACGTTCAAGATGCTCTCATTGTGATTGGTGATAAGAATTCCGGAACGGATTTGAGAGTACATCTTTTTCCTCCAATCATTTCAGGTACGATGAAATTCTATGTTTACTTATTGCAACATGTTAAACTAGATGCTAACTTCATCTGCCTTTTTCTTAATTCAATTATAGAGTTTTTGTGTATCTCTATTTTTACTTTTTTAGTTCTTACTTTCCTTGCATCAGAGTAGAAGATTTTGTTCTCATGAGAAAATTTTATTAGCTTTAATAATTTGTTTCAAAAATAGGGGTTTAGTTACGTTTGGATTTAAGAGTTGTATTTTTGGAATATTTCTAGCACTTTCTCTCTTATTTTAATCAATTTAGGATGTCAACCACAAACAAACAAAATGTGGTCAACGCAAGCGAACATCAACATCATCCACTACATGTCGTGACAAATGAAAGCTACACCACAACCTGTAAGACCCCCCTCCCGGAACACAAGACACGGCACGAGAGGGATCTTATGCCCAGAACAGCCGCCTTGCGGTAACACTAGCACTCAGGCTAGCCTGTACCACAAGACGCCTATTCTGCCGGCTACCAACAATATCAACAGATAAAAGTCAACCCAACCATAATAATATGAAAGTCAAATCCACACCAAGCATATGTCCATAATATCATAAATAAAGAAGCTACAGCAAGCTTCTAATATCAGAGTACGTAAACAGAATTGCCCCGAAGGGCTACAACAAAATCTCTCTCTTACTCACATCTGTAACCGACGGTAGCGACGATACCGTCCCTTCAGGCCCTGTCACCCTGGCCTGGCAGTCCGTCTGCATAGCCTGCTGCTCCACCTGCGGGGTTTCCTCCTAAAAAGGAAGACGTAGCAACCGTTAGTCAAAAAGACTAAGTGGTTTCACATCCGCTCCCCCGGCGACTCCTCGGCACCGGGCGGAGAAAGGAACAGGTACAATATATAAATAACAGTAGTACAACAGGTGAAGTGAGTATACATATTATAAGCCGCAACATCAGTAGTGTATAATAAACAAGCTCTTATTTTCAAATCTACGAACTACAACAGCAAGAGAGTATATAACTAGAACAGTAAGTAACTCAACTTATATGGATGCCCATACAAGCATATAAGTTGAGGGTCGTTCAGCAGAAAGTAACTCATCGTATAGGAGTGCCCATACAAACTTATACGATGAGGGTCTTGTGTATATAATGAAGTGCAATGCTATGTATGCAATGCAATGACATACTCATGCTCAAGCACATGCAATCGCTATGTCGACACAGACTTATAGTTCCCACTATTCGAGCAGGTAGCTAACCTCTCAGGCATCAACCGTCGTGGCCAAACGGTGACAGTGGAGCGGGCATCTCCACTACTAGGCTGGTCTCCACACTACCTGGCCTAGGCCTCCGTACGCCTCCACGCTAGGAACACAACAGCGGAGCTCACATGCGTACTACGGCTCAGTGGGTTCTCTCGGGTAAATATGCACCAAGATCCTAGCCCCTGGCTGGCCTATGGTATGACACGGAAGGAGCCTCGGAAATGAGCACGAGGACCAAGCCCAACCGTTCACTTGGCACGGAAGGAACCTCGGGACGTGAACACCGAGGACCAAGCCCAACCTCCCAAGGTCTAACTGTCAACTCCCATCGGTGTGACGATTGGCGAGCCCGTAGACCTGCCATACTATCCTTAACCCGGGATTACGACACCGCGTGTCGACTCACACCACATGCAATTCCACAATTCCGTGGCATGGAAGGAGCCTCGGAGAAAACACGAGGACCAAGCCCAACCATCCATCAAATACGGAAGGAGCCTCGGGACGTGAACACCGAGGACCAAGCCCAACCGTCCAATTTTATCCAACTCAACCTCATTCCCATTAGTGACGGTCAACACCGCACTTGTTAACTTTCACAATGCTACCCGTGGCGAGACGACATTCTAAGCATTGGATTATCCATTCCCTTCCATTACACATCCTGGCCATAGTTTTAATCATTTACAAATCCTTCCAAATGAATTCAATATATTATAGATAATGCGCATAATGGTGATCTACCAAATATAACAAAGACTTTCATTCACTTAGGCTTGATTCACATCTCGACATAGGAATTCAAGTACTCAAACATCAATCTTCACATTACCTCGGTGATTAACACAAAAGAATTCACCCAACCTCGAGATGAATCGCAACATCTATTCCATCGAATCCAAGTTCATATTATAATCACCTAGAATGTATGTAATCTGGTCAGCAACTTTGACTGAGGATTCCTGTGGCTATAGGTATCGCCTGAAAACGTGCCACCACTCGTTGGAAAAGTAATTTTAAGGGCTACGACTTTCGTGTTTAGTCGAAAGCCCAGATCTGGTCACATCATGCCAGAAATGCAACTCGAAGCCTGCTGCGTACAGGATACAGAATTCCTGGGCATTAACTTCCAACCGCAGCAGATTCAAACGGACTTTCCCGTGGCTACAGGTATCGCATGGAAACGTGCAACCACTCGTTGGAAGGGTAATTTTAAGGGCTACAACTTTCGTGTTAAGTCGAAAGCCCAGATCCGCCCCTTCTTGCTTAAAAATAGCCAAGAAGGTCGCTACGTGCAGAATACAGATTCTGCACGCATCTTGAAGCGAAGTGAACGACATCCGTTCATCTTCCTCCTCAAGCGATTTTCCCCAAATCGCAGCCAGAAGTTCCTCCACCCTTATTCTCCCTCTTGAGGCCATTTCCTCTTCACGAGACCACCCCTATCATCACCTTGAAGCGAGGGGAGGTTGAAGACGACTAAGCTTTAGAGCACAAGCTCTAACATGGCCTTCCTAGAAAGCTTCATCTCACACATCAAGACTCGTTTGAGTCGATGTCTCGCCTAAGAATAACTATAGATCTAGCACCAAGGGAGAGGGGAGGAAACTCACATCATTTCCGGCGTTTCCTCCGTTGCCGGCCATGGATCGCGTTACTCTTCGTGGCGGCATCCTTGGTGCAGTTGCTCTTCACGGCAAAGGAAGGAGAGAGAGAGGTCCGCCTCCAAAGCTCGCACCAGCAGGCTCTCCTCCGGCGATCCGCAATATTCTCCTCTAACCCTCGCTCCCGACAGTTTGCACGGTGTCGGCTCGGCAAGAAGGATCGGATGCGGTGGTTAGGGTTTGGTTTACTCCCTTTTTATATTACATATTAGGCTAAGTCCCTTCCGCCACGTGTCACTCTCTAATTGGACCGCCCAAATTAGGTTTCATTTGAAGTGACCGGTCCAAGGATCACTCAGCACGAATCCCGAGGTCCAGTTCGGTTCGCCTGTACAAGCCGGTGAATCGGCCTGGGCGCAGAAAACGCACAAGTCAAATTCGGTGGGAATCAGCCAGTGATTCCCGTCGATCGGCGAGTATTGGCGGGTCATTCTCGACGAATTTGTCGAGTATCAACAATGATACTCGACGATTTTCCCTTAGTGATACTCGACGATCGGCGGGTATCACCGGGTATTCTCGGCGATCGGTGAGAATCGTCAGGCATTCTCGACGATTTTCCCTTAGCCTACTGCAGTTCGAGTCCGGCAGGTATCGACCACCGATACCCGTCGAATCGGCGAGAATCAATCCTCCATTCTCGACGATCGACGAGCATCAACCTCCATTCTCGATGACTTTTACTTAGTCGAGTTCCTTCATCTCGGCTACTGGTTGGGGTATCCTTGAACCCAACCCTACACTTATTCTATGCACCTAACACCTCGCGTCAGTGCACCCCGAGCCCGAGTTGAGTCTCTTGACTCAGAACACGTGCGAGGGGCCTAGCGCGAATTGGGACGTTACAAATCCTATAAATAAAATAAAAAGATTTCATCCCCGAAATCAGGCTGAGGTCGTGGGGAGTAAAGCATACAGAAAACAAAATATGCTTTAAATAAAATTACCTGAAGCAAACAACTCCGGGTAGCGTCTTTGCATCAAATCCATTGGCTCCCATGTGAATTCCTCCTTCCCATGATTAGACCATAGCACTTTTACCAAGGGGACACTTTTGTGGCGCAAGGTTCTTTTCTCATTATCAACGATCCGCACCGGCTCCAGTCGCACAGATCTGTCAGACGCCACAGTACCTTCAGTTGTGGGGATGTATTATTCGGGCCGCAACAGCGCCTTCCAAAGCAACGATACATGGAACACATCGTGGAGATTCTCTAGCTCGGGCGGTAGCTCCAGCCGGTAGGCCAAAGGGCCAACCCTTTCCAATATGACATAGGGCCCAACATACTGTGGACTGAGCTTCTTCACTCCTCGCACTCGTGACACTCCATGCATCGGCCGGATTTTTAGAAACACCTTATCACCCACTTGAAATTCCACCATACGGTGCCTTGCGTTGTAATACTTTGCTTGCCGACTTTGAGCCTCCAACATGCGATCCCTTATTAGCCTAACCACCGCATCAGTGTCATCTATGTACTCAATTCCCAAAGTCTTCGGGTCTTCATCTCTTTTAGTTGGAATCGTATCATGTAGACTTCATCCCCTCTCATATGAGCTTTCAAGGTCTGGATCGAGGATAACAAGATTCGTGGTGCGAAATTTATACCTTGGAAGACTACATCAGTATCCCCATATCTCAAATAGATACGCTTCTCCGCACAGTCGATTCTCGCATGGTGCCAATCCAGCCACGCCATACCCAGGATGAGGTCGAACTCTGGTATTCTCAAAATTGTGGCAGGGGTATCAAAGGTCTTTCCCCCAATGTTATCTCTAACTCACACTTCGCGGTTGCCGTCATCTCAGATCCGTTTGGGAGGCGTACTCTTTGAGCAATACCAGTGAAATATTGCACTCCGTGTATATCTTTGATGAAGTCTTCAGACACGAATGAATGTGAGGCACCGGTATCAAATAACGTATGAGCCGGTTTCCCGCCGACCATCACGGTGCCTAAGTGTCATTAATAATACTCAAGCTAGATGTCTAGTATATCTCAAGCAACTAGAGAATATTAGTGAAAGCAAAATGACTAATTCGAATCGTACCTGCAATCATCTCTTGAGGGTTTCGCTCTTGAGTCATGTCCAAAGCATACATCTGATCTCGAGCGGGTCCGGGGTTTCTTACTCGTGGTCCTCGTCCTCGACCACGCACATATCCCCACCCCCGAGGGGCCGCTGGAGGGAAAGCAAGAGGCGCATCACCAAACAGTTATGGGCAGTAGCGTCGAATGTGGCCCGGTTGGTTGCATTCAAAGCACACCCGTTCCTGCCTTCCGCCGTGTTGCTGAAACTGTGGAGGTGGAGGTAATGCTGGCGGTTGTGGAACCGGGCGCTCCTCTCTAAAGTTCTGGGGAAAACGCCCGCCACCCCTACGATATCCTCTTCCTCTTTTATTGTCAAACCTCCTTCTGTTGCTGGGGCCGGCTTCTATCACGCCCTCTACTGGCCTCTTACCACTTCCCAAGTGGTCCGCCTCTAATCTCTTCGCCATATCAATAATCTCCGCCAGACTAGAGTCCGCTATAAACAAAAGGGATTGCCTTAGGGGGTCTCGCAAGCCTTTGTAGAATCTTTTGGCGTACCCTTTATCATCCAGCTCATAGGAGTCAGCGAATCTAGCCAGGTGCTGAAACTCCCGTTGGTACTCCGTCACCGACATGGACACTTGCTTAAGTTGCAAAAATCTCTCTTCCAGACCATCCCGAGCGGCCGAGGGGATGAAATGCTCTAAGAAGGCTTCGGAGAATTCGCTCCAACTAATGTCCGTGTACACTCTTCCACGAAAAGTGGAGCCCATGAGGGACTTCCACCACCTTTTGGTGTGCAGCTCTAAGAGTGTCACCACAAGGGTCACCGCCATGTTGTTTGGACATCTTATTCCTGCCAACAACTCTTGTATAGTGTCGAGCCACTCTTCCGTACGCACTGCCGACTCTGTCCCAGTATAAGCGGGAGGGGAGAGAGCTCGGAAAATGCTTAACCAACTAGATCCCGGACCCTGTTGTTGTACAGGTGCTTGCTGAGATTGGGACCTAAAGGCGTGTAGAATAGCTGTGAGCGTCTGCCCCAGCTCTGATTGTTGGAATTGTGTAGGTACGGACGGGGCAGGGGTGCCCCTTACTAGCTCAACATGTGCTGGGATCTACACATAAGGTACAAACATAGGGTTAGGTTGGCTAATCTAATGGTTAAAGATGGATAACTTAGTGTGAATTACATATGGGCACACCACTGCTTCCGCGAAGTCAGCTTGTCCCCAAACAGACCAATCAAACGGGGGTGGCACCATTGTTAAGTGACTTCGCCTTGGAGGATCGTAACAAGCTGATACCATTTGTAAGACCCCCCTCCCAGAACACAAGACACTACACGAGAGGGGTCTTATGCCCAGAACAGCCGCCTTGCGGTAACACTAGCACTCAGGCTAGCCTGTACCACAAGACGCCTATTCTGCCGGCTACCAACAATATCAACAGATAAATGCCAACCCAACCATAATAATATGAAAGTCAAATCCACACCAAGCATATGTCCATAATATCATAAATAAAGAAGCTACCGCAAGCTTCTAATATCAGAGTACGTAAACAGAATTGCCCCGAAGGGCTACAACAAAATCTCTCTCTTACTCACATCTGTAACCGACGGTAGCGACGGTACCGTCCCTTCAGGCCCTGTCACCCTGGCCTGGCAGTCCGTCTGCATAGCCTGCTGCTCCACCTGCGGGGTTTCCTCCTAAAAAGGAAGACGTATCAACCGTTAGTCAAAAAGACTAAGTGGTTTCACATCCGCTCCCCCGGCGACTCCTCGGCACCGGACGGAGAAAGGAACAGGTACAATATATAAATAACAGTAGTACAACAGGTGAAGTGAGTATACATATTATAAGCCGCAACATCAGTAGTGTATAATAAACAAGCTCTTATTTTCAAATCTACGAACTACAGCAGCAAGAGAGTATATAACTAGAACAGTAAGTAACTCAACTTATATGGATGCCCATACAAGCATATAAGTTGAGGGTCGTTCAGCAGAAAGTAACTCATCGTATAGGAGTGCCCATACAAACTTATACGATGAGGGTCTTGTGTATATAATGAAGTGCAATGCTATGTATGCAATGCAATGACACACTCATGCTCAAGCACATGCAATCGCTATGTCGACACAGACTTATAGTTCCCACTATTCGAGCAGGTAGCTAACCTCTCAGGCATCAACCGTCGTGGCCAAACGGTGACAGTTAGGGCTGAGCATATTATTCGAAACTCGAAAATCGCTCGAAAATCGTTCGAAAATTGAGCCGAATCGGAATCGGTTAAAATTGATTCGACTCAATTTGAGTCGATTCAATTTGACTCGAATCTTATTTCGAGTCGATTTCGAGCCAGCCCTGAATCGCTCGAAATATGATTCGAATCAACTCGAATTAATTAAAAAAATTATGTATTTATTAATATATTGTTATTTAAAGATTAAAAATAACAAAATTTAAACCTAAAAAAAAAGAATGAAGGCTTAAACGAAAAAATGCTAAATTTCGAGCCGACTTGATTCGATTTCGAGCCGACTAGATTTGATTTTGAGCCGACTCGATTCGATTTCGAGCCGACTTGATTCGATTTCGAGCCGACTCGGAATCGAGCCATTTCGAGTCGAGCCGACTCGACTCGAAATCAATTTCGATTTCGAGTCGATTTCGAGCCGAGTTCGAGTCGAAAATTTCGATTTCGAGCCTAGTCAAAATCGCTCGAACTCGACTCGATATCAGCCCTAGTGACAGTGAAGCGGGCATCTCCACTACTAGGCTGGTCTCCACACTACCTGACCTAGGCCTCGGTACGCCTCCACGCTAGGAACACAATAGCGGAGCTCACATGCGTACTACGGCTCAGCGGGTTCTCTTGGGTAAATATGCACCAAGATCCTAGCCCCTGACTGGCCTATGGTATGACACGGAAGGTGTAACACCTCCCCTGTAAAGACCATATAATATGGGTCCGGCCGGGGCCCCACAACATACGGACGCCACAGCTTTAGTATTATAAGATGATATGAACACTACCCAATCTCAAAACTCCAGACAAACACAGCGAAAACATAAAACTAAAATACAGAAGTTATCCACTAACAATAGAGTATCGAAATGGCCTTAAGGCCTTACACAATATAAGTCCAAAAATATAAAAGTGCCAAGCACTCCTAGGCTACCTCGGCATGCAAGCCGGACATGATCAAACAACATCAGCAAAATAAGGAAAAGAAACTAGCCAAGCACAGCAACACTTCATGAGGCTTAGGGCTTTTCGCCCGACACGCTAGCTCCTGCATGCGATCCTTGCCCTGTAAGGATTTGAAGTAACGTGGGTCAGCAAAGGTTGACCTCTACTGTGTATCAAACACATCTCCTCCCGGCCGTCCCTAACGGACCCCGGGGTACCACTCCACCTACAAGTTAACACTCCGTATACCAAAAGAGCATATATATTAAAGCGGTAAAACAGGCTTGGATGTCTCATACAGCATACATGTTCTCTATGTTTTGTACAAAGTAAAAGGGGCCTACTATGCAACATGAATGCAACCCGGGTTTCACCCAAGGCACCCTAGCTCGTATGCATCTAGCACAACATCAAACATTGGGTACTTCCGTTTCCCCATTGGCTTAAAGCCGCAAACAAAAGGGAAACACCATGTCCCCAACGGCACACAGGCCGTCACACGGAACCTTGCAATGGCCCCACCCGCACATGGGTCTTAAACCCCGGGCTTGCCCGCATATTCTGACTTCGCACGTCAGGGTTCCGTCTCACACTGACCGATTCTAAGAAACCTTGCTGGACCCCACCCGCTCATGGCCACATTGCCCGGGCTTGCCCTCCGCTCGGCATTCTCGTCAGTCTCACACAAGGGGCTAGTCTCGCCGGGACACTTTCCCCACATGACTTGCGCGTCATGGAAAAGCCAGCCGACCACGGAGACATAGCCGCGCCTTAGCACAGCACAAACAAAGGTTTCCCCACCCCAATTGCCACTCGCACCGTGTCTTTCCCGTGCTCCAAGGAAACCATCTACCGCACAAAGCGGAGCTAACCTCGTCCGGTTCCGACTACGAGTACTCACTCAAACAAAAGGGGAAAAACGCATACATACAACGGCGTATTGCCGCAACGGATTTTCTACCGAAGCTCGCTATGCAACATCACCGGGTCGGACTATCGGTCGCGACCACGGCTTCACCCACAATGCCTAATCCGCTAACGGAGCGGATCTCTAATGCAAGCATGCCGGGATGAACACGATCAACCCGGAGGTTCCTTTTGAACCAAGGCTACACGAATCCCTCTCATTTGAGAGATCCGGTGCTCAAAACACGAAAGGAAGGGGATGCTATTCATGCATCCTAAATCCTAAAAACCGAGAGGAGAAGTGTCGTTACCTTTCGTCCCCTCTTCCTAGCCATGGAGAAGATTTGCTCGGTTGAACACCACCGCAACGCTCCCACCTTCGCGGATCTGAACTCCGCTTGCGAAACGGACCTCCGAAGCTTCGCCGGCGGCCGGAACTTGACCTCCTTGCTCTCCCTTCTCTCTATAACTTAGAGAGATAAAAGAAAGTGGGGAATGAGGGTTTGGAACCCTATTCCCGGCCTTAAACCTCCCAGGGAGGCCCCCCACCATTGGATCTTCCAAGGAAAAGAATGAACGGCCACGATCGGAACCCAAATTAGAAAATCTGGGCCGAACACGGGTTGCAACACGGCCGTGTGCATGGCCGTGTTAGCCATTCGCCGTCTCGATCGATTCGAAAACCAGCACACGGCTCCTGACACGGCCTTCGACACGGCCGTGTCTCGCTCCACACGGCCGTGTCGTGACCCGTGTCACGACACCCGTTTTCAACATTTTCAGTCAGAGAAGTACACGGCCTCTGACACGGCCCCTGACACGCCCGTGTCACCTGGGACACGGCCGTGTCCGGACCCATGTCATGTCCCGTGTGCAATACCTCAGAAACGTTTCGAAATGACCCGATGTTACACGGCCTGGGACACGGCCGTGTGCCTGGCCGTGTTCCATACCAGACTATCGTCGACCTTAATATGGTCGACCACACGGCCAGCTCGACACGGCCGACACGGCCTCCAACACGGCCGTGTCGGGACCCGTGTCACCTGCTCCAAAAAACCATCTTGGCCAAAAGCGATCCCCGTTGCTCCTACAATATTTTGGGGCGTTACAATTCTCCCCCCCTTAAAAGAATTTTGTCCCGAAATTTAAAACATGGAAAGAACACAAATTCTAAACGATACCTGAGGAGAAAAGCTCGGGGTACTCCTCCAGCATGGCCTGCTCTCACTCCCATGAGAGCTCCTCGCAGCCACAATTGTCCCAACGGACCTTTACGAGTCGGACCTCCTTGTTCCGCAGTTGCCGAACCTCCGAATCTTCTATCCCGACAGGACGTACTCGCGTCCTCAAGTCTTCCTCTACCGGCACCGCCGTCGGTTCAATCACCACGCTGGCCTCTAACAAGGCTTTCCTCAAGACGGAGACGTGAAAAACGTCATGCAAACTGCTTAGCTCCGTGGACAACGCCAACCGATATGCTGCCTCTCCCACTCGCTCGATGACCTTGAATGGTCCCAAAAATCTCGGACTCAGCTTCTTGAGTCGGCGAACCCGTGAAACGCCTTTGAATGGCTTGATCTTAAGATACACCCAGTCGCCCACCGCGAATTCCACATGCCTGTGGCGAGCATTGAAATACTTCGACTGCCGGTCTTGAGCTACCTTCATGCGCTCTTGGATGGTCCGCACTAGCTCACTAGCGTCGGCTACCACTTCTTTCCCCAAAAGCTTTATGTCTCCCGCCTCTGTCCAAGACATCGGTGTTCGACACCGCCTCCCATAAAGAGCTTCATATGGCGCCATCTTGATACTAGCTTGGTAGCTATTGTTATACGCAAACTCTACCATGAAGAGGTGATCCTCCCACTTCTTGCCGAAGTCGAGAGTACACATCCTTAGCATATCTTCCAAAGTACGGTTCGTTCTCTCAGTTTGCCCATCGGTTTGAGGATGAAAAGCCGTACTGAACTTGAGTTTTGTGCCCAAGCTCTTCTGCACCAACCGCCAATCCTTTGACGTGAAACGTCCATCCCGGTCGCTGACTATACTCTTCGGAATCCCATGGAGTCGTACAATATTGCGGACGTACAACTCCACCAACTTTTCCACACCGTCCTCCTTCCGGTTTGGGATGAAATGTGCCACTTTGGTCAAGCGGTCCACAATCACCCAAATGGCATCATTGCCTTGCTGCGATTTAGGCAACCCATGCACAAAATCCATGGAGATGTCCTCAAATTTCCATTCGGGGATTGGAAGAGGCTTCAAGAACCCGCCCGGCTTCTGACACTCGGCCTTCACCAAGGCACAAATTTGGCACCGACTCACACACAAAGATACGTCCCGCTTCATCCCAGGCCACCAATAGGACTTCTTCAAGTCCTAGTACATCTTTGTACTACCCGGGTAAATGGAGTACTTGGTGAAGTGGGCCTCAAACATCAACTCCTCGCGGAGCTTGCCGAACTGCGGTACACAAATCCTTCCGCCCTTCCTCAGAACCCCATCAACTATCTCCCAGGCGCTACCCTCGCCCTTAAGAGCTTCCTCCACGAAGGGTTGGAACTCCTCATCCACACGGGTCGCTTCCCGAATACGATCGCATAAGTCATTCTGCATCTCAATCCAGTTTAGCCGAGCCACGCTAGACTCGCCTCTTGCCACACATTCCAAACCAAGGGATTCCCAGTCCCGCCTTAACCGCTCATCATTAGCTTCAATCCAATTTCCTTGCCCCGAGTATTTCCTACTCAAAGCATCCGCCACTACATTGGCTTTTCCTGGCATGTACTGAATCGCCACCTCGTAGTCCCCAAGGAACTCGACCCACCTGCGCTGCCGCATATTTAGGTCCTTTTGATCCAGGAGATACTTCAGGCTCTTGTGGTCCGTGAAGATCTCCACCTTCGCACCGTAAACGTAGTGCCTCCACAGCTTCAAAGCAAAAATTACCGCCGCCAATTCCAGATCATGGACGGGGTAATTTCTCTCATGAGGCTTCAGCTGTCTCGACCCAAAAGCTATCACACTGCCATGCTGCACCAACACGCACCCTAAGCCGCATCCGGATGCGTCGCTGAAAATCTGAAATCCTTCAGTCCCCTTTGGTAGACTTAGGATCGGTGCCATCATCAGCCTCTCCTTCAGGGTTTCAAACGCCTGACTGCACTCTTGAGTCCACACGAACTTCTGATCCTTGCGAGTTAGCGAAGTGAGGGGTAGAGCTATCCGCGAAAAGTTTTCCACAAACCTTCGGTAGTACCCGGCGAGTCCAAGAAAGCTCCGGACTTCCGCCACAGTCCTCAAAACTGGCCAATCTCTGATGGCTTCCACTTTCGTTGGATCTACTGCCACCCCATCCCCACTAATCACATGGCCTAAAAACGCCACCTTCTCCAACCAAAACTCGCACTTGGAGAACTTCGCATAGAGCTGGTTCTCTCTCAATACTTGCAACACTGTCCTCAAGTGCACCTCGTGTTCCGCTTCCGACTTGGAATACACCAAAATGTCATCGATAAAAACGACGATGAACCTGTCCAAGTATTTGCGAAACACTCGATTCATCAAGTCCATGAACACGGACGGCGCGTTCGTCAACCCGAACGGCATCACCGAGAACTCAAAATGACCATATCTCGTACCAAACGCTGTCTTGGGTATGTCTTCATCACGAATCCGCAACTGATAATATCCGGACTTCAAGTCCAACTTGGAGTACACCCCCGACCCCACCAACTGGTCGAAGAGATCGTATATCCGAGGAATCAGATACTTATTCTTGATTGTCAATTTGTTCAACTCTCGGTAGTCTATGCACAAACGCATACTACCATCCTTTTTCTTTACGAATAACACCGGCGCACTCCACGGTGAAGAGCTGGGTCTGATATACCCTTGTTCCAAAAGCTCCTGCAACTGAACCTTGAGCTCGGCCAACTCCTTTGGTGCCATCCTAAATGGTGGACGCGACACCGGTCTAGCCTCGGGAACTAACTCGATGGAGAAATCAATCTCCCGCCGAGGAGGTGCTCCCGGTAGCTCCTTGGGAAAAACATCTCCAAACTCCGCCACCACGGGCACTTCCCCAAGAGACAGCCTGGAAAGGCTAACCTCCAACAATGCTACTAGAGCTACAACTCCCTGGTTAACAGCTCGCACTAGTTGAAGTGCCGAAACTAGGGAACATACCACTCCATGCAGGCCCTCAAACTTGACTTTCGCTTGCCCCACGCCCCTCAGGGTTACCACCTTGGACAAGCAGTCGATACTGGCACGCTGCTCCGCTAGCCAGTCCATCCCCAAGATCACATCGAACTCGGACAATGGCAAGATCGCCGCCACCAACACGAAGTCGACCCCCTCAAGACTCCAACAAATCCGGCCTCTAGCCCTGGTAGTCATAGATGACCCATTGGGCATGCGCACCTTCAACTCTGAGTCCGTTGAGAAGGACTCAACTCCAATCCTCCGGATGAAACTTTCCGCAAGGAAGGAGTGCGACACTCCCGTATCGAAAAGTACCCTAGCGGGGTACCCTGATACCACTACAATGCCTACACACATGCAACAAACATAAAAAGGCTTGAAAGGAAGAAATCTAAGGTGCAGGTTGAATTCTCGTACCTGTCACCACATCGGGTTGACGGATTGCTTCCTGCTGCCCAAGGTTGTAGGTCCTTGGCTGCACTGGTTGAAACCGAGAAGCACTCGACTCCTCCATCTTCCCTTTCTCCGCGGCACTGGGGCCGGAGCGCACAGTTTTCTCCTGCCTAGGCTCTTGCTCAGTGCCCCATTGGGTACAAAATCTTGCTATGTGGCCTGGCTTGCCACAACTATAACACGTCTGCGGTCCCTTAGAGCGTGACCCTCCGGACGTCCAATTACTTTTCTCGCCCGACTTAAACAGGGGAGGCTTCTTCTTCCATCGGCTCCCTTCCGCCTTTCCATGGGACTGAGCCGACTTCTTCTCTTCCCCCTGCTTGGGTGTGAAACCCTTTCGGCGCTGGGATCACTCCATATCGCTCTCCAAAATTCGGGCCGCCTCCACCAATTCGTTGAAGCCCGCACGCTTCATCGATATGAGGGGTTGTCTTAGATTCTCCCTCAATCCATGGTAGAAAATATTGTCCCTCTCTTCATCGTCCGTCATGGTCGTCCCCGCATAACGTCCCAATCGAGTAAATTCCTGAACATACTCATCCACTGTCTTGTCTCGCTGCACAAGATGTAGAAACTGCCTCTGGAGGGCTAACCTTGTTGATGCGGGAATGTACTTCTTCAGAAAGGCATTCCCAAACTCCTCGATGGATGGTGTGCGTCCTAGAAACTATCGGCCACTATGGCTCACCCACCATAACTTGGCATCTCCTTCTAGCATGAAGGCTGCGAACTCCGCCTTTTTCTCATCCGGCGCCTCTGCTGCCCTCAGAAGCTCTTGAATTCTAGCCCACCAGTCCTCCGCATCTGTGGGCGTTCCAACTCCCTTGAAGGTTGGAGGATGGAAACTCAAAAAGTACTTCATTTGCCGGTCCCCATGCCCTACAACCACTCTCTCGGCCTGCGGTCTTGCCCGCCTGGCTTCCTCAACCTGCACGGTCGCTGCCGTGTCCGGGGTAGCAGGAGTTGCTACCTGAGCTGTCGCTTCAGCCTGGGCCGCCACCATCGCTTCTGCAAGCATACGGCAGAAGTCAGCCGGTGTGACCCCCATCCCTAGCGGACCTTGCGCAGTCGCACTACTTGCCGAGAGCTCTTCTCTTGGCCTCGAGGTCCCAGCCTCGTTGCTTGCACTCTAAACACTAGCAAGAAAACACAAATCAGCCTCTAATCGCAAGACTCGAACATAAGGACACTCATGGTCCCGCGATACTCCTATGTGGATAACTTCTTATACGCGACTCGACTTATACTTTCGACCGCAAAACTTCTCCTTGGAACGCAAACCTCCCTCTGATACCAAATTGTAACACCTCCCCTATAAAGACCATATAATATGGGTCTGGCTGGGGCCCCACAACATACGGACGCCACAACTTTAGTATTATAAGATGATATGAACACTACCCAATCTCAAAACTCCAGACAAACACAGCGGAAATATAAAACTAAAATACAGAAGTTATCCACTAACAATAGAGTATCGAAATGGCCTTAAGGCCTTACACAATATAAGTCCAAAAATATAAAAGTGCCAAGCACTCCTAGGCTACCTCGGCATGCAAGCCGGACATGATCAAACAACATCAGCAAAACAAGGAAAAGAAACTAGCCAAGCACAACAACACTTCATGAGGCTTAAGGATTTTCGCCCAGCGCGCTAGCTCCTGCATGCGATCCTTGCCCTGTAAGGATTTGAAGTAACGTGGGTCAGCAAAGGCTGACCTCTACTGTGTAACAAACACATCTCCTCCCGGCCGTCTCTAACGGACCCCGGGGTACCACTCCACCTGCAAGTTAACACTCTGTATACCAAAAGAGCATATATATTAAAGCGGTAAAACAGGCTTGGATGTCTCATACAACATACATGTTCTCTATGTTTTGTACAAAGTAAAAGGGGCCTACTATGCAACATGAATGCAACCCGGGTTTCACCCAAGGCACCCTAGCTCGTATGCATCTAGCACAACATCAAACATTGGGTACTTCCGTTTCCCCATTGGCTTAAAGCCGCAAACAAAAGGGAAACACCATGTCCCCAACGGCACACAGGCTGTCACACGGAACCTTGTAATGGCCCCACCCGCACATGGGTCTTAAACCCCGGGCTTGCCCGCATATTCTGACTTCGCACGTCAGGGTTCCGTCTCACACTGACCGATTCTAAGAAACCTTGCTGGACCCCACCCGCTCATGGCCACATTGCCCGGGCTTGCCCTCCGCTCGGCATTCTCATCAGTCTCACACAAGGGGCTAGTCTCGCCGGGACACTTTCCCCACATGACTTGCGCGTCATGGAAAAGCCAGCCGACCACGGAGACATAGCCGCGCCTTAGCACAACACAAACAAAGGTTTCCCCACCCCAATTACCACTCGCACCGTGTCTTTCCCGTGCTCCAAGGAAACCATCTACCGCACAAAGCGGAACTAACCTCGTTCGGTTCCGACTACGAGTACTCACTCAAACAAAAGGGGAAAAACGCATATATACAACGACGTATTGCTGCAACGGATTTTCTACCGAAGCTCGCTATGCAACATCACCGGGTCGGACTATCGGTCGCGACCACGGCTTCACCCACAATGCCTAATCCGCTAACGGAGCGGATCTCTAATGCAAGCATGCCGGGATGAACACGATCAACCCGGAGGTTCCTTTTGAACCAAGGCTACACGAATCCCTCTCATTTGAGAGATCCGGTGCTCAAAACACGAAAGGAAGGGGATGCTATTCATGCATCCTAAATCCTAAAAACTGAGAGGAGAAGTGTCGTTACCTTTCGTCCCCTCTTCCTAGCCATGGAGAAGATTTGCTCGGTTGAACACCACCGCAACGCTCCCACCTTCGCAGATCTGAACTCCGCTCGCGAAACGGACCTCCGAAGCTTCGCCGGCGGCCAGAACTTGACCTCCTTGCTCTCCCTTCTCTCTAGAACTTAGAGAGATAAAAGAAAGTGGGGAATGAGGGTTTGGAACCCTATTCCCGGCCTTAAACCGCCCAGGGAGGCCCCCCACCGTTGGATCTTCCAAGGAAAAGAACGAACGACCACGATCGGAACCCAAATTAGAAAATCTGGGCCGAACATGGGTTACAACACGGCCGTATGCATGGCCGTGTTAACCATTCGCCGTCTCGATCGATTCAAAAACCAGCACACGGCTCCTGACACGGCCGTGTCTCGCTCCACACGGTCGTGTCGTGACCCGTGTCATGGCACTCATTTTCAACATTTTCAGTCAGAGAAGTACACGGCCTCTGACACGGCCCCTGACACGCCCGTGTCAACTGGGACACGGCCGTGTCCGGACCCGTGTCATGTCCCGTGTGCAATACCTCAGAAACATTTCGAAACGACCCGATGTTACACGGCCTGGGACACGGCCGTGTGCCTGGCCGTGTTCCATACCCGACTATCGTCGACCTTAACATGGTCGACCACACGGCCAGCTCGACACGGCCGACACGGCCGTGTCGGGACCCGTGTCACCTGCTCCAAAAAACTATCTTGGCCAAAAGCGATCCCCGTCGCTCCTACAACATTTTGGGGCGTTACAGAAGGAGCCTCGGAAATGAGCACGAGGACCAAGCCCAACCGTTCACTTGGCACGGAATGAGCCTCGAGACGTGAACACCGAGGACCAAGCCCAACCGCCCAAGGTCTAACTGTCAACTCCCATCAGTGTGACGATTGGCGAGCCCGTAGACCTGCCACACTATCCTTAACCCGGGATTACGACACCGCGCGTCGACTCACACCACATGCAATTCCACAATTCCGTGGCATGGAAGGAGCCTCGGAGAAAGCACGAGGACCAAGCCCAACCATCCATCAAATACAGAAGGTGCCTCGGGACGTGAACACCGAGGACCAAGCCCAACCGTCCAATTTTATCCAACTCAACCTCATTCCCATTAGTGACGGTCAACACCGCACTTGTTAACTTTCACAATGCTACCCGTGGGGAGACGACACTCTAAGCATTGGACTATCCATTCCCTTCCATTACACATCCTAGCCATAGTTTTAATCATTTACAAATCCTTCCAAATGAATTCAACATATTATAGATAATGCGCATAATGGTGATCTACCAAATATAACAAAGCCTTTCATTCACTTAGCCTTGATTCACATCTCGACATAGGAATTCAAGTCCTCAAACATCAATCTTCACATTACCTCGGTGATTAACACAAAAGAATTCACCCAACCTCGAGATGAATCGCAACATCTATTCCATCGAATCCAAGTTCATATTATAATCACCTAGAATGTATGTAATCTGGTCAGCAACTTTGACTAAGGATTCCCGTGGCTACAGGTATAGCCTGAAAACGTTCCACCACTCGTTGGAAAGGTAATTTTAAGGGCTACGACTTTCGTGTTTAGTCGAAAGCCCATATCTGGTCACATCATGCCAGAAATGCAACTCGAAGTCTGCTGCGTACAAGATACAGAATTCCTGGGCATTAACTTCCAACCGCAGCAGATTCAAACGGACTTTCCCGTGGCTAAAGGTATCGCATGGAAACGTGCGACCACTCGTTGGAAAGGTAATTTTAAGGGCTACAACTTTCGTGTTTAGTCGAAAGCCCAGATCCGCCCCCTTCTTGCTTAAAAATAGCCAAGAAGGTCGCTGCGTGCAGAATATAGATTCTGCACGCATCTTGAAGCGAAGTGAACGACATCCGTTCATCTTCCTCCTCAAGCGATTTTCCCCAAATCGCAGCCAGAAGTTCCTCCACCCTTATTCTCCCTCTTGAGGCCATTTCCTCTTCACGAGACCACCCCTATCATCACCTTGAAGCGAGGGGAGGTTGAAGACGACTAAGCTTTAGAGCACAAGCTCTAACATGGCCTTCCTAGAAAGCTTCATCTCACACATCAAGACTCGTTTGAGTCGATGTATCGCCTAAGAATAACTATAGATCTAGCACCAAGGGAGAGGGGAGGAAACTCACATCATTTCCGGCGTTTCCTCCGTTGCCGGCCATGGATCGCGTTACTCTTCGTGGCGGCATCCTTGGTGCAGTTGCTCTTCACGGCAAAGGAAGGAGAGAGAGAGGTCCGCCTCCAAAGCTCGCACCAGCAGGCTCTCCTCCGGCGATCCGCAATATTCTCCTCTAACCCTCGCTCCCGACAGTTTGCACGGTGTCGGCTCGGCAAGAAGGATCGGATGCGGTGGTTAGGGTTTGGTTTACTCCCTTTTTATATTATATATTAGGCTAAGTCCCTTCCGCCACGTGTCACTCTCTAATTGGACCGCCCAAATTAGGTTTCATTTGAAGTGACCGGTCCAAGGATCACTCAGCACGAATCCCGAGGTCCAGTTCGGTTCGCCTGTACAAGCCGGTGAATCGGCCTGGGCGCAGAAAACGCACAAGTCAAATTCGGCGGGAACCAACCAGTGATTCCCGTCGATCGGCGAGTATTGGCGGGTCATTCTCGACGAATTCGTCGAGTATCAACAATGATACTCGACGATTTTCTCTTAGTGATACTCGACGATCGGCGGGTATCACCGGGTATTCTCGGCGATCGGTGAGAATCGTCAGGCATTCTCGACGATTTTCCCTTAGCCTACTGCAGTTCTGAGTCCGGCGGGTATCGACCACCGATACCCGTCGAATCGGCGAGAATCAATCCTCCATTCTCGACGATCGACGAGCATCAACCTCCATTCTCGATGACTTTTACTTAGCCGAGTTCCCTCATCTCGGCTACTGGTTGGGGTATCCTTGAACCCAACCCTACACTTATTATATGCACCTGACACCTCGCGTCAGTGCACCCCGAGCCCGAGTTGAGTCTCTTGACTCAGAACACGTGCGAGGGGCCAAGCGCGAATTGGGACGTTACACAACCGAAGCAAACCGACGAACAACCTATGCAGTCCCGCGACCGTCTCGACCAAGAGCAATATTTAGGTCAGGACCGTGGATGATGCTCATGGTCCTGCACCAATGAGGAGCTTGCAAAGGAGGTTGGGCCCACGCAGTTGTGGCTTGTGTCATACACTTTTGCGCGGGGCCCTCATCATTTGTGGCTTCTCATTGGTTGTATGGACGATGCTTACCGTCCACGGTCCTGACCTAAAAATTTTCCCTCGACCAAGATGTTGACCACCAATTTGCACATCACCTCAACATCGACGTGATGCAATTAATGTCCTACAAAGGGAAAGCCATTATGTCGCTGAACCTATTTCTTGCACCAAAAAATATTAACTGAAACACTTATTCTGTGTCACATCCTCTCATCTCATTTTATTCCCACTATCAAATGTTTTACCTTCCCTCCTCCATATATATATATATATATATATATATATATATATATATATATATATATATATATATATATATATATATATATATATATATATTCTTGATATTCTCATTTAAGCCAAACACTTTTCATGCTACCTCTTTCATTTGGGAACTTTCAAGAGGTAAATAATCAAATTTATGAGGTTAAGAGAAGCATCTTTAGATCCAGTAGTAACGGATAAAATAAAAAAACATAAATAATAATAGAAAAATATTAACTTTCTTTAACATCAGTTAGATTATTTGAAAGTACAATACCAAATTAACAACTATAGAAACAAAAAGTTGTTTTGAATTTTAGTGAGCCAGTATACAAGAGGAACGTAAATAGGAAAAAAACAATGCTAAAATTCAAAAATCAAACAAGGCACGGCTAAATGTGGCCACAAACATTTCCTACATAAAAAATAATAAGAAAAATAAGAAGACGGTATGTTTCTTTAATTGATTTATTAACTAAAATTTTCAGTTTAAATGTTTTACCACACTCAGTTCTATTTTCAGTTATTAGTCTTCAATCTTTGCGCTGAAAATGTCAACTATTAGTATTGTCTAATGCTGCATATACTAAAAACACGGACAATCAATGGCACTATCCAGGATTCCAGGACAATAATTTCTGTTAAATGTCAGTTTTATTTTCACATAATTTCATTACTCAGTTTTATTTCAGGTAAAACTTTTGATTTCAGTTTTTTGTTCAAAGTTCTCTTCACGTTGTTCATTTCAGATCTAATTGCAGTTTCAAATACATGTTTTCTTCACGATGTTCATTTTGTTTTCATTTTTTGGGTCAGTTCTTTTAAAATAGAAAACCGAATCAAAAAAATTGGAAACAATATTGAAAAAAAGCATAACTCGTTTGATTGCTGTTTCAAATTTCAATTTTTCATCTGCAGTATAAATCTGTTTTTTGTCCATTTCAGTTTATTTAAATTTCCTAAGTGCAGTTTCAACTTCAGTACTCATCTCAGATTTCATTGCAGATTTTAATTTAAGATTTTGATATCAGTTCTGATTTCAGATCCGTATTTCATTTCCCCCATTTTTAAAAATCAAAATCGGAAATCAGTCTTGATCAAACGTTTGGATTTTTAATTCAGTTTAGAATTCTGATTTGAAATCACTTCTCCGTTTTGATTTTGATTCCAGATTTCACGTTTTGATTTTGATTCCAGATTTCACGTTTTAATTTCAGATTTCAATTCAGTTAAGATTTCAGTTTTAAATTCAGTTCTAATCACATTTAGATTTCAGTTTAGATTTCAGTTTTTGGTTTTAGATTTAAGCTTAGATTTAAATTTCAATTTTTTAAATCAGATTTAGATTTAAGTTTTGGATTTTAGTTTTTTAGATCAGTTTTTGATTTCAGTTTTGAGTTTTGGATTTCAGATAAGATTTCAATTCAGATTTCAGTTTTGGGTCTGTGTAGATTTAGATTTCAGTTTTGAAAAACACATTTAGATTTCAGTTCTTAAAAACAGTTATAAATTTCAGTTTTTAAAATCAGTTTTAGATTTCAGTTTGTGATTTTAGATTTCAGTTTTTAAAATCATTTTTTAATTTCAGTTTTTAAAATCAAATTTACATTTCATTTTTTAAAATCAATTTTAGATTTAGATTTCAGCTTTAGATTGCAGCATTAGAGCTCTGTTTGGCACCGTCATGCCGGTCATGAACATAGGGGTTAAATTGTTATTCGTCAACGCCCACCTAAAGAATTTCATCCACTTTTATGTTCAAACGGATGATGTTTGTTAGGTGATCCTTCATGAGTGGCGGTTTAACCCATGCGTTTACGACCGCCACCACCGTGCCTAACGAAGCCTAGGCCACGACTCAGGCTATTTTTAACCATTTATGAAAAACACAAGTAACTACTTAGATTTGCTAACTTCTTTTGGAAGCATTTATGAATAGAATTCTTATTTCTTCATCATTCCTTTAACTGCCAAACTTTACCTATTTTTCTTTGGCCCTGCTTCGTTTTTTTCATGTTTTACTTCCCTTTTCGAACTTTTGAAACCATGAAAATATTAGTTAATGAAGTTCTCAACTCCTCGACAAATGTTGCCCCCAACACAAATGTCGCTCCCATGATAAATGACGTCCCCACGATAAATGTCGCCCCCACGACAAATGTCGCCCCATGACAAATGTCGCATCCACGACAAATGTCACCCCCACGACAAATATCACCCCCACAACAAATGTCACCCCCACGACAAATGTTGCCCCACGATAAATGTCGCCGTCACGACAAATATCGCCCCCACGACAAATGTCTCCCCCGCGACAAATGTCTCCCCTACTAGAGTTGTCACAGTTCCGGTTCGGTTCCGGTTCAACTAAAACCATGAACCGAACCACTAAGGTAACCGTTCTTCAAATTAGAACCAAAACCTTATTTGGTTTGGCCGGTTCTGGTTCCGGCTTAATTTTTGGAACCGTCGTGTCAACGGTTCCAGTTACGATTCAACAAGAACCAAAATCAAACCAGCCACTAATGGTTCGGTTTGGTTCCACGCGGTCCGGTCCGGTTCCACTCGGTTCGGTCCGGTTCCAATCGGTTCCAACTAAAACCAAAATCAAACTTGTCGAAATGAAATAAAAGCGGGCTGCAAATAGTGAAAGAAATGGATAGAGATAACCTCTAATACCAATTGAAAGATAGGGTAAACTCTGATTAACTCTAGAGGGGGGGGGGGTGAATAGAGTTGTTAAATTTTTTTTGATTTTTGTGGAATTAAAAAAACTTTAATAAAATATATTACTATGATATAAGTGTATGAGTGTATAAGTACAGCAAATGAACTAGAGAGAGGATAACTAAGCTACTCAGCAAAATATATCACAGCACAAGCACACAGGAAAATCACAGCCACACAGACAACACAAGAAATTTATAGTGGTTCTCCAAACTTGGGTACATCCACTCTTCTACCACCCTAGGTAGGAATCCACTACAGGTTTTGATCAAGTGACTGCCACCAATGAGCTTTTGATCAGGTGCTCAAAAACCAACTCAAGTCTTTTGGAAGGAGACTTACAACCAGAATAATTTTGAAGAGAATTAAAACCCTGTACAGAGGTGGGGAAAAGAGATTGATTTGGACTACTCTTTTCTCAAGCAAAATGAGAGAAGTCTTGAGAGTTCTTCAGATATTGTCAAAGCTCCCCCTGAGATTAACAGCTGTTCAAGAAGGGGGGGGGGGGGCTTTGTTAGGGTGAAGGTCTTTTGCTATAAGATCAACTCTCCAGGGATCCTTTGACTGATTGAATATTCTTGTCACTTGAGATCCTGGAAACAAAGAAGGAGGGGAAGAAAGACTCTTGATTGTGATTGATGTTTTTTTCTTCTTCTTTTGAGAGCAGTTATTTTTTCTCTTTCTTTTTCGTATATTCTTCTGTATATGCATCAAAGAGTGTGATCCCTTTTTTTGTAACTGGCAGAGAGATGATCAGAATGATAGCTGCCTCAAGTTCGAATTCAAAAACCTGCAATAAATGCTCAGCCGAAATATAGGAAATGAAAACCGGCAAGTATGTTGCCATATATTCTATTTTATGTCTGTCCCAAGATATAAGCAATTAATTCTATGGAAAATATTTACAATCAATGCTGCCAGTAACGAATCGATTTAAAGGATATAAGTGCATTGATTATCTAAGGAATTAACGGCCTATAATAGATATAGAATCAGGAGACAGAAAAAGAAAGAATAAATAGCAATATGACTTACAGTTTTCGTCGACCAGAGAACACCTTTCGTCGATCTGAAATCAGAGATCGTCGACCTCAGATTTGTTTGTCAACCTGAGCTCTGCGAACAACTGCACTGCATAAACTGATTGATTCTGTGCTCTAAGTTCGTCGACCTGAGAATCTGATTTTTGTCGACCTCAGAACTTGGTCAAACTGAAGGTGTTGAGATAATAGCACATCTGGCATTGAGTTATTGAGAGCGTTGAGTCATTGATAGCGTTGAGAGCGTTGAGTGATCTTTGATTCTGAGTAAACTTTGGCTTTGAGTGAACTATGGCATTGAGACAATTATGGCGCTGAGTGATCTTTGGTGTTGAGAGTATTTAGCGAAACACACACTTCGCAGACCACAAAATTTTTCTTCTAAGACCAAATCGTCGACCTCAGAACTCTTCTCTTTCACTTAGAGTTCGTCGACCTGAGAACAGACTGAGAGAATTTTCTTCTAGGGCTGATTTTGGAGCTGTCTTCAGGCATGTCCTTGATCTTCCATCTGCAAGACTGACCTAAGACTAGAAAGAAATAAAACTTGACCCTTCTATACAACATGGGTCACACCCTAAGAAGAGAACCTAGCCCAAATCACTTAGGGGTTCCAACAATCTCCCCCTATTTGGGCGAGGTTACTTCAAACAAAATCAAAAGAAAAACACAGAACAAAGTGAATAAGCATAACAAAAAAAATTGAGATGACTGATAGAGTAAATAAGCTATCATCACCTTTATAAGGCTATGCACCCAAATTGTTCACAAATAGAAATAGAGACAGAAAATAAATACCCTAAATGTCCTTGGGAGAATCAGAAGATTTAGCAAATTTAATTACTCTGTTAGGATCTTGTGCTTGTTTCAGTGTCATAGTCATATCTGCATCACCCAAAGTCTTTTGAGATGTGGCTCTGGGAACTATGGCTTCAGGATGCAGATTCATGTACTCTTCAGCATTGAACAGATTTCCAACTTGATATCTTTCTAGCTCTTTCTTCCTGTAGGATGACATTGTAGAATACTGAGAGGTGTCCTGACCCTGTTCTCTTACTTTTCTGATTTGAGATAGAGCAATAGATTCTTTAAATCTAGCCATTCTGATAGTTGGACTAGTCTCAGGATAATAGGCTGGAATTGGAGGTCCTTCAGGGCTGTTGGCTTTGCTAGGAGATGGAGGAGGAGAGAATGTTGGCTTGGGGGCAAACTGCTGAGCACTATATGAATTTATAGAGGAGGGCCGATGTCTGTGTTGGTGCTGACTGCCTTTAGAAGATTGAGAAGATCTTCCTTGTCTCTGATAGGTTTTGGTGCTGTTGGAAAATTTTTGCTAACCACTGCTGACAGATCCTGTACCTGGAGGAGGAGGTGGAGGATCTCTCCTGTGAAACCTTGGAGGAGGAGGAGGGTTCTTCTTAGATTTCTTCTTGGATTTCATCTCATTCTTTGACATTCTCATCCACTGGGGCATATTAGGATAAGGCTCAATGTTGTGCCTGATATAATATGGAGTATCATTATGTGGATTGGGAGTAGAGACAAGAGCTTTCTTTCTTAATTTCCTCTTCTTGGTTTTAGGGGAATCATCATCGTAGATTTCTTCACTACTTTCACTGTCAAAGTTATACAAAGCATCAATTGCTTTTATATACTCGGGAGTTACCATGGGAGGAGGAGAAGGAGCCTTGGGAGCTGGGATAGGAGTAGGAGCATAGACTGGAGGGATGAGGTCAGTCATATAATCAGACTCAGATTCATCAAACTCTTCAACTGCCTCTTTGGTATCAGCTACTGAAGCTTTCTCAGTAATCATAACTTCAGTTTTAGAGCTTTCTTCAAAACTAGCCCTTATTGTGGCTATCACCTCTGAGGAAGCAGGTGGAGTATATTACACAATGGATTTTGTTGATAAATCAGCAATTGGAGCAAAAATAGAAAGAATGCTATCCAGATCTACTGATGGATGTATGACACAATATCCACCAGTCAGAACTTCTAGCATAGCCTCAACCATCTCACAATCAACTGCTGCTGCTGTTGCTACTTCTACCATTGCTGCTACTGCTGCTTCTGCTGCTGCTGTTGGAGGGACTGCTTCTGCTACTGTTGGAACTGTTGTTGATGCAGGAGCTTCTTCATAGAACATCTCCACCTGCATGGCTTCAGAAGGCTCTGTGGCCATGCCTTGGGTTGAAGAAGGGATGGGGAAAGAGGAGGCAAGCAGGTTAGTAAGAGTGGTTATGGAGGTGACTAGGGGGCAATTTCATCAGCAATGAGCTTCTTGAGGATAGGAGTGAGATGAGATATGAGGGTATGGAAGAATGCATTGTCTGGGGTTGGAGGGGAAATGACAGATGGTGGTATGAGTTGTTGGATAAGATCTGACATAGGGTTATCTATGTTGTTGGGAGGAGGCAAAGATGGGGAATATGAGGCAGTTTCTGGTGAGGCTATGTTATCTGGAGAATGGTGAGGAGATGACTCATTGAGGAGGTCAAATGTAGGGATGGATAACAGAGAGGATGAGGAAATGTTGGCCAAATGTTGTGGTAGTAGCGAGTTAGGAGGTGCGGGGTTATGAATAGGAGAGGCTGGAGGAGGTGGTGAGGAAACAGCTGGAGAGGCAAGGGGCAGAGTTTCTTCAGCCAAGGAGGGAGTGGTTGTTACCACCCTTGTGTTCTCTGAAGCACCTTCTGATGGCTTGTCCTTGGAGGGCTTAGAGATGGTCCTCTCCCATCTTCCAAAGAGGGCAGATGTGAGCCTCTTAGAAGCATTGATGGACATGGTCTGGGAGACCAGGAGTTCATCAGCTTTTGCCTTCAGAAACAGGCCTAAGACCCGTGCGTAACATACCTCTTACTTATTATTTCTCTTGCTGATGAGATCAAACAATGTCTGTCCCCAATTGATTTTCTTTTTGTTCACCAGAGCAGCCATCACAAGAAACTGCTGCTTGGAGATGTAGTCATGGGCCGTGTGCTTCGCAAACAGCACTTTCCCTACTACATCTGCGAGAAACTTGTATGCGGGCAACAAGTTCTTTTTAAGCAATTTATTAGGGTTTCCGTCGGAGTGACCCATAATAGTTAGCATGTTTGCAAACTCTTCATCATCCAAATCTATTTCATCTTCTCCATTATCGACACCAAAAACTTCAGAAATAATAGAGGGAGAGAGAGTGACCTTTGTCCCACTGATGAGTCCAGACATTTCTTCTTCTGAGGATGTTGATGAAAATGCCCATTCCCTAATTTCAGTTGCATGCAATTTTATTCTGCTTGTCATGAACTGCTTCAGCTTCTGTTCCTCAAATAATTTCAGAATGTCCAGGAAAATCTGATCGGATTGCAGGAACGAATCGAAGTAAATGTCGAAACTCATATCGAACTTCATGCCGACTGATCCACTTGCGGCCATTACTGAAGCTTAGGTTGAATGAGAGTGGAGGTATCATCAACAAAAAACAAGCAATCAAGTGCAGGAGGGGAATTCTTAAAGCGCGGGATTGAGGTCGAAGAAGAAAGCCTATAAAAAGGTTTTCAGAATATGAATCGACAATCTCAGCCCGACGAAATAAAGAAGGGACAATTTTCGTCGTTCTCAGAAAATTGCCAGAAACATTTTTCGTCGTTCTTGGTCGACGAAATTGCTTCAACAAGAGATTTCGTCGATCTCAGGTCGACGAAAATCTCAAGAATAGTTATCAGTTCGTCGATCTCAGGTCGACAAACAGAGATAAATCTATGACCACAGACAGAGCATTAGATTAAATCCTAACCATTTATCATACCAAGCTGATTGATAAAGAACAGATGCTTGGATGAGTCCAATGACTTAGTGAATATATCTGCTCTTTGCAAATCAGTAGAGATAAATTCAAGTTTAATCTTTTGTTTGTCAACACAATCTCTAATGAAATGATGTCTAATGTCTATATGCTTTGTTCTAGAATGTAATACTGGATTTTTGTGCAATTGAAATAACACTTGTATTATCACATAGAATAGTTAAATTATTTAAGTTGATACCATAATCCAGTAGTTGGTTTTGTATCCACAAAATCTGTGAACAGCAACTGCCTGCAGCCATATACTCAGCTTCAGCTATGGATGTTGAAACAGATATTTGCTTTCTACAGAACCAAGATACAAGTCTGTCACCAAAGAACTGACAAGTTACAGAGGTGCTTTTCCTGTCTACTCTGCATCCAGCATAATCAGCATCAGAAAATCCAGTTAATACAAATGCTGATTCTGTTGGATACCAGAGGCCTAAATCTGGATAACCTTTTATATATCTCAAAATCCTTTTTAAGAAAATAAGGTGAGATTCTTTAGGGTTGTCCTAGAACCTAGTACAAAGACATGTGACAAACATAATATCTGGTTTGCTTGCTGTTAAATACAGTAGGGATCCAACAATGGCCCTATACCTGGTCTGATCAACTGGTTTTCCAGATTCATCAGCATCTACAACAGTATTGGCAGCCATGAGATTTTTCATGGCAGAGGCATCATTCATCCCAAACTTCTTAATGAGCTCTTTAGCATATTTAGATTGTGAGATGAAAATCCCTTCAGGGTCTTGTTTCACTTAGAGTCCAAGGAAATATGATAACTCACCCATGCTACTCATCTCAAACCTTGAGTGCATTAAATCAGAAAATCTCTTGCACAATTTGGGATCAGTAGAACCAAAAATTATGGTATCTACATATATTTGCACTAAGAGAATTTTATCATGATGCAACTTTGTAAAAAGAGTTCTATCTACCATGCCTCTAGAAAAACCATTTTCTAAAAGAAAACTGGCTAAGGTCTCATACTAAGCTCTTGGAGCTTGCTTTAAGCCATAGAGAGCCTTATGCAATTTAAAAACATAAGAGGGATGAGATGGAGAGATAAAACCTGGAGGTTGCTCAACATACACCTCTTCTTTGAGTTCTCCATTTAGTAATGCACTTTTCACATCCATCTGGTAGACTTTAAACCTTTTAAATGCTGCATAAGCTAAGAAAATCCTTATAGCTTCTTGTCTGGCAACTGGAGCAAAGGTTTGATCATAATCAATCCCTTCTTTTTGCCTGTATCCTTGAGCAACAAGTCTTGCCTTGTTCCACACTATCACACCTTGGGCATCAAGTTTGTTTCTGAATACCCACTTAGTCCCAATTACTGGATAGCCCTTAGGCCTTGGAACTAAGTCTCAAACTCTACACCTTTCAAACTTGTTGAGTTCTTCTTGCATTGCAATGATCCAGTTTGGATCTTGCTCTGCATCAGATATGGATTGAGGCTCAATTTGAGAGAGAAAGCAGGCAAGCATCACATCAGGGTTGAGTTGATGCCTTGTCTGCACTCCCACTGATATGCCTCAAATCACTTGAGATCTAGGGTGATCCCTAAGTGTGACAAGATCATTAGGTGGAGTTGGTTCAGCATCAGTTATTTGATTTAATTTCTCTTGTGGAATTGTATCAACTGTTGGAGGAAATTGAACTGCTTCCACAGTCTCTTCTTCACTTTTAGCTTCTGATATAACTTGTGGAGAGGGATGTGATTCAACCTTTGAGGTAAGATTTAGATCATCCAAGCTCTCACACAAATTTGGTACCTGCAGATTATTGTTGGTAGAGATGTCTCTCTTCTTGTAAAACATTAGATTCATCAAATTTCACATGCACAGATTCCTCAATTTTTAATGTTGATTTATTAAACACCCTATATGTCTTGCTGACTTGGGAATATCCTAGAAAAATTTCCATTGCAGACTTAGCTTCAAACTTTCTAAGATATTTCTTGTCATTATTGTGAATATAGCATATACATCCAAATACTTTAAAATAGGTTATTATAGGTTTCTTCCCTTTGAGTAGTTCATAAAGAGTCTTAAGCTTTAGTTTATATATTAGACTTCTATTCAGGACATAATTTGCTGTGCTTACTGCCTCTGTCCAATAGGAAAGAGACATGTAAGCATCTGCAAGCGATGTACCTGCAGCTTCAATGAGTGTCCTATTTTTTTTTCAATTACCCCATTTTGTTGAGGAGTTCTAGGAGCTGAGAAACAATGTCTGATACCTTTCTTCTCACAGAAATCTAGCATAAGATGAGATTCAAACTCAGTGTCATGATCACTTCTGATCAATGCAACTTGAGTAGAGTACTCAATCTGTATGTTCTTGAGAAAATCTGTGAGAACCTTAAAAGTATCTGACTTAGTTCTCAAAAAGAAGACCCATGTGAACCTAGAGAAGTCATCTACAATAACTAATGTATAAGACTTTTCTCCTAGACTTTGTACTGCAATAGGGCCAAAAAGTTCCATATGGAGCAAGTACAGGATTCTAGGTGAATCACTCTTATTAATGGATTTGAAGCTAGATTTAGTTTGCTTGCCTAATTGACAAGCCCTGCAGAGGTCTTCCTTCTTGTAGGGGTCAGAAGGTAAATCTCTAACAAGATTGTCCTTAGATAACCTAGCTATATTCTTATGGTTTACATATCCTAGTCTTTTGTGTCATAAGCTAGTTTGAATGCTAACAGAATTGAATACGCAAATTTTAGATTTAGCTGATTCAAAATTTACTAAGTAGATGTTGCCTTGTCTAATTCCTGTTAAAACAGTTGTGTTGTTTAAAGAAATAAGACATAAAGAGTTAGTGAAGCTTACCTGATAACCTGTATCACATAGTTGGCTTACTGATATCAGATTATGCTTAAGATGATTTACATAGGTCACCTTCTTGAATGTGACAGCTCCACAGTTGAAATCTCCATAATCTTCTATCAGTCCAAATCCTGAGTCCCCAAAGATTACTTTAGGTCCAGTCTTGGCTTTATAGTTGATTAAGAATTTCTTGTAACCTGTCATATGTTTAGAGCAACCACTGTCCAGGTACCATCCGTTTTGAGTGACAGGGTTCTCTTCTACCTGCTAAGAAGAAGATTAGTAGTTTTTGACCCAGGTTACCTTGGGTCCTTGTTGTTTAATATAACTGAAACATGAAATAAATGAACATTCAGGTTGATCCTTATAACCTAAAGGATGATACCTTCTAGGAGGTATGATCCACTGACTAAAGGGATTAAAGGATTTATTAGTTTTTAGGTTTCTCTGGTTATGAACTGAGTTTGACAAATTTGAGTGTATTCGTCGACCTGAGTTCGAAGATCTGGGTTGAGTTCTTCGATCTCTGCTTGAAGAATGAATGTATCCATTCTCAGAGCCCCAAAAACGTCGATCTCTGGCCGACGAACCATACCGGTTTTGTCGATCCAAGTTCGAAGAATAGTTTACATTATTATTTGCATTTAGGGTTCGTCGTTCTGAGGTCGACGAACCATACCCAATCCGTCGTTCTGAGTTCGACGAACTGTGCTGAACATAGTTATGTTGTTTATTTTTCTTTTTCTGATTGGTTTTCTTAAGTTCTAGCTGTTTAAGAACTTCATTAACCTTCTCTACCTGTTCAGTTTTTTTTTTTACCATTTTTAGAGATGAAATTAATAGGTTTTGATAATTGATTTTTCTGAATTAGGATTGATTCACTAGATGAGACTCCTAATCGTAGTTTGTTATTGTTAGATCTTGTATTAACTATGCTAGTTATGTTTAACAGTTGTAAACTTCTACCATTCAAGGATTCTTCTAGTTCCTTAGCCTTACTTAATTCAGATTTCAGAAAAACTATTTGTTGATTGGCTAAGATTAATTCTTTAGTTAACTTATCATTTTCAACAATGATTTTGTCTTGTTCTAAAAAATTTTCCCTGAGAAGTTTGATTTCCTTTTCAGATCCTATTAGGTCTAAACACAAGAGTTTAAATTCAGATTGAAATTCTTTAGATTGAAAGTCATATGAAGCAATTACCTGATCCTCTTCAGAGAGGAATTCTTCATCATCTGACTCTTCTGAATCTGATCTGCTACTTCCAGCATCTATTGCCATAAGGCAAACATTCCTTGCCTTTTTCTCTTCTTCATCATCTTCACTGGAGCTGGAGAAGGATGTTTCATCTTCAGTATCACTCCAGGTTTCAGCTACAAAGCCCTTCTCCTTCTTTTTGTACTTGCTGGAGGAGGCCTTGCTATGCTGATGTTTTCTTGAATCCTTCTCTTGCCTTCTGTCCTTCTTTTGGACTTTTGGACATTCTGAGATGAAGTGTCAGGGTTTCCTGCACCGAAAATATATAACCTCTTTAGAAGGGGTCTTGTCATACCTGGGTTTATCTTCATTCTTTGAAGGCTTCCTCCTGAAGTCCTTCCTTGCCATTTTATAGAATCTCTTAGCAAAGAGACTCATAAGATCTTCATTGGCTAGCAAGTAGGGAGATTCTTCTGCAGCTTTGAATGCTAAATTCCGTTCCTTCCTGGTAGGTGTTGAAGCCTTTGGTTTAACTGTAGCTTCTCTTGACTTGATCAATTGCTCATACGATTTGAGATTTCCAAGCAGAGATTCTGTTGAAATTTCAGCCATGCTTCTGGCTTCTCTGATGGGCCAGATTCTGGTGTCCCATGTGCTAGGGAAGCACATGAGGATCTTATCATTTACCTCGGTTAGAGTAATCTCCTTATCCAATGTTCTGAGCTTACTGATGATGGAGCTCAGCCTGTTGTACATTCCTTTCACAGATTCTGCTTCATCTTTCCTGAAATTCTCATATTGAGATATGAGGTTGGATCTTCTATCCTTCCTTTCATCAGCAGAGCCTGCTACCATTTGGTTGAGGGAATCCCAAATGGCTTTGGCAGATGTACATTCAGTAACTTTCTGAAATATATCATCTGACATAGTTTGGGCCAGTATATTCATAGCTCTGGCATCAGCAATCTTGGCTTTCTTATGTGCATCAGTTTGATCTGGAGGAGGTACTGCACTGAGATTTACTAGAGTTGAAGTAGAGGCCACTGGAGCTGGTGGTCCTGTCAAGATGGAATTAAAGATGTCCTCATCAATAGAGTTCATATAAAGCTTGATTTTTGCCTTCAAGATCCCAAACTTTTGCAGGTTGCAAACTGGAGGTCTGGTGCTGGCATAATCCTTGTTTTGTGCCATGATATCATAAAATAAAATCTAATCAAAGAAACTAATAAGACTTATTCAGAGTTTATCCTGAGGATCTTGGTTAATATAGGTATAAGCTTGTATGATCTGATTAACCTCCCTCTGATACCAATTGAAAGAAATGGATAGAGATAACCTCTAATACCAATTGAAAGACAGGGTAAACTCTGATAAACTCTAGAGGGGGGGGGGGTGAATAGAGTTGTTAAAATATTTTTGATTTTTGTGGAATTAAAAAAAACTTTAATAAAATATATTACTATAATATAAGTGTATGAGTGTATAAGTGCAACAAATGAACTAGAGAGAGGATAACTAAGCTACTCAGCAAAATATATCACAGCACAAGCACACAAGAAAATCACAGCCACACAGACAACACAAGAAATTTATAGTGGTTCCCCAAACTTGGGTACATCCACTCTTCTACCACCCTAGGTAGGAATCCACTACAGGTTTTGATCAGGTGACTGCCACCAATGAGCTTTTGATCAGGTGCTCAAAAACCAACCCAAGTCTTTTGGAAGGAGACTTGCAACCAGAATAATTTTGAAGGGAATTAAAACCCTGTACAGAGGTAGGGAAGAGAGGTTGATTTGGACTACTCTTTTCTCAAGCAAAATGAGAGAAGTCTTGAGAGTTCTTCAGATATTGTCAAAGCTCCCTCTGAGATTAACAGCTGTTCAGGAAGGGGGGGTTGCTAGGGTGAAGGTCTTTTGCTATAAGATCAACTCTCTAGGGATCCTTTGACAGATTGAATATTCTTGTCACTTGAGATCCTGGAAACAAAGAAGGAGGGGAATAAAGACTCTTGATTGTGATTGATGTTCTTTCTTCTTCTTCTTTTGAGACAGTTATTTTTTCTCTTTCTTTTTCGTATATTATTCTATATATGCATCAAAGAGTGTGATCCCTTTTTTTGTAATTGGCAGAGATATGATCAGGATGATAGCTGCTTAAAGTTCGAATTCAAAAACCTGCAATAAATGCTCAGTCGAAATCTGGGAAATGAAAACCGGCAAGTATGCTGTCATATATTCTATTCTATGTCTGTCCCAAGATATAAGCAATTAATTCTATGGAAAATATTTACAATCAATGCTGGCAGTAACGACTCGATTTAAAGGATATAAGTGCATTGATTATCCAGGGAAATAACGGCCTATAATAGATATAGAATTAGGAGACATTAAAAGAAAGAATAAATAGCAATATGACTTACAGTTTTCGTCAACCAAAGAACAGCTTTCGTCGATCTGAAATCAGAGATCGTCGACCTCAGAACTGTTTGTCAACCTGAGCTCTGCGAACAACTGCACTGCATAAACTGACGGATTTTGTGCTCTAAGTTCGTCGACATGAGAATCTGATTTTTGTCGACCTCAGAACTTGGTCAAACTGAAGGTGTTGAGATAATAACACATCTGACATTGAGTCATTGAGAGCGTTGAGTCATTGATAGTGTTGAGAGCGTTGAGTGATCTTTGATTCTGAGTAAGCTTTGACTTTGAGTGAACTATGGCGTTGAGACAATTATGGCGCTGAGTGATCTTTGGTGTTAAGAGCATTTAGCGAAACACACACTTCGCAGACCACAGAATTTTTCTTCTAAGACCAAATCGTCGACCTCAGAACTCTTCTCTTTCACTTAGAGTTCGTCGACCTGAGAACAGACTGAGAGAATTTTCTTCTAGGGCTGATTTTGGAGCTGTCTTCAGGCATTTCCTTGATCTTCCATCTACAGGACTGACCTAAGACTAGAAAGACATAAAACTTGACCCTTCTATACAACATGGGTCACACCCTAAGAAGAGAACATAACCCAAATCACCTAGGGGTTCCAACAAATAGTAAGACTCAAAATAATATCGAAATAGAAATAATTATGTTGCGCACTTCTCGACGGTCTTTTCAACGATCAGTGGGATTGTATCAATCGTCTTCCTTCGCGTGTAGACTTGTCTCGACTTCTAGTTGGTCTGTGCACGTCTCGTCGGCATGCTCAACCGTAACAACCAGCTACAATTAGTTGTCTTTCATGATTACTAATAAATAATAGTTGTATATCTTCTATATTTTTTAAATAAAATATTTCAAAAAAAATATGTAAGTAAAATTGAAAATATATTATTGATGTAGGGGTAGGCTAGTGGTGCACAAAACCTACAACGTTAGATGTGAGTGCAAGGGTGACACGTTAATCCAAACCTATATGCGATGCGATGATCAATGTTTCGACAAATGAATATAAGTAACGAAAAATTCAGCACCACACAGATATTAAAATAGAACAAACAAATATTTATTTTGGGCAATATTTTAATGGCTTTCCTCCGCTCGAAGGGCCAAAGCGAAGCGCACGACGAATGTTTCCTCCTGCAAGTTATTAGAGTACCAAAACTAAATTCTACCAATAGGAATCACAGCAAACTATAATAAATCACCAAATGAAAAGGCTGAATCAAAGAGTACAATACTACAAAAACCTCACAAAGTAGAGGGATAAACCGAGGCACTGAAGATTGAGAGGGCCGAATGTGTAGATCGGCGATCAGAGATGGAATCGGTGGCGATACGACTGTGATGGTGGCTGTCCTTGGCAGAAACCGGTGGATCCGGGCACAAATAAGTAGATCCGGGCCTGAGATGGGTAGATCCGCTATTTAGGTGGGATCCGGGCAAAAATGGAAAGTATGAGCGGTGGAAATAATGGATGGGGGCTATAACCCTAGATCTGGACTAATCTAGAATTTTAGGGTTATTAGGATGGTGGATCCATGGAGGGAATTTAAAGGAGTGGCCGACTAGGGTTTATGGAGAATTCCGGGCGGTGGGAAGGGAGGTGGGGGTGGTCGGCTGGCTGAAAGGGAGCGGGGAGTGGTCGGCTGGCTTGAAGCAAGGAGGGGAGGCAGAAGGCACAAAAAAATCAAAAACTTAGAGGAATGAAGAGTACTATTAATTAGTGAACAGTAACTAAAACAGGAAGTGAAGTATTCAGCGGACTGTAGGGGTGATTCTGGGTGGTGGATGGAGGGTTCGAGGTGGGGAAAACGAAGGTGGATGTAGGGATTACCTTGGGGAGGAGTTTGGCGGCCTAGGAGTCGTCACCTAGGGTTCCACGACGTCAGCACCGGGGAGGGATCCCTGGAATCCGGGATTAGAGTTCTCCAAATTCTACAATGGTTTTATTCTGCCCCCTAAATTCCTATTTATAAGAAAAGAAAAGTTAGTGTAAGAAACGAACTAGAAACAAGCCGGAACGGGTATAACTGAAATTTTATTATCAGAAAAAGGTATCTATTACAAAGGTATGGCCTCCCTTATATAGAATGGAGGAGATGGGAGAGAATACAAATACCCAATGTGGGACTAAAAATACAAAAGACATCATCTACAAAGCTAACCGCCAAACCGCCAAGGAGACCGCCTAACCGTGCGGTTAGTAGGAACTAACCACCCGGTCACTACCAGAGAACACGCAGTCGACCACCGAGATCCCAGAGATTAGCCGGCAGGCAGCCCGGCTACCAAACCGCCAGACCGCCCGGCTACCAAACCGCCAGATTAGCCGGGCTGACCGCCCGGCCACCAGACCGCCAGTCTTAGCCGCCTGTCCGCCCAGGTCAATACATCAACACTCCCCCTCAAGCTGGAGCATAGATGTCAATCATGCCTAGCTTGCTGCAAATGTGGAAGAAAGAGGCGGACACAGGTTTTGTGAATATATCTGCCAGCTCTTTCTCCGAGGTAACAAACGGAGTGCAAATCTGGTTCTTCAACACTTCTTCTCGAATGAAGTGACAATCAACCTCTATGTGCTTTGTTCGCTCATGGAATACCGGATTTTTGGAAATGTAGATCGCAGCCTTGTTGTCGCAGAACATGGGAAGAGGATAGTTATAGACCTCTCCTAGATCCAGCATGAGAGCCCGCAACCATTTTAACTCACACGTGGTTGATGCCATGCTACGATATTCTGCTTCCGCACTAGACCTGGAGACGACTGACTGCTTCTTGCTCTTCCAGCTAACCAAGTTTCCTCCAACAAACGTGCAAAATCCGGAAGTCGACTTGCGATCCCCTTTGTCGTCCGTATAGCTAGCGTCGGAGTACGCTTCGACTCTTAGGTGACCGTTTTTCTGAAAGAGAAGACCTTTCCCAGGTGCGGACTTCACATACTCCAATATCCTTAGAGTAGATTGAAGATGACATTCCCTAGGCGACTGCATAAACTGGCTGACCTTTCCCACTGCATAGGAGATGTCTGGTCTGGTCACCGTAAGGTAGATGAGTTTGCCAACAAGACGTCGATACCTCGTAGTATCCAATAGAGGAGGTGATTCGTCTGTCCATGTCTTGTCTTCTCCAGGAGCCATGGGACACCGGGCAGGTTTAGCACCCGTCAACCCTGCCTCTTTCAACAAATCAAGAGCATACTTCCGTTGGGAGAGAACCAAGGAACCCGGTTTCCGAGAGATTTCAATTCCCAAGAAGTATTTTGGAGAGCCCATATCCTTTGTGACTAGGTGTTGGCGGAGATGGACCTTCATCAAGGCTACACCAGCTTGATCGTCGCCAGTGAGAAGAATATCGTCCACGTAAACAGCTAGCACAACCAGACCCGAAGATGTCTTGCGAATGAACAAGGAGTGATCAGCCGAACTCCTGGTGAAACCGATAGCCCCAACGATGCTACTGAACTTATCGAACCACGCCCTGGGACTTTGCTTTAGGCCATAGATGGCCTACTTCAACCGGCATACTTAAGTCTCCCCCTGAGCAACATACCTAGGAGGTTGCTCCATGTAGACGTCCTCGTGAAGGTCACCATAAAGGAAGGCATTCTTGACGTCCAACTACGAAATAGGCCAATCCTTGTTGACCGCCACCGATAAAAGGACCCGAATGGTGCTGAGGCGAGCGACTGGCGAGAACGTGTCAAAGTAATCAACACCATAGGTCTGAGTAAACCCTTTTGCAACAAGACGGGCTTTGTACCGGTCCACACTGCCATCAGGACGGAACTTGACAACAAACACCCAGCGACAACCAACCACATCCGTGCCAAAAGGAGGAGGCACAAGGGTCCAAGTGCCCCGGTCAGAGAGAGTAGCAATCTCGTCATCCATGACAGCCTTCCAGTGAGGAATATCAAGGGCTTCCTGGTAGGTGCGAGGTGTGGTAGTCGCGGAGATGGCTAGGGCGAAGTCCCTGCGAGAAGGTGTTAGCTGATCATAAGAAATAATAGCTGCCAGCGAGTGCTGGGTGCACGTCCGAACCCCTTTGCGAAGGGCAATGGGCAGCTCCAGGTCCTCGAGTTCCTCAGTCGCCGGTGCATCCGTGGCGGAGATAGCTGGCCTGGGAGAAGAGAGAGACGACCGAGGGGACGAGGGAGAAGGATCATGATCTAGAGAAGGAGCGGCTGGTGGAGGTGGTGAAGGAGGAAGCTCAAGAGGAGTGGATGTGGTGGAGAGAATGGGTGGAGAGGTCGAGTCGGTAGGAGAAAGAGGGAGGTTCGATCCATCGACCTGTGGGAGATCAGAAGAGAAGTAGGCGGCATTCTCAAAGAATGTCACATCCGCCGAGACGAACTGCTTGCGATGAACAGGGTCAAAGCAGCAGTAACCTTTTTGAGTTGTGGAGTAACCCAAAAAGATACACTTCGTAGCACGAGGGGACAATTTGTCGCGAGTTGCGGCAGGGCTATGAACAAAGGCAGTGCATCCAAAAATGCGGAGTGTTAAGGGAAAGGGGTCCTTGGAGGGATAGAGGATGGAAAAAGGGGTTTTGCCTTTGAGGACGGTAGAGGGAATGCGATTGATGAGGTAGCAGGAGATGAGGACCGCGTAGCCCCAATAGCTACGAGGAACATGCATCTGCGTCATGAGAGTGCGAGCGACATCGAGGAGGTGACGGTTTTTACGTTCCGCCACCCCATTTTGCTGGGATGTATAGACGCAGCTAGTTTGATGAATGATGCCATGTTGCGTACAGAAAGAAGCGAAATCACTACTCAGATATTCTTTTGCATTATCAGAGCGAAAAATTTTGACAGAAGCATCAAATTGATTTCTAATCATATAATAAAATGAAGTCCATACAGAAAAAAGTTCGGAGCGATCCTTTAATAGATACACCCACGTACAGCGAGAATAATCATCAATAAAAGTTACAAAATAGGAACTTCCACGCCCGATGGTGAGGGTAGGGGAAGGTCCCCAGACATCCGAGTGAATAAGGTCGAAGGGCTTGGAAGAGCCACGACCTTGCTTAGGAGGAAAGGGGGAACGGTGATGCTTGCCCAGTTGACAGGCATCACAGTGGAGAGGAGAGTCCTGCTGAGGGAGGTGAGGAAACAGCTGGTGGATGAGACGCGAGGGAGGATGCCCCAGGCGAAGGTGCCACTGAAGAAGATCTGTAGAAGCGGGAGAGAAGACGGTAAGAGCAGATACATCATCAAGGAAGTAGAGACCGCCCCTCTCAGTCCCAGTAGCAAACGTCCGCTTGGAGTCCGGGTCCTGAAACGAACAAGAAGAAGGAGTAAATGTTACCGAACACTGAAGTTGCTTGCAAAGAGAAGTAACCGACAATAAATTGCACGGAAACTTGGGCACATAAAGAGTATCCGCCAGGCGAAGGGACGGAGTAACTTGAACCATGCCCGTTCCATGCACCGGAGAGGGAGAACCATCCGCAACGAGAACAGGGGGCAACCGATCATGTGTTTCTAGGAGAGAAAAACACTGAGGATTGCCCGTCATATGATTAGTGGCGCCAGAGTCGATTAGCCATTTACCTTGGGTAACCACGTGGGCACTACCTGAAGTCGTGGCCACGGAGGCAGATGGCTTGGAAGAAGGAGGAGTATCACCAGCGGGATGAAGATGCGGATGCTTTGTCCAGCAGCGGTCAACCAAGTGTCCTGGGCGGCCACAATGAGTACAGAGGTAGCGAGAAGGGCCACGCCCTCCAGAGTGGTTACCACGACCACTAAATCCACCACGATGAGCCTGGTGGGCATAGGCATCCGTAGCCGGAGGAGCGGCAAGCAAGGGGTGTTGGAGCAGAGAGGTAACAACGGCGATGCGGGCAGCAGTAGCATCCAGGGTAGGAGACTCGGCCTCGCCAAGAATTTGCTGCCGGATCATATCATATGAGTCCGGAAGCCGCAGAAGGTAACAGACCACTAGGAGCTCCTGGAAGTGCTTCAGCTGAGTGGCCACATCCGTCGAGAGAGGACGATTTTGTAGAATCTCAGCTCCAAGGGCTTGGACTTGTTGGTAAGCTGCAGGAGGGGACATGGACTGGCGAGCAAAGAGATCCGCGTAAAGGGTATAGATGCGAGATGTTTGTCCCCCCTTGGAGTAGAGAGAGGCCAAGTGATTCCAAGTTTGTTTTACCGTCTCATCGTGACGGATGACAGGAAGACATTCATCAGACAAGCTGTTCGCCAGCCAAGTACGAACCAGCGCATCATTCGCATCCTAGTCAGTAAACTGGGCAGAGTCCGCAGGCGGAGGGTCATCGGTAAGATGATGACGCTTGCGCTGAGAGCGGAGAAGAAAAGTGAAGGAGACACTCCAGTCGGGATAATTGGGCCCCAACAGCTTAGAGACGGTGCCAAGATTCCCGGAAGCAGGAGGAGGAGGAGGAGGCGGTGGAACAACGACAGTAGACGAGGTGGAACCATCAAAATTGGTCATCCTGGAAGAGAGGTCGCGCGGTTAAGAGGAGAGACCGCAGCGGTCAGAGAAGGAAGAGAGGAGTTCGCAGCGGTCACAATTAGACCAGTGGCAAGTAATGCCACGACCAAGCGGCGAAGCACAAGAGGAGAAGCCGCACGGGTAACAAGGGAAACCAGGCGGGAAGAAGAAGAAGCCGCGCGGATAGAGAGATCAAGAAGACCGCGCGAACAAAAAAACAAACCGAGGCGGGCAGAGAGGCCGCCTAAACAAGTCAGAACTCGGGCGAACAGAGAGAAATCGCGCGGATAGGAAGAAAAAGATCTGCAGCGGTCACGATGGCAAACACCAGCGGCCAGAGAAGCCACGACCAAGCCGCAGAACCAAACAAAGGGAGAGAAGTCAGGCGGCTAGCAGACAGACCGCGCGAACAGAAGAGGAGGATAGAAGAATCCACTGGAGAAGAGAGCTCGCGCGAGCTGAAAGACAGGCCGCGGAGAGTAGACAGAGGTCGGACGGACAGAAGAAAACACAATCAGGAGGACTAGATTGGGTCCTCTGATACCATGTAAGAAACGAACTAGAAACAAGCCGGAACGGGTATAACTGAAATTTTATTATCAGAAAAAGGTATCTATTACAAAGGTATGGCCTCCCTTATATAGAATGGAGGAGATGGGAGAGAATACAAATACCCAATGTGGGACTAAAAATACAAAAGACATCATCTACAAAGCTAACCGCCAAACCGCCAAGGAGACCGCCTAACCGTGCGGTTAGTAGGAACTAACCGCCCGGTCACTACCAGAGAACACGCAGCCGACCACCGAGATCCCAGAGATTAGCCGGCAGGCAGCCCGGCTACCAAACCGCCAGACCGCCCGGCTACCAAACCGCCAGATTAGCCGGGCTGACCGCCCGACCACCAAACCGCCAGTCTTAGCCGCCTGTCCGCCCAGGTCAATACATCAACAGTTAGGACTTCCCAAACAACGACTATGATTGGTGGTGTGTTCGGACCTTAAAATACATCAATAATAAACGGAAAAAATTAACTAATATAGTTTTTTTTGACTCGTGACGATGTACCGGACGCAACCGCGGAGTCCGATCGACGACCCGATCAAGTCTTCCTGCGTGAATAAATGAATGTGGGTCCCGCCTTGCGGTGAACCCCTCAAGGTGCATGATTCAATGGATTCCCATCAACTCCCCGACTGAAAAGCCTTCATCTCCGATGAATGGAGATGATTGTACTAAGTTCGAAGTCCAGGGGTGAGTCGATCAAGCTCTACTAGTAGTATCCAAGTATCGTCCGCGTCGGGGCGGCTCTGCCAATGTTCCAAGTAGCGACATCGTTGTCCGTCCGTGGTGGGAATAAACTGATGGGATCTGATCTATGTGATGCACTCATCTCTCATCTCTCGAAGGGTGGGTCCTGGTGCGATCGGTGGTGCCTGCGGTGAAATCACAGAGGACGAGTTCCCAGGTGGGTGGATGTTAATAGTGGGTGGAATGGGGTGGCCATTAGACGGTGAGGACGTTTTAGTGTGGTACGGTAACGATAGTGGGGGTGGGGGTGGCTCAGCATCTCCACTGCTCGGGTCCACATACTCATGAGGTTCATAGTATGGAGTCAGATCCTCAACATTCAACACTGGGTGAATTCCAATACTAGCCGGGACATCGAGCCGATAGACATTTGTCCCAATACGACTAATAACAGAGTACATACCCATTCGTCTGACTCTTAACTTCTTGGCAGGCCCCGAAGGAAGCCTCTCTGGGCGAATTCATACCATTACCTTTTCGCCTTCAGTAAATGTTTGTTCTCGCCTTCGATTATCTGCATGGGCTTTATAATTTTCATTGCTTGTTATTATTCGTCGGCGAACCAACTCATGCAACTCATGCAAATACTGTGCAAATGACTAAACAGACTCACTAGAGCACATACGCCAACTACCATCCTTCTTGATTTCTTAATGGGAAGGCTCTAGTGGCTGCGGGGGTCCACTGAAACTCTCCCTTCTTGAGACAGCTCGTAAAGCGGGCCATGATCGTACTAAACCCCTGGAAAAACCTCCTATAGAAGGTGTCAAGTCCATGATAGCTTCGAGCCTCGTGAATATTCGCAGGCACAGGCCAATCCCTAATGGATTTGACCTTCTGGGGATCTACAGATACTCCAGTAGATGATATAATAAACCCTAAAAAGTGAACAGACTCGGAAAGGAACGAATATTTCTTCAGATTCACATACAGTTTCTCTTGGCGGAGGGTGTCAAAGAGAAGTCTCAGATGATCGAGGTGGGTAGCCTGAGTCTGGCTATAGACCAATATGTCATCGAAGTATACTACCAGAAACTTGCCTATGTAGGGTCGCAACACCTGCGTCATAACTCGCATAAACGTGTAAGGGGCGTTAGATAGCCTAAATGACATGACTAGCCACTCGTACAGACCATCATTGGCCTTAAAGGCTGTCTTCAACTCGTCTCCCTCACGAACTCGTATCTGATGGTACCCACTGCGGAGGTCGATCTTAGAAAAGATTTGGGCACCAGACATAGTATCTAGAAGGTCGTCAAGTCGTGGAATCGGGAAACGATATTTGACCGTGATTTTTTTAATGACGCGACTATCAATGCACATACGCCAACTACCATCCTTCTTAGGGGTAAGAAGGGCGGGGACCGCACACGGACTCATACTCTTGCGAATCAACTACTTCCGGAGAAGCTCATCGACCTGCCGCTTGAGCTCAACGTGCTCATCTGGGTGCATACGGTAATGGGGCAAGTTCGGGAGGGAAGCCCCCGAGACTAAATCAATAGCATGCTGAATGTCCCGTGGAGGTGACAGCTCGTCGGGGAGCTCGTCAGGCATGATGTCCGCAAACTCGCCTAGAAGGGGATGCACCGCGGGTGGGTGGTCAACATGGGTGTCCTCAGTGGCCTGAGTAGCGGCAACAACGTAAATAGTATCTGACTCAATACTATCTCGCAAAAACTCACCTCACCGCAGAATATGCAGCGGCCTCGAGGCGCTCGTACTCATAGATGGCTTTACCATACCCTTGGACTTATCTCAGGGCTGGGTGGGCGTCAACGTAATCTTCCGCCCCTTATCATAAAAGACATGCGTGTTCGAGCGACCGAAGCACGTGACATCTCGATCAAATAGCCAGGGGCGGCCAAGCAATACAGAGGCGACGTCCATCAGAATAACATCGCACCAGACCTTATCCTGAAAGGATGCAATAGTAATTGGGACTAGGCAACGCTGGGTGACCTGAATCACCATCTTGTCTACCCAGACCACACGATATGGGTGGGGGTGAGGCCCTGCCTTCACCTGCATACGGTCAAGCCCCTTCTAGGCCACGATGTTCACACAACTCCCACTATCGATAGCCAACTTGCAGGGCCCGCCTGCACTAGGGAAGTATGTGTAAAAGATGGTTGTGCGTCACCAATCCTCATCTACACGAGGGGTGTGTAGGAGGCGTCTAATCACTCCCACCTCTAATGATCTCTCGGCGTCACTCTTCCAGCCTTCCTCGACAGTGGCCTTGACTTCTTCCGTACCCTCCTCTTCTTCCTCTAAATCCTGCTCCTCGCACTCAACTAGCAGGTTCCGCGTGGAGCACTGCGCTGCCATGTGTCCCCTACCAGAACATCGATAACACACAATACCCCCAAACCGCGGGTCATCAGTGGCTATTGCTTTGCCCTTCGCATCCGCGTGGATACGTGAGGGGTGCATCCGCGGTGGTCTGGGGAGGAGCGGGTTTCCTAAAAGTCGAGGACTCGGTCCGAGAAGTGAACTGCCTCGTGCTAGAAGATCGGAGGTACTGCTCGTACTTAAGAGCGAGTTGAAATATCTGGTCAACGGTCTCTAGGCGATGTGGAATCAACTCTCGCCGAATCTCAGAACGAATGCCCACCTTGAATCGGGAGGCGGTGGCGATTGGCTCCTCCGAGACGTCACTCCTAACAACTAGCTCGTCTAAGCGAGCCATGTACTCAGCGACAGTAAGGGACCCCTGCTGTAAGTTCTGTAACTTCTCAAATAACTGGTCTCGGTAGGAGGCGGGGAGGTATTTCTCGCTCAACCTTTGCTTCATCTCCCCCCATCTGGAGTTGAGGTAATACCCATCTCGCTCCAACGCTCTCTTGACGCTAATCCAGAACACCTTAGCCTGGCCAATCAACTTCATTTTTGCAAAGCGGACACAACGCTCGTCACTCATATCATACTAATCGAAGTAATGGTCCATGTCTATGAGCCAATCGTTGAAGGCTTTCGGATCTAGGCGACCATCGAACGAAGGGGCATCGAGTCGGATGCGATGAGTGATGTCATGGTGGTGGCCTCCTCTCCGTGGGTCAGGATGATCCTCGGGGTAATCATCATGGGCGTATTCGTATCGAGTGGGTGGGAGACTACGCTCTCTCCGACTCGGGGGATAATATTCATCGTGGTGATGGTCACGACGACCTTGTGGGGGCACGCGATCTCTGGGGTCAGGCTGAGGCTGACGTGGCATATGATACTCATCACGCTGATGGGGAAGTCTATCCCACGCCGGAACTTGCCTATGATCTTTCACAAAATCAGGATTTCGCCTTATCGGCGGGATTGAGGCTCGATGAGGAATATCACGACGGTGGTGGTCTGCTAGAGGCGGACCATCCCTCAGACGTTGGCTCTGACGTGGAGGAGTATCAGGGTCGTCCTCAAGTGACTCGTCATGATGTGTCGGGGTGTCCCTGGTATTCTTTAAGTGCTCTAAGCGAAGGTTCACCTCGGCAAGATCATGACGCACATCGTTGAACTGGGCACCTAATGCGTCAAAATGGTCTAGGACATGGCATTGGAATTCAGCAAAAGCGGCACCAAAATTCGAGCTTGTCGGGCGATCATCAGTGACTTGAGGCTCTACCATGCTTTCTCTAAATGTCCTACCACTACGGAACATGCAAATGACCTAACCTTGCCTCTGATACCAAAAGATCTAGGGGTAGGCTAGTGGTGCACAAAACCTACAACGCTAGGTGTGAGTGCAAGGGTGACACGCTAATCCAAACCTATATGCGATGATCAATGTTTCGACAAAAGAATATAAACAACGAAAAATTCAGCACCACACAGATATTAACTTAGGGGAATGAACAGTAATATTAATTAGTGAACAGTAACTGAAACAGGAAGTGGAGTATTCAGCGGGCTGTAGGGTGATTCCGGGTGGTGGATGGGGGGTTCGAGGTGGGGAAAACAAAGGTGGAGGTAGGGATTACCTTGGGGAGGAGTTTGGAGACCTAGGAGTCGTCACCTAGGGTTCCACGATGTCAGCACCGGAGAGGGATCGCTGGAATCCGGGATTAGAGTTCTCCAAATTCTATAATGGTTCCATTCAGTCCCCTAGACTCCTATTTATAAGAAAAGAAAAACTAGGGCTTCTCCATCAACGACTATGATTGGCCGGTGGGTTCGACCCTTAAAATACATCAATAATAAACTTAAAAAAATAAACTAATATAGTTTTTTGACTCGTGGCGATGTCCCGGACACAATTGCGGAGTCCGATCGGCGACCCGATCAAGTCTTCCTGCGCGAATAAATGAACCTGAGTCCTGTCTTGCGGCGAAACCCTCCAGGTGCATGATTAGGCCATTTGCTTGCTCCGTAGTGGTAGGACATTTAGATAAAGCATGGTAGAGCCTCAAGTCACCGACGACCGCCCGACGAGCTCGAATTCGGGCGCCGCTTTTGAATTCCAATGCCTTGTCCTAGACTGTTTTGACGCATTAGGTGCCCAATTAAATGATGTGCGTCATGATCTTGCCGAGGTGAACCTTCACTTAGAGCACTTAAAGAATACCAAGGACACCCCGACACAGCGTGACGAGTCACTTGAGGATGACCCTGATGCTCCTCCACGTTAGGGCCAACGTCCGAGGGATGGTCCGCCTCCAGCAGACTGCCACCGTCGTGATATTCCTCAACGAGTCCAATCCCACCGGTAAGGCGAAATCCTGATTTTGTGATAGATCATAGGCAAGTTTCGGTGTGGGATAGACTTCCCCATCAGCGTGATGAGTACCATATGACATGTCGGCCTCAGCCTGACCCCAGAGATTGTGTGTCCCTACACGATCGCCGTGACCATCACCACGATGAATATTATCCCCCGGGTCGGAGAGAGTGTGGTCCCCCGCCCACTCGATACGACTACGCCCATGATGATTACCCCAAGGATTATCTGTACCCAAGAAGAGGAGGCCACCACCATGACATCACTCGTCGCATATGACTTGACGTCCCTTCGTTCGATGGTCACCTAGATCCGAAAGCCTTCAACGATTGGATCTTAAACATGAACCACTACTTCGAGTGGTATGACATGAATGACGAGCGTTGTGTCCACTTTGTAAAAATGAAGCTGATTGGACAGGCTAAGGTGTTCTGGATGGACAGGCTAAGGTGCTCTGGATTAGCGTCGAGAGTGCGTTGGAGCGAGATGGGTAATACCCCATCACCAGATGGGGGGAGTTGAAGCAATGGTTGAGCGAGAAATACCTCCCCGCCTCCTACTGAGACCAGTTATTTGAGCAGTTACAGAACTTACGGCAGGGGTCCCTTACTGTCGCTGAGTACATGGCTCACTTCGACGAGCTAGTTGTTAGGAGTGATGTCTCGGAGGAGCCTATCACCACCGCCTCCCGATTCAAGGCGGGCCTTCGTTCTGAGATTCGGCGAGAGTTGATTCAACATTGCCTAGAGACCGTCGAACAGATATTTCAGCTCGCTCTTGAGTACGAGCAGTACCTCTGATCTTCTAGCACGAGGCAGTTCACTTCTCAGATCGAGTCCTCGACTTTTAGGAAACCCGCTCCGCCCCAGACCACCACGACTGCACCCTTATGTATCCCCACTGATGCGAAGGGCAAAGCCTTAGCCACTGATGGCCTGCGGTCTAGGGGTATTGTGCGTTATCGATGCTCTGGCAGGGGACACATGGCGGCGCAGTGCCCCATGTGGAACTTGCTAGTTGAGGGCGACGAGCAGGATTTAGAGGAAGAAGAGGAGGGTACGAAAGAAGTCAAGGCCACTGTCGAGAAAGGCTGGGAGAGTGACGCCAAGAGATCTTTAGAGGTGGGAGTGATTAGACGGCTCCTACACACCCCTCGTGTAGATGAGGATTGACGACGCAACACCATCTTTTACACATACTTCCCTAGTGCAGGTGGGCCCTTCAAGTTGGCTATCGACAATGAGAGTTATGTGAACATCGTGGACCAGAAGGGGCTTGACCGTATGCAGGTGAAGGCAGAGCCTCACCCCCACTCATATCGTGTCGTCTGGGTAGACAAGATGATGATTCAGGTCACCCAGTGTTGCCTAGTCCCGATTACTATTGCATCCTTTCAGGATAAGGTCTGGTGCGGATCTATTTCGATGGACGTCGCTCATGTATTGCTTGGCCGCCCCTGGCTATTTGATCGAGATGTCACATGCTTCGGCCGCTCGAACACATGTTTCTTTTATGACAAGGGGCGGAAGATTACGTTTGACGCCCACCCAGTCCCGAGATAAGTCCAAGGGTGTGGTAGAGCCATCTGTGAGTACGAGCACCTCAAGGCCGCTACATATTCTGCGGCGAGGTGAGTTTTTGCGAGTTAGTATTGAGTCAGATATTATTTACGTTGTTGTCGCTACTCAGGCCACTAAGGACACCCATGTTGACCACCCACCTGCGGTGCGTCCCCTTCTAGGCGAGTTTGAGGACATCATGCCTGACGAGCTCCTCGACGAGCTGCCACCTCCACAGGAAATTCAGCATGCTATTGATTTAGTCCCGGGGGCTTCCTTCCTGAACCAGCCCCATTACCGTATACACCCATATGAGCACGCTGAGCTCAAGCGGCAGGTCGATGAGCTTATCCCGAAGGAGTTCAGCTCATGTATTGCTTGGCTGCCCCTTGCTATTTGATCGAGATGTCACGTGCTTCGGCCGCTCGAACACGTGTTTCTTTTATGACAAGGGGCGGAAGATTACGTTTGACGCCCACCCAGTCCCGAGATAAGTCCAAGGGTGTGGTAGAGCCATCTGTGAGTATGAGCGCCTCGAGGCCGCTGTATATTCTGCGGCGAGGTGAGTTTTTGCGAGATAGTATTGAGTCAGATATTATTTACGTTGTTGCCGCTACTCAGGCCACTGAGGACACCCATGTTGACCACCCACCTGCGGTGCGTCCCCTTCTAGGCGAGTTTGAGGACATCATGCCTGACGAGCTCCTCGACGAGCTGCCACCTCCACAGGAAATTCAGCATGCTATTGATTTAGTCCCGGGGGCTCCCCTCCTGAACCAGCCCCATTACCGTATGCACCCAGATGAGCACGCTGAGCTCAAGCGACAGGTCGATGAGCTTATCCCGAAGGAGTTCATTCGCGAGGGTATGAGTCCGTGTGCAGTCCCCGCCCTTCATACCCCTAAGAAGGACGGTAGTTGGCGTATGTGCATCGATAGTCGCGCCATTAATAAAATCATGGTTAAATATCGTTTCCCGATTCCATGACTCGACGACCTTCTGGATACTATGTCCGATGCCCAGATCTTTTCTAAGATCGACCTCCGCAGTGGGTACCATCAGATACGAGTTCGTGAGGGAGACGAGTGGAAGACAACCTTTAAGACCAAGGATGGTCTTTATGAGTGGCTAGTCATGCCATTTGGGCTATCTAACACCCCTATCACGTTTATGCGAGTTATGACGCAGGTGTTGCGGCCCTACATGGGCAAGTTTCTGGTAGTATACTTCGATGACATACTGGTCTATAGCTAAACTCAGGCTGCCCACCTCGATCATCTGAGACTTATCTTTGGCACCTCTACCAAGAGAAACTGTATGTGAACCTGAAGAAGTGCTCGTTCATTTCCGAGTCTGTTCACTTTTTAGGGTTTATTATATCGTCTACTAGAGTATCCGTAGATCCCGAGATGGTCAAATCCATTCGGGATTGGCCTGTGCCTGCGAATATTCACGAGGCTCAAAGCTTTCATGGACTTGCCACCTTCTATATGAGGTTTGTCCAAGGGTTTAGTACGATCATGGCCCCATTTACAAGCTGTCTCAAGAAGGGAGAGTTTAAGTGGACCCCGCAGCCACTAGAGCCTTCAAAGAAATTAAGGAGAGACTGACGACGACTCCTGTCTTATGATTACCGGACTTTAGCCGTGCCTTTGAGGTCGCATGAGATGCGTCAGGAGTCAGTATAGGTGGCGTATTGATTTAGGAGGAATACCCAGTTTCTTACTTAAGTGAGAGGCTGAATGAAGCTAAGCAGAAATACTCGAATTATGATCGAGAATTTTATGCCATAGTCCAGTCTCTGCGTTATTGGAGACACTATCTCCTTCCCCGGGAGTTTGTGTTATATTCCGACCACCAGGCGCTACGCTACCTCGACTCTCAACTCAAGCTGGGACACCAGCATGCGAAGTGGGTCAAATATCTGCAGGACTTTTCATTATGTTCTCAAGCACCGAGCTGGTGTTGAGAATAAGCCAGCTGATGCGTTGAGTCTCCGCGTATCCCTATTATAGACGATGACTGCGAGCGTAGAGGGACTGGAGAGATTGATACCGGACTATCTGGCGTGCCCTGATTTTGACGAGATTTACACCGCCCTGTCCCGAGACCCACCCAACCCTGTTGAGGGGTATCAGATCTATGAGGGATATCTGTACCGGGGCTCCCGCCTGTGCATTCCCCAGACATCTTACCGTGATTATTTGATTTGGGAGCTGCACGCGGGCGGGGCTGCGATCCACTTTGGGCGAGATAAATCCATAGCCATTGTCGAGGATCGCCTCTACTTGCCCGACCTTAAGAAGGACGTAGCTCGCGTTGTTCTCCACTGTCGTATCTGTCAGACGACAATGGGCACTAAGCAGAATACGGGTCTGTACACACCTTGCGTTTTTCGCCACTGTCGTATCTGCCAGATAGCAAAGGGCACTAAGCAGAATACAGGTCTGTACACGTCTTTACCTGTCCCACACTGCCCTTGGGAGGACATTAACATGGATATTGTTCTCTGACTTTCCCGTACCTTACAGAAACACGACTCCATCTTCGTGGTGGTCGATCGGTTTTCGATGATGGGGAACTTCATTGCCTGCCGCAAAACGGCAGATACGACTCACGTTGCATCTATATTCATGTGGGATGTCTTCCGACTGCATGGCCTGCCCAAGTCGATCGTGTCAGACCGCGATGTGAGATTTATGAGCTATTTCTGGAAGATCCTGTGACATAAGATGTGCACTATTCTTAGGTTCTCCTTTGCAAATCACCCACAGACGGACGGACAGACTGAGACAGTGAATCGGAGTTTAGGGAATCTTTTGCGCTGTCTAGTAGGAAAGCATGTGGGTAATTGGGACTTAGATCTTCCTGTTGTAGAGTTTGGCTACGATATCTCTGTCAATAGGTCTACCGGGTTGAGTCCATTTCATGTAGTATCAGGATATGATCCTAGGAAGCCTATAGACCTCGTCCCGAGTCTTTTAGAGTCGCGCCCTAGTGAGTCTGCTTAGTCATTTGCACAACATTTGCATGAGTTGCATTAGTTGGTTCGCCGACGAATAATAACATGCAATGAAAATTCTAAAGCCCATGCAGATAATCGAAGGCGAGAACAAATATTTACTGAAGTCAAAAAGGTAATGGTACAAATCCGCCCAGAGAGGCTCCCTTCGAGGCTTGCCAAGAAGTTAAGCGCCACGCGAATGAGTCTGTACTCTGTTATTAGCCGTATTGGGACAAATGCATACCGGATCGATATTTCGACTAGTATGAGAATTCACCCAGTGTTTAATGTTGAGGATCTGACTCTATAATACGAACCTCATGAGTATGTGGACCCGAGCAGTGGAGATATCGAGCCACCCCCACCCCCACTATCGTTACCGTACCACCCTCATACGTCCTCACTGTCTGATGGCCACCCCAGTCCACCTACTATTGACATCCACCCACCTGGGAACTCTTCCTCTTTGGTTTCACCGCAGGCACCACCGATCGCACCAGGACCCACCCTTCGAGAGATGAGAGATGAGTGCATCACAGAGATCAGATCTCATCAGTTTGTTCCCACCACGGACGGACCACGATGCCGCTACTTGGTACACTGGCAGGACCGCCCCGACGCGGACGATACTTGGATACTACCAGCAGAGCTTGATCGACTCGCCACTGGACTTCGACCTCAGTACGATCATCTCCATTCATCGAAGATGAAGGCTTTTCAGTCAGGGGGAGTTGAGGAGAATCCATCGAATCATGCACTTGGAGGGGTTTGCCGCAAGGCGGGACCCACGTTCATTTATTCGCGCAGGAAGACTTGATCGGGTCGTCGATCGGACTCCGCGGTTGCGTACGGGACGTCGCTGCGAGTCAAAAAACTATATTAGTTTATTTTTTTCATTTTATTATTGATGTATTTAAGGGCCGAACCCACCTGCCAATCATAGCCGTTGATGGCGAAGCCTAACTTTTCTTTTCTTATAAATAGGAGTCTAGGGGGGCTGAATGGAACCATTGTAGAATTTGGAGAAATCTAATCCCGGATTCCAGCGATCCTTCTCGGAGCCGATGTCGTGGAACCCTAGGTGACGACTCATAGGCCGCCAAACTCCTCCCTAAGGTAATCCCTATCTCCACCTTCGTTTTCCCCACCTCGAACCCTCCATCCACCACCCGAAATTACCCCTACAGTCCGCTGAATACTCCACTTCCTGTTTTATTTACTACTCACTAATTAATATTACTGTTCATTCCCCTAAGTTTTTATTTTCCCGTGTCTTCCGCCTCCCCTCCTTGCTACAGGCCAGCCGACCACTCCCCGCTCCCTTTCAGCCAGTTGACCACCCCCACCTCCCTTCCCACCGCCCGGAATTCTCCATAAACCCTAGTTGGCCACTCTTTTAAATTCCCTCCGTGGATCCATCCTAATAACCCTAAAATTCTAGATCAGTCCAGATCTAGGGTTATAGCCCCCGATCTGTTATTTCAACCGCTCATACTTTCCATTTTGCCCGGATCCGCCCCTAAATAACGGATCTACCCATCCCCGGACCGGATCTACTTATTCGTGGTCGGATCCACCGTTTTATTGCCCGTTTTCGCCAAGGACAGCCACCGTCACCGTCGCCTCTCCACCGGTTCCATCTCCGATCGCCGATCTACACATCCGGCCCTCCCAATCTTCAGTGTCTCGGTTCAGCCCTCTACTTTGTGAGGTTTTTGTAGTATTGTACTCTTTGATTCAGCATTTTCATTTGGTGATTTATTATAGTTTGCTGCGATTCCTGTTGGTAGAATTTTGTTTTGGTACTCTAATAACTTGCAGGAAGAAACATTCGTCGCGCGCTTCGCTTTGGCCTTCCAAGCGGAGGAAAGTCATTAAAATATTGCCCAAAATAAATATTTGCTTGTTCTATTTTAATATCCGTATGGTGCTGAATTTTTTGTTGCTTATATTAATATGTCGAAATATTGATCATCACATCACATATAGGTTTGGATTAGCGTGTCACCCTTGCACTCACACTTAGTGTTGTAGGTTTTGTGCACCACTAGCCTACCCCTACATCATTTTCGACTTAGTTGGTGATGAGAGCGCTGGTGAAGGCCTCTTATCTAGGAGGTTTAGAGATCGAGCCCCGACCTCAACAACCTGCCGCATGGTGGTGACTCCATGACGGAGAGCTGGTTGGGGTGTACGGGTCGCGACCCTGATGAAAGCCGTCTGGTGCTAACTCCAGGTGGGCCCCCTGTTGGTACTCCAGGGTGGCGGACCGGTGTGACGTCTGTCCCGCATCAATTTTATAACTGTGTAAAAATCAAAAGTGCAATGCAAAAATTGACTTCAAACCGCATCAATGTCAAATCATACCACACGGTTTTTATGCGGTGAAGTTTTGTTTGGTTCAAAATTGACCACCTTTAGTGCGATTGCGGTTTGGATTCAAACTGCACAAACTTCACTCGTGATAGTAAGTATAAATATTCTAAATAAATTATAAAATAATAATAATAAACAGGTTGCGGTTCGGTTCTTCTTGGTCCGGTTTGGATCGGGTCTAAAAATCTTGAAATCGCTTGAGACATGTATGTTGCGGTTCCGGTCCGGATAATAAAATGTAAGAACCACACCCAGACCAATGTGTTCACGGTACCAAAATTCAAACCGGAACCCGAATAATTTGCGAACTGTTCGGTTTGGTTCTTTACGGTTCCGGTTTGGTTCCCGTTCGGTTTGCGGTTTTCGGTTTTAAGTGACAGCTCTATCCCCCACGACAAATGTCGCCCCCCCCCCCTGCCAAATGTCGCCCCGCACGCCAAATGTTGCCACCCACGATAAATGTCGCCCCACAACAAATGTCGCTCCTCCGCCGAATGCCCCCCGGGCCGAATGCCTCCCGTGCCGAAGGCCCGTGCCTGTCACTCATGTGTGTGTATATATATATTCTAGATTCCTTTAGAATTATTTGATGAATTAATTAACAGTTTTTGTGTGTGTGTGTGGGGGGGGGGGGGGGGGGGGGGGGGCAAAAGAGGGAGGTGTCTAGGCAGGTGTGCTTCTCGAAGCGGCTGGCGGGGCTGTTCAAGAAGGCGACCGAGCTCTCCATACTGTGTGGGGCTGAGATTGGCATCGTCGTCTTTTCGCCGACAGGGAAACCATTCTCCTTCGGCCACCCTTCGCTCCACCATATAATAAGACGTTTTATCAGTGACGGCGCCGGCGCGCCGCCGCCGCTGCACGGGATCCGTGTCGACAGTGACAAACTTCAACATCTCAACGAGGAGCATGCAGGTAATTCATACATGGGCGATTAGCTTTTATATATAGCATCCAGGCTTCGTTTAGCAAGACTTGTTTACTTTGGTGAATTTGATCACAAACGTTATTATCATAGAATATTTTTAGGCGAGGTTTGGGGTTCACGAACGACGGTTCATGACTGCCGTGTCCATGATCACCACCACTGTACCAAACTAAGCCCTAGTTGTTAAGTATGATTAGATATATATAACTAAAGCTATTATCTTCATATGCATCAGTTGCAATTACAATTTTAAACATTTTATGGTGCCGACCGATTAATGATCCTTCTCCCAATAAGCAATTGGTGATTATTACTCCCGGTTGGCAATCACTTGTGATTTTCAAGCCCCAGATTCTCTTGCACAGCAACTTATGATTGGCAATCGACAAATGCTATTCCCACTGGTGACTACAAAACCTCATCATATATTAGAAATATACGATAATTTCTATGATAATTTATATTGTCCTACATCTCAAGTATGATAATGTCTATAGTCCTTCATCTCAAGTTTACTTGATCTGCTCTTAAGCATCATTTTAAGTTTCATGCATGAGATTTAGGATATGTTTGATCCGTTGTGGAGGTCACGAATGGAGTGGTTATAAACGGTCCTTGTTGAAAACCCAACCTCACCTAAGGAACTCCCTTCACTTTGATGCTCAAAATTAGTATTTTTCTTTAATGATCGTTGCCATGTCAAACACATTTTTACGACGGTGATATTTTTATCTAAACTCACCGGAGCATAGGCTCCGTTTGGCACGGAGTTTTTGCTTCTGTGAGTTTGGACAAAAAACATCACTATAATAGAATGCATGTTTGGCAAGAGTGCAAGACAATGATTATGAGTACCGCCAAGAAAATAAAGGCGATTGTTATTAGAACCGTAGTTTTGGCCAGTCGCACCACACTTTCTCCTAATTTTTCGCGTCGAGATCTACAGCTTTCGTGTTGAACACTTTTCCTAAAAATGCATGTACAAGGCGTACTTTGGAAATACGCTCAGATAGTATTTCCAAAGTACGCCTTGTACATGCATTTTTAGAAAAAATGCTCAACACGAAAGTTGTAGATCTGTGTTGAGCACTTTTTCTAAAAATGCATGTACAAGACATATTTTCAAAAGGCGCGAAAAATTTGGAGAAAGTGCGGTGCGACTAGCCGAAACTGCGGTGCTAATAACAATCACCAAAATAAAACTAGTTTTGAACATAAAAGTGAATGAAATTTCTTATGTAAGATCGTGTGTTCAGCAGTTCATAATCATGTCGTTCATGACCACCATCATCGTGCCAAACAGACCCTTAATGAATCAAGGAAGTGAGAAGGATTCTTTGTTTCTTAACCAATCCATTTTTATACATGAGTGCTTATGGTCTTAATTCAGGTTTCCGATAGACATCCCTTGAATTTTCATTTTTTTCATCAAGCAATCTCCATTAATTGATTTTTTTTTCATCCGTTAATTTTTTATTTTTAAAATTAATATGTCTTTTAATTACTCTCAGATATTTATAATTAACGACTGGGCAAGTGTCTTTATGCACAATATATGACATACACTATTCTTACCACCATGTCTCCCATAGTGTATGGGTAGAAATTTAATTTTACATGAGAGGAGACACGATACTATGATGCAAATTTATATTATATATTTTATTATCAATGTATTAAAATTGATACAAACGGATATTATATATATTTTTATTAATAATATAGTTAAATAATTAATGATATATATAATAAAAATATTATACCTCTCTCTATATATATATTATTAAGTAATACTGTTAATATATTATTGATTTTTTGAAATAATATATTATTTTTTATTAAAACTATATTAAATTATAAAAATACACTATTTATTTTAAGAGCATGTAAACAAATAAACATGCATCACTATTTCTAAGAGTATTATAATTTATAATTTTTTTTTCAAATAATTTTATGAATTTTCTCCTCACTCGGCAAAACAGTTGATTTTTCTAATATTGTTTCTCATCATTGCTTCTCAACACTGCGGCTAAGTCAAAAAGGTCATAAGCAGATATTGTTCTATGAATGTGATTTCTCCTAGGGCAATTTCATGTGTGTTTGTTACATATTTTGCTCTCAATATTTTTCATTAAGAATAAAATTAATTATAAATTAATATATACAAAAATCTTCATATTTAATATTATTTCTGTTTTTTTAAAAAATTATATAATTTAAATTCTTAATATTTAACATTTTTTATTTAGAGGTACGTGTTGAAATCGAAAAATTGGTCTTTCTGGAGTTCGATCTTTGGGGAAGGGGTGATCGCACACTTACTTCTCCCCATCAAGCTGAACAACCAAAGACTTAGCACAAGGAACAGACCCAAGACTTCAGCACGGAGGTCCCGCCACACACCCAAAAGATCTTAGAGCGCTTCCCCTCCTTAGCTAAGTGTTGAGCTAAGGATATCTCAGAAAGTATAAGATGACCAGAGCATAAGTAAACATGCTTTCTGAGGTATCCTCTTGAGTTTATTTATAGTTTTCTGAAAACGGTCTGCAAACAGCCAACCTTCGCTGTTCTGAACAGCTATGTGCAGTCTAGATTGGCCTACCAATAGCGTAACTCCGCTATTCTGAAAGGCTAGGGGAAGGCTAACGAGAATAGAATGGTAAAAAACACATCACACAATACTGGGCTGGTGGCCCTTGAAGACCTCCACTCGCATGGGGGTGGCGAGTGCTCGATGGTGCTAGCACTCGCTGCCTCCCTATGGCCCTGGATGAGTGCGTGCCAGAAATGCCCCACTCGCCAACTGCCTGTCGAGATCTATGGGCGAGTGCGAGCCTGCTGCTCCACTCGCCTTTGCTCCGCTCCACCCCACCTGGGCGAGCTGACCGATCTACCGAGATCTCACTCAACGCTAAGAAAGAGGTGTCGGGTGAACAAGCCTCACTCGACGCCGGGGCAGAAGGCGTCGAGTGGACTCGACGCTAGGGGAAGGAGCCGAGTGGACTCGGCGCCTGGGGCCCGACTCGCCTGACTTGGCTAGTCTGGCTTCTGTCGATCCCCACTCGCTGGATATGGGGTTGTACATAATCCCCGCTCTTTGCGAGGTTGCCCCAAGCTCGGAAAGAAACATTCAACCCTGCATAATGCGGTGAGTGCGGCAGGAGCCAGAGAGAATCTTATGGTGGGATCCACCAACGACTATATATATGTGCCCGCATATCTTGATGACCTTTGTCATTCCCCTTACTCTGACCTTGCCGAGATGCCTCTTTCCAAAGAGCTCTAAGAGAAGCTGGACCGTGCTCGAGGGCTCAACGCCGCTCGCGCTGCCAGCCTGGTCGCTGTATCCCCCAGCGCCTTGCTGCGCAAGTCCCCAAATCCTCAGCCTGCTAAAAAGGCCAAGTCACCTTCCAAAACTGCCAAGTCCGCCAATCGCGACCTGGTCTCCACCCCCGACCATGGACTCGCTTCTTCCTCTGGGCCAGCTCTTGAACAAAAAGGGAAAGGGATCATCGAGATTCCTGCCGACCAGGGCAGTCATCAGATTGACGGCGAAGCCTCCACGTCGCGAGTCGACTCCCCCCGCGATGACTCGCGGCCTCGAACTCCTCCTGTCACCCGCCTGCGAGACCCATCCCCCTTTGGTACCACGGGGCTGGACTCGCTGAGGCCAAAGTCGCCAGCTCGCGCACCTTATTGGCAACCTACACCTGCTCCTGCACTCGCGGGGGTAGATGCTGGGGACATCCTAATCCCGAGCTTTGAGCTCATCTCCCCAGGATCTCAACTTCCGGTTGCGGCAAGAGCTTGACCTTGCCCCCAACTATATCTTCCGGGGGCAGCCGAGCTCATCTTGTAAGTTACACCTGCATAGGGCCATCTCGCGTAGTTCTTTTGAAGCACTCACCTATCATGTTCACCAGGATTAATTGTCCTTGCAGGTCTCCCTGGCCAATATGAGGTGGAAGAATCTTCTGAGTCGACTCGCCACTCGCCACCTCCTTCCCCCAACACGATATAAAACTTCCTGGACGTCTCGCTGGACTCCGCCGAGCTGAGGAGGCGAGTCGTTGAGGTCTTGAAGAAGCAGGGGCTTGCGCTGCGCAGGATCCAGGAGGACAACGATCTCAGCGAGCGGAGGCTGTAGGTGCTGGAGCGGGACTACATGCTGCTCGCGGACGAGATGAAGCGCAACTAGGCTAGCGGGATGACATCCCCAACCCCTCTCATGGATAGGATCTGTGAGAACATGCGGTTCATCCACCAAAATCTGGAGCTGGTCCGCGAGTTCAACAACCCGCGCCGACCTCCGGGGATGAGGACGTTGAAAGTCTTTGATTTCAAGGATAGCTAAATCACCTATTGGGGGGGGGTGAATAGGTTTTTTAGTCCTTAGTGATTATCTTTTATTTTCTTTACTTTGGGTGCTTTATGAATTGATTAGTTATGCTTTCAAGACATGCAACCTGCACAAAGAAAATAACACAGAAAAGTACACACTGATTTATAATGGTTCCCCTAACAAGGGTACATCCACTTTCCCTCCCACATATCCAACTGTCTTGTTGGACTAGACACTTCTCCAAAACCTGCTCCAAAGAGCTTATACCTCAGATCCCTCAGGATCTCTAAGTCTTCTTCAAGACTTACTTCTCAGGCCCAAGACCCTACAATTCAATGATCCTAAGATCACCTACCTCAGGTTGGTAAGCCCTACACTCAGGCTGGGAGGACAGCCCTACCTCAGATCCAAAGGATCCTACAGCTCAGGCACAAGTGCCCTACCACTCAGTGAGAATGACTCACCTACAATCTCAGGCTCTAAAGCCCTACAGCTCAGATCCACACTTGGATCCTACCTCAGATTAGCTTTGCTCCTACCACTCAGATCCAAAAGGATCCTATAAGGTGGAAGTTGGTTGGTGAGTCTTGATTGGACACAAGAGAAATTTCTCTGTGCCAATCTACCTTGACTGAGTTAGACTCAGCCCAACTATGACTATATGAATTTATTTCCTGAGTCTTCCTTTACTGAACTAAGAAATACTTAGTCCTAACTTCTTTTTCACAGAACTAGGGATATTTCCTGCTGGAGCTGTGAAGTTGCTGTAGTAATACTAGCTGCAACTGAGCTCAAGGTTTCTCAGCTCAACTTCTTTACAACAATAAGGATACTTGTGCTGGAAGCAACTTGCAGAAGCTCAGCTTCTCCCTTCTTTCCTAGACTGAACTTATAAGCCCAGTCCCAACTTATTCTCCACATCCTCCAGTAAATGTTCTTCAGGACTTATACAGCTGGAACTATGAAGAACCTGCAACAAGGGTTGACCCTTGGCTGCTTCCTCTTTCCTCGGAGAAATACTCTGAACTTACTGAAGTTGATGAAGAAGACAACAACTAACTTGTTCTTTGTCTTGCTGACTTGAGCTTCCTGTTCCTTAGCACAACTACAATGGCGGTGAAGAAGAAATCACTTCAACTCTCAAAATTATCTTCCTGTGTAAGAGCCTTTTCTTTTATTGTTTACGCCCCAACGACTCTTTAAGCAGTGGACCCCACATATTTAATACCAGCTGCAACTTTACTTTAATGTCTAACTGTCGTTCAGTAGGTCTTCGACGCCTTTTGTCATGTACTGTATCTTTGATGCTAATAATTTGATTAATGTTGACTTATTGACGTCAGCACCTGTGGACTTAGTCAAAAATTAAGCATCAGTAGAATATGCATTGAGTGAATGAGCTTCACTCAACGCCAAAACACTTAGACAAAATTCTGTCTATCTAGGCGTTGACAGCATTGAGTGAGCAAGATCCACTAAATGCTTTTAGCCTTAACCAATTCTGCAGCCTTTTCTGTCTGCCTGACGTTGAGAGTGTTGATTGAGCACACCTCACTCAATGCCTTGTGCTTTAGCCTATGCATTCTATAAATTAGGCATTGAGAGTGTTGAGTGAGCATACTTCACTCAACGCTTTTTTTCTTAGCCAATTTGCTGTGTCTGTAGCAACTTAGGCGTTGAGACCGTTGAGTTATCATGCCTCACTCAACACTGAACTCAGTTTGACGAATTCTTAATTCAGTTCGACTAACTCAGATTATCCAACTCTTAGCTTTGTTCGACGAACGATCAGCTCAGCTCGACGAATGATGAGCTCAGCTCGACAAACTCTAAGCTCAGCTCGACAAACTCTGAGCTCAGCTCGACGAACTCTGAACTTAGTTCGACTCACGGCTTTTTGCTGTGTGGCTGATGAAGATTTTCTATAGTTTTAAAATATATCCAAACTAAAATCTCAAATAGGCAAGTGCACCTATCGAAATATAGTATAGGAATGTCGTATTCGACTCGGGGCTGACGAGTACTTGTACTCACAAGAAAAGCTATTATCTTATCGGATAGAAAAGTTGGATTTTGTTTGAAAAATGGAAAAGGAAGAACTAAGCGTTAATCTAAGAAATAAAAATACGATTTTGAAGAAGCTAGCACTTGATCTAGAATTCCCTTGAGATAAAATAAATCTTCTTGTAAAATAAAGCAATGCGAGCTCTTATCTACTCACTCGACCGTGGAGGTTCCTAAAGTATAGTAGCGTCTCTCTCGAGCTCATGCTTCTAACTAACCTTAGGTTGATCGATTAAGACCTCTCGGCCAGTCGAAACCCCTAAGCTTGCTTTAGGCGGTGAACCCCACTATTGGATTTGACTCCAATCCGGAAGATTTACGTCATCCTCTCTCGAGGAGTGCATTCAACTCCTTTTATCTTTGAGTGATCTCCTCGTATCCGCAACCTCTCGGTCATTTAGGATACGGATCTTAGATCGAAGATCATATACGCGTAATATGAATTCGATGAAAAAGAAATCAAAGATAAATCATAGCGATGAAGATTAAGAACAAGACTTTTGATAAAAGAAATAGAAGATTTTATTTCATTCCAAGGTTCATCATGATCAAGTGCTAAAAGAAAATTAGCTACTCATCATGTTTAGGGAATTACAAGATAAGGTAGGGACAAACATGATTAAATTGAAAAGCAAACTAGAAATGAAACTTACACAAAGTAAAATTAAGCTAAGAAATGGAAAATACGATAAAATAAAATAGCAACTAAAAAAACTACAACCCCCAAAAATTCCTCCCTTGACATCTGAAGCTTTCTGGAATTTATAGAAAAAGTTTCTGGATGGTCACGCCCGTGGTCACGCCCGTGGTCTAGGGCGTGTCAGGCTCGGAACCGTCGTCTTGAAAGCCCGGGAACGTTGGAGAAAAACCGCCAAAAATCGCCGTTTTGCGGGTCACGCCCCTAGGTCACGCCCGTGACCTAGGGCGTGTCTGCACTGTTGCTGGAAACGGCGGGAAGCTGAAAACGACGGGATTAAACTGGGCTTGATGGAGGCGTCATGCCCCCTGGTCACGCCCGTGACCAGGGGCGTGTCAAAGCTGCAACGGCTGCTGGTAATAACGGCTGGAACGAAGAGTAGTTGGCTGGAAAACGCCCCTGACACGCCCTGGGTCACGCCCGTGACCCAGGCGTGTCAATTTAATCCGATGTGGCACGGTCAATAATTCTTCCACGGGCCGTCACGCCCCGTGTAAGGGGTATACGAGCATGTCATTATCCGACACGGGCGTGTCAGGGTCGTTCTACGATCTTCAGACGCGTTTCGACGATCATCTGCAGTAGACTGGATTTTTGTGTGTCACGCCCCTGTGTCACGCCCAGGTAGGGCGTGTCACAGGGCGTGTCTAGCCAGAAAAAGAGAAAATCTAGTTTTGCTCCAAAAAATATATATATCAGCCCTGCAAGGTTAAAAATCAATTTATTAGAATATATAAATATAAAATGTAGAAACTTGTTACTTATAAACTTAATATTATAAAATTGATATAAAATATCTATTATTAATATAAAATAGTAAATAAAAATATAGAAATAATTAGAGCTATCAAATACCCCCATACTTATTCGTTTGCTAGTCCCGAGCAAACAACTTCCTATAGAGGGTAGAGAAATTTTAAATGCTAGAAAAGAGAATTGAACCTAAGGAGTAAAATGCGAAGTCTTATGCCTATGCTTGTAGAAATTTTTGTAGAAAGACTTACTCAGCATACACATTAGGTTTTTACTTTTCTTAAAATATGTTTCCACTATTATTTTTACTTTTAAAATGAAAAATCCGGCAAATCATAAAATTATATTTAGGGAGAGTGTAGCGTGTGTACTAAGATAACATTGCACGAACAAAGATTAAGATACCCTCTAAAGAAATCCATCAATGTCGATGGTCATAGGCTTGCCCTTTCACACTCTCGCCACGGCACCAGTCTAACTTATAAACATAAATCAATAGTGCTTGGTGGAGTTAAACAAAAAGATAGGGAAATAGGCTCAAAATGGCTAAACAAAGGTAACATTTTAGGTACGGGTACAAAAGCTCAAACTGGCCAAAAGAAATGCCTAAATCATATTTATGCTAATGAGTCTAACTTATGCAAAGCCTTGAGAATAGCTAGAGGGCAAGTTCTAGACATCGAAAAAGAATACCTCTTTCTTGATCCGCGAAATATCTCTCTAGTAAACTTCTACTTACTCACCTAAAGTATTTTAGAGTTTTACTGGTTTTCATAATTAAAGTAAAATAAAACATTTCCACGCATTTAGAAAAATGAAAATCTAACTATATGCCGAATATTTAGATCTACTAAAAATTCTACTTACACATGCACTTAACTAGAAACACAACATGGCCAACAGTTTTACTCCAAAATTCAACATTCAATTAAAACATCAAAATTCTCTAAACACTATAAACAAGTTTAATTACTAGGAATTTTGCATGTGAATAAATATAGAAATAAAAACTTCTCTAATTAAAATTTTAATTTTTGATTTTCTAATTTTTTTCCGTTTTTTTTTAATACAAAGAAAACAATTTTTTTTTTTTATTTATAAAGATATATATATATATTTTTTTTTTTTTGATTTTTTTATTAAATAAAAAACAAAAACTAAGAATCCACCCCCATAGTTAAAAATAAACATTGTCCCCAATGTTTATAAGTCAAGTACGAGGGGGGGGGGGAGAAAAAAAATAAATTGAAAAATTTTTAGAAGAAAAGAAAATAAATGCATAAAAATTAAAGATAAGCAAGGGGTGTCTCCCAAGAGCGCTTTTCTTTTTCCCGTCTTTAAGCTAGACGGTATTGGTTAGGAAAAAGGAAAATAAAATTTTAAGTGTAAGGGCAACTCCCTTAATTCCCGCTTGGGTGAATACGCCGAAGACGCTTGCCAAGCTACTCCTCCGCTTGCTTCTTGATTTTTCTTCTTTGAATGTTGATCTTGAGGATGTAAATTCAAATCACCTATACATACCTGAGGTGATGTGAATTTTTTTAGATGAGCGGCAAAGGGATCGTTTATGACATTGGATTGCAACGGCTCATCGTCTACATGAAAATCATTAGAATAAGAAAAATAAAAAATAAACGTGTTAGAAACAATTTTACACGGAGGAGGGTCGTGTGAAAGAAATTGATCAAGCTCCGGTTGTTTATTTTCTAAAATTAATTTTTCTTCCGCTGTTTGAGTGAAAATTAAATCATCGGAAGCATCAGGTTCATAAATTTTTGCTCCTATATAATCATAGATTGTGTTTGAAAATTCAATAATAGGAGAACAATTGGGAGTAGTAGGAGGAGAAATATATTCTTCTTCTACTCCCCCCAGTGCGTACTTAACAAATTCTTGAAATAAAAGTTTTTCTTCTTCTACGGTATAAGAAACTAAAGGAGAACATGAAGAGTCATGTTCCGCATTAGCAACATTATCTGAAGGAGAAAAATCACTAAAATTAATAAAATTCTCATTCAAATTTTGGGGAGAAGAATCACATGAAATCTGAGAGAAATCCCCAAAATTATGAGAAAAAGCTTGCGGCACTGAAAAAGAAGAACAAGAAGTCGGATCTAAATAAAAATCCTCATTACTCGGGAATCTTTCCGGGTGATCATGCCGGAAAGCAACATCCGAGGAAGAAGAAAAACTATTAAAATCGTAAAAATTGTTCTCATTGAAGCTTGAAAAAGTATTTTCATGAAAATTATTTTCACCAAAATTAGAAGAATTAACTTCATTAAAATTGGAAAAATTATTAGAAAAGTTATTTTCATGAAAATTCGATAAAAGATTCTCATTAAAGTAGGAATAATTATTTTCATAAGTATTGTGAAAATGATAATAAAAATTTTGATGATAAAAGTAATAACATTCCTCACTTCGATGAGGGGCACCACAAAAATTACACAAAATTTGGCGCTGTCTTGCTGCTTGCAAAAGATTAATTTTGTGTTGGAGCTCGGCAATTTGAGCGGCCAATTTTGATAACATATTTTTTTTATTTTAAGATGAAAAGAAAACAACCGGTACTTAATAGAATGGAATTAGAAATAAAATAAAAATGAATAGGGGTCAAGAAAGAGAATGATAAAATAAAAGTTTTACAATTAAAAATTTATAAAATAAAATTTCACGGACTTCCCAAGGGCTACCCAATGACGGGTTCGCAAGGTAATAGGCGGTATTGCGGGATGAAAACCCGGCACGGTCCTTTCACAAAAAATTTTAATTATAAAAAATTAAAGTGAAAACTTTTAAAGAAAAACAAAAAAAAATGATAAGATTAATAGATTCTTGCTTTCAAAATATCGCCACAAAAAATTCCCCGGCAACGGCGCCAAAAACTTGATGAAGATTTTCTATAGTTTTAAAATATATCCAAACTAAAATCTCAAATAGGCAAGTACACCTATCGAAATATAGTATAGGAATGTCGTATTCGACTCGGGGCTGACGAGTACTTGTACTCACAAGAAAAGCTATTATCTTATCGGATAGAAAAAGTTGATTTTTGTTTGAAAAATGGAAAAGGAAGAACTAAGCGTTAATCTAAGAAATAAAAATACGATTTTGAAGAAGCTAGCACTTGATCTAGAATTCCCTTGAGATAAAATAAATCTTCTTGTAAAATAAAGCAATGCGAGCTCTTATCTACTCACTCGACCGTGGAGGTTCCTAAAGTATAGTAGTGTCTCTCTCGAGCTCATGCTTCTAACTAACCTTAGGTTGATCGATTAAGACCTCTCGGCCAGTCGAAACCCCTAAGCTTGCTTTAGGCGGTGAACCCCACTATTGGATTTGACTCCAATCCGGAAGATTTACGTCATCCTCTCTCGAGGAGTGCATTCAACTCCTTTTATCTTTGAGTGATCTCCTCGTATCCGCAACCTCTCGGTCATTTAGGATACGGATCTTAGATCGAAGATCATATACGCGTAATATGAATTCGATGAAAAAGAAATCAAAGATAAATCGTAGCGATGAAGATTAAGAACAAGACTTTTGATAAAAGAAATAGAAGATTTTATGATAAAAGAAATAGAAGATTTTATTTCATTCCAAGGTTCATCATGATCAAGTGCTAAAAGAAAATTAGCTACTCATCATGTTTAGGGAATTACAAGATAAGGTAGGGACAAACATGATTAAATTGAAAAGCAAACTAGAAATGAAACTTACACAAAGTAAAATTAAGCTAAGAAATGGAAAATACGATAAAATAAAATAGCAACTAAAAAAACTACAACCCCCAAAAATTCCTCCCTTGACATCTGAAGCTTTCTGGAATTTATAGAAAAAGTTTCTGGATGGTCACGCCCTAGGTCACGCCCGTGGTCTAGGGCGTGTCAGGCTTGGAACCGTCGTCTTGAAAGCCCGGGAACGTTGGAGAAAAACCGCCAAAAATCGCCATTTTGCGGGTCACGCCCCTAGGTCACGCCCGTGACCTAGGGCGTGTCTGCACTGTTGCTGGAAACGGCGGGAAGCTGAAAACGGTGGGATTAAACTGGGCTTGATGGAGGCGTCACGCCCCCTGGTCATGCCCGTGACCAGGGGCGTGTCAAAGCTGCAACGGCTGCTGGTAATAACGGCTGGAACGAAGAGTAATTGGCTAGAAAACGCCCCTGACACGCCCTGGGTCACGCCCGTGACCCAGGCGTGTCAATTTAATCCGATGTGGCACGGTCAATAATTCTTCCACGGGCCGTCACGCCCCGTGTAAGGGGTATACGGGCATGTCATTATCCGACACGGGCGTGTCAGGGTCGTTCTACGAACTTCAGACGCGTTTCGATGATCATCTGCAGTAGACTGGATTTTTGTGTGTCACGCCCCTGTGTCACGCCCAGGTAGGGCGTGTCACAGGGCGTGTCTAGCCAGAAAAAGAGAAAATCTAGTTTTGCTCCAAAAAATATATATATCAGCCCTGCAAGGTTAAAAATCAATTTATTAGAACATATAAATATAAAATGTAGAAACTTGTTACTTATAAACTTAATATTATAAAATTGATATAAAATATCTATTATTAATATAAAATAGTAAATAAAAATATAGAAATAATTAGAGCTATCAGTGGCGTTGAGTGTGTCTTCAACACTCAACACCAAACTACTTAGCCATATATTTGCCTTTAGCTGCATGGCGTTGTGTGAGTTGACCTCACTCAATGCCTGTGGACTTAACCACTTTTCTACTCATTTCAACTTAGTCTTTTACTGCTTTAACCTGTCTCACAGCTTTTTGCTGTATGACGTTTAGTGAGTTGACTTCACTCAGTGCCTGTGGACTTAACCACTTTCTCAGCTTGCCACTGCTCTGATTTTGACTGTATAGGCTTCACTCAGCGCTATAAGTCATCTGGCATTGAGTGAGTCACCTTCACTCAATGCCTGTGGACTTAGACAGAGTTCTGTCAGTACACTACTTAGGTAAGTGTTTTACCTGACTTAGCCATTTAGGCTACCTGTCCCATCATTATTACTGGGACAACCTGCAATCATTAAACTTGAGCACAAGTTAGATCACCACATATGTATATATTGTTCACTAGGTCTTCTTCAAATCCAGGACATTGGGATCAATAGACCCAACAATCTCCCATTATTTGAAAAAGTCAAAACCTAGGACAATGTATGCACTAACATACTTATGCTACATATACAAAAGATATTATCACAACATTCATCAGATGAATCATAATCATAGTAAATGATAAATTAGATGAATCATGATCATAACAAATGATAAGTCAGACAAATCATAATTATAGCAACATATGTTCTATTTAACATATACTGAATTAATGTTTGTGCAATAAACAAAATGTAACATCCCTTAGCCCGATAAACATAACCTAAAACTTTTCAAGTTTCAGGTTCCCTTATTACAATCCCACTAGCCTTGGATTTCTTAGCATGTTTGTCTTCTGGCACTGTTATCTTCTTTCTATTTTTGTCTGCATCATCAGTAGCCTTAGCTTTAGTTACTTTATCCTTTTCAGCTTCAGCTTCTGCTTTTTCTTTCTGCCTCTGAAAGTAGTCATGAGGCTTGGGAAAGTACTTAGAAGGTTTAACAACATCAGGAGCAAGAAGGTTGGCATTTCTATTTCTCCAGTAGATTCTTCTTTCTGTGTTCCTCTTCTCCATCTTGTCCCATTCCATTTTATTGTACCATTTTCCTCTATCTGATCTCTTATTCTTGACCTGGTCCCAAGCAAGCAGAATAATTGATCTAGACTTTTGGCTCCATTACTCGAAGTCAGGTCTTTTCTCCATTTCTTCTCTGTATCTCCTCTTCCTCAACCCGAATTCCTCTTCACTTTCAGCAGTTGCTGTCATTTCTTTTGTCTGTAGTGCCTGGTTTACAGTGGGGCTGAAGGAAGGAATCACAGCAGCAGTAGATTGTTCTCCCCACTGAACACCAACACTATCTCCTTCTTCAATATACTGTACATACTCTTGATTATCTTGTACCTGATCAGCAGTAGACATTCTGTGCAAGGCATCTTGTACATGATCATGCATCATTGGGATGTTATTATACTGAATTTGTTCCATTCCTAATGACCCTCTTACCATATTGGTTGCCCAGACCATGTTCTCAGTATTGGTTCTTATATCCTCACTCTCCCCCTTGACTTCTTCAATTATTTTAATGGTCTGGGAGGTGCAGACTTTGCTTCTTTCAGTTTCTAAATAATTGACTCCTGCAGTAACATGATTTTTGACTTCTAACATGTGATCATCAGGTAGCTTGGTGCATGTGTCCATTTTGGTAAAGATTTCAGAATTCTGTTCATTCCTCAGAATTTGATCATTTTCATGGATGGTTACCATGTTCTTAGCCTCAATATTTTGATTTTATATGATAATGGCTATATTCTGTCTTGACACATTCAGTTTCTCCATAATATAATCTACAGCTGGAGCAACCCTTTTGAAGAATTTGACAGTTTTAGCTTTCAGCAAGTTAACTTCAAACCTTATAGATTTGATCTCAGTTGCTAGATCATTCCTGACATCCTTAAGGGCTTCATCCACATAATTTTCTAAAGCTCTCTGTTCATCCAGCAACCCTTTCAGTTGGGCAAGGAACTTGCAGAAGTGCCTTCCTTATGATGTTCTTGAGTTTGTCTAACTTCTTCTCTTTCTTCAGAATCAGCCATATTTGCTTCATTCTCTTTTTCTGAAGAATCAGTCTTCTTATCTGACAGGGGGGAATCTATGTTATGAACTTCTATATGAGCAGGGAGCTCAGATACACGCTCCCCCTCAATCTCTTCCATACCTTCGTTTGCATGAAGGTCAGCAACAACACCGGCAACATCTTTGTCACCTGCAACAGTCTATACTACTATTGGAGGGACCTGTAGTTGCTCCCCCACAAATAATGTTTCTTGCATTATCTCTTTTGTCAGTTGCTCCCCCTCAACTAGAGCATTCCTTTCCTCAGCACTTGGAATTTCCATGACTTTATCCAGTGGATGCTCATCTTCAGACATAACAGTCTCTTTATCTGAAGCTAGTTTGATCTCCCCCTCACTCTGAGGCCTAGGAGCATCATCATCATCAGACATAGGCAGATGCCTAAATGCTTCATCCAATCTGGAGGCATCTTCATCCATTCTTGCAAATATCCTGTCAATAGCTTCCTTTGCCACTGTTTCAGGTCTGCTCACACGACTTAGAGGGGTAAGTTCAGAAGAGGCTGATATCTGAAAGTTCACGTCCTTCCTGGACTCTTCTGTAGAGGATGTAAATTTTGGATCATGTGGTTCCTCCTCATCCGAAGAACTGCTAGTGGGGTTGGGCTCTGCAATAGCTACCTTCTTCCCTTTCTTCTCAGCAACTACCGGACCACGGGGCTAAAGGATCCTGTCCCATCTCTCAAGCATCCGGATATCTATTCTTCTCATGTGGTGAATCTTTGCCCCAAGCTTCAGATTCAGAATTTTTGGGACTGTTTCTCTTAAAAACAGTGATAGAATTCTCCCCAAATTTGGTTCAACCATGCAGTCCACAATTCGATCAAACACTATCCTGCCTCAGTCAGTCCTCTTGGTCAGAATGACCCGTGCCATCAACTCAAACATCTTCTTTGAAATTTTATCATGTGAGCCTATCTTGCAGAGCAAGGCTTTTCCAATAACATCGGCCAAAAACTTACCTCTGAGGTTAAGTTCTTTCCTTAAGATGGAGTCGGTGGTGTGCTTGGATAGTCCACACCATTTCATCGCTGATTTTACATTATCCAACATCAGCTCTTCTTCGTCCTCCGTTCCATTGATCCTAGGCAACTGCAGTTCCTTGCTTAATCTCCGTGGAGTGATTTTGATCTTCTTTTCACTCACCATAGTCTTGAGTTTGCCTTCAGATACATTTGCTTTGGCATTGGAGAATAACTTAATGACTTCTCGCTTCCATAGTAAACAGGGCTCCGTCAAGATGAACCCTAGATCAGACACATGGAGAAGATAAAGAGCATGTTGTACTTCCTTTGGTGCATTTGTGAATCCATTTCGAACTACTTCTGTCCCTTCAAAGAGGACATCTTGTCCTTTGGGCGTCATTTCGCTGGAGAATTTGAGAAGGCTAGCGAGAACGACTTTCCATCGATTCAGCAAATACGGGCGGGAGAGGGCAAAGAACAGTGCTTTTGCTTTATGCACAAACTTTTTTATTTATAGTTATTTCTTAAGGGAAGGCAGAAAGCCACTATCCTATTTTGTTTATCAATTTTGATCAATGGATAGGATTGAGTCTCTGATTTTATCCGCAGGTTGATTAATCAATTGATTTAGTTTAGTAGACTTATTTTCCTCAACCTTTGACTTCTTGGTCTTAATTGATTGACCAATTCTTTAGTAATTGAGTTTCCGTTGACTCTTTTAGTAATATTAAATTTGTCTAGTCAGCATGGGTTAAGATGAGCAACAATTCTTATTATAGTATGTGTTCTAGTTAAGTGCAATATGAACTAGCTTCAACATGTTCATGTCAATTTTTTGAGTCTTTGTGAAGTGTAATTTGAACTAAATTCAGCATTCTCATGTTAATTTGAGGATGTTGAATCTAGTTACATCTAGTGGCACAGTGAATATGTGAGCCACCAACATATTTATTGAGAAGTGTGGTTTAGACAAATGTTTCACTTCCTTCTTAGACATCTATTCCAATTACCTTATTTCTAACATGCATAATTTCAGTAATTGAGAAATTAATTAGTAGAATTAAAAGCTAGGTGAATTTTACTTATCTCTCCCCTGTAGACTTGAAGCACATACTGGAATCACAGTCTCTGAGCACACCAGCAACCTTGCTCCTAAACTTTAGCCTTTGATGTACATCTGGCTTTGTTTGGCTAGCTCTCCCTTAACAGTTGCACATGTTTTGGACAACTTATGTAAGATGATTAGTTGAATCATTTCTTTTACCAAGACTTAGGTCTGGTACACTTCTGTCCAATGATCATAATTGGGCATAACCACTTGGACTATCTTGCAAGACAAGATTTACCTTACCTTAGGAACCCAAGCTGACTAGGGTCCTAGGTTTCTGTTAGCATAATAATGCATATATTTACCTGCAGGAGTCCTGTCAGGAAGACATAGCCTTGCCTTTATCACACATTGTGCCAACAATCTATGACAAAGTGACCCACTTTGCCACAACACCAACATTCATGGATGTTGTATCTCCTTTTCTGAACATACTGTGAAGTGTGCAAGCCATTTCTGGCTGCCTGTTCAGTGGGGAGAACTGTGGCCTTCTTCATGTTTCTTTCAGCAAGAGCTAGACCAAAAATGAATCTGCCAGTAGGAGCACTTGGCTTGCTCTGAACTTCATTAGTAACAGCCTTCTTTATAGTAGGCATGTTATTAATGGCTTCAGAGGCAGCCAAGTCAGTCTTACTGACTGAGGCACTTTTGGGTTGTTTTCTTGCTTGAAGAACCTTAGAATAGGGCACAACCTTATCCTTGAATGAGGAGGCTGGGGCACCAAATACAAAAGGCCCAGGTTGGGCCTTTTGGACTTCTACATGGAGAGCCTTCTGTGCACTCAATCCCATGAACTCTCTTCTTCCATTGTAAGGTACTCTTGTAACCTTACAAGGAAGATTTCCACACCTCCAGTGACCACACTTGCAGTCTTGGTCATGCCTGTTGGATGGGAGAATTACCTTGTGAGAGGTTGACTGAGGCCTGACAGGAGCTTGACCTCTCCTCTGAGATTGGATAACTTTAGAAATCCACTTAGATTCAGATTTTCTCTTGATAGCATCTATCTTAGAGAAATTGGTCACAGTCCTCTTCTCTCTTTCAATTTTCTCTTCAAGATCCTTGATGATAGAGTCCTTGTATTTTATGGACTCAACATGGATATCTACCATGGTCTTCAGATGAGCTACTTCCCTCTCTTTTACATATAGCAAAGATGAAGTTTCATCTTGCTGGGAAGCAGCCAGCTGTAGGGAGACAATTTCCTCTGCTTGTTTCCAAACAAGCATCTTGCTTTTCATGAAAGCTTTCAGGAGCACACTATGATTTTCAATCAATTAATTGATATCATCTTCTGAGGGAGGACTCTCATCATCACTTGATGAGGATACATCAGAGCCTGAGCAGGATTCATATCCAGACTCTGAGAATAAGCTAGGTGGGGAATATACCTGACTTTGTCCAGGCTTCCCCTGGCAGAATTCTTCTTCTAGTATAGCTGTCAGCTCATAGCCTCTGCATACTCCATCCTCAATTTCATCCACCTCTGATTCACTATCTGAATGTGTCAGAGGGGCCCTGATCTTTGCTCTTGTATCTGGACAAACTTTGTCTTCTTCAAGAGCTGCCAACAGTCCAATGGTCTTCTTGCCATTCTTGCTGATTTGAAGCTCCATTGATCTCCACACCTTATGATTCTCCTTTGAACACACAAGATAAAACCCTTTTAGCTATCCTTTGAGGTCTACTCAAACTGTTAGGTCCTTTTTGTGTAACCTTTCTCTGATAACACTTGAAATTAATTGATTTCAAGGATAGCTAAATCACCTAGAGGGGGTGGGTGAATATGTTTCTTAGTCTTTAGTGACTATCTTTTGTTTTCTTTACTTTGGGTGCTTTATTAATTGATTAGTTATGCTTTCAAGACATACATCCTGCACAAAGAAAACAACACAGAAAATCACACACTGATTTATAGTGGTTCCCCTAATAAGGGTACATCCACTTTCCCTCCCACCTATCCAACTGTCTTGTTGGAATAGGCACTTCTCCAAAACCTGCTCCAAAGAGCTTACACCTCAGATCCCTCAGGATCTCTAAGTCTTCTTCAAGACTTACTTCTCAAGCCCAAGGCCCTACAACTCAGTGATTCTAAGATCACCTACCTCAGGCTGGTAAGCCCTACACTCAGGCTAGGAGGACAATCCTACCTCAGATCCAAAAGATCCTACAGCTCAGGCACACGTGCCCTACCACTCAATGAGAATGACTCACATACAATCTCATACTCTAAAGCCCTACAACTCAGATCCACACTTGTATCCTACCTCAGAGCAGCTTTGCTCCTACCACTCAGATCCAAAAAGATCCTACAAGGTGGAAGTGGGTTGGTGAGTCTTGATTGGACATGAGAAATTTCTCTGTGCCAATCTACCTTGACTGAGTTAGACTCAGCCCAACTATGACTACAGGAATTTATTTCCTAAGTTTACCTTTACTGAACTAAGAAATACTTAGTCCTAACTTCTTCACAGCACCAGGGATTTTTCTTGCTGGAGCTATGAAGTTACTGCAGCAATACTAGCTGTAACTGAGCTCAAGGTTTCTCAGCTCAACTTCTTTACAACAACAAATACTTGTGCTGGAAGTAACTTGTAGAAGCTCTGCTTCTCCTTTCTTTCCTGGACTGAACTTTGTTGGGTACATTGGAAAATGTGTACCTGATTTGAAGAAGCCCAACTTAGCTCAATGATATACATCAAGGTGTATTTGATGTTGTTTTGAGTTGACATGTGCAGGTGAAGAAGTATTAAAGAATGCAGAAAAATATTCTAAATCCACATGTCGACACCTGAAGAAATTGTGTCGACACTTCAGAATATTTGTGTCGACACTTCAGAATATCAGTGTCGACACAGAGAAAGATGGTCGACCACATTTATGTCGACACTGGGAAGCAGTGTCGACACATAAAGAAAATCGTCGACCTCAGCACTGAGAAGCAGTGTCGACACAGAAGAAGATAGTCGACCAGAGAAAAATAGTCGACTAGTGGAAGATAGTCGACTAGTGAAAGATAGTCGACCAGAGAAAGATTATCGACACAGAAGAAGATAGTCGACCTCTACTGTGTCGACACTGGGTGGATGTGTCGACACCTTGAGATTGAGTCGACACATATTGGCAGAAGTCGACTATGCTTGTGTCGACACCAGAAGACTGAGTCGACACATTTTGGCAGAATTGAAGATTGATGTGTCGACACCTGAAGGCTGAGTCGACACATACTGAGTTCTGAATCTACAACAACTGTGTCGACACACAGGACTTGTGTCGACACACTGCAGAGTCTAGACCAAGTTATTTTCTGAAGAAGCTGTGTCGACTTAAAGGCAACTTAGTCGACATCATCAAAGACTGTGTCGACACCAAAGTCACTTGTGTCGACACAGATAGACAGATTGGTCTCGACACTTTCTAACTGACTGTCTCGACATTTTGCTGTCCAAGGCTAAGGTACAGGAACTGTTTGAAGACTTGACAGCTGTGGGTTACCACCGTTTAACTGAAGCTGTCAGACCTGTCAGAAATCAGTTAGAAATTGGATCAGCCGGTTACCATGAAGAAAGTCTATAAATAGACATATTCAGAAGGAAATAAAAAAAAAGAGAAGAAAAATAACAGAAGAAGATCGAAGAAGAAGAAACAAAAGGATTACGATCCTATTGAAGTTTCAATTCAAGAAAGTGCTAAGCTCTAAAGAAGATCTTCATCAGAAAATCTAAGAAGAAGTCTGAAGTATCAGAAAAGGTGTTGGATAGAGAGGGATCCAGTCATCTTGAAGAAGAAGAAGGAAGCCATCTGTGGTTTCTCAAGAAGCTGTTTGGAAATCAACTCAGCTAAGTTCAGATTCAAGAAGCTTTGAAGAAAGCTCAGATTCAGTTGATTTCATCAGCTGATCAAGAAGTATCTTATCCTCTTCTCTCTCAACAAAGGCAAGACATTAAAATATCTTTTCTAAATTTCTGTAGGATCTGTTTACACAGATCTGAGTTGTAAGCCTGTGTTATAAAGGCTGAGTGTAGGAGAGGTGATCTCTGAGTGGTAGGGCTATTTGCCTGAGTGTAGGAGAAGGTTATTCTCTGAGTGGTAGGCCTTGAGGCAAGACTGAGGTAGGGATGTTGATCCTGAGTTGTAGGAACCTATCCAGGTTCTGAGCTGTAGGATCTGAGGATCTGAGAATAGTGGAAGTTTGGCCGAATCTAGCAAACTGCTAGATAGGTGAAGGGGGAAAGTGGATGTACCCAGACCTTGGGGAACCACTATAAAACATTGTGCAATCTGTGATGCTTAGTTGTCTGTGAATGTTGTGCTAGATGTTTTAATTTGTAATTGAATTCTGCCTAGAATTATAAACAAGAAATTAGAACCTATTCACCCCCCCCTCTAGGTGTTTAGGTTGTCTTGAAAGTAAAACTATCAAGTGGTATCAGAGGGAAGGTTCCTCAGAAAGGACTTAACAGTCTGAGGTAGATCTGAAAGGCAGAATCAAGATTCAAAAAGATGGGTTCTGGTGAGAATCATAAGGAGCTAGGGTCTATGAAATTACCCATATGCAAGAAAGAAATTTTTGGAATTTGGAAAGAAAGAGTCAGATTGTTTATGGAGGCATCTGACCCAAGGATTTACATCACAGTACAGGAAGACCCCTTCATACCAATGAAGGTATCAGTTCTTGATGCAAATATCCAAACTCCAAAGAGTTATTCAGAAATGACCAAGGATGAAATCATCTTGGCAACCATGGATAAAAGAGCTCAGAACATTATTGTTAGTGCCATAGATGATTCAACATTTCAGAATCTAATTCACTGCAAGACCTCCAAAGAGATGTGGGACACATTGATTGTATACATGGAGGGATCTGAAGAAGTAAGGCAGGACAGGAAATCTATGCTCAATCAGGAGTATGAAAGTTTTAGACAAGGAAAATCTGATAGCATAACTGAGTGCTACAAGAAATTCTATAGAATTGTGAATGAGCTTATGTCCTATGGAAGAGTCTTCAGTACTTATGAACTGAATGACAAATTCTTAAGATCCTTAACAAAGGATTGGGATACAAAGATCTGTGCCATAAGAGAAGTGGCTAAATTGGCAGAGATATCTCCTCCCACCTTGTTTGGAAAGTTGCTATCCTATGAAATGCAACTTATGGTGAGGAAGGAGGAGGAAAAGAATTCAAAAGGAGAGCATAGGGAAAAGACTGTGGCATTCAATGAAGAAGACACTAGAAAGAATAGGAGGAAATCACCATCTCCTCCTAAGGAAGTTGCAGAAGATAGTTCTGAAAATTCAGATAAGGGTTCAGAAAGCTGTGATTCAGATGCAGACTTTGCTGCATTCACAAGGCAATTCCAGAGGTTCTAGAAAAAGAAGCAATGGAAGTCTAGGCCTTCCACATCACAGCAAGTTGATGACTATTATCAGAAGAAAAGGTCATCAAGGAAAGAGAAGAGCAGATTAAAGCCCAGCAAAGCCACTACTTCAAAGATTGTCTGCTATTGTTGCAATAGGCCTGGACACGTAGTGGCTGACTGTCCTGATAAGAGAAAGGAGTCTTTAGACAAGAAGAAGACTCATCAGAAAGGCAAGAAGGAGAAATCTTTTGTTGCAAAGAAAGATAAGAGTCTAACAGACCAGTCAACTTTAGAGTCAGAATCTGAAGGTGAAGCATATATTGGACTATATGCTGCATCTGAAGAAGAGGAGTTTCTGCAGTTGCTAGACTCCATCAATGAACAAAAGGATCATCAGTGTATGGGGCTGATGGCAGGATCAGAAGAGGACATATGCCAGAATCAGTCTGGTCCTAATAAGGTACAATGTCCTTCTATTACATCTGTTTGTTGTACAAGTGAAGAATCAGCTACATCTGCATCAAGTGATGTAGATGCATCTGAATCTGAAGGAGATGTCTATCAATTGATAGAAAAGTATGGGGACTTGTTGCAGGCCCTTAAGAAAAGCAAGAACCTGGTTAAATCTCAGGCTCAGGAAATTGCTGAACTAAGGGTTGCTACAACTGAGTTAGAGAAAGTTATTGATCAAAAATTAAATGAAATTGCCAAGCTGAAGAATATAACTATTATTCAGATGGGCACAATTAATTATACTAATGATCAAGTGAAGAGTCTGGAGGCCAGACTTAGAATTGAAAGGGATTTAGTGGCTAGTTACTCTAAGCCAAAATCTGTCTTACCCTTGATAGATGAATTTGTCACTCAAAAGGGTAAGGCTGGATTAGGATTTAAAGGTAACTCCAGGGCTGGCAGATTCAAGAGGAAAGGCAAAGCTACTGTTCAGCCACTAAACCTTTCAGTCCCCATAAAGTTTAGTAAGGTGGAAGTGCCTTCTAACAAATATGATCATGAAGATATTCAAGGTCATATTAAGACTAATATTCTGAAGAACAAGGATGTAAATACAAGCAGGCATACCCATGGTCATAAACCCAATGGTTTTAAGAAATCAGTAGGTGAAGTTGCTGCAGCACCAGCAATGAACAGAAATTCTTCTGACATGGATGTATCTAGATCTAGATACAATAAGTTTGAATGTTGGTGCTGTGGCAAGAGAGGCAATTTTGCACTAGACTGTTGGTATAACCCAAGTGTTATAAAGAACAATAGTCTACTTGTTAGAAGAGGTTATGGTAGCTTTATTAATGCTAACTTGAACCAAGGACCCAAGACTTACTTGGGTTCTAAGGGTAAGTAATTCTGTGTTGTAGGTGAATCCAAGTAACTATGCCCATATATGGTACTTGGATAGTGGTTGTTCCAGGCACATGACTGGAACAAAGGGGCTGCTGAAGGAGTATTCATCTGTCAAAGATGGACCTAAAGTGATCTTTGGTGGATCTGAAAAAGGAGTCATCAAAGGGTTTGGTAACATTTGTTCTAACCTAATTACTATCACTCAAGTGGCTTATGTAAAAGGTTTGAAACATAATCTAATAAGCATAAGCCAGCTAAGTGATTTAGGATATGACATTTCATTTGTTAAAGATGGATGTCATATCAAGAGGTCAAGTGATCAAAAGATCATACTGACTGGGTATAGGAAGAGAAATGTATATTGTCTTAATTTTAAATGTGAGAATAAGGCTTCTCCCATCTGTCTTGTAGCTCATGACAATGCTTCTCATTGTATTAAGTGGCACAAGAGATTGGCTCATCTAAACTACAAGACAATTGGCCAACTCTTTAGCAAAGAGTTAGTGAGGAATGGACCTCAAGTTAAGTGTATAAAGGAAGGGATATGCTCAGCTAGTCAAAAGGGCAAGCAGACAAAATCCTCCTTTCAAAGCCTTGAAAACAAGGATTCTGTGAGGTGCTTATACCTCTTGCATATGGATCTTTTTGGTCCTATGCCAGTTCACAGTCTAGGTAGGAAAGTCTACACTTTTGTGGTTGTAGATGACTATTCAAGATTTACATGGGTGTTCTTTCTGAAACAAAAATCTGAAACCCCAAGTATATTACTTAATTTTGTAAAGCAAATTCAGAATGAACTAAATAGTACAGTGGTCAAAATCAGAAGTGACCATGGTACTGAGTTTCAATCTGAAAGCATAACAAAATTGTGTAAAGACTTTGGGATTTTCCAAGAGTTCTCCTCACCTAGAACACCTCAGCAAAATGGAATTGCTGAAAGAAAGAATAGAACATTAATTGAAGTAGGTAGAACTCTGTTGAGTGACACCTCTCTCCCAGAATATTTTTGGGCTGAGGCAGTTAACACTGCTTGTCATGTAATCAATAGGGCTACTATCACCAAAAGCCACAAAATGACTCTCTATGAGATTGTGAAAGGCAGAAAACCAAATCTATCTTACTTTAGGATCTTTGGTTGCAAGTGTTATATACTTAACAATGACAAGTCATATTTGACTAAGTTTGCTGCCAAATCCCAGGATGGGATATTTGTTGGTTACAGCACTAATAGTAAGGCCTATAGAGTCTTCAACTTGACTACTCAAGTTGTTGAAGAATCTGTGCATGTTGTGTTTGATGAAACAAGATTAATCAACTGTGAGTTGTCTTGTAGATCAAATGACTCAACAGGTATAAGCAAAAGTATGGACAAGCTCTCCATTACTGAAGGATCAAAGGAAGATGGGGTATTGGAAAATGAAGTATTCTGTCCAGGGGGAGAACAAGACACTATAGAAGCTGATGAAAACCAAGAGATTCAGCTAAATGAAGGAGCTGGAGATGTTCAACCAGAAGGGAATCTTCCTCCAGCTACAAGACATTTGAGAGATCATCCAGCTGATCAGATAATAGGTGATCCAAGACAGGGGGTGCAAACTAGAAGCAGAAATCAAAACACAGTTCTACATTCAAGTTTCCTGTCACAATTGGAGCCTAAGAAGTTTGAAGAAGCTATCCAAGACCTGCACTGGATTGATGCTATGTACGAGGAGCTGAATCAATTCAGAAGGTGCAATGTCTGGGAGCTTGTTCCTAAACCAAGAGGCCACAACATAATTGGCACAAAATGGATCTATAGGAACAAGCTAGATGAAAGTGGAATAATAGTAAAGAATAAAGCAAGATTGGTTGCAAAAGGATACAGGCAGGAAGAAGGGATTGACTTTGATCAAACCTTTGCTCCAGTAGCAAGGCTGGAGGCAATCAGAATATTCCTTGCCTATGCAGCCTATCAAGACTTCAAAGTATACCAGATGGATGTGAAGTCAGCATTTCTGAATGGTGATCTTAAAGAAGAAGTATATGTAGAGCAGCCATCAGGTTTTGTAGATCCTCTTAAACCTGATTTTGTTTATAAGCTTAGGAAAGCTCTGTATGGGTTAAAGCAAGCCCCAAGGGCTTGGTATGAAACCCTGTCTACTTTCCTCATTGAGAATAAATTCTCAAGAAGAAAAATTGACAAAACTCTATTCCTTAGGGAATCCAAAGGCAAGATCATCTTAGTTCAGATCTATGTTGATGACATAATCTATGGATCTACTGAAAACAACCTTTGTAAAAAGTTTGCCAAACCTATGCAAGGGAAGTTTGAGATGAGCAGTATGGGGGAACTGAAATTCTTCTTGGGACTCCAAGTAAGACAGACTGATGATGGCTTGTCCATATCCCAGTCTAAGTTCATCAAAGAATTGATTAAGAAATATGGTATGGAGTCATCCTCTACCATGAGAACTCCTATGGGAACAAGTATGCCTATATGCAAAGATGATGCAGGTAAACCTGTTGATGAGACTTTGTATAGAGGAATAGTTGGCTCACTACTATATCCCACTGCTAGTAGACCAGATATTATGTATGCTACATGTGTCTGTGCTAGGTACCAAGCCTGCCCTAAAGAATCTCATTATACTGCAGTCAAAAGGATTTTGAGATATCTTAAGGGCACACCTAATCTAGGTCTTTGGTACCCTAGGAATAGAGATTTTCAACTAACAGGCTATTCAGATGCAGATTTTGCAGGATGTAGAGAGGATAGGAAGAGTACTACAGATACTTGTCAATTCTTGGGAGGAAGACTAATATCATGGAGTAGTAAGAAGCAGACCAGTGTGGCAATTTCCACAGCTGAGTCTGAGTATATTGCTGCTGGAAGCTGCTGTACACAGCTATTATGGATGCAGCATCAGCTTAAGGATTATGGTATTCAAGTAAGTAGAACACCTCTTTTGTGTGATTCTAAGAGTGCAATTTCTATTGCTAATAATCCTGTTTCTCATAGTAGAACTAAGCATATAAAAATAAAATACCATTTTGTTAGAGAACATGTAGAAAAAGAAGACATCTTATTGGAATTTGTGAAAACAGATTATCAAATAGCAGATGTGTTTACTAAGCCCCTGGATGAGACCAAATTCAATAAATTCAAAATTGAATTAGGTATGTTAACCATTGATTAGTGTAATCACAAAATCATCAACAATGAAGTTGAAGTGGTAACAAGACATTCAAGTGATATAAAGACACATTGAAGTAGTATCAAGTATTTTGTAGGACTTATAAGTTGTGTTGAACAAACAGAAATTGGCTAAGTAAGATGGTGTCGACACATTCAGTAATAATGTGTTGACTCAGGGTAGTAATGTCGACAAGTCAGAGATGTTGTGTCGACACAGAAAATATGTGTCAACACTTAAGAATCTTATTGTCGACTTATCCAGGAATGTAGTGTCAACTTCACTAGGATAGTGGTGTCGACACTTACAGATTTTGTATCGACACTTATACTAAGAGTCGACACAGAATTTCTGATGCTATTCTATATATCTCTGGTGTCGACATAACTGCAAATTGGTGTCGACACATAATAGACGGACTTGATGTCAAGACAATAGAAGCTTGTGTCGACACATTCCATCTGTGTCGACACTTATAGTCTGTTTTTGGCGTCTTTTGATCTTCTTTAAACAGAAGGTATAAATAGGTCAAAAACTCATTCTGTCGACACGCTTACAAGGTTTTCGAAACCCTGTGTCGACATTTGGTATCAGTCTCTCTTTCTCTCATCTTTCAAGCTTTCTCGACTGATCAATGGCGCCAAAGATTGAAGATAATGTGAATGAAGGATATGAGTTGGTGCGCCAGGCCTTTGCTGCTGCCCCTCCAGATGTTCTCGGGGTTATCTCTCTCCTCTCCGACTCAGGATTAGAATTTCTGGTCTCCGAACCATCTAAGATATGGAAGAAGGAGGTGCATGAGTTCTATACTTCTGCATCTGTAGTCTCTGACAGTCATGAAATAAAATCAACAGTTCATGGTTCACCAGTGGAAATTACACCAAGTAAGTTAAGAACAATTCTACACTTACCTATAATTGAGAATGAAGAGGATGTCCCTGCTTCTAAATCAAGGAAGGCTCTTCAATGGTGTGGATTGGATTCCACCATGAAAATTAGAGTTGCTTTCAATAGGAAAGGAATGAATCAACAGGGCAAGTTTCTGTCTGAGGTGGTTGGAAAAGTTATTCTGTGCAAGCCAGGTGGACATGATAGGATTTCCGCCTATATGTTCAGCCTAATGACCAGGATTGTGTTTACAATTCCAACGGATTGGTCAACTGTAATCTTTGAAAAGATTAAGGAAGGAATCAAGAAGCCAAATCTGGCTAGAATAATGAGTATATACCTAAGTAAGGAGATTCCTGATGTTATGCAACAACAATCTGGAACAAAAATTAATCACATGAGAAGGATGGACATGAGATTGTTCTCCAGATGGGATAGGGTGCTGACCAAAGATATGCCTGAAGTGGAAAGGCAGGATTCACCTGAGAAATCCCCAGGTCATGCTACCAGTACTGAGCACCCACAAGAAGAACAAGTAAGACAAGAGGTTGAAGATCAGCCTGCTTCTACACAAGTTCAGGATGCCACAATACCTGTAATTCAAGAAGAAGAAGTAAGTATACCAGCTCAGCAAGTTTATTCACCTACACAGACTGTATCTACTCATGACCAGGTACAGGTGCAGGGGGAGCTGGTGTATTTTCCTACAAAAGACATTTCTAATATTTCTATTTCTGCACAGGTCCAGGGAATGCAAGTGTCCTCACCTGCCCAAGACATCACCAATACTGAACAAGTACAGGGGGAGAGACTGTCTGAGCAAGTGCAAGACGATGCTCAAATTGATATATCTCAAAATTTGAATACTGCAGATGTTCCAGCCCAGAAGGAATATACTCTAGAAGAGTTATTTCCAGATAATGAAATAATTACTGATAGAATGGAAGTGGAGCAAGAAATTGAGGGGGAGCCTGTGCATGTGGAGACTGTACAACATGGCACTGAAGCAGCTGTTCCTCCTCCTCCCAAAGAAAGATTTCAAATTGATAGTACTTCTGATTCTGAGAATGAAGAAGCCAGAGTGGCTAAGAAGAGAAAACTTCTGGTCTTCCAGAGAAGGAGCAAGAGCTATAAGCAGGCTCTACAGTCTACAGCACATCACACTCCTTCTGACTTTGATTATAACAAGTTTTTGATTGATTTACAAGTGAAATTGGATGAACACAGAGTGGCTATTGAAAAATATGTTGATGAGAACAACAAGTCCCTGCAATTTGACTTAGCTCAAGATATAAAATCTATTAGGTTTGAGGTCAATATGCATAAAAAGGAGATGACAGATTGCTTCCATAAGGGAGGTAATGCTGTGGTATATTTGGCACAACAACAGCAGTCTATCATCCCTAAGGTGGATGATATTGCTTTAAAGCAAAGCTATGTCTTGGAAAATCAGATAAGGATGAATGAGAATTTAATTAAATCTCATCATGAGATCATTAATGAAATGAAAAAGATTGTTCCAGGCCTGCCTGCAGCTAGAGCAAAGGAAATGGAAGAATTTGATAAGAACTTTCAAGCTGCTATTGATTCTGTTAAAACTGCTATCACTACCTCTCAAAAGGAAATATCTGACAAGCTTCTAAAGTTAAAACCATTTTTTAAAGAGAGTGTGAATTATCTGGATGGACAAATCAGATTTCAGAAGGAAGATCTCAAAGATCATGTTACTAGAGAAGCCATAAAGGGGGAGAGGATGTTAGTTCATGCAGGCTCAGAGTACACCAAATGGGTGACCAATAGTATTCGAGCCACATTAGGATATCCACCATTGTGTGATGATGCTATGGTGGCTGAGTCAGGAATACAAACAAGTCTACTTGAAGGCAATCAACCTGAGGTTGCCCAAGTCATTTACCCTCCTCCAGATTATGATATGATTGATCAGCAAGTTCAAGGAATGTATAGTCCTCCAAAGGAGGTTACTAATGTTGTTATTGGGAAGGTTGATAAGCCTGAGGCTACTTTGAAAGACCAGCAAGATGCTCTACTATCTAAGAAAAGATTTAGAGAGCAGGCTGAACTTAAGCCAGACTTTGAGCAGTGGAGTCCTACTTCCAGAAATATTATACTCACTGCATGGAAGGCTGTCAAAGACCAAGTGCATGAAAGAGGCAAGTGGTACAATGAGATGGAATGGCAGAAGTATGAAGCCAGGCAAGAGGCCATAGTACAGTTTAGAAGAAAAGCCAAGCTGGGTAGGCTGCCTCCAAATGCTCAGGAGCCAAGCAAGTACTTTCCAAAGCCCTTTCATTATTTTGAAAGGCAAAGGCTCAAGGAAGAAGCAAAGAAGAAGGCTGATCTAAAAGGCAAGAAGCTAGCTGAAGATTCTGAAGCTCCTGTGAAGGCTCAAATTCTATCTGGCAAAGGGATTGTCATAAAAGAGTCTGATCAGTCTTAATTTTTAGTTCTTTCAAAGTATTTTGTAATGTTTTGATTAAATCATTAAATGTAAATCTCTGTATTCAAACATTATCAAGTTATAAACAAAATGTTGTTTGGTATCATATAATGTTCATTCTGTGATGGATTGTTTTTATGTTTTGTTTATATTAAGTATTCCTGTTATGTCATATATCATCAGTTTATACTTTTTGTAAATGGTGTATATCATTGGCTATAAGGGTTATGACTTCTCCAAATAGGGGGAGATTGTTGGGTACATTGGAAAATGTGTACCTGATTTGAAGAAGCCCAACTTAGCTCAATGATATACATCAAGGTGTATTTGATGTTGTTTTGAGTTGACATGTGCAGGTGAAGAAGTATTAAAGAATGCAGAAAAATATTCTAAGTCCACATGTCGACACCTGAAGAAATTGTGTCGACACTTCAGAATATTTGTGTCGACACTTCAGAATATCAGTGTCGACACAGAGAAAGATGGTCGACCACATTTATGTCGACACTGGGAAGCAGTGTCGACACATAAAGAAAATCATTGACCTCAGCACTGGGAAGCAGTGTCGACACAGAAGAAGATAGTCGACCAGAGAAAAATAGTCGACTAGTGGAAGATAGTCGACTAGTGAAAGATAGTCGACTAGAGAAAGATTGTCGACACAGAAGAAGATAGTCGACTCACAGAAGAAGATAGTCGACCTCTACTGTATCGATACTGGGTGGATGTGTCGACACCTTGAGATTGAGTCGACACATATTGGCAGAAGTCGACTATGCTTGTGTCGACACCAGAAGACTGAGTCGACACATTTTGGCAGAATTGAAGATTGATGTGTCGACACCTGAAGGCTGAGTCGACACATACTGAGTTCTGAATCTACAACAACTGTGACGACACACAGGACTTGTGTCGATACACTGCAGAGTCTAGACCAAGTTATTTTCTGAAGAAGCTGTGTCGACTTAAAGGCAACTTAGTCGACATCATCAAAGACTGTGTCGACACCAAAGTCACTTGTGTCGACACAGATAGATAGATTGGTCTCGACACTTTCTAACTGACTGTCTCGACATTTTGCTGTCCAAGGCTAAGGTACAAGAACTGTTTGAAGACTTGACAGCTGTGGGTTGCCACCGTTTAACTAAAGCTGTCAGACCTGTCAGAAATCAGTTAGAAATCGGATCAGCCGGTTACCATGAAGAAAGTCTATAAATAGACATATTCAGAAGGAAATAAAAAAAAAGAAGAAAAATAACAGAAGAAGATCGAAGAAGAAGAAACAAAAGGATTACGATCCTATTGAAGTTTCAATTCAAGAAAGTGCTAAGCTCTAAAGAAGATCTTCATCAGAAAATCTAAGAAGAAGTCTGAAGTATCAGAAAAGGTGTTGGATAGAGAGGGATCCAGTCATCTTGAAGAAGAAGAAGGAAGCCATCTGTGGTTTCTCAAGAAGCTGTTTGGAAATCAACTCAGCTAAGTTCAGATTCAAGAAGCTTTGAAGAAAGCTCAGATTCAGTTGATTTCATCAGCTGATCAAGAAGTGTCTTGTCCTCTTCTCTCTCAACAAAGGCAAGACATTAAAATATCTTTTCTAAATTTCTGTAGGATCTGTTTACACATATCTGAGTTGTAAGCCTGTGTTATAAAGGCTGAGTGTAGGAGAGGTGATCTCTGAGTGGTAGGGCTATTTGCCTGAGTGTAGGAGAAGGTTATTCTCTGAGTGGTAGGCCTTGAGGCAAGGCTGAGGTAGGGCTGTTGAGCCTGAGTTGTTGGAACCTATCCAGGTTCTGAGCTGTAGGATCTGAGGATCTGAGAATAGTGGAAGTTTGGCCGAATCTAGCAAACTGCTAGATAGGTGAAGGGGGAAAGTGGATGTACCCAGACCTTGGGGAACCACTATAAAACATTGTGCAATCTGTGATGCTTAGTTGTCTGTGAATGCTGTGCTAGATGTTTTAATTTGTAATTGAATTCTGCCTAGAATTATAAACAAGAAATTAAAACCTATTCACCCCCCCCCTCTAGGTGTTTAGGTTGTCTTGAAAGTAAAACTATCAAACTTATAAGCCCAGTCCCAACTTATTCTCCACAGCCTCCAGTAAATGTTCTTCAAGACTTGTATAGCTTGAACTGTGAAGAACCTGCAGCAAGGGTCGGCCCTTGACTGCTTCCTCTTTCCTCAGAGAAATACTCTGAACTTGCTGAAGTCGATGAAGGAGACAACAACTAACTTGCTATTCGTCTTGCTGACTTGATCTTCCTGTTCTTTAGCACAACAACAATGGCGGTGAAGAAGAACCCACTTTAACTCTCAGAACTATCTTCCTCTGTAAGAGCCTTTTCTTTTATTGTTTACGCCCCAACGACTCTTTAAGCAGTGAGCCCCACATATTTAATGCCAGCTGTAACTTTGCTTTAACGTCTAACTGTCGTTCAGTAGGTCTGCGACGTCTTTTGTCATGTACTGTAGCTTTGTCACTAACAATTTGAATAAGGTTGACTTACTGACGTCAGCACCTGTGGACTTAGTCAAAAATCAAGCATCAGTAGAATAGGCGTTGAGTGAATGAGCTTCACTCAACGCCAAAACACTTAGACAGAATTCTATCTATCTAGGCGTTGACAGCATTGAGTGAGCAAGCTCCACTCAACGCTTTTAGCCTTATCAAATTCTGCAGCTTTTTCTGTCTGCCTAGCATTGAGAGCGTTGAGTGAGCACACCTCACTCAACGCCTTATGCCTTAGCTTATGCATTCTGTAAATTAGGCGTTGAAAGCGTTGGGTGAGCATACTTTACTCAACGTTTTTTACCTTAGCTAATTTTCTGTGTCTGTAGTAATTTAGGCGCTGATAGTGTTGAGTTATCTTGCCTCACTCAACGCTGAACTCAGTTCGACGAATTCTGAGTTCAGTTCGACTAACTCAGATTCTCAAACTCTGAGCTTAGTTCGACGAACGATGAGCTCAACTCGACGAACGATGGGCTCAGCTCGACGAACTCTGAACTTAGTTCGACTCACAGCTTTTTGCTGTGTGGCGTTGAGTGTGTCTTCAACACTCAACGCCAAACTACTTAGCCATATATCTGCCTTTAGCTGCATGACGTTGAGTGAGTTGACTTTACTCAACGTCTGTGGACTTAGCCACTTTTCTGCTCATTTCAACTTAGGCTTTTACTGCTTTAGCCAGTCTCACAGTTTTTTGCTGTATACCTTTGAGTGAGTTGACTTCACTTAACGCCTGTGGACTTAGCCACTTTCTCAGCTTGCCACTGCTCTTGCTTTGACTGTATAGGCTTCACTCAGCGCTATAAGTTATCTGGCGTTGAGTGAGTCATCTTCACTCAACGCCTGTGGACTTAAACAGATTTCTGTCAGTCCACTACTTAGGTAAGTTTTTTACCTGACTTATTCATTTAGGCTACCTGTCCCATCATTGTTACTGGGACAACCTGCAATCATTAAACTTGAGTACAAGTTAGATCACCACATGTGTATACATTGTTCACTAGGCCTTCTTCAAATCCAGGACATTGAAATCAATGGGCCCAACAGACGCGAGCCCGGGGTAGATGGAAATGACTCCCTAGCTGAGGCTACCGACACTCGCCCCCCAGCCCCCAGCTCGCGCGTGTTGAAATGGTTATTCTGCGTGTTGTTGTAATTTCTTTCTCTGGATTGCGAGAACTACTATCTATAATAACTTGGACAATTTTTTAGATTTTACTGCTTATTGATTCTGCATAATATGCTGCTCTTTAGATTCATCTCGCCATAGGATAGAACATGTCGAAGGGATCGGCGAGTCGGGGTTTGCGAGCCGGGTTGACCGGTCGGCTCGGACATAAATTTGTTTATCTATAAATAGGCCCCCTCACCTACTCCCAGGCCATCCCTTTACTGCACACTTACACCCTCTTATTTTTGCCCTTCTCGCCAATTCCACTCGCGCCAGAACCTTTGAAACAATGGGCAAGACACGACCCGATGCCGACGGGAGGTCCAAGTGTGCTCAACAATTCGCCGAGTACAACTTCTATGAGAGAAACACCAGCGAGCAAGTCCTCGCCGACTTAATTGCCGACTACGTCCCCGTAGGGTTCTCTGCACGCCGACCCGCGGCAGGCGAGACCAACAACTCATTTTTTGAGGATGAGCTCGCCTTCCCCATCTCGCACTTCGAGGTGGGGTTGGGACTCCCTCTATGGCCAGAGATCCGCCAAATCCTGAGGTACTACGGGGCGGTCCAGGCCCAGCTGAACCCGAATGTCATTTCCATGATGGTCGCATTCGCTTGCTACCTCCGCCGAAAGCGGATAGTTTTCAACCGGATGGTCTTCAGGAAGCTCTTCATCTACCACGCGACCAATGACGGGGTCGCCTTCCTGGCCGGCTCGCAGTTCAAGGTCCGCGAGACGGACAACAAGAACCACAACTGGTTCTCGAAGCTCGTCTTCATCAAGGGTGATCTCGGCAATATACCCTTCTCGCCTCGGCAGAGGAGCGAGGAGGTGTACCGGCCCCCGACGGTGACGAGCAACGATGCCGAGCTCTACAAATTCTTCCTCGGCAAGGACTTCGAGGTCGCCTTCTTTCGAAGGGGCCTCGACTCGCTCCTTCCGGTTCTGCTCGGTGAAGGTATAGCTCCCTCCCTTCTTTCCTTATTGGGCTCGCCAAAAATCAAAAAATTTTCTAACTCAAAGTTATCCTCTGCAGAGCAGCGGCTGATCCCCGAGCACCCGCCTTTTGCGGACTCGAGACTGTATCCCGACCCACTTGCGCGCGAGAGGGCTGCCACTGAAGCCTGCCGGAGCGAGTTGGTGCTCGTCAGACCCTCATCCAGCAAGAAGCGACCTGATCCCGTGAGCTCCAACTCGCCTCGCCGTCTCCCAGCGCCAAAGAAGATGAAGAAGGCGATGACGGTCTCCAAGGGGAGACAACAACAACAACAACAAATATACCTGAGCTCCCCAGAGACCACTCCGGAGAAGTCGCCAGAGAAAGACCAAGGCGGGGGCGACCTGCCTGCTCCCACCGCCTCCGAGGAGCTCGCGGCCCGCGAGCCGGGCCTGCCGAAAGACCACCGGAACTTTGGTCTCCGCGGGAAGGCCAAGGACCATCTCGGCGAGCCGATGGTCCAAATGGGATGAGAAGACTCACAGGGTCTCCATCTCATCCCTCATCCCCTCCTGGTCGGAGCGCCACCCTCCCAGCGGGCACGCCTATGCCCTAGGGTTCGGGTTGTACGGCTGCGAGGACGCCGCGGGCTACAACGACATGAGCCTCCAGCGGCTCGCCCATGAGAGCTCGCGAGCTCAAATGCGCGCGCTGGAGCTCGCGCACATGTCGACTCGCCGCAACTTCCACCTCAGCCACAACTTGGCGAAGGCAGAGCAGGACTTCGTCCTCCTCCCCTCTGGCGGCGAGCCTGGTGGCCCGGTCCAGAGACCAAAAATCTTTAGCGAGGCGGAGGTCGCCAAGAAGTTGCGCGTCAATTTTATCAGCACCGCCGACTTCACCCTGCAAGTAATGCGAGACATGCAGGTGTTGACGGAAGGTTGCGAGGAGATGACGGCGAGGGACTTGGTGTCGGAGCTGTTCTCCCATCCTGCTTCCCCCCCTGGCGAGAAAGAAGACAGCTTCGGCTCGCTCTTCAAGAACGTCTCCGGCTATAAAGATGACAATTCTGGAGGGGAGGGCGAGAGCTAGCTAAGATTCGGGTGGGAGCGAGAGATAGGTGGGGATGAAATTTAAAAAAAGTATTTTAAGAAAAATATAATTGATTTTTAATAAAATTATTATAAAATATTAATTAATTTTTTAAAATTAATTAAGATCTAATTTATGCATTAAAATCTATTTTAAAAATAAGATTCTGGTGGACACCGGGCTTTGTTAAAATCAGACCGAAAAGCCAAAAGGATGGGATGTTTTTTGGGCGGTCCGACAGCAGATCAAGTGGACAGGATTTCACCATCATCCATCTTATGTATGCTTAGCCTATCCAAAAATTTCTTTTTTGGTGCGGCGTTGGCAGTTGGAAATCCAACAAATGCCACAAGAGTTCGCCACTCACTGGAGGGGGAGGGCTATGGCTGGGAACAGAGCCGTTCTCCATTCCGTAGAGGGAGGGTGGGAGCAAAATCTGCTGTGCGTGCGAAAGAAGCGTTTGTTTTCCCGCCTTACGGTGGCAGCTGCTCCAGCACCAGTGTCCAGCCGCCCATCCAAAGAGAGCCTATCGCAATTCTCAACATATAATATCAGCCCTGCTTGCAGGACTAACAGAGAAACTGGAGGAGGCGAGGCGGCTGCGGACGGAGTTGGAAATGGAGGTGGCGGCACAGCAAATGGTGCCAGGGTTGGACATGGAGGTGCAGCATATGACGATGGAGGAGCTGGAGAGCTTTCATAACACGCTCGAGGAGCTAAGGAGGAATGTGGCGAGCCGGCAGGAAGAGCTCGAGATGCTCTCCGCCGTCGAGGCGAAGCCGATACGGGGCGGCCCGGGGGCTTGTTTGGTTATGGGTTTGGCTATCTCGGCGGCATGCATAATGGGTTGTATCTGCCTGCCGGCGGCGCCTGTGGGCTTTACGGCCAATTCGGAATACCCAATCAGCGCGCTTTTCCCTTCTGGGGATGATAGATTGATGTTTTTTTTCTTTCTTTGTATTACCTTGCATGATTTTTATTTTTCCAGCAGCTGTTCAACGCTGATGAAGAACTGTACTGTTTTAATTATGTTAATGCAGGCGGAGAAAATATATATACAGAATGCATGATAAGATCATGTTTCCCTTATTAATTGTATTTTCTCTACATAAATAATTTGCAAGTTGGTTTGGTTTTTCTTCCCCCTTAATTTAGGCAAGGGTAAATGATACATGTCTATCCGCAGATTAACATTTCTCTAATTTATTTGAGTTATATAAAAGTATATTGGAAGCCAATTTGTAAACCATAAATGTATTGTTTATTTTTAATTCAAGAATGAATCTTGTATTGTGTAATGGTCATGATGACTAATTTGATTACGATGTCATACACATGTTTTCATTTTAGAAAATTTCTTTGTTGTTCATGTGATTACGATTTCATAAAATATTTGGAAAGATTTAGAAAAATGATTTCTTTCATGTTCATAAGATTTAGGTACTCTCTTCTTGTGGTGCACGAGAAAGGCAAAGTGGATGATCGTTTTTTTTTGAATGTTTTGTACTAATCTGTGAATAATAAAAATATTTGATAAAAATAAATTTGACTTCCTTTATAGCTATGAATAGACAAAGTCTATGAATATAATGAATTGCTTAATTTCTTTCGAATTCTACTATATATGTTTGTCAATTTTCACTCTAAAACTCAATTTGACTATTTCTGTAGCTTCCTAAAGATGTTTTAGGTGACATGAAAAATTTCAAGTTCTTACAAGCTAAATGCCTCTACTGTCAAAGACAAGGATGACAACAAAATTGTTGAGACACTTAAATAATGTGGGTGACAATACCAACAAATGTGGAGACGTGCATTAATTGAGCGTCGGGCAAAGTTAATAAGGCAAAATTGACAAATCAGCCCTTAAACTTTAGATCATTTTTCAAATCAGTCTCTAAGCTTATAAATGATCCAAATAGATTCCTAAATTATGAAAGCCACTCAAAAATAATCTCAAACTCGTTTCAATAATTTTAATATCTTTTTTTTAATTATATACATAGAGGCTCTCTCATTTACTCCTCCCATTAGAGTGCCTCTCAGTTTTCTCCGCCCGATACAACCCTTCTCAGCGGACCCATCCTGCTCTTGATTTTGAGGATGAACTGAAAAATGCTAATTGTTTTCTTAAAAATATCAGCGTTCCTATTCATGGTTGAGAAAATGCTCTTGATCTTTCCTTTCTTCATCTCTTAAAGCTAAAAATATTCAATTTTTTGCCAAGGTGAAGATGCTCTCATTTATTCAACCTCGGTGAATAAATGCCCAAAAAAAAACTATACAGACAGTAAACAAATATTAGTGTATTCAAATGAAAATTTAATTAAACTAAAAAATATATATATATATTGTTGAAGCCAAAAATGACCGAAGTCAAAATTGACTTCTGTGGAGTTCGACCCTTGGGGAAAGGGGTGACCTCACACCTACTATGCTCGGAAGAACGTCACGGACCGGAGACTTAGGAAGCTATGAACTGACCCTCGGCTCTAGCGTGGAGGTCCCACCTCACACCCGGAAGACCTTTGAGGTCTCCCCCTCCCTAGCCAATGCTTGAGCTAGGTGCCTTGGAGGAATAAAGCCAAAGAGATTTTTGTGGCTAAGGAAAGAATGACAAGTCCCTCTCCAAGGCACCCTCAAGGGTCTATTTATAGTTTTTCCAAATCCTGGGGGTAAAATGACCAAAATGCCCCTGGGGCAAAAATGCCCCCAGCCAATAGAAAACCTCCACACCGGGGGGCAAAAAGGGAAAATCCACCTCGGGGGTAAAACGATAAACGCATGAGAGGTCACGCCCTCCGGACACCCCCCCTGGTCGGTCTCGCCCGGCCTGACCGCAAGGCCGCAAGGCAGGGGCGAGAACCTGGCCCCGGGCCGGTCTCGCCCCGCCTGCCCACGCCTAGCCGCGAGGCAGGGGAGAGAACCCGGCCCCGGGCCGGTCTCGCCCCGCCTGCCCTCGCCTAGCTGGGAGGCAGGGGCGAGAACCCGGCCCCGGGCCGGTCTCGCCCCGCCTGCCCTCGCCTAGCCGCGAGGCAGGGGCGAGAACCCGGCCCCGGGCCGGTCTCGCCCCGCCTGCTCTCGCCTGGCCGCGAGGTGGGGCGAGAACCTGGCCCCGGGCCGGTCTCGCCCCGCCTGACCGCAAGGCCGCGAGGCAGGGGCGAGCACCCGGCCCCGGGCCGGTCTCGCCCCGCCTGACCCCGCCTAGCCGCGAGGTTAGGGCGAGAACCTGGCCCCGGGCCGGTCTCGCCCCGCCTGACCTCGCCTAGCCGCGAGGTTAGGGCGAGAATCTGGCCCCGGGCCGGTCTCGCAGCTGAGCTCCAAAACTTGAACTTTACTTGCATGCCTTATGCCTTGCTTGGGGTCCTCACTCTGCGAATACGGGGTTGTACACAATCCCCGCTCTTTTCGAGGTTGGTACAAGCTCGGAAAGAAACATCCAACCCAACGTATTCGCTGAGTGAAGCTTGCTCTCGCGGTATCGAAAGGCTATGAGGCTTCTTCCGCGGGGTCAACCTGTCATGCCAGCTGATGAGAGCCTGGGTGGCGAGACCCCCTCAGAGTAAAAACGCTTAACCCCCTGGGGGGGGTCAACCTGCCATGCCAGCTGATGAGAGCCTGGGTGGCGAGACCCCCTCAGCGTAAAAATGCTTAACCCCCTGGGGGGGTCAACCTGCCATGCCAGCTGATGAGAGCCTGGGTGGCGAGACCCCCTCAAGGTAAAAAGATCTAACCTCCTGGGGGGTCAACCTGTCATGCCAGCTGATGAGAGCCTGGGTAGCGAGACCCCCTCAGGGTAAAAGGATCTAACCTCCTGGGGGAGTCAACCTGCCATGCCAGCTGATGAGAGCCTGGGTGGCGAGACCCTCTCAGGGTAAAAAAGACAACCTCCACGAGAGATCAACCTGAACCCGCCAGCTAGTGAGAGCCTGACAGCGGAATCATCTTGGAGCTAAAGGACTTGGGGCAACCCACCAGCTAGTGAGAGCCTGGCAGCGGAATCATCTCGGAGCTTAAGGACTTAGCTCCCACGAGAGATCAACCTGAACCCACCAGCTAGTGAGAGTCTGGCAGCGGAATCATCTCGGAGCTAAAGGACTTGGGGCTCCCACGAGAGATCAACCTGAACCCACCAGCTAGTGAGAGCCTGGCAGCGGAATCATCTTGGAGCTAAAGGACTTGGGGCTCCCACGAGAGATCAACCTGAACCCACCAGCTTGTGAGAGCCTGACAGCGGAATCATCTCAGAGCTAAAGGACTTGGCTCCCACGAGAGATAACCCTGAACCCACCAGCTAGTGAGAGCCTGGCAGCGGAATCATCTCGGAGCTAAAGGACTTGGGGCTCCCACAAGAGATCAACCTGAACCCACCAGCTAGTGAGAGCCTAGCAGCGGAATCATCTCAGAGCTAAAGGACTTGGGGCTCCCACGAGAGATCAACCTGAACCCACCAGCTAGTGAGAGCCTGGCAGCGGAATCTTCTCGGAGCTAAAGGACTTAGCTCCCACGAGAGATCAACCTGAACCCACCAGCTAGTGAGAGCCTGGCAGCGGAATCTTCTCGGAGCTAAAGGACTTAGCTCCCACGAGAGATCAACCTGAACCCACCAGCTAGTGAGAGCCTGGCAGCGGAATCATCTCGGAGCTAAAGGACTTGGCTCCCACGAGAGATCAACCTGAACCCACCAGCTAGTGAGAGCCTGGCAACGGAATCATCTCGGAGCTAAAGGACTTGGGGCTCCCACGAGAGATCAACCTGAACCCACCAGCTAGTGAGAGTCTGGCAGTGGAATCATCTCGGAGCTAAAGGACTTGGGGCTCCCACGAGAGATCAACCTGAACCCACCAGCTAGTGAGAGCCTGGTAGTGGAATCATCTCGGAGCTAAAGGACTTGGGGCTCCCACGAGAGATCAACCTGAACCCACCAGCTAGTGAGAGCCTAGCAGCGGAATCATCTCGGAGCTAAAGGACTTAGCTCCCACGAGAGATCAACCTGAACCCACCAGCTAGTGAGAGCCTGACAGCGGAATCATCTCGGAGCTAAGGGGCTTGGGGCTCCCACGAGAGATCAACCTGAACCCACCAGCTAGTGAGAGCCTGGCAGCGGAATCATCTCGGAGCTAAAGGACTTAGCTCCCACGAGAGATCAACCTGAACCCACCAGCTAGTGAGAGCCTGACAGCGGAATCATCTCGGAGCTAAGGGGCTTGGGGCATGTTACCTGACTCTGCCAAAATTCAACATCCTCAAAAGGGGAAAAAGAGTTGGATTACATGACCCTCTCGACCCTACCGGCCGGAGGTTGGACTCGTTACAACATAAAGAAAAGTAAGATACATGACTCCGCCGAGGCGAGGCCTCTTCAGGGGGCCCGGGCATGGTGGTCGCCATCAGGTTCTATCCCACTGGACACCTCTATCCTGCCCAGCCTCTCCATGATTTTCTCCATCTCCTCCGCCTTAGCCAACCAAGAGATGGTGTTGACTGCCGTGACGTAGCATTGCCTCGCCATCCTGGAGTCTCCCTTGATCCTGACCTGGATCCCATCTGAGTTGAACTTGAGACATTGGTGGAAGGATGAGGGCACGCACCGGAAGGCGCTGATGAGGGGCCTTCCGAAGATGGCATTGTAGCTGCTTGGAGCGTCAACAATGACGAACCTGCAGTTCCTTGAGGTTCCTCCCAACTTCACCTGGAGTCCGACTCCACCTTCCACCTCCTTCCTCTCCCCTGAGAATCCAAACAGAGGTCCATCCGACGCCACTACCCTCCTTGGCTCCACCTTCATCCCCTCGAACGACTTCTTGAAAATGACGTTGACCGAGCTTCCGTTATCAATCAAAATCCAGGAGACGGTGAAGCCTTCGACGACTACTTGGATGACCAGGGCGTCGCAGAAGGGATCCTCATGCTCTGGCATGTCCTTTGATGAGAAGGTGACCCTTTCCTCCGGAGGAGGGGTCTGGGATGTCGAGGCAATGCTCCGCCGATACATCACATGGAGACTTGCCTTCCGAGCGGCTTCGATCCCCACCCCCCCGTGGATCACAGCTATACCTCCTCGGGGTCCTACATCGACCCGGTCCTCGCACACATCTTCACCCCCTCCTTGGGGGTAGAACTTCAATCCGCTCCGGCGGCGGTTGCTGGGCAGGACCTCTCGCCCCTCTCACCTCCAGGAACTCGGGGCAGGTAGCCGTGGCGTGACCTTCCAACTGGTGGAAGTCACAGTATGACAACTCTACCCTGCCTCCCCCTCTCCCCTTGCGATTCCTCCTATCCCTTCGGCCAATCGCCATCGCTTGCTGGGGTGGGGGCAGGAGTTGTCTTGGGGCTTGCCTCTAGAAGTTGAACCTCCCTTGGCCCCCATGATGGTTCCCTCCATCCTGGATGAGAGCTCTTCCTGGACCATGGGCAGGTCCTCCCTGCTGCCTCCATCCTGGCTCCGGACCCTCCTGTCTCTGGAACCTTTGAGCTCTATGCTCCTCTCTCCTTCTCCCTTCATGATGCCTCGAGCCACCTTGCTCCTTTGACTCCACCTCTGTCAACCTTGCCAACTTCTTTACAAAGGCCGGGTTGGCTGCCTCCATGGCTATCTCCTCTGCCGCCCTTTCCATCAGCTCCTCGAAGGAAAGGGGGGCCTTCCGAGTCAAGCTCATCTTGAAGAACCCTTCGCGCAATCCTACCGTGAACGCCATCTGGAGGGCATACCCTGGCACCTCTTGGATGTCCAGGACCTCTTTCTGGAACCTGTCAACGTAGTGGGCCAGCGACTCCTCGGTTCTTTTCTTTATCAGGAAGAGGGACTCGGGACCTTTCTTCCTCTTCTTGGAGGTGGAGAAGTGAAGCTGAAAGCTCTGACTCAAGTCTTCGAACCCGAAGATGGTCCTTGGAGGGAGTTGATGAAACCAGTCTCTTGCCTTCTCCTTCAACGTGATCGCGAAGAGGCGACACTTAAAGGCATTCGTCATCGGCCTGATGGAGACGGCATCCTCGAACCATTGCAGATGCTGGACGGGGTCATCCTTCCCGGTATAGTAAACCATGTCTGGCTCTCTGAACCCTTCGAGAACGGGAGCTGAGATGATCAACTCACTAAAGGGTGACCCCCTAAGGGGAGCTCTCGCCACCTCCACTCGCGCGACCTGCTCGCCTGGGGGGCTAGCTCTCGCCGGGCTGGGGAACAGCTCCCGGCCTGGGAGGTCTCGCTCGACCCCCTCTATCATCCTCTCCTTCCCAGGCCTCCTATCCGGCATACTCACTTCTCCCCCTACTGGGGTGATCTCGCCTTGCCCCCTGGGAGCCAGCTCGCCGAGACCACTCGGGGTTAGCTCGCCGAGACCCCTGGGAGCTAGTCCCTGGGGGGTGGGGGTTGAGCTGTCAGCCCGAGGGGCAATGCTTCTAAGCATTCCCATGATGCCTTCGATGGAAGCCATTGTAACGCCCCCATTCGTCACGTGGAATATAACCGAGGGTCCGGCCGGGGCCCCACGCCATATGTCACAGACAAACGACGGAGTCACTTGAGAGTATCAAAAACCTTCTATACGCATCCTAACTCAGAGCATTCTAGCGAAAATTTATTAAGTGCAAGAACTCATAACAATGAATGTCCACTACTATATAAATATCACATTTATATATATAACCAGGAATGTTTACAAGACCACACCGCACACGGCCTTAAGACCTTACTAGTTACTCTTTACAACACATATAATTTCATACATCGGCACGCAGGCCGGCCACACATGAAATCCAACACTTCGCACGGCCTTCAAGGGCCTACCAGCAGCATGGGCTTTTGCCCGCTCAATCCAATCAGCTCGCAACACCTGCATATGGACGTCCACCCCATGGGTGAATAAACAAAGCAACGGTCAGCTTTCAGCTGACCAATTATAACGACCCCACCCCTTACCCGGGGCAGTGGTTCCTTCCCTGCATGTATAGCAATTTCAACATATACACAACATACACACAACATCACAAACGTCGGCCTCAATGCCAGGCGCTCCGTGCACTCAGGGCACATTTATGGTTTGTACTTGGTAGGCGGGCATAAGCCTCCAAACCCCTGTTGAAGACCTCACGCACCCGTCTCACTCAGAGGTACGCACCACACCAAAACCCGTGAGCACTACCAGTCGACCTACCCACGTAGTGTAACAAGCCTAGGGAATTCGCCCTGCTGCTTTGCTACCAATCGACCGCTCATCCGCTCTTAACATCGCCACTTGGTGGAATGGGCATAAGCCTCCAAACCCCTGTTGAAGACCTCCCGCGCCCACCCACTCAGAGGTGTCCGCACTCCATCAACCAGCTCTTAGCAAACATGCAACCAAAGGAGCTATGCAAAGCATCCTGTACACCAAGTACATCGTCCTCACCATCTCCGCAGGCTAAACGATGAATACACGGAGTCTTCTCCGGTTCGCAATATAAACATCACTAATCCCGACATACGTCTGGATGGGCTTCACACAGCATGCCTATGCCGTACTACATATTTCCGGCTCTAGATGCAAACTCAACTGCTGGAATCACTTACGCAGTTCCATCTCTTGATGGAGGATCCCATGCACATGCAAAACAAAGGGCTTCACCTGCCCAAGGAAGAAAGATCGTTACCCTTGACGATCGCTTCGGCGCCATGGAAGAACTAGCCGGATGGAAATCACCCCAGCGGCCTTGCCTCCGCAATGCTGAACTCGGCTCTCGATTCGGATCGACGAAGCTCCACCGGCGGCCGGAAAGCTCCTCCTCCTCCATGCTCTCCTCTCTTAAAGGCTAAGTGAGAATGAGAGTTATCTCAATCCACGGCCTTATATAAGCTGGAAAGGCTTTGGACCACAAGATCCAAATAGAGGGAAACGAACGGCCGAGATCTGCTCTGAAAAACATTTCAACAGGCCTGACACGCCCTGTGACACGCCCGTGTCACAGGCCGTGTTCCCCAGTCGGTTAGCAACCGACTCGAAAGATACCAGAACACGGGCTTTGACACGCCCATGTCAAACCTGACACGGCCGTGTTCAAGGCCGTGTTCACGGCCGTGTTCAAGGCCGTGTACCTCTCTGACTCAAACAGGCCATTTTCCGATTTTATTGAGTGACACGCCCTGGGACACGCCCGTGTCCCAGGCCGTGTACCCCCGACACGCCCTGGGACACGCCCGTGTCCCAGGTCGTGTCTAACAGCCTCCAACCCAAAACTGTTTACAAACATATTTTGAGATTTCTGGGGTGTTACACTCATCCCCTCCTTATAGAAATTTCGTCCCGAAATTTAGCGCAACGCACAAGTATCAACACAACCACGCTATTGCGATACAAACCAAAACGATCCAGGTTTAGAGCTCAGAGGCCGCAACTTGTCTCGCCCCATGGAATCGTGCCACCACAACTGTTTGTCACAAACAGAAATACATACATACATACAATAGACAACATAATAAAGTGCACACTCCACTTTATTTCGGCTTCTCCGCATCTCGCAGGATCCGTTTAGCGGCCTCCATTAAGTCCAAAGCACGGATTTGCTGTTCTGCTTGATTTGAGCTTTGCGGCTCCTGCATCTCAAGAGTGTATATTCGCGGTTGCGCCCGCGATGCAGACGACTCTGCCACAGCTTTGCCCTTCTCGTCATAGGACGCACCTGTCTTTCTTTCACCCTTTGACGCACCATTCCAGCAAAATCGCGCGATATGCCCTGGCTTCCCACAAATGAAACATGTACGCGGCTCAACCCGTTCTTGCCCAAACGTTGCTCCTGACGCAACATCCGAAGAAGTTTGTTCAGCAGGTCTGAACCGCTTCTTATCACGTTTCCTGAAATCTGATTGCTCTGATTGCGGAACTTTGAAGTCGGACTTTTCCATTGCTAAGTTCTTCTTCTCCCGTACCCGCTTCAAATCCTTTTCCAGCGCACTAGCGGTATGCACCAATGCTTGGAAGCCTTGGTTCACTGAACTCGGGAGAGCCAACCTCAGCTCATCACGCAGTCCTTCATAAAACCTATTCGTCTTCCGCGCCTGGTCCGCAAACGTCGACCCCGCATAACGACCGAGCCTGGTAAACTCATGCAGGTAATCGTCCACGGTCTTATCACCCTGTACCAGACGTTGAAAGTCATTTTCCATTGCAATTCTCTGCGCCATTGGCAAGTATTTCGCCCAAAATAATCTGGAGAATTCGTCCATCGATATGTCGCCCAGGTTTCTACCTCCCAACTGGTGCAACTCGATCTCATCCCACCAAAGCCTCGCCTCTCCTTCCAGGAGGAAAGTGGCTAACGGGACTTTCTGCTCCTCACTAATCCGGAGCGCAGCCAGGATTCTTTTCACTCTAGAGAGCCAATCCTCGGCCTCTGTTGGAGACGTTGCCCCAACAAACGTAGGCGGATTAAACTCCATAAAGTGCTTAAGTTGTTCGTCCGCTGCTTGCATAGCAACCGGAACCTCAACATGCTCTTGCCTCGCACCAACCTGCACTGGCGCCACAGCAGGCCTCGCTTGCCCAAAAGGTTGTGCCTGAAGCATGGCAAAGATCACCTCCGCAACTAAGCGCACCGTTTTCGCAGAAGGAGGAGGTGTAGGCACCTCAGGTGGTGCCGCACTCTCATCCGAACGCTGGGGCTCCGACTGCCCAGCTCCACTCCTCGTCACCTATAGGTGAACAAGATAGCATTACTTTCCATGCGAATACGGCAAACTCACCGAATAGACACACACACATTCCTAGTGGACATTCTTGAGTTCACTTTATGCGCTCCCAACTCAAACCTCCCTCTGATACCAAATTGTAACGCCCCCATTCGTCACGTGGAATATAACCGAGGGTCCGGCCGGGGCCCCACGCCATATGTCACAGACAAACGACGGAGTCACTTGAGAGTATCAAAAACCTTCTATACGCATCCTAACTCAGAGCATTCTAGCGGAAATTTATTAAGTGCAAGAACTCATAACAATGAATGTCCACTACTATATAAATATCACATTTATATATATGACCAGGAATGTTTACAAGACCACACCGCACACGGCCTTAAGGCCTTACTAGTTACTCTTTACAACACATATAATTTCATACATCGGCACGCAGGCCGGCCACACATGAAATCCAACACTTCGCACGGCCTTCAAGGGCCTACCAGCAGCATGGGCTTTTGCCCGCTCAATCCAATCAGCTCGCAACACCTGCATATGGACGTCCACCCCATGGGTGAATAAACAAAGCAACGGTCAGCTTTCAGCTGACCAATTATAACGACCCCACCCCTTACCCGGGGTAGTGGTTCCTTCCCTGCATGTATAGCAATTTCAACATATACACAACATACACACAACATCACAAACGCCGGCCTCAATGCCAGGCGCTCCGTGCACTCAGGGCACATTTATGGTTTGTACTTGGTAGGCGGGCATAAGCCTCCAAACCCCTGTTGAAGACCTCACGCACCCGTCTCACTCAGAGGTACGCACCACACCAAAACCCGTGAGCACTACCAGTCGACCTACCCATGTAGTGTAACAAGCCTAGGGAATTCGCCCTGCTGCTTTGCTACCAATCGACCGCTCATCCGCTCTTAACATCGCCACTTGGTGGAATGGGCATAAGACTCCAAACCCCTGTTGAAGACCTCCCGCGCCCACCCACTCAGAGGTGTCCGCACTCCATCAACCAGCTCTTAGCAAACATGCAACCAAAGGAGCTATGCAAAGCATCCTGTACACCAAGTACATCGTCCTCACCATCTCCGCAGGCTAAACGATGAATACACGGAGTCTTCTCCGGTTCGCAATATAAACATCACCAATCCCGACATACGTCTGGATGGGCTTCACACAGCATGCCTATGCCGTACTACATATTTCCGGCTCTAGATGCAAACTCAACTGCTGGAATCACTTACGCAGTTCCATCTCTTGATGGAGGATCCCATGCACATGCAAAACAAAGGGCTTCACCTGCCCAAGGAAGAAAGATCGTTACCCTTGACGATCGCTTCGGCGCCATGGAAGAACTAGCCGGATGAAAATCACCGCAGCGGCCTTGCCTCCGCAACGCTGAACTCGGCTCTCGATTCGGATCGACGAAGCTCCACCGGCGGCCGGAAAGCTCCTCCTCCTCCTCCTCCAAGCTCTCCTCTCTTAAAGGCTAAGTGAGAATGAGAGTTATCTCAATCCACGACCTTATATAAGCTGGAAAGGCTTTGGACCACAAGATCCAAATAGAGGGAAACGAACGGCCGAGATCTGCTCTGAAAAACATTTCAACAGGCCTGACACGCCCTGTGACACGCCCGTGTCACAGGCCGTGTTCCCCAGTGGGTTAGCAACCGACTCGAAAGATACCAGAACACGGGCTTTGACACGCCCGTGTCAAACCTGACACGGCCGTGTTCAAGGCCGTGTTCACGGCCGTGTTCAAGGCCGTGTACCTCTCTGACTCAAACAGGCCATTTTCCGATTTTATTGAGTGACACGCCCTGGGACACGCCCATGTCCCAGACCGTGTACCCCCGACACGCCCTGGGACACGCCCGTGTCCCAGGCCGTGTCTAACAGCCTCCAACCCAAAACTGTTTACAAACATATTTTGAGATTTCTGGGGTGTTACAGCCATGAACTCCTCCCTTCCTACGAAGGGTCCGGGGTTGGGGAGGCCACCGAGGTCATCACCACCTCCCTGATCTACAGCCATGACGCTCACCCGAGATTTTCTGTGCTGGTCACTCTCCACGCTCGCCGCACCAAAACTGTTGAAGCCAAAAATGACCGAAGCCAAAATTGACTTCTGTGGAGTTCGACCCTTGGGGAAAGGGGTGACCTCACACCTACTATGCTCGGAAGAACGTCACGGACCGGAGACTTAGGTTTTTGGGCTTGCGGGTCCGGAATCGCCCCCGCGTTGCGGCGCTATGCGGTAATGGCTTAACTGGCTGCCCCGTGGATCCGCCCGAGGACCTTTGATATAAAGATTAGTATGCGCCTTTGACCTTCAGGCTGGTCTTTTGGTGCAGTTGGTAGCGCTAAGTCCTCTCAAGTGGTATCAGAGGGGGTCGCGGGTTCGAAACCCCGGGGTCGTTTCCGGGGGGGGGGGGGGATTGTTGGGGCTTGCGGGTCCGGAATCGCCCCCGCGTTGCGGCGCTATGCGGTAATGGCTTAACTGGCTGCCCCGTGGATCCGCCCGAGGACCTTTGATATAAAGATTAGTATGCGCCTTTGACCTTCAGGTCGGTCTTTTGGTGCAGTTGGTAGCGCTAAGTCCTCTCATTAAGAAGCTATGAACTGACCCTCGGCTCTAGCGTGGAGGTCCCACCTCACACCTGGAAGACCTTTGAGGTCTCCCCCTCCCTAGCAAATGCTTGAGCTAGGTGCCTTGGAGGAAGAAAGCCAAAGAGATTTTTGTGGCTAAGGAAAGAATGACAAGTCCCTCTTCAAGGCACCCTCAAGGGTCTATTTATAGTTTTTCCAAGTCCTGGGGGTAAAATGACCAAAATGCCCCTGGGGCAAAAATGCCCCCAGCCAATAGGAAACCTCCACACCGGGGGGCAAAAAGGGAAAATCCACCTCGGGGGTAAAACGGTAAACGCATGAGAGGTCACGCCCTCCGGCCACCCCCCCCCCCTGGTCGGTCTCGCCCGGCCTGACCGCAAGGCCGCAAGGCAGGGGGCGAGAACCTGGCCCCGGGCCGGTCTCGCCCCGCCTGCCCTCGCCTAGCCGCGAGGCAGGGGCGAGAACCCGGCCCCGGGCCGGTCTCGCCCCGCCTGCCCTCGCCTGGCCGCGAGGCAGGGGCGAGAACTCGGCCCCGGGCCGGTCTCGCCCCGCCTGCCCTCGCCTGGCCGTGAGGCAGGGGCGAGAACCCGGCCCCGGGCCGGTCTCGCCCCGCCTGCCCTCGCCTGGCCGCGAGGTGGGGCGAGAACCTGGACTCGGGCCGGTCTCGCCCCGCCTGACCGCAAGGCCGCGAGGCAGGGGCGAGAACCCGGCCCCGGGCCGGTCTCGCCCCGCCTGACCCCGCCTAGCCGCGAGGTTAGGGCGAGAACCTGGCCCCGGGCCGGTCTCGCCCCGCCTGACCTCGCCTAGCCGCGAGGTTAGGGTGAGAATCTGGCCCCGGGCCGGTCTCGCAGCTGAGCTCCAAAGCTTGAACTTTACTTGCATGCCTTATGCCTTGCTTGGGGTCCTCACTCCGCGAATACGGGGTTGTACATATATATATATATATATATATATATATATATATATATATATATATATATATATATATATTAATTTCAAAATTCAAAATTCGAGCCAGCAACCTTTCGGGCCAGATTCCGGCTAAACCATGTAAATTTTGGAAAAATATTCAACATGAAAGTTGTAGATCTCGTTCTTGGCTATAAAATGCATATATTATTTGCTTAATTCTGACTTGTATTGTGGGAGAACCAACTCAAGCTTTTTTAAGCTTAAAAAAGCTTGAGCTTATATATTCCAAACCCTATATATATATATATATTTCTGTAAAAACAGATAACAAAAATCACTTTGAGATTATTTTAAAGTGATTTTAAAAATTTAGGAATCTATTTGAATTTTTTGTAAGTTTATAGACGGATTTGAAAAAGGACCCAAGATTTTGTCAATTTTTCCAACTATTAATGATGCGATCACAAGATTTTTTTGTTTTGTGTGGAGCATGATTGCAGTCTTCTGTAGTATGATTGCAAATCTATTGACAGCCAGAGCGGGGTGTACAACGATGATGGTTGCATCCTCAAAAAGTTAATTCTTTGAACATGCTCAAAATATAAGAGATGCTTTGCAGAGATCTGGAATTCAACAATCAGTTCCGAAATGATTTGGTCGGAAATGGAGTCACGCTGAAACTTCGTGTTCTTTACAATTAAGTGTTGTCTATCAAGCATGTGGGCTTTCCAGAGATCAGTAATTTGACATCGACTTTAAATTTGGATTTCGTTAAACTGGTGCGGAGAAATTAGTCCCGGAAAATTTGAGATTTATTGAGATTTAGGTCAGTCATGCATGTTGCGGCCAAACCGGGCGCTCCGGTCGATCCGGACTAACTTGGACCGCCTTAGCTCGCGGAGCGGTCGAGCGCGCACACAGTCAGTTGAAGAGGGGAAATGAACACAAGGAGTTTTAACGTGGAAAACCCTTCAACCGGGTGAAAAACCACGTGACCAATTCGCTGCCGGTCAAAATCCACTAGATCGGAGTGATTACAGTATGTTGGGTGAATCGGGGCGACAGGCCGCTCCCGTTACAATCTTGAGGAGAGAGAGAGGGTGTATGCAACCGTTGGTGGGCAACAGACTGCCTTGCCAACGGGACTCGAACGGTGGAATGCGCGGGGTGCTTTAAGCGCGCGCGCTCAGAGGCAGCGCGTATCCAAGGGTTGTCCCTTCCTCCCTTGCTCGCCTTTCTCTGTCCTTGGAGTGCTCCCTTTGTAACTGAGCGCTGGTGGGGTGCCAATAGCCGATGACGGGTGCCGATGGCCTACGACGAGTGCTGATAGCCGTTGGCGGGTTCTGATAGCCGTTGATGGCCGCTGGACGTCACAGGCGGCTGCCAGTGGTTGGCGGCGAGAGGCGGCCGCTGGTTGTTGGCGACGAGGGGTGGCCGCCGGCGGAGAAAAACGGGAGAGCTCCCACCTGAGGAAGAAGAAGGGGGAAGCGTAGGAGAAGAAGATGATTAAATGAGAAGCCCCTGGGGTCCTTTTATAGGCTCCAGGGGAAAGTTACGAGGGGCCCCGCCACTAACATAGTGGGTTAGTGGGTGGTTTTGCTCCGATCGGATGGCCGGTGGGTCCTCTCCCTCAATCGGACGGCGGGGAGACCACCCTGAGGCGGGGCCGCCCGGAAGAAGCCGACGGCGAGGAGGCAGTCAGACATGGCGGCGGCCGGACATGGCGGTGGCCGGCCATGGTTGCGGCCGGCCCCGGCCGCGGCCGGCATGGTGCAGGAGCCGGTTACGTGCCCCCAATGTAGGGAAAGGGCCGAGCGCGCGCAAGCGTGCCGCGCACGTAAGGGCTGCGCATGCGAGTGGGATAAGCGCCCAACTCGCGTGCGCAGGTCGTGCGTGCAGGCCACGCGTGCGCGGAGGCCGTCGCGCTCGCGGGCGCGCCGCCCGCTCGCGCAGGCCGCGTGCGTGCTGGCCACGCGCGCGCAGGCTGCCCGCGCGCAGGTCGGCCGCACGCGCGCGCGCAGACCGTGCGCGCGCTGGCCACGCACGCGCTGGCCGCGCATGCGCGCGCGCAGGCAGTGCGCGCGCGGGCCGCGCGCACGCAGGCCGGGCGCGCGCAGGCCGCACTCGCTGGGCGCGCGCGGCGCGCGCGCGCGCGCGCGCTGGGCGCGCGCGCGCGCGCTGGCCGCGCGCGCGCTGGCCGCGTAGGTGAGGCTGTGCGCGCGCGCAGGCGGTGCTTGCGCACGGATTTGTGCGCGCGTACAGGCCGTGTGCGTATGGCTTATGTGCGTGTGAGTAGTTGCGTGATTTTACCACTTTGAGCTGACTGATTTTTTGCCGTGTGTAGGTACCAAAGCATTCCGCTGGACCCATGCGTCTCATTCCTCTTTGACCGAAGATGGTGTGGCCATTTGGAGAACAAAGTACGGATTTCCTTCTGACTTGGAAGTGAGGATCCCTCGTCCCGAGGAGCGGGTCCAAAATCCTCCCCGTGGTTGGCTGACTGTTTGCGAAGTGTCGCTCAGATCCGGTTTCCATCTTCCCCCCTGCGACGAGGTGGTGGAGATTCTGAAGTTTTGTGGAGTCCCTATTTCTCAGTTTGCTCCAACCGGGGTTACTTGCATCATGGGCTTGGTCGCTTTTTTCCGTGAGCATGGGGGCTCTCTTTCCCTAGATCAGTTCCGGGATTGGTGCGATGTGCGCTTTGATGGTGGTGAGCGGATCGAGGTGCGCAGCAACAAGGTTTGGCTGGAGTTTGAGTCTCGTAAGGATCGTCGCCACGGTAATACTTTGTTTGGATATGTGAAGAATTCCTGGGGTCTTCCCGAGGTGTGGAATGCGCTTCCTGACCGTTGTCGCCGTGTGAAAGGGAGGGAGCGAGACTTCTCCCTTGTGCTGGGATTTTCCGAGCCTCGCGAGCTGGCTAATCGCCTCTTCAATATATATGCGTTTGTAGAGGAGAAGCGATTGTTGGGATGTGGTATTTCTGTGGGCATGGGACGGGTGGCGTCGTCTTCTCAGGGAGGGGGCCGAAAGAGAAAAACGGTGACTTACTGTTTCTTCCTTCCTCTTTTATTTTTTGTTTGAAGGCGGCTAAGTGCGTGTTTTCCTTTTGCAGATTGAGGCTCAGACACAGATTGCAGTTACCTGGAACGATCATTATGTGAGCCTGAAGGATGGCTATCTTGCTTTGCAGGAGAAGCTTCGATTGTCGATGGGCTCACTCTCTTCTCTCAAGGAAGAACATGACCGGGACATCGCGCGGTACCATCGAGTTGGGTCAGAGCTGAAGTCTGAGCTAGAAGATGTGCGTGCCTCCTTGGACGTGGAGAAAGCCCTGGTGGAGAGGACTGCCCAGATGTTAAAGTATGCCAAAGAGGAAACATCTGGCTTGGGGACCCAGTTGCAAGCGGCGCGGGAAGAGGTTTCAGGTCTTGAAGTTCAGCTTCAGGCGGCGAAGGCGCAGGTGGAGATGTTATCTTCTGATGATCATACCTCAGAGCTGAAGGCGGCAGGGCTTGCGGAGTACTTGGAGTCGCTGGACTATCTTCGTGATCGCAGCCTGATTGCAGAGGAGGTTCGTGATGACATTTGGTCCAAGGAAGTAGAGCCTCAGGTGGATGATATACGTCAGTTAGCGCTTCGTCGCGGTGTTTCGAAGGCCATTCGCTTCATAGGGAAGCATCTTGGGTGTGATACTTCCAGTTTCAGCTTTGCGGACGTTTCAGGTGATGAGCGTTCTAGCTCAGATGCTGATGATGAGTAGCTGTAGTGCTTATTTGCTGTTGTATGTCTCGTTATCTATTTGTAGTCATTTGCTTTTGTTATAGCTTTTGAGATTGTCGCCGTTAGGGCTCCAATTCATTGTTTTTTATGATATCCTTATTTGTATGTCGTTGTCATGTGTTTTGCACAGATGCATTTTGTCATGAGGTGGTTGTTGGTGGGAGTTGATCATTGTCATGGCTTAGTGCGCGGGCCTGGCTTGCGGCCTCTTCGTAAGGGGGCAGGCTCCCATGGTGTTGCGTGGAACTGGTCCATGGCTTTTCGCGCGAGATGGGCTCGCGGCTTCTTCTTGAGGGGGGCAGGCCTTCACGCTGTTGCGTGGAACTGGTCCACGGCTTTTCGCGCGAGACTGGCTCGCGGCTTATTCGTGAGGGGGGCAGGCCCCCAGGGTGTTGCGTGGAACTGGTCCACGGCTTTTCGTGCGAGACAGGCTCACGGCTTCTTCGTGAGGGGGGCAGGCCCCCACGGTGTTGCGTGGAACTGGTCCACGGCTTTTCATGCGGGACAGGGTCGCGGCTTCTTCGTGAGGGGGGCAGGCCCCCATGGTGTTGCGTGGAACTGGTCCACGGCTTTTCGCGCGAGACAGTCTCGCGGCTTCTTCGTGAGGGGGGCAGGCCCCAACGGTGTTGCGTGGAACTGGTCCACGGCTTTTCGCGAGAGACAGGCTCGCGGCTTCTTCATGAGGGTGGCAGGCCCCCACGGTGTTGCGTGGAACAGGTCCACGGCTTTTCGCGCGAGACAGGCTCGCGGCTTCTTCGTGAGGGGGGCAGGCCCCCACGGTGTTGCGTGGAACAGGTCCACTACTTTTCGCGCGAGACAGTCTCGCGGCTTCTTCGTGAGGGGGGCAGGCCCCCACGGTGTTGCGTGGAACTGGTCCACGGCTTTTCGCGCGATAAAGGCTCGCGACTTCTTCGTGAGGGGGGCAGGCCCCCACGGTGTTGCGTGGAACAGGTCCACGGCTTTTCACGCGAGACAGGCTCGCGACTTCTTCGTGAGGGGGGCAGGCCCCCACGGTGTTGCGTGGAACAGGTCCACGGCTTTTCGCGCGAGACAGGCTCGCGGCTTATTCGTGAGGGGGGCAGGCCCCCACGGTGTTGCGTGGAACAGGTCCACGGCTTTTCGCGCGAGAAAGGCTCGCGGCTTCTTCGTGAGGGGGGCAGGCCCCCACGGTGTTGCTCTGATTAGCGCTATATGTTTCATTTGATTGTATGATCTCCATATGGGCAAGCCATTTTCTTGATTCTTGTACTGTCAAGATAGGTGAAGAGAAGAACAATATAAAATGAATGAAGTAATTTAAGAACGGTGGTAACATGTCCGGGGTTTGCCCTACGGTTTAAATAGTTTAAAGCAAGATGTAGGCCTTTTGGATAGTTCTTACTAGCCCGGGAGGGTTCTTATAATTTTTAACAAACACAATAATCAACTGAATGAAACGACTTAAGGATGGAGGTGGCGTGAGCAGGATTGGAAGACATCCCAGAGTGACTGCTGGAGTATTGCTGTGTAGTCGGAATCAGCTTGGATGATGACGAACTGTACGTCGTAGGATGTCTGTCGGTGTGCATCTATGAGGGTGACTGGGAGAGTGATGGTGCCAATAATTGGTACCGGGTGATCCCCGAGAACACGAGCGCTCGCAGACGTTAGCTTAAGATATCCGGCGGTGAGCTTGAGCTGAAGCAGAGTTGATAAAAATAGTATATTGGTGGTGACCTCCTTGTCCACTAAAACTTGATTCAATTTGGTGGGCGGTTCGCCAATTTTGACTGTCGTGCATCTTATGCTCTGGCTGTTAGGTGGTCTTCTTCTCACTAGGAATTGATCAACTGCTCCTAAGCTAGCCAGTCGCTGGATTTCTTCCTTTAGTCCATTGCACTCGTCCGTGTTGTGGCCGTGACTTCGGTGATATTCGCAGTATTTTGTCTGGTATGCCTTGGGGTTTGGCCGCGGCGCTCTTGGTCGTTGAAATGATGGATCATTCTGAATTGCATACATCACATTAGTGCAGGTAGTATTTAGAGGGATGTATTCCTGGAGCGAATGTTGCCCCCCACTCCTCGGAGGGTCGTGCTGACGCCCATCGAGGCGTCTCCGGTTCTGGCGTTGCTCTTTTTGCATTGTGTGGGTTGGTTCATCTTCTTTCTTCCTCTTCTGTTTTCCGCTTGATCTCGGATTTTCTGGTGAGGGCTTTCCGACTGTCATGAACCTTTTGATGAAGAGGGCGGCGAGTTCGATGTAGCTGTCGGTATCTTCTCTTTGTAGGGATTGAAGCCAGGTCCGAGCTTTTCCTTTTAGTGTTGTTGGAAATACTCGGAACATGAGTTGATCTGAGGCGTTGTGAGCGTGCATGATGGCTTCAAAATACTTCAGGTGTGCCAGTGGGTTGCCTGTCCCACTGAAACTACGGATTTCTGTGCCCGTGACTGCCCAGGAGCTGGGTGAGTTATTGTTAGGTAAGTATTCATCTGGTCCTTGCTTCGTGGCAGAAGTGCCAGGAGATATTGTGTTTCCAGTGCTCTCTTCATGATGAGGACGTGCGAGGTAGTGGTCATACATCTCTTGGAGTGATGTTGCAGGTACGGGGGAGCTATTTGTGCTTGAGAATTCCTTTTCTATGTCGTATTCTCTGTGTAGGCCAGGCCTGGTGGGGGCAGGGAGCTCTTCTGATGGCAGTAAAACAACTTGTTCGAATGGCTGAGGAGTCTTTAGGTGGTGGAATGTCGGCTTATTCCGTGCTGCATGGGTTGCATCGACGCGGATGGTGTCGGGAGGGGAGTATCCTTGAGGTAGATGCTGCCCCCCAGTCCCTGGAGGGTCTTGTCCTCGAGGCGCAGCCTGATGCCACTCTACTTGTCCCGTAATAGTTTGCTCTTTTCTATGCCGAGATTCTGACGTCGGGTTCAGTAATGAGAGAATGTGCTGGTGCCCCCAAGTTTCGGAGCAAGGTGAGCATTTCAGTTTGTAGTTCTTCCATCTGGGGGATACGTCCTTCCAAGACAGGCGCGGGAGCTAGAGCTGCCTCTGCGGTTAGTGGCATGTCCACTAGAAAGTGAGATCGTGCAGGCTCAGTGTGTCCGCCAAGTGCGGATCCTTCGGCTACGCGAGCACCCCTCTTTGCCATTGCAGTAGTAGGGACGATGAACTTGCTCTGCGAAGGATACTGGGAATGTTTCCCACAGACGGCGCCAAACTTTTGCGGCCAAACCCGGCGCTCCGGTCGATCCGGACTAACTTGGACCGCCTTAGCTCGCGGAGCGGTCGAGCGCGCACACAGTCAGTTGAAGAGGGGAAATGAACACAAGGAGTTTTAACGTGGAAAACCCTTCAACCGGGTGAAAAACCACGTGACCGGTTCGCTGCCGGTCAAAATCCAGTAGATCGGAGTGATTACAGTATGTTGGGTGAATCGGGGCGACAGGCCGCTCCCGTTACAATCTTGAGGAGAGAGAGGGTGTATGCAACCATTGGTGGGCAACAGACTGCCTTGCCAACGGGACTCGGACGGTGGAATGCGCTGGGTGCTTTAGGCGCGTGCGCTCAGAGGCAGCGCATATCCAAGGGTTGTCCCTTCCTCCCTTGCTCGCCTTTCTCTGTCCTTGGAGTGCTCCCTTTGTAACTGAGCGCTGGTGGGGTGCCAATAGCCGATGACGGGTGCCGATGGCCTACGATGAGTGCTGATAGCCGTTGGCGGGTTCTGATAGCCGTTGATGGCTGCTGGACGTCACAGGCAGCTGCCAGTGGTTGGCGGCGAGAGGCGGCCGCTGGTTGTTGGCGACGAGGGGTGGCCGCCGGCGGAGAAAAACGGGAGAGCTCCCACCTGAGGAAGAAGAAGGGGGAAGCGTAGGAGAAGAAGATGATTAAATGAGAAGCCCCTGGGGTCCTTTTATAGGCTCCAGGGGGAAGTTACGAGGGGCCCCGCCACTAACATAGTGGGTTAGTGGGTGGTTTTGCTCTGATCGGACGGCCGGTGGGTCCTCTCCCTCAATCGGACGGCGGGGAGACCACCCTGAGGCGGGGCCGCCCGGATGAGGCCGACGGCGAGGAGGCGGTCGGACATGGCGGCGACCGGCCATGGTTGCGCTGGGCCCCGGCCGCGGCCGGCCATGGCCGCGGCCGGCCATGGCCTCGGCAGGCCATGGTCGAGGCCGGCCATGGCCGTGGCACGAGGCCGGCCGTGGCCGGGGCAGGCCGTGGCCGAGGCCGGCCGTGGCCGGGGCAGGCCGTGGCCGAGGCCGGCCGTGGCCGGGGCAGGCCGTGGCCGAGGCCGGCCGTGGCCGGGGCAGGCCGTGGCCGAGGCCGGCCGTGGCCGGGGCAGGCCGTGGCCGAGGCCGGCCGTGGCGGCCGGCCATGGTCGTGGCCGGCCGGAGGGGAACCGCCGGTGGCGGTTTCTTCCGCGGAAGGTGGGAGAAAATGGGGGCCCACCCCCATGATCTCCATGAGAGATCATGGGGGTAAGGAGGGCCCACCCATGATCTCCATAGGTGGGGATCATGGGGGCCTCCTCATCTTTATAAATTAAGGTGGAACCCATCAATGCATTTTGGGGAGCTATTCGACAAGAAAGGTGTCTAATGGATGGCCAAGCCTAGGCTGGTTTCGCAACCTGCGATTGCCCAGCTGGCCGTGTTGAATTTTCTCAAGTTGATTAACAAAGTAGCCCAAATACCAAATCAATATCTTCGGCACTACCCAGATCACAACTTGAACCGCGGAAAGCAGGAAGCAACCCAGATAACCAAAAGCATAGACAGAAACATGCAGATCAATTTATTAATCTTCTTTACAGGGCGAGACATACATGGCGAGACATGATTTCGTCAGTACAAGAACAAACAGAAAAACAAACAAGTCGGGCAGATAGAACTGTGAAACCGCCGAGTCCGTCAAGATTGCCCTGCTCGCCGAGACCGCACAGACCGCCAAGCCGCTGAAGTCGAACTGCTGCTGAACAGAGGAACACGCCGCCTATCCACAGAGACCGCCAGGTCGCGCGGACAAAGAAGAACTTGAGATAAAAAACTGATGCTAGAAACCGCCGAATGCAGCCCGCAAACTCCACAGAGGTCAGAACCAAACTCCTGGTTTGACACTGCTAGCCGCGCCACCTGCACACACAACCCGGTTAAGCAAAACAGCCCGCGCGGATAAGCAAACACAGTCCGCAGCCTATGCTCAAGCTCAACTTACTGTTCACTCTCGTTACAAATGGCATGCCGGGGGAGGGGGGTCCTATTTATAGGCCAGGTGAGGAGTATGGTCACCACCCTATGAGATAGAGACACCGCCCCTTGGTCGCAGCTAACAATGACAATCCGCACAGCCCGCCTGCACGACAACAAACCTGTCCGTAAGCACCAGTCCACGACCACAGGCAACCCGCCTGGTCACAGCGGACACTGCGGAAACCAACTCCACCTCGCACAGTCCGCGACCACAGGCACAAAGCCCGATCACAGCGGACACTGCGGGAACCCTGAACTTCACAGAATGCAAGTCCAGAAAGGAAAGCGCGAGCTCGACGGATACCAAACCAGTCCGCCAACTCCAAGCCCAGACCGCGGCTTACTGCAACTTCAAAGAAGAAGTGCGGACTCCTAGCTCAGTCCGCACAAGCCACGCACACCACCTTGCAGAGCTCAACTCACTGCCGGACAAAACCAGTCCGCGCAGTCCGCAAAGCCAGGCCGCAGCACACTACGCAGGTCGCCAACCAACAACCCGCCGGACTGGAACCAGTCCGCGCGGTCAGTCCGCCTAAGCCGCCCGGACTGCCCGACCACCCACTTTCACTTCACCAATTTCAACACTCCCCCTTGAAGTGAGAAGTGGTGATTAGGCCGAGTAGACCTCGTAGCCGCTGAAAAGGCCCCTTCGCTAGCGACTTGGTGAAGATGTCAGCAAGGTTATCTTCACTCCGAACATGACCGACCACAAGAGATCCTTCCAGCACCTTCTCCCTTATGAAGTGGTGATCGATCTCAATATGCTTGGTACTGGCATGACAAACTGGATTGGTTACCAGCTTGAGAGCACTTTCATTATCCCCTCGGAGTAAGGTAGGACCTTGCACTTCCTCATGGACGTCCTCTACTAGCCTCCTTAGCCAAATGGCTTCCCGAGCTGCCAAGGCCGAAGCCCTGTACTCTGCTTCTGTAGTAGAGACGGATACCGAGTCCTGCTTCTTGCTGCACCACGAAATGCCCGCTGATCCACAGGTGAACACATAACCAAAAGTTGACCTTCGGTCATCCGAGTCACCACCATAATCAGCATTCGTGTACCCTAGCAAAGAGAACCTCGCATCCCTTCTATAAAGAAGTCCCATGTCAAAAGTTTCCTTGACATACTTCAGAATGTTCTTTGCCGCTACAAGATGAGACTTCCTTGGCTCTGCCATAAACCGACTTACTCGACCAACAACATAAGCTATATCAGGTCTCGTAATCGTCAGGTAGATCAAGTTCCCAACAAGAGCTCTAAACACCAAGGGATCAGGAAGAATCTTTCCTTCATCTCGACGAAGCTTTAAACCTTGATCCAGAGGAGTAGAGCAAGTCTTCCCTTCAGTCAAACCAAACCGGTTCACTATGCGTTCAGCATATCCCTTCTGGCAGATGAGTAACCCACTCTCTTTCCTTTCCACTTCGAGACCAAGAAAGTGATGAAGCTCTCCCAGGTCTTTCATCTCGAAGCGAATAGCTAGCTCAGCTCTGAGCCTAGCTACCTCTTCCTCAGAATTTCTCGTGATGATCATATCATCAACATACAGCAGGACTAAGACTCGAAGCTCCCCCTTCTTCTTGATAAACAAGCTAGAGTCTGAGTTTGAAGCCAAGTATCCGCAGAATTGCAGATATTCTGCTATCTTCCCATACCAAGCTCTAGGAGCTTGCTTCAACCCGTAGAGGGCCTTCCTGAGCTTGCAGACGTAATCCGGATGAACTTCAAAAACGAATCCAAGAGACTGATCCATGAAAATGTCCTTGTCAATCTCTCTGTAAAGAATGGCATTCTTTACATCAAGATGCCACATCCTCCATCCTTGGCAAGCAGCCAATGCATTCACCATCCGAACTGAAATCATCTTTGCAACAGGACTGAACGTCTTCTCATAGTCTTCTCCATACTGTTGAGAGAATCCCCGAGCCACTAGGAGAGCCTTGTATCTCTCAATGCTCACATCTGCCTTCTTCTTCAACTTAAACACCCACTTGCAAGTCACCGGAGTAATGCCATCAACTCTGGGCACAAGATCCCAAGTTTCATTCTTCTTGAGAGAATCCATCTCCTCTCTCATGGCATCTTCCCACTCCTTGACTTTAGTGGCCTCATTGAAGCTAGCAGGCTCCCGCTCATCAAGAGGACCTGCAAAGAAACATGAGACATATCTCACGGTGTTTCCTTCACAGTAGCGAGCTGGAGGCTTGATAACCCTCTTTGATCTCCGAAGAGACTGCTCCTTGCTCACCACCTCCACTGCTTCTTCTGGTTCACCTCTGCTCTCCGGCAAGCTTGGAGCAATGCTCCCTCTGCTTCCTGACCCAGAAGCTTCTCCCCCAGAACTTGAAGCAACTGGAGCTGCTGGTGATACAGCCAGCTCCACTTGATCAGCAACCTCAGCCACCTCCTGACCTTCATCAATCTTTCTCCCCGGTAACTCAACCGAGCTTCCTCCCTATGACGTCAGTTCGTCAAAGACAACGTCTCTTGACACCACGAACTTCTTCGTCACCGGGTCCATGCATCTCCATCCCTTCTTCCGCTCATCATAGCCAACAAAGACAAGCTTCCTTGCCTTTGCATCAAGCTTAGTCCTCAGAGCATCAGGAATATGCACATAACAAGTTGATCAAAACACCCGAAGGTGTTAAACTCTTGACTTCTCCTTCAGCAACATCTCGTAGGGAGATTTCATGTTGATCGGACTTAGAGGCATCCGATTGATGACATATGCTGCACAAGACATTCCCTCAGCCCAAAAGGACCTTGGGATACTCTTGGCATGAAGCCAACATTTGCAGGTCTCCGTCAGATGACGGATCTTCCGCTCCGCTACTCCGTTTTGTTATGGAGTATGAGCACAAGTGAGCTCCCTCTGGATTTCATGCTTCCTGCAAAAGTTAGAAAACTCGGAGGAGACAAACTCTCCGCCGTTGTCAGTTCTAAACTTTTTCATCCTCAGGTTAAGCCGACCCTCCACCAGCTCCTTGAACTCCACAAACAACCGGAAGGCTTCAGACTTCTCCTTCAAGAAATACACCCAAGTGTATCTTGAGTAGTCATCAATCAAGATAAGCATGAACCTACTCCCACCAAGGCTAGCAGTCGCGGTTGGTCCCATCAGATCACCATGGATAACCTCCAGTGGTGCTTTGCTTCTCGTTTGCGATTTATCAAATGGAAGACGGTGAGACTTCCCATACTGACATCCAGCACAAACGTGACCATCACCGAAAGATGATAGCATAGGAAAACCTCTCACCAGGCTCCTATTTGACATAGCCTTTAGCTTATCCATCCCTACATGCCCCAACCTCTCATGCCACATAGCAGCGCTATCATTGGCCCTCATGCGATCAACATAGGAGCTTGTTGATAAAACAAACAAGTCCTTTACTCTCCTTCTAACATGAGCAACATCAGCCTTAACCGCTGATACGTTGCGAAGGAACTTCACTTCTGTTGGTCCAAACAGAACGTGATAGCCAGCATCAACCGCATTGGTCATAGAGAAGAGGTTCTTCTTCATCCCCGGTACGTGATAAACACTCCTTAACGTGAGTGGCCCATTATCACTACCCACTGTTACTATACCCTCCTTCTCTACTGCATGAATAGTATTATCAGCAGTTATCATAGCTTCGTTACCTGAGTATGCCTGTAGCGAAGAAAACTTTAACATATCTCCGGTGAGGTGATGACCACACCCGGAGTCAACGATATAGTTGTCCTTCATGTCAACGGTGGACAAGGCATGGACACAAGTGCCCGTCATGAATGCTCTACCCCAGCCAGCTTCCTCCTTGCTAGAGGAGGCTTCCTCCTTGCCTGCAGCATGCCCATGCTGCAGCTTGACCTTACAGTCTCACTTGAAGTGGTCTGGTTGATGACACCTGTAGCATTTCAGGTTCTTCTTCCAGTCCTTCTTAGGAGAAAAACTCCCCTCCTGCTGTTTAGAAGATGAAGAATCATCTCCATCCGCAGTCTACTTCTTCTTCCCTTCCCATCTCTTCTTCTTCTTCTTCTCAGTGAAGAGAGCATCACTAGCTCCTTCAGAGACCGTCACCCCGGCCATCTGCCTTGCCAAGCTCTCCTGCGAGGCAAGCAGATTTTCCAGCTCCAGAAGAGAGGGCTGAGTAGCCCAGCCTTGAACAGAAGTAACAAAGGCCACATATTCCTTCCGCAGACCGCGGATTATGTGCCTCTTCAGCTTGGCCTCAGAGATCGGCTCATCAGGATCAAGAGCAGAAAGCTCAGCACACAAGCTCTTCATCTTCAGGAAGAATTTGGAGATAGAAAGATCTCCCCGAGTTGCCTTAGCCAACTCATTTTCCAAGAATTGTAGCCTTGCTACTTTCTTCATATTGAACAACCCATCAAGGGAAGTCCAGATCTCAGCAGCAGACTCACATCCTAAGATGTGATCAAAGAGCTCAGGTGACACCGCCCGCTTGAGAGCAAACTCAGCTTTGGCATTTGTCTTCCTCCAAACTCTCACCTGTTCAGCAGTTCCAAACTCAGTAGTTATTTCTACTTGATCATCTCCACCGACGACCTCCCATAATTCCTCGCCCAGAAGATAGCTCTTCATGCACGACTTCCACTTCTTGAAGTTAGTCGGCGTCAGAAGCTCAATACCAAGACCTCTTTGCAAACCCACCGTCCATGGCAATAACTTGGTTATCCTTCAGAAGCACACAGAGCAACAACAAGCTTGTTGATCACCGCTCAAGCAACTGAACCTTCCTCTGATACCATGTTGAATTTTCTCAAGTTAATCAACAAGGTAGCCCAAATACCAAATCAATATCTTCGGCACTACCCAGATCACAACTTTAACCGCGGAAAGCAGGAAGCAACCCAGATAACCAAAAGCATAGACAGAAACAAGCAGATCAATTTATTAATCTTCTTTACAGGGCGAGGCATACATGGAGAGACATGATTTCGCTAGTACAAGAACAAATAGAAAAACAAACAAGCTGGGCGGATAGAACTGTGAAACCGCCGAGTCCGCCAAGATTGCCGAGCTCGCCGAGACCGCACAGACCGCCAAGCCGCTGAAGCCGAACTGCTGTTGAACAGAGGAACACGCCGCCTACCCGTAGAGACCGCGAGGTCGCGCGGACAGAGAAGAACTTGAGATAAAAAACTGATGCTGGAAACCGCCGAATGCAACCCGCAAACTCCACAGAGGTCAGAACCAAACTCCTAGTTTGACACTGCTAGCCGCACCACCTGCACACACAACCCGGTTAAGCAAAACAGCCTGCGCGGATAAGCAAACACAGTCCGCAGCCTATGCTCAAGCTCAACTTACTATTCACTCTCATTACAAATGGCATGCCGGGGGGGGGGGGGGGGTCCTATTTATAGGCCAGGTGAGGAGTGTGGTCACCACCCTATGAGATAGAGACACCGCCCCTTGGTCGCAGCTAACAATGACAATCCACACAGCCCGCCTGCACGACAACACACCTGTCCGCAAGCACCAGTCCGCGACCACAGGCAACCCGCCCGGTCACAGCGGACACTGCGAAAACCAACTCCACCTCGCACAGTCCGCGACCACAGGCACAAAGCCCGGTCACAGCGAACACTGCGGGAACCCTGAACTTCACAGAAGTGCAAGTCCAGAAAGGAAAGCGCGAGCTCGGCGGATACCAAACCAGTCCGCCAGCTCCAAGCCCAGACCGCGGCTTACCGCAACTTCAAAGAAGAAGTGCGGACTCCAAGCTCAGTCCACACAGGCCGCGCACACCACCTTGCAGAGCTCAACTCACTGCTGGACAAAACCAGTCCACAAAGCCAGGCCGCAGCACACTACGCAGGTCGCCAACCAACAACCCGCCGGACTAGAACCAGTCCGCGCGGTCAGTCCGCCTAAGCCGCCCGGACTGCCCGACCACCCACTTTCACTTCACCAATTTCAACACTCCCCCTTGAAGTGAGAAGTGGTGATTAGGCCGAGTAGACCTCGTAGCCGCTGAAAAGGCCCCTTCGCTAGCGACTTGGTGAAGATGTCAGCAAGGTTATCTTCACTCCGAACATGACCGACCACAAGAGATCCTTCCAGCACCTTCTCCCCTATGAAGTGGTGATCGATCTCAATATGCTTGGTCCTGGCATGACAAACTGGATTGGTTACAAGCTTGAGAGCACTTTCATTATACCCTCGGAGCAAGGTAGGACCTTGCACTTCCTCATGGACGTCCTCTACTAGCCTCCTTAGCCAAATGGCTTCCCGAGCTGCCAAGGCCGAAGCCTTGTACTCTGCTTCTGTAGTAGAGACGGATACCGAGTCCTGCTTCTTGCTGCACCACGAAATGCCCGCTGATCCCCAGGTGAACACATAACTAGAAGTTTACCTTCGGTCATCCGAGTCACCACCATAATCAGCATCCGTGTACCCTAGCAAAGAGAACCTCGCATCCTTCTATAAAGAAGTCCCATGTCAGAAGTTGTCTTGACATACTTCAGAATGTTCTTTGCCGCTACAAGATGAGACTTCCTTAGCTCTGCCATAAACTGACTTACTCGACCAACAGCATAAGCTATATCAGGTCTCGTAATCGTCAGGTAGATCAAGCTCCCAACAAGAGCTCTAAACACCAAGAGATCAGAAAGAATTCTTCCTTCATCTCGACGAAACTTTAAACCTTTATCCAGAGGAGTAGAGAAAGTCTTCCCTTCAGTCAAACCAAACCGGTTCACTATGCGTTCAGCATATCCCTTCTGGCAGATGAGTAACCCACTCTCCTTCCTTTCCACTTCGAGACCAAGAAAGTGATGAAGCTCTCCCAGGTCTTTCATCTCGAAGCGAATAGCTAGCTCAGCTCTGAGCCTAGCTACCTCTTCCTCAGAATTCCCCGTGATGATCATATCATCAACATACAACAGGGCTAAGACTTGAAGCTCCCCCTTCTTCTTGATAAACAAGCTAGAGTCCGAGTTTGAAGCCAGGTATCCGCAGAATTGCAGATATTCTGCTATCTTCCCATACCAAGCTCTAGGAGCTTGCTTCAACCCGTAGAGGGCCTTCCTGAGCTTGCAGACGTAATCCGGATGAACTTCAAAAACGAATCCAAGAGGCTGATCCATGAAAATGTCCTTGTCAATCTCTCCGTAAAGAAAGACATTCTTTACATCAAGCTGCCACATCCTCCTTCCTTGGCAAGCAGCCAATGCAATTACCATCCGAACTGAAGTCATCTTTGCAACAAGACTGAACGTCTCCTCATAGTCTTCTCCATACTGTTGAGAGAATCCCCGAGCCACCAGGCGAGCCTTGTATCTCTCAATGCTCCCATCCGCCTTCTTCTTCAACTTAAACACCCACTTGCAAGTCACCGGAGTAATGCCATCAACTCTGGGCACAAGATCCCAAGTTTCATTCTTCTTGAGAGCATCCATCTCCTCTCTCATGACATCTTCCCACTCCTTGACTCCAGTGGCCTCATTGAAGCTAGCAGGCTCCCGCTCATCAAGAGGACCTGCAAAGAAACATGAGACATAGCTCACTGTGTTTCCTTTACAGTAGCGAGCTGGAGGCTTGTTAACCCTCTTTGATCTCCGAAGAGACTGCTCCTTGCTCACCACCTCCACTGCTTCTTCTGGTTCACCTCTGCTCTCCGGCAAGCTTGGAGTAATGCTCCCCCTACTTCCTGACCCAGAAGCTTCTCCCCCAGAACTTGAAGCAACTGGAGGTGCTGGTGACACAGCCAGCTCCACTTGATCAGCAACCTCAGCCACCTCCTGACCTTCATCAATCTTACTCTCCGGTAGCTCAACCGAGCTTACTCCATATGACGTCAGTTCGTCAAAGACAACATCTCTTGACACCACGAACTTCTTCGTCACCGGATCCATGCATCTCCATCCCTTCTTCCGCTCATCATAGCCAACAAAGACAAGCTTCCTTGCCTTTGCATCAAGCTTAGTCCTCAGAGCATCAGGAATATGCACATAGCAAGTTTGAGAGGTCTAAGTTGTTAGCCTAAATCACCTAGAGGGGGTGAATAGGTGAAATGCGTGTCAAAAGCGGAATTAAAAAATTAACACAGCGCACATCAAGCACTCACAGACGACAAGAGATTTATAGTGGTTCCCCAACCTTAGGTACGTCCACTTTCCTCACCGATCTAGCAAATCACTAGACTCGGCTACTCCACTATCTCGGATTGAAAACAATCCTACACCTCGGAACCACGTTCCTACAAAACTCGATCCAACTGGATCTACAAAACTCGGAAGAAAGATCTTCCTACAAATCTCGGAGAAAAACTCCTACAAATAAATTTTGGTTTGAGAATAAAAATTCAAAACAACAAATTTCAGATCTTGATCTTTTACAGTCTTCTTCTTTAGGAACTTCGGCTTGATCAGAAAAGGTTGAAGATGACTTGAGAGAGATCACAAATCTGAAAACTAGAACCACCTCGATCGAGAAGATAGATCTGAAATCTTTGAGGCTCGGCGAGATCGAGTGATTCACTCTTGTCTGGATCACTGGAGAAATAGTCGTTGAAGATGGAGATCGACGATCCAGACTTTCTTCCGTGAACAGCAATGGCGGCGGCGGCGTGAGGATTAGGGTTCATGGAATTTTCTTTTTCTTAAAGAGAATATCTCTGTAATCTGTTAATTAGTCAATTCTGAAATGACCTATTTATAGGTGGACTCCAACGGTCATAATCTTAATTAAGGATGACACGTGGACCAATCAGAAATGACGGATTCAAAATACTTAGCGAATTCGAACTTAGAAGAATTCTAGAATAGGGAACTGCTATACTCGAGTAAGAGAAGATATACTCGAGTATGGGAATTTAGATACTCGAGTGACAAAGAGAAATATACTCGAGTATGAGAATAGAAATTTACTTGAAAGAGAAATGAACTACTCGAGTATTAGAAGAGATATACTCGAGTATCAGAAAAGATATACTCGAGTATCAGCAAAGATATACTCGAGTATCAGCATATGAATCTGGGAAACATTCACCTACTCGAGTATTAAAATCAACTACTCGAGTATCGAATAATTTACTCGAGTATCAAAATCAATTACTCGAGTATCAATACTTGAACTTGCAGAAAAGAGAAGAAAAGGATCTACTCGAGTATGATATATGATTTACTCGAGTGATTACGTTACTTACTCGAGTATGAAAACAACTTACTCGAGTGACTAACTAACTACTCGAGTATAGAAATATATACACGAGTATTCAGAGCCTACTCGAGTAAGTCTAACTGATTACTCGAGTAAGTCTAATTAACTACTCGAGTATGGAAATATATACACAAGTATCAAGTCTGATACTCGAGTATAACAAAGGGGTTACTCGAGTATTTTGGACTTAGAAATTTTTCTGAGGAAATTAGTTCCAATGCTTCTGTCCATCAATCCAAGTGCATATAGGAAGTGTATCCCAATAGAGAGGCTATACATGGGCCAACACTTTGGATCACACAATGAGGGATTACATTGTATGGTCCTGTGCTTGGTGACCCATTATAGACTGACATTGGTCTACACTTGGCAATTAGAACCTGCACACATACAACTTAAACACAGCATCAAATACACCTTAATTCATCTTAGTTCAAGGTCTGACCTCCTACAAATCTGAGGTATTGTGGAGAAAAATCCCAACAATCTCCCCCTATTTGTAGATGTCAGCATCCTCTATACTAAGGTGAATTATACAGAGTAAAAAGAACAATGCACATATACTTGAAAAGCAAGACATAAGCTAAAGCAGGTTAATTAATGAAATAGCCATAACCAGAATTAAATATATATATATAGAAATGTTTTAAGCACAGAAACAAAGGTCCAATTCCACATTCTCAGTTCAACTCAAGATGGGGCATCCTTGTGCATCCTTTCTCTTTTCAGGTCTTGCCTCTCTAGGTAGCTGAAAGGTTTTGGAAAGTAAGTCCTGGGCCTAGGAGGAGCAGCTGGGTTGTTATGCCCCCAATTTCTGTCATGTAGCCTGATCTTTATTTGAGATGCTTCATAGGCTTTCCACTCTGAATAACTGTAGTAATTATCTCTGTTCTCCCCAAGATCAGTCACTAACCTCAAAGTATCAAGAATTAGGGACTTAGAGGTAGGACTCCATACTTCAGCATGAACAATAGGTGGTCTACCTTCAGGAGCTGGCTCTTTCCTTGGTGCAGAAAGGCTGGCAGAAGCACCGTCACCATATTTTCTTTTCCTCTTAGAAGGGCCTTGAGAAATGGAAGGAAAATCATCTTGCCACATATCAGAATAGGTGAGAGGGGGCTCAGTCACATCATCCTCAGGTCTAGGTGAGAAAGCTGGCATACTTTCAGGAATGGTTGCCTGGTCTGGAGCATCTGCAGGAGGTTGAGCTTCAAGAGGATTCAAGAAGTGTGGAATGATGGCTGGGTTGAGCTGGGCATTAGGGAAATTCATGTTGTGCAGCCAAACAGCAGTATCATAGGTATAGAATTTTACAGACTGGAGCTGGGAGAGAATTTCTGCTTTCATTTCTTTTACCAGACCATCCACAGTAGCTTGAGCTTGGAGAGATAGTTTGTTAACTTGTTCTTTTATAACTGCTTGAGCTTGTTCAGATAGTTTTTCCACTTGTTCTTTTACTGTCTTCTCCCCCTTGGTGATATCTACAGATAGCTGAGCTATAGCTTCATCTCTGAACTTGCCCACTTCTTCACAAATTTTCATAAGATTGGCATCAGCATTCTTGTCCAAATGGATCTGATTATTTGCAACAGTTTCTTGCTGATTTCTCAGTTCTCCTATGCTTGAGATAGTGTGATCTATGGCCTTGCCACCTAGCTGGAACAATCTTTTTAGTTCATCAGTATTTGCCTGGATTTCTGCAAAGCCTCTACTCATCTCTTGTTCAAGAGTAGTGACTTTGTTATTGACTGATGCTAGAGATTCATCAAAATAGTTTCTCTGTACAAGGAGCAACTGTGCAATCTAACTTACCAAATCTGAAGAAGAGGGTGCTGAGGGTGGTGCAGGAATTGAAGGAGCAGAAGGAGGAGCAGTCCAAGGAGGAATTTCTGTTAGGACCACTGAGCTGACAGCCCTTTTGAAGGGTTCTATTACAACAGCTTCTTCTGGATGGAGGAAGGATGGCAGGGAGAAATCCAAAGTCCTCAGAGGTGCCTCCACAGGATCTAGAGACATTTCCTCATCATCAGACAAGATAACATGATCAGATATGGTTGGCTCACTATCAGCAGACTTGGCAGGAGACTGTAATGGAGATTTGGTAGGAGACTTGGCAGCTGAAACATTCTGAAAAAGAGGATCATCTGAGCTTAGCTCATCAATGAATCTGTTGATGTCTTCAGCTGTAGACAGTAGGTGAGCTGTATCTGAAGTTTCAGATTCAGGAATTGCTGATTGAAGATGAGCTGGAGTAGGAGAAACTGGAGGAGTAGCAACTCTGACTTCTTCTTGTGCTGGAATCACTGATTCAGAAGAAACTTTAAGCTGAGAAAGAGAAGAGGCAGGCTCCCCCTCAACTAAGGAACCAGAGGTAGCAATAGTGTGATGTAGAGGAGGAGATGGGATCCTGTCTTCAGGTAAGCTGCTGTCTTGTTGTAGTTCTGAGAAGGCATCAGCCTTTGAGGCTTGGGCAGGGTTCAGGATCTTGAGGTCATACCTCTGAATGGAAGAGATAGAAACTTTCTTCATGTGGTGAAGAGGAGTCCCTTTAGAGAAGTCAAACACTGTAGGATTGATCTCATGGAGGAGGAGGGAGATAATCCTAGCAAAACTGGGATGTTTGACGCTTTCTCGGATCTTATCCAGTATCATCATTCCGAATTGGAATTTCTTCCTGCAGACAATAGCTTGCATCACGTCGAATAGATTCTGGGATACATCTCTAATGGAGTAAGTCTTGCACCATAGGATTTTGGCAATGATGTCAACGAGAAACTTCCCTTCTGAATTGAACAAGGATCGATTCAAGGTTGCACCTTCACCTTCAGGATCTCGACCATAGAATAGAGAGGTGCGGTCGGCATCTGCCTTGTCTAAGTCATCTTCTTCGTCGACCACTGGCATCCGAAGCAGAGTGGCGACTGAGGTTTTATCTAACCGAATTTCAAATCCCCTTACCTTGGATTTCAGAACGGTGCCATTGTGTCTAACCTTCAGATTTTTGTAGAACTCTTCAACATCAGGAAGCAAGAGGCGGCAGGGTTCTTGAAGAACGAAGGTCAATCCGGCCGTATCCAGGAGAATCAGTAGGTTCTTGAAGTCATCCGAAATATCTTCAATGCCATCTGTCACTAATTCAGAGCCGATTCCAAACTTGGAGGAGGGTGGAGCCATCAGCGATTCGGAAAACTTGCAGCGAAGGAAGACGAAGAACAGGAGTCGGGAATACGAGAAGTCGGCGGCTACTCGAGTGAATGAGAAGTGGAAAGGACTTTTTCGTTTTGAATATATATATAAATAATCCTAATTAGGTTTAGAGAGAATTAAGTATAATGACATACCTGAACGAGGCGGCAAATTGCTGGGTGCGAGTAGAAATTTTGAAAATCAAAAGGAATCCGAGTACTCGAGTAGAAGATGACAGCATACACGAGTATGAGGTTTAGTATACTCGAGTGCGCACAACATACACGAGTAATCAATAATTCATACTCGAGTATGTAACCAGCATACACGAGTATTAAGTTCTTAACAAATTTTCATACTCGAGTATAAGAAGTTCATACACGAGTATCTTTTGGATTACTCGAGTATATGAAACTTTTTACTCGAGTATTAGCCGTTTACTCGTGTAAGTGTAACGATGCTCGAGTCTCTAATACTTGAAGGAATTGCCCTGGTAGATGTCTATTTCCACTGAAAATCTGTACCTCTGAGCAGCCAATATTACTGATATCTTCTTAATTTGAGAGTTCATCACTGGTCTTCTTTGTTGAGCAGTCCAAGCTCAGTTTTGAAGAACGAGAACTTGGACTCGTCCAGCGGCTTGGTAAAAATATCTGCAACTTGCCTGTCTGTGGAGACATACTGTAGAGCTATATCTCCATTTTCCACATGCTCCCGGATGAAATGATAGCGAAGCTCTATATGCTTGGTCCGGCTGTGGGAGACTGGATTGTTGGCTATTGCTATAGCGCTGGAAGAGTCACAGAACAGGGGAATATTCTGGAACTTTATATTGTAGTCTTTAAACTGATTCTTGATCCATAAGAGCTGTGCACAACAGCTGCCTGCAGAGATGTACTCTGATTTAGCCGTTGAGATGGCTACACAGTTTTGTTTCTTACTGCTCCAGAAAATGAGTCTCCTTCCGAGAAATTGGCAAGTCCTGGAGGTACTTTTCCTGTCATCTTTGCTACCTGCAAAATCTGCATCTGAAAAACCAATTAGTTCACTATCATTACTTCTTGGGTACCATAAGCCAAGATTTGGTGTACCTTTGAGGTATCTCAAGATTCGCTTTGCAGCGATGTAGTGAGATTCCTTAGAGTTCACCTGAAATCTAGCACACACACATGTTGAGAACATTATATCTGGTCTACTCGCAGTAAGATAGAGCAAAGACCCAATTATGCTCCTGTACTTGGTTTCATCAAAAGGTTTCCCTTTCTCATCCTTGTCCAGAGACATAACTGAGCCCATTGGAGTCCTCATAGAGGTTGCATTCTCCATTCCGAATTTCTTAAGTAGCTCTTTGGTGAACTTGGTCTGTGAGATGAAAATCCCATCTTCAGATTGTTTCACCTGAAGCCCTAAGAAATACTTTAGCTCTCCCATACTGCTCATTTCAAACTTCCCTTGCATAAGTTTAGAAAACTTCTTGCAGAGGTTGTTATCCGTAGAGCCGAAAATAATATCGTCGACATAGATCTGCACTAGCAAAATCTTGCCTTTTATTTCCCTAAGAAATAATGTTTTGTCTATCTTTCCTCTTGTGAACTTGTTCTCAAGAAGGAAGCTAGACAGAGTCTCATACCAAGCTCGAGGAGCTTGTTTAAGACCATATAGTGCTTTTTGTAATAAATATACATAATTAGGATAGGTTGAATCAATAAAACCTGGCGGTTGCTCTACGTACACCTCTTCCTTTATGTCACCATTTAGGAAGGCGGACTTAACGTCCATTTGATAGACGGTAAAGCCCTTGAGTGCAGCGTAGGCAAGAAATAACCTGATCGCTTCCAGTCTCGCTACTGGAGCATAAGTCTGGTCGAAGTCGATTCCTTCTTCTTGACGATATCCCTTGGCGACAAGTCTGGCTTTATTCTTTACGATTATCCCATCTTCATCCATCTTGTTCCGGTAGACCCATTTTGTCCTAATGACATTCTTACCTTTGGGTCTAGGAACAAGTGTCCAAACCTTGCATCGTTTGAACTGATTCAATTCTTCTTCCATGGCTAGAATCCAGGATGTGTCGGAGTTGGCTTCCTCAAATTTCTTTGGTTCAACCTGTGAGAGAAAACTTAAGTGTAAATTCTCGTTAGTTGTACCTCGACGAGTTCTGACGCCATCCCGAGGATCTCCTATTATTTGGTCAACAGGATGATCCTTCAAGTGTCTGAACTCTAAAGTCCTTGCATCTGGGATTTCTTCAGCCACTGGAGTTGCATCTTCAGCTGGGATGTCTTCTTCATCTTGATCATTCACCTCTCCAATGGTGGTTGGAGAGGGGACCTTGATGAATGTCTCATCTTTATCTTCACTAGGTTCATCCAAGCTAAGTTCTTTCAACTTTGTACCTGCATCTACAATAGGCACACTAGACGAGTTGCTTTGCAACAGACTCGTCTCATCAAATACAAGATGTATCGACTCTTCCACCACCAGAGTTTTTCTATTGAATACTCTATAAGCCTTACTATGGCTACTATATCCTACAAAAATACCTTCAAAGCTTTTCTCGCTAAACTTGGTAGAGTGATACTTGCCATTGTTAAGTACGAAGCACTTACAGCCAAAGATTCTAAAGTATGAAATGGTTGGTTGCCTGCCTTTTAGAAGTTCGTAAGGAGTCTTATCATGGTTCTTGTTGATGAGTGCTCGATTTTGCACGTGACAAGCGGTGTTGACGGCTTCAGCCCAGAAATACTCCGGAAGTGAGGCATCACTCAACATGGTCCGACAAGCCTCTATGAGTGTTCTGTTCCTTCTCTCAGCTACTCCATTTTGCTGTGGAGTGCGAGGAGAGGAAAACTCATGAAAGATACCTTTACTTTCACAAAATTCTGTCATGGCTCCAGATTTGAATTCCGTTCCATTGTCACTTCTGATTTTGACTACGGAACAGTTGTATTCATTCCGGATCTGCCTCACAAAATTAGTGAAAATACCGAAGGTATCTGACTTGTGTTTTAGAAAGAACACCCACGCAAAGCGCGAGTAATCATCCACAATAACCAACGTATATTCCTTACCTCCCAAACTTCTAACCTGCAGTGGACCAAACAAGTCCATATGGAGAAGCTGTAAACTTCTATTGGAATCCTTGCCTATTATGCTTTTAAACGAACTTCTTGTTTGCTTGCCTTTAATACAAGCGTGACAAGGGCTGTCCGTAACGCACTTGACATTAGGCGCATCACGTACTAAGTTTTGAGAGAATAATTTATTAATAGTTTTGAAATTAATGTGTGCTAGTCTCTTGTGCCATTGGTCAGCAAGAGATGCACTACTTTTTGCCAAAAGACACACTGGTGTCGAAGAGTCTATACAAATAAAATTCAGAAAGAAAATATTTCTGCTTCGAGTGCCTGATAAAATAGTTTCCATATTGTTAACCGATTTTATCAAACACTTGTCAGCATGAAATTCAACTACGTATCCTTTGTCGCATAGTTGGCTTATGCTGATGAGATTGTGTTCCAATCCTTCAACATAGGCTACATCCGAAAAAGATACGCTACCGTTAGAGATCATACCATAGCCTTTAGTTATTCCTCGGTCTGAACCTCCAAAGATGACCTTTGGTCCGTTACAGACTGAGGTGTAATTCTGTAGTAGGCTCCTTGTCCCGGTCATATGCCGAGAACATCCACTGTCCAAGTACCAGATTGGCATTTTGGTGGCCTTTGGACATACCTGCAATTACAATCATTTAGCCTTAGGAACCCAAACAAGTTTGGGTCCTTGGTCTCGAGTTAGAATACTCCCCCTACGAGTATTAGCCTCATGAGTGGTCACTCTCACGTTGCTAACCTTAGGGGTTGCAGCATTTTCAGGATTGAACCAACAATTACTGGCAAAATGACCAATTCTGCCACAGCACCAACAGTTGAACCTGTTGTATCTTTGCCTTGTGTAGTCCTGCTTGACTTTCTGGAATGAAGGTCCAGCAGGAGCTTTACTCTTGGAGGAGGAGGCTTCATGATGATGGCAGTTACATGAGGTCTTCTCCTTCATAGGCTTTTCTACAATGGGTTTTACTTTTGGTGTCTTTTTGAAATTATGACCATGAGCATAAGGTCCATAGCTTTGAAGCTGAATCTCCTCATAAGGTGCCTTGAAGACACTCTCGCCAAAGTTACGAGGACGAGTCCAACCTTGGTATCTTGACTTAGGCTTCTCAGGGATCGGCCTAGAAAAGTGTTCGTAGGTGGACTCATAATCGAGTTCGTTCGTGGGAAAGATAACTTTCTTGAACACAACAGGTTCCAAGGGAGCTTTCCCTTTTTCTTCAGCTAGAGCCTTCCGGGCAGCCTTATTCTTTCTCTTGGCCTTGTTTCTCCTAGAGGATTTACTAGAAGAGCCAATGTGGCCTAAACCAGCACCCTTGGCCTTAGTAGAGAATTCAGCAACGATTGGAAGAACTGTCTTAGGCTTAGAGAAACTCTCAACAAGCTTCTTTTCAGCCTCGAGTTATTTTTCCAGTTCTTTGATGATTTCCTCTTTAAGGTCGAGGTGCTTGAGAGCTTTATTGTATTCCTCCATAGCTTCATTGAGGTTCTCTTGAAGAGAGTTAGTCCTATTGACTTCTTCTCTCAAGTTGCTCTCACTAGCCTGTAGAGAATTGATCTCTTTGACTTGACTTTTCACCATTCTACGACATTTCTCGTAAGCGGTGAGTAATTCCTTATACTGTCCCATGAGTTCAGATTCATCTTCAGAGGAATATCCCTCTTGCTCATTGTCATCATCAGAATCAGAGAGAGGAGTATGAGATTTTACCTCCCCAGCAAACTGGGGGACTTGTTCATCATCTGAATGAGCCATGAGCCCAAAGTAAGCTTCCTCTTCTTCACTCGACTCAGATGAGTCAGAGTCGCTGAGAGTTTTGCTCTTCTTGGCTACTAAGCTTTTCTCTGTCCTCTTCTTGTGGTGTGAGGATTTCTTTTCCTCTCTTCTTCCACCCTCTTTCTTTTTGTGAGGGCAATCGGCGATGACGTGACCTGGCTTATTGCAACAATAACAAATGATGTCAGTAGAAATCTGTTTGTTCGGTTTAGAATTATACCTATCATGGCTACTTGAGCCTTTCTTCCGATGATCACTGTCATATCGTGATCTTCTATATGAGGCATCCTTGCCTCTCCATTGCTTCTTCTTGTTCAAAAATTTCTTGAACTGCCTTGAGAGTAGGGAGAACTCTCCATCAGATAGTTCTGAGCCAGATGAGCTAGGCTCAGATGATTCTTCTTCATCAGCCTCAGGAACTGGGGCAGGAGAGCTAGCCTTTATCTTCCTTGAGCTATCTGCCTTTAGAGCGACAGATTTCTCCTTGGATGCAGACCTGCTTGTCTCTTCTTCAGCTTTTCTTGAGTTGATTTGCAGCTCGTAAGACATAAGCTTTCCGAACAGATTCTGCGGGTCTGTCTCAGCTAACCTTCCAAACTCCCGAATGGCACATACCTTATTGTCCCATTCCTTGGTTAGGGATCTTAAGAATTTGTCATTGAGTTCCCCGTTGGTGAAGACTCGGCCATAAACTCTTAGGCCGTTTACTATCTTGAAGAAGTTCTCGAACGTGTCAGCTATGGCTTCCTTGTGACCTTGCCGGAAGGCTTCATACTTTTGATTCAGAAGGGATCTCCGATCATCCCTCACTTCCTCTGTACCTTCCATTAGAGTCACTAGGGATTGCCACATCTCTTTGGCAGATTGGCAATGAATCAGATTTTGCAGCATTGAGTCATCGACTGCACTTGCTATGATATTCTTTGCTTTCTTGTCCAGAGAGACAAGTACAGTCTCATCCTTGTCTAGATCCATCAATTTCTTTGGTACCTTTTTGGTTGGATCTATTGTTGATGCGGTCATAGGAACATGAGGACCTTCTTCAACAATCATGAAGATCCGAGGGTCTACAACTTCCATGAAGAATTTGACCCTTTCCTTCCACATAGGGAAGTTGTTCTTGGTGCAGATAGGGAGCTTGGCAAAATCCTTAGTCTTACTCATGCTTGATACTCAACTTAGAAGGATACGATCAAGGTGTTAACCTTTTAATGATCAACCTCCCTCTGATACCAATTGAGAGGTCTAAGTTGTTAGCCTAAATCACCTAGAGGGGGGTGAATAAGTGAAATGCGTGTCAAAAGCGGAATTAAAAAATTAACACAGCGCACATCAAGCACTCACAGACGACAAGAGATTTATAGTGGTTCCCCAACCTTGGGTACGTCCACTTTCCTCACCGATCTAGCAAATCACTAGACTCGGCTACTCCACTATCTCGGATTGAAAACAATCCTACACCTCGGAACCACGTTCCTACAAAACTCGATCCAACTGGATCTACAAAACTCGGAAGAAAGATCTTCCTACAAATCTCGGAGAAAAACTCCTACAAATAAATTTTGGTTTGAGAATAAAAATTCAAAACAACAAATTTCAGATCTTGATCTTTGACAATCTTCTTCTTTAGGAACTTCGGCTTGATCAGAAAAGGTTGAAGATGACTTGAGAGAGATCCACAAATCTGAAAACTAGAACCACCTCGATCGAGAAGATAGATCTGAAATCTTTGAGGCTCGGCGAGATCGAGTGATTCACTCTTGTCTGGATCACTGGAGAAATAGTCGTTGAAGATGGAGATCGACGATCCAGACTTTCTTCCGTGAACAGCAATGGCGGCGGCGGCGTGAGGATTAGGGTTCACGGAATTTTCTTTTTCTTAAAGAGAATATCTCTGTAATCTGTTAATTAGTCAATTCTGAAATGACCTATTTATAGGTGGACTCCAACGGTCATAATCTTAATTAAGGATGACACGTGGACCAATCAGAAATGACGGATTCAAAATACTTAGCGAATTCGAACTTAGAAGAATTCTGGAATAGGGAACTGCTATACTCGAGTAAGAGAAGATATACTCGAGTATGGGAATTTAGATACTCGAGTGACAAAGAGAAATATACTCGAGTATGAGAATAGAAATTTACTTGAAAGAGAAATGAACTACTCGAGTATTAGAAGAGATATACTCGAGTATCAGAAAAGATATACTCGAGTATCAGCAAAGATATACTCGAGTATCAGCATATGAATCTGGGAAACATTCACCTACTCGAGTATTAAAATCAACTACTCGAGTATCGAATAATTTACTCGAGTATCAAAATCAATTACTCGAGTATCAATACTTGAACTTGCAGAAAAGAGAAGAAAAGGATCTACTCGAGTATGATATATGATTTACTCGAGTGATTACGTTACTTACTCGAGTATGAAAACAACTTACTCGAGTGACTAACTAACTACTCGAGTATAGAAATATATACACGAGTATTCAGAGCCTACTCGAGTAAGTCTAACTGATTACTCGAGTAAGTCTAATTAACTACTCGAGTATGGAAATATATACACGAGTATCAAGTCTGATACTCGAGTATAACAAAGGGGTTACTCGAGTATTTTGGACTTAGAAATTTTTCTGAGGAAATTAGTTCCAATGCTTCTGTCCATCAATCCAAGTGCATATAGGAAGTGTATCCCAATAGAGAGGCTATACATGGGCCAACACTTTGGATCACACAATGAGGGATTACATTGTATGGTCCTGTGTTTGGTGACCCATTATAGACTGACATTGGTCTACACTTGGCAATTAGAACCTGCACACATACAACTTAAACACAGCATCAAATACACCTTAATTCATCTTAGTTCAAGGTCTGACCTCCTACAAATCTGAGGTATTGTGGAGACAAATCCCAACATTGATCTAAACACCTGAAGGTGTTCAACGCTTGGCTTCTCCTTCAGCAACATCTTGTAGGGAGATTTCATGTTAAACAGACTTAGAGGCATCCGATTGATGACATATGATGCACAAGACATTCCCTCCGCCCAGAAGGACCTTGGGATACTCTTGGCATAAAGCTAGCATTTGCAGGTCTCCGTCATATGACAGATCTTCCGCTCCGCTACTCCGTTTTGTTGTGGAGTATGAGCACAAGTGAGATCCCTCTGGATTCCATGCTTCCTACAAAAGTTAGAAAACTCGGAGGAGACAAACTCTCCGCCATTGTCAGTTCTAAACTTTTTAATCCTCTGGTTAAGCCGACTCTCCACCAGCTCCTTGAACTCCACAAACAACCGGAAGGTTTCAGACTTCTCCTTCAAGAAATACACCCAAATGTATCTTGAGTAGTCATCAATCAAGATAAGTATTAACCTGCTCCCACCAAGGCTAGCAGTTGCGGTTGGTCCCATCAGATCACCATGGATAACCTCCAGTGGTGCTTTGCTTCTCCATTGCGATTTATCAAATGGAAGACGGTGAGACTTCCCATACTGACATCCAGCACAAACGTGACCATCACCGAAGGATGATAGCTTAGGCAAACCTCTCACCAGGCTCCTATTTGACATAGCCTTCAGCTTATCCATCCCTACATGCCCCAACGTCTCATGCCACATAGCAGCGCTATCATTGGCCCACATGCGATCAACATAGAAGCTTGTTGATAAAACAAACAAGTCCTTTACTCTCCTTCCAACATGAGCAACATCAACCTTAACCGCTGATACGTTGCGAAGGAACTTCACTTCTGTTGGTCCAAACAGAACGTGATAGCCAGCATCAACCGCATTGGTCACAGAGAAGAGGTTCTTCTTCATCCCCGGTACGTGATAAACACTCCTTAACGTGAGTGGCTTATTATCACTACCCACTGTTACTATACCCTCCTTCTCTACTGTATGAATAGAATTATCAGCAGTTATCATAGCTTCATAACCTGAGTATGCCTGTAGCGAAGAAAACTTTGACATATCTTCGGTGAGGTGATGACCACACCCGGAGTCAACGATCCAGTCGTCCTTCATGTCAACGGCGGATAAGGCACGGACACAAGTGCCCGTCATGAATGCTCCACCCCAGCCAGCTTCCTCCTTGCTAGAGGAGGCTTCCTCCTTGCCTGCAACATGCCCATGCTGCAGCTTGACCTTGCAGTCTCGCTTGAAGTGGCGTGGTTGATGACACCTATAGCATTTCAGGTTCTTCTTCCAGTCCTTCTTAGGAGAAAAACTCCCCTCCTGCTGTTTAGAAGATGAAGAATCATCTCAATCCGCAGTCTGCTTCTTCTTCCCTTCCCATCTCTTCTTCTTCTTCTTCTCAGTGAAGAGAGCATCACTAGCTCCTTCAGAGACCGTCACCCCGGCCATCTGCCTTGCCAAGCTCTCCTATGAGGCAAGCAGATTTTCCAGCTCCAGAAGAGAGGGCTGAGTAGCCCAGCCTTGAACAAAAGTAACAAAGGCCACATATTCCTTCCGCAGACCGCGGATTATGTGCCTCTTCAGCTTGGCCTCAGAGATCGGCTCATCAGGATCAAGAGCAGAAAGCTCAGCACACAAGCTCTTCATCTTCAGGAAGAATTTGGAGATAGAAAGATCTCCCTGAGTTGCCTTAGCCAACTCATTTTCCAAGAATTGTAGCCTTGCTACATTCTTTCTATTGAACAACCCATCAAGGGAAGTCCATATCTCAGCAGCAGACTCACATCCTAAGATGTGATCAAAGAGCTCAGGTGACACCTCCCGCTTGAGAGCAAACTCAGCTTTGGCATTTGTCTTCCTCCAAACTCTCACCTGTTCAGCAGTTCCAAACTCAGTAGTTATTTCTACTTGATCATCCCCACCGACGACCTCCCATAAATCCTCGCCCAGAAGATAGCTCTTCATGCATGACTTCCACTTCTTGAAGTTAGTCGACGTCAGAAGCTCAATACCAAGACCTCTTGCAAACCCACTGTCCATGGCACTAACTTTGTTATCCTTTAGAAGCACACAGAGCAACAACAAGCTTTTTGATAACCACTCAAGCAATCAAACCTTCCTCTGATACCATGTTGAATTTTCTCAAGTTGATCAACAAGGTAGCCCAAATACCAAATCAATATCTTCGGCACTACCCAGATCACAACTTGACCGCGAAAAGCAGGAAGCAACCCAGATAACCAAAAGCATAGACAGAAACAAGCAGATCAATTTATTAATCTTCTTTACAGGGCGAGGCATACATGGCGAGACATGATTTCGCCAGTACAAGAACAAACAGAAAAACAAACAAGCCGGGCAGATAGAACTGTGAAACCGCCGAGTCCGCCAAGATTGCCGAGCTCGCAGAGACCGCACAGACCGCCAAGCCGCTGAAGCCGAACTGCTGTTGAACAGAGGAACACGCCGTCTACCCGCAGAGACCGCGAGGTCGCGCGGACAGAGAAGAACTTGAGATAAAAAACTGATGCTGGAAACCGCCGAATGCAGCCCGCAAACTCCACAGAGGTCAGAACCAAACTCCTAGTTTGACACTGCTAGCCGCGCCACCTACACATACAACCCGGTTAAGCAAAACAGCCCGCGCGGATAAGAAAACACAGTCCGCAACCTATGCTCAATCTCAACTTACTGTTCACTCTCGTTACAAATGGCATGCCGGGGGGGGGGGTCCTATTTATAGGCCAGGTGAGGAGTGTGGTCACCACCCTATGAGATAGAGACACCGCCCCTTGGTCGCAGCTAACAATGACAATCCGCACAGCCCGCCTGCACGACAACACACCTGTCCGCAAGAACCAGTCCGCGACCACAGGCAACCCTCCCGGTCACAGCGGACACTGCGGAAACTAACTCCACCTCGCACAGTCCGCGACCACAGGCACAAAACCCGGTCACAGCGGACACTGGGGGAACCCTGAACTTCACAGAAGTGCAAGTCCAGAAAGGAAAGCGCGAGCTCGGCGGATACCAAACCAGTCCGCCAGCTCCAAGCCCAGACCGCGGCTTACCGCAACTTCAAAGAAGAAGTGCGGACTCCAAGCTCAGTCCACACATGCCGCGCACACCACCTTGCAGAGCTCAACTCACTGCCGGACAAAACCAGTCCGCGCAGTCCGCAAAGCCAGGCCGCAGCACACTACGCAGGTCGCCAACCAACAACCCGCCGGACTAGAACCAGTCCGCGCGGTCAGTCCGCCTAAGCCGCCCGGACTGCCCGACCACCCACTTTCACTTCACCAATTTCAACAGGCCGGCGTTGGAGTGCCATTGTCAACTTTTCTCGGACACCCGGGCACACCCTAGAGTCCTATGTAGTATGATGATTGAAAATCTACCCTACAATGTCGGTCGCCTCATCAAAAAGTTAATTTTTTTGATCTTGCTCGAAATATCATTGGCACTAGTCCAACAATAGGATCGCCAATAATCAATTCCAAAAGATGATATGGGTGATATGGAGTCACACTGAAACATTATGTACTTTATGATTAAGGGGTCTATTATGTGAGATTTTCAGAGATCGGTAATCCAACATCATCTTCAAATTTGAATTTTTTTCTACAATCATGGAGAAATTAGCCCCAAAAGTTTTGAGATTTAGATCGTCATGCATCCCGAAGAGCTAGCCAACAAGAGGGGTGTTTGATAGACGCCCAATCCTAGGAAGACTTCGCGCCCTGCGCACGGCTCGCCATGGAGTACCAATGTTAACCTTGCTTGAGCACCCATGCAATCCGTAGGGGGCACACTCTAGTGCGGATAGCTATGTCAACCCAAGCATCACTTACATACATGTTTATGATTTTAACAATTCGGTCCACACCTTACAATGCATTCAAACTAACTCATATTTGTGTGTTTCTGATGTCTTTGCAATCATTTTATAGCCCGACTCGACCAATTTGATTGTTATAAAGGTACTCAACATCTTTGTTTTATGAAAAATAAGACTGAACTCTTTTATCATCTCTCTATTTATAGAAAGTTTGTACTACACCATCAAAAATATTAGAGTCATCAATTAGTTTTATGACAACTCTTTAACCCACTAATTCTCTCACAAGTTTGTGTTGGTCATACTCCCTAGGAGATGGAATCCTCAAGCCACTTCATCCTCTCCTAGTACTCATATAGAGGAGAGCGTTTCCCATCTTACAATGTCTTATTTCCGCACAGTTCCCTGCTCTCCACCTTTGAAGTTTCTACTGTGCATAAAGAGTCTCTATTTCTCAATTCCCGCATACATCAGGTTTGACTCTTGCTGCGGATCGCTCGAGGCTCCTGATAGTCCGGGCCTTCTGAACCGCTTAGCCCGTCGAACGGTCAATTGTGAGAGAGAGATTTGATTATATGAAAAACCCACAATCAGGATGAAAAATCACGCGGTCGGTTTGGTGCTGACCTAACCCCCACTATTTCAGAGTTTATTACAAGGCTTTTTAGGTGAAGGTGAGGACGACAAGCCACTCCTCGTTACACTTGGGGAGATGAGAGTAGAATAGTTTCGGGCGTCGCAGGCCTCTTTGCACTTCCAATGGTCTTGCTCTCTTCACTTGGTGGGGAGCGAGCAAGCTTAGTCTTTTGGACGTGTCTGGCAGGATGGAGATGTGCAGACTTCTCACTTTCTTTTGAACCTTGTGAACGACATGTTGTTCCGTGGGACAAGCGTGAGTCTGCGTGCTTCCGAACGCTCGCCTTGTCTCTGAGCGGACTTCACTGTGCTTGATGTGCTTTGACAGAGTTTTGTGGGAGGGATCTTAGATTAATATCCTGTAGAGAGAGAGAGAAGTAAGAGAGTTTAGGAAATATGGAAAAAGATCCAAATAAAGAAGAGAACCGGTCTATTTATAGACTTTTACAGAGAAGGTCCGAAAATTTTGCCTGATAATTGCCAGACTGACCAATAGGAGAGCTCAAATTTGAGCACGTGGATCGCCATTTTTGGGAAAATGGCGATCCTGCCCTTGGGTCGAAAGAGGGCCCCGCCCATGAAGAATGGCGGCACGAGACCGACAGCCAAGACGGCGGCCTCCCTTCCGTGCATGGTCGGCGGCTGGGGGGGGGGGGGGCAGCAAGGGACCTTCCTTAACCCGGATGGACAAGCAGAGTCCGCCTCCCCCAAGTGCGGCCACGCTCGAGGCTTTCCACGACCTGGCGGCCATGCCTCCCCTTGCGGGTCTGGCTGCGGCCAAGGTCAGCCCCGGGGCGGCTGACCCTATGGGGGTCGGCCGGGGCACAGGCCACCCGCGCTCGGGCGCCCGGAGGGGCAACCGACCCTTGAGGGGCCGACCGCGCCCGAGGCCGCCTGCATTCGGGCGGCCTTGAGGGGGCCGGCCAGACCCTTGCGGGTCTGGCCGCGGCCGAGGTTGCCCGCGATTGAGCGACCATGAAAGGGCGATTGGCCCTCGTGGGGCCGGCCGTGGCCGAGGCCTCTCGCGATCGGGCAACCTCAAGGGGGGGGGGGGGGGGAGGTGTCCGAGCGGCCGTCCCTTGCGAGGCAGGCTTTGGCAGAGGCTGCCCATGACCAACCGACCTTAAGCGGGCGACCGGACCTCGCGGGGCCGGTTGTGGCCGAGGCCGCACGCGACTGGGTGGTCAGAAGGGTCGGCCGCCGCCGAGGCCACCCATACTTGGGCGACCGGAGTGGGTGGCCGGCCTTGCGGGGCCGGCCGGTGCCGCCGATTGACAGTGGAGGGTTGGCGCATGGGATCCCGCATGGCGGTTAGGATCCCGCGTGGCGGTTAGGATCCCGTGCGCGGTAGTTACCGCGTAGTTCCGGTGCGCGGATCGTGTGTGCGGTGATTATGCGCATAACTCCTCATGACGTTAGTGGGGGTAGAGGGAAACCCGGCTACTTATAGGCTGGTTTTTTCTATAAATTCTGGCCAACCCCATCAACTCTCCTTTTGTTGTTTCATTTACTTGACATTCACAAATTTTGACAAGTCACGTGGACGACCAAAAAATGATAATGGAAAATGGAAAGGAAATAGAAGATCCAAATCAATTTTAATTAGCAGAGATATAACTTTGACAAAAATTCAATATATACTTAACCCGAGATGAGTCTGATGTTGCATAGAAAAATTATATTATTAGCTAGCAGGTGGAGTTTAATATAACTCCAAATGTAGGACAAGGAGATGATCAACCTCATTCAAACAAAACTAATGAAGAGCCTACTACAATTTTGAGGTGGAGTTTAATACGGGTCAGCAGGAGAGATAGTAAAACATTGTTATTGATCGGCCATGGAGCTAGGCAAATTCAACCCCAATAGAAGTATGACTATAATGGTTTTGTAGCTTGTCTCCAAATGGCTGAAAAGTGGATTCACTGGAGCATTCGTGAATGCTTACCAAGAGGCTATTTTTGATGCTGATGTTGAAGCTGCACATTGGGTTGTTGTAATGGATGATTTGATGAAATTCTTTCAGAAGAATCAGACTTGGAAGCTTGTTAGACATCCAATGGAAAGTAAATGGTTGGGTGCAAATGGATGCTTAAGAAGTGATGGGCTCCACCTTAATTTATAAGAAAAAGGAGACCCCCATGATCCCGATGAATGGAGATCATGGGCGGGCCCCCCTAACCCCCATGATCTCTCATGGAGATCATGGGAGTGGGCCCCCTCTCTCCCCACCATTGGGGGAAGGAACCGCCCCCGGCGGTTCCCCCTCCGGCCATGGCCGGCCGGCCACGATCGCGGCCGGCCTCGGCCGCGTCCGGCCGCGGCCGGACGCGGCCGCGGCCGGCCGCGGCCGTGGCCATGGCCCGGCCATGGCCGGCCGTGGCCCGGCCGCCCCGGCCAGGGCCGCCCCGGCCATGGCCGGCCGTGGCCATGGCCGCCCCGGCCATGGCCGCCCCGGCCATGGCCGCCCCGGCCATGGCCGCCCCGGCCATGGCCGGCCGTGACCTTGGCCGCCGCCGGCCTCCCTCGCCGGCCGCCCGGCGGCCGCCGCCGTCATGACGGCCCGCCATCGTGGGAAGCCCTCCCCGCCGTCCGATCGGGGGAGAGGCCCCACCGGCCGTCCGATCGGGGCAAAACCACCCACTAACCCACTAGGTTAGTGGTGGGGCCCGCCATAACTTTCCCCTGGAGCCTATAAAAGGACCCCAGGGGCTCCTCATTTCCTAACTTTCTCCTCCTACGCTTCCCCCTTCTTCTTCTTCCTCAGGTGGGAGCTCTCCCGTTTTCTCTGCCGGCGACCACCCCTCGTCGTCAACCACCAGCGGCCGCCTCTCGCCGCCAACCACCGACAGCCACCCGCGACCTCCAGCGGCCACCAACGGATACTAACACCCGCCAACAGCTACCAGAACCTGTCATCGGCTATTGGCACCTCACCAGAGCTCAATTACAAAGGGAACACTCCAAGGACTGAGAAGGACGCACAAAGGAAGCAGTGACAACCCTTGGACACGCGTCGCCTCTGAGCGCACGCGACTGAAGTATCCCGCACATTCCACCGTCCAAGTCCCGTTGGCATGGCAGTCTTTTGCCCACCAACGAGTGCATACTCTCTCTCTCTCCTCAAGATTGTAACGGGAGCGGCCTGTCGCCCCGATTCCCCCCATCAAATTGTAACCTCCAACAATCTAGTGGATTTTGATCGGCACCGACCCGGTCACGTGGTTTTTCACCCGGTTGAAGGGTTTTCCACGTTAAAACTTCCCGTGTCCATCCCCCATTTTTCAACTGACTGTGTGCGCGCTCGACCGCTCCGCGAGCTAAGGCGGTCCAAGAATATCCGGCCCGACTGGAGCATCGAGTTAGTCCGCAACAGTTTGGCGCCGTCTGTGGGAAACATTCCCAATATCCTTCGCAGAGCAAGTTCATCACAATGGCAAAGAGGAGTACCCGCACCGCAGAAGGATCCGCACTTAGCGGACACACTGAGCCTGCACGATCTCACTCTCTGGTAGACGTGCCACTGACCGCTGAAGCAGCGCTCGCCCTTGTCGCCGCTCTGGAGGGGCGTGTCCGCCAGATGGAGGAGCAGCAGATAGAAATGCTCACACTGCTTCGGAACTTAGGAGCGCCTCCAGCTCCGCCCAGGTCACCTCCGCCAGCTAACCATCCTCCACTATTTAATCCACCGAGGAACCAGGAAGACCCTGTGGAGCAGGAAGGACCCGAAGATCATTCAGATGCCGCCAGTTCGGCTCATCCCCGTCTAGGAAGAGCAAGGGCAGATCGCACCCACGATCCAGTTAACGATGCTCCCATCCACCCTCTACTAACTCGTCAAGAGATCAGGGAGGCCGTGGCTGAAGAATGCCGCCAAGCTGCAAGAAGAGATTTCCACCCTCAGCGAACGCTTTATCAAGGCTCCCCCTTGACCCAGCAGATCCTCGATCACCCAATTCCACCCGGGTTCAAACTCCCAAGCGTCGAAACATTCGACGGAACTGACGATCCACTCGAGCATGTCAATCATTTCACCACCATCATGAGGATCTTCCATGCCACCGATCAATTGTTATGTCAAGTATTCCCAACTACTCTCAAAGGGCAAGCTCGAACATGGTTCCACTCTTTAAGGCCCGGCACCATTGCTAGTTTTGCCGAACTAACCAGGCAATTCTCCGACCAATTCATCGCTAATCAAAAGATTGTCCGTGATCCATCTCATCTCTCTGGAATTCGCCAGAACGAAGGGGAAACCCTCAAAGAATTCTTTTGACGTTTCACTGCAGAAGCTCGCCCGATCCCGGGCGTCGACCCCGAACTCCTACGTGGAGTATTCCTGGTGGGTCTTCGCCCCAGCGGCTTTTATTCGGCACTCATGAGAGAGACCGTACCCAACTACCCGGATCTGGTGCACAGAATTGAGGCACAGATAGCCGCAGACGAAGCTATTGAAGCTCATAGGCGACAGTTCGATGGGGTACAGAAAAGGCAAAGAGATAAAGAGCCGGCTCCTCAACGGCAGGAAGGAAGATTCCATGAGGAACGTCGAGCCGGACAACGCAGGCGTGACTCGCAGAGAGATCCCCCTAGGGACTATACCCCTCTCAACACTTCTCGTACCAACGTTTTGTATGCCATTCAGAATGAACCAGCATTACAGCGACCAAGGCAACCACCTCCTAATCCTAAGAACGATCAATCAAAGTATTGTGAATATCATCGGACAACCGGGCATACCACTGAAGAATGTGCTCGCCTAAAGGAGGAAATCGAGCGTTTAATCCGTTTAGGACTGCTCGGTAGATTTCTGCAAGGAAGAGTCCAAGAGCAGCAAGACCCGCCTAGGCGACCCAGGGACCATCAGAATGCCCCGCCAGCGCCCGAAGGAGGAAGGCAAGCAGTAGGAAACATTGAGACTATTGCCGGGTCACCTATTCTAACCTCGCAGATACTGTCAGTCCACTCTGTAAAGGAAGCCCATGAAGATAAAAGAAGAAAGCAGGACACCACCATATCATTTGGGGATGAAGACCTTATCAACGTCCGAATCCCGCATCAAGACCCGCTTGTAATTAGCGCCGGAATCGGAAATCCCTGCTATAACGTTAAGCGAATCCTCGTCGATAATGGCAGTTCAGTCGACGTCCTTTTTTCCACCACTCTGCAGAATATGAATATATCTCGACAGCAGCTAACTCCAGCCGCGGGACCAATATATGGTTTCGACAACCATCAGGTCCAAGTCATCGGAACGATCACTCTACCGGTCACGTTGGGAGAATTCCCAAGACAGATTACGCATGAAGATCAATTCGTGATAGTAGATTCAAACTCAGCATACAACGCTATATTCGGAAGGCCAGTTCAGACTACCTTCAAGGCCATCCCATCTATCCCCATCTAGCGATAAAGTTCCCTACTCCTGGGGGAATTGGAGTAGTACGCGGAAACCAGGAAGTCGCAAGGAGTTGTTATTCCAAACAAGCACAGCCCACCGAGCCTACCACGCTAAACATCGATGACTTCGACCTCAGAGATGAAGCAGTTCTGCAGCGGGGGGCACCCTCCGAAGGTCTAATTGAAGTCCCCCTCTCTTCGACAAAGCCGGATCGCACCGTCCAGCTTGGATCCCTCTTACAGGAGCACGAGAGGGAAGAACTAGCAGCCTACCTCCGCAAGAATAAGGATATCTTCGCCTGGTCCCCAGAAGATATGCCTGGGATCGACCCTCAGGTCATCCGCCACTCCCTCAACATCAACCCTGCGTATAAGCCCGTCATTCAAAAGAAGAGGAATTTCGCCCCCGAAAGGCTCCAAGCAATAGAAGAAGAGGTTGAAAAACTCCTGTGCGCGCAATTCATTCGAGAAGTTGGCTACCCTGCTTGGGTAGCTAACGTTGTCCTAGTAAAGAAATCCTCAGGAAAGTGGAGAATGTGCGTGGATTATACAAATCTCAACCAGGCTTGCCCTAAGGACAGCTTTCCACTTCCCAGGATCGATCAACTAGTTGACTCAACCGCCGGACATCAACTGCTTAGCTTCATGGATGCCTACTCTGGGTACAAGTAGATTTGAATGGATCCGACCGACGAGGAACACACGGCTTTCCGTACCGACAAAGGAATTTATTGCTACAAGGTAATGCCATTCGGACTTAAGAATGCAGGAGCCACCTACCAGCGACTCATGAACAAGATCTTTAAACAACTCATCGGCAGATCCATGGAAGTGTATGTAGACGATATGCTGGTTAAGAGCATTCGCCGAGAAGACCATTTAGAAGACCTAGAAAAATGTTTCAAGATCCTCAGACAATATGGAATGAAGCTCAACCCAAGCAAGTGCGCCTTCGGTGTCACTTCCGGAAAATTTTTGGGGTTCATGGTTACCCAGCGAGGAATAGAAGCCAATCCTGAGAAAATTAAGGCTCTCGAAGAAATGTCTCCACCCAGATCACTTAAAGATGTACAAAGGCTGAACGGAAGAATCACAGCACTATCCCGATTCCTAGCTCGGACAAGGGACAAGTACCTCCCTTTCTTCAAAATTCTCCGAGGAGCACGAAGCTCAGGGTTTCAATGGACCGATGAGTGTCAATCAGCCTTTGAATCCCTAAAGCAATACCTGGCCTCTCCTCCACTTCTATCCAAGCCAGCTCCCGGAGAAATTCTCTTTTTATATCTTGCCATCACACCAGCAGCCCTAAGTTCAGTCCTAGTAAAAGACGAAGGGGGAATTCAACGCCCCATCTACTACCTGAGCAAAATCCTTTCTGATACCGAAACCCGCTACCCAGCCGCGGACAAAACGGCCTTAGCACTTGTCTTTTCCGCAAGAAAACTCCGTCCCTACTTCCAGGCACACACTATTAAGGTCCTAACCGAGCTACCACTCCGGGCCATTCTTCAAAAGCCCGAAGCATCCGGTCGATTGGTTAAGTGGGCTGTCGAGTTGGGTGAGTTCGATATCCACTTCCTCCCGCGCCCCGTCATCAAATCTTAGGTTTTGGCCGACTTCATTGTAGAGAACACTCTACCGATGGAAACAGAATTTGCACTCACGGAAGCCGGACGAACATGGACGTTGTACGTAGACGGGGCCTCAGGGGCTGAAGGTGCTGGGGCAGGCCTGCTCCTCATTAATCCAGAACTCGTTACTCTAGAATACGGACTCCGACTAAAATTCCCTGCCACAAACAATGCAGCAGAATACGAAGCCCTCATCGCAGGACTCAGGCTCGCCATCAGCTGCCAGGTCAAGCAGCTGACCATTTACTCTGACTCACAACTTGTTGTCTCGCAGGTAGAAGGAGAATTTGAAGCCAAGAATGAACAACTATCCCAATACCTGAAACTCGTCAAATCCCTTCTCATCCAAATCCCACAAATCCAAATCATGCATATCCCTCGAGAACAAAATAACAAGGCAGATGCCCTGTCAAAGCTTGCCACTTCTTCAACGCAATACCAAACAAGAAGGCGCCAAGTTGAAGAAATAGTCTTCCCCAGTATTCACGGCCCGTGGGAAGTAGCAGAAGTCAATAAAGCAGAGGAATCATGGACAGCCCCGCTAATCGCCCATCTGAAGGGCCAACTATCACCGGAAGATCAAAAGGAGGCTCGTCGCCTGAGAATGAGAGCGGCAGCATTCACTTTGATAGACGGGGAGCTATACAAACGGTCCTTTGCAGGACCCTACCTGAAATGCCTATCAGGAGAAGATGCCGAGTACACGCTCCGCGAAGTTCACCAAGGGGTATGCGGCGAACATCTAGGGGGAAAAGCCCTGGCCAGGAAAATCCTACGGCAAGGATTTTACTGGCCAACCATGAAGAAGGAAGCGACAGAATTCGTTCAGAAGTGCAAGAGCTGTCAAGTACACGCTAACATTCCCCGGCAACCCCCGGTAGCCCTCACGTCGATACAAGGAGCCTGGCCGTTCGCACAATGGGGGATAGACCTCCTTGGACCTTTGCCATTAGCTTCCGGTCAAAGAAAATTCATCATTATGGCAATCGATTATTTTACCAAGTGGATCGAAGCAGAACCACTGGCCAAGATAACCGAAGAGAACGCCAAACAGTTCGTCTGGAAGAACATCGTATGTCGCTTCGGCATACCGGCAATCATTATCACAGACAACGGCACTCAATTCACTGGAAAGTCCTTTACCAAGTTATGTGAAGACTTAAAGATAGCATTGCGACACACAGCAGTATCACATCCCCAATCTAATGGGCAAATTGAAGTAACCAACCGTACTATCCTAAAGGGACTAAAAACACGATTAGAAGATGCTGGGGGGCAATGGGTGGACGCTCTTCCTAATGTGCTATGGGCATATCGCACCACAGAGAGAACGCATACCGGAGAAACTCCTTATAATCTTTGTTATGGAACGGAGGCTATTATACCCGTCAACATTGGCGTCCCTAGTCCTCGGACGTCCGACTTCGATCCCCAGATAAATAACGAGGCGCTCCGAGACAACCTTAACCTGATCTTTGAAGTACGAGAAGAAGCCGCTCTTCGCGCCGCCGCCTACCAACAATGCACGGCCCGCTACTACAACCGCCGGGTAAAGGCCCGCTCAATCAACATCGGAGATCTAGTCCTCCGCACCTTGGAAGCTGCCGGGAAGGGAACGCAAGGCGACAAGCTATCTCCAACATGGGAAGGACCATTCATTGTCACCGCTATGGTGAAGCCAGGCACATACAAGCTACGAAACGCCGAAGGAAAGATTCTCCCACGCACCTGGAACGCACAAAATCTACGCCGCTTTTACCAGTGACACATTACGACTCTTTTGTGCCGTCATTTTCAATTCAAGACTACGTGATCTATATAAGTCACAAACCTGATTTCATGCAAATACTTCGAATCACGCTTATTATTCAAAGAATTACCTTTTATTTTCTGCAAACACTGCACGTTCTAACGAAATTCAAAGCCGTGGGCCTGTTCCACGCAACACCGTGGGGGCCTGCCCACCTCACGAAGAAGCCGCGGGCCTGTCTCGCGCGAAAAACCGTGGACCTGTTCCACGCGACACCGTGGGGGCCTGCCCCCCTCACGAAGAAGCCGCGAGCCTGTCTCGCGCGAAAAGCCGTGGACCTGTTCCACGCGACACCGTGGGGGCCTGCCCCCCTCACGAAGAAGCCGCGGGCCTGTCTCGCGCGAAAAGCCGTGGACCTGTTCCACGCGACACCGTGGGGGCCTGCCCCCCTCACGAAGAAGCCGCGAGCCTGTCTCGCGCGAAAAGCCGCGGACCTGTTCCACGCGACACCGTGGGGGCCTGCCCCCCTCACGAAGAAGCCGCGAGCCTGTCTCGCGCGAAAAGCCGTGGACCTGTTCCACGCAACACCGTGGGGGCCTGCCCCCCTCACGAAGAAGCCGCGAGCCTGTCTCGCGCGAAAAGCCGTAGACCTGTTCCACGCAACACCGTGGGGGCCTGCCCCCCTCACGAAGAAGCCACGAGCCTGTCTCGCGCGAAAAGCCGTGGACCTGTTCCACGTAACACCGTGGGGGCCTGCCCCCCTCACGAAGAAGCCGCGAGCCTGTCTCGCGCGAAAAGCCGTGGACCTGTTCCACGCAACACCGTGGGGGCCTGCCCCCCTCACGAAGAAGCCACGAGCCTGTCTCGCGCGAAAAGCCGTGGACCAATTCCACGCGACACCGTGGGGGCCTGCCCCCCTCACGAAGAAGCCACGAGCCTGTCTCGCGCGAAAAGCCGTGGGCCTGTTCCACGCAACACCGTGGGGGCCTGCCCCCCTCACGAAGAAGCCGCGAGCCTGTCTCGCGCGAAAAGCCGTGGACCTGTTCCACGCGACACCGTGGGGGCCTGCCCCCCTCACGAAGAAGCCGCGAGCCTGTCTCGCGCGAAAAGCCGTGGACCTGTTCCACGCGACACCGTGGGGGCCTGCCCCCCTCACGAAGAAGCCACGAGCCTGTCTCGCGCGAAAAGCCGTGGACCTGTTCCACGCAACACCGTAAGGACTTGACCCCCTCACAAAGAAGCCCTCGTACAAACTAGGCCGCGAGCCAGGCCCACACACTAAGCCATGGGTCATCCCCATACAAATACACCATGACAAAGATCAACTCCCACAAACAACCATCTCGTGGCAAAATGCATCTATGCAAAACACATGACAACGACATACAAGTAAGGCTATCATAACAAACAACAAATGGGAGCCCTAGCGGCAACAATCTCAAAAGCTATAACAGAAACAAAGGACTACAAATAAACAACGAGGCAGACAAAGGCAGATAAACACTACAGCTACTCATCACCAGCATCTGAGCTAGAAGGCTCATCATCTGAAACGTCCGCGAAGCTGAAACTGGAAGTATCACACCCAAGATGCTTCCCTATGAAGCGAAAAGCCTTCGAAACACCACGACGAAGCGCTAACTGGCGCATGTCATCCATCTGAGGCTCTACTTCCTTGGACCAAATGTCATCACGAACCTCCTCCGCGATCAGGCTATGATCCCGCATATAGTCCAAGGACTCCAGGTACTCCACGAGGCCTGCGGCCTTCAATTCTGATGTACGGTCATCCGAAGATAACATCTCTACCTGCGCCCTCGTCGCACAAAGCTGGGTCTCAAGGCCTGCAACCTCATCTCGCGCCGCATGCAATTGAGTCTCCAAGCCAAATATTTCCTCCCTCGCATGTTTCAACATCTGGGCAGTCCTCTCCACCACGGCTTTCTCCACGTCCAAGGAAGCACGCACGTCTTCTAGCTCAGACTTCAGCTCTGACCCAACTCGATGATACTGCGCGATGTCCCGGTCATGTTCTTCCTTGAGAGAAGAAAGTGAACCCATCGACAGTCGAAGCTTCTCCTGCAAAGCAAGATAGCCATCCTTCAGGCTCACGTAATGATCGTTCCAGGTGACCGCTATCTGCGCCTGAGTCTCGATCTGCAAAAGGAAAACACGCAATTAGCCGCCTTCAAGCAAAAAATAGAAGAAGGAGGAAGAAACAATAAGACACCAACTTACCGCTTCACTCATCGCCTTCAAAGAGGAAGACATCCGAGGAACCGCTGCGCTAGCAAGCGCTCGTGGAGTCGGGGAAACAGGTAACTGCGTCTCTGGGACTGAATCATCAGAGCCTACCACCACAACGTCAACATCACTATCGGGGGCCATGGCCGCTTTTCTCTTACGGCCTCCTCCCTGAGAAGACGACACCGCCCGTCCTGTGCCAACAGAAATACCACATCCCAACAATCGTTTCTCTTCGACAAACGCATATATGTTGAAGAGACGGTTAGCCAATTCACGAGACTCGGAAAATCCCAACATAGGAGAGAAGTCTCGCTCCCTCCCTTTCACGCGGCGACAACGGTCGGGAAGCGCATTCCACACTTCAGGAAGACCCCAAGAGTTCTTCACATATCCGAACAAAGTGTTACCGTGACAACGATCTTTGCGAGACTCAAACTCCAGCCAAACCTTGTTGCTGCGCACCTCGATCCGCTCACCACCATCAAAGCGCACGTCGCACCAATCACGGAACAGGTCTAAAGAAAGGGAGCCCCCGTGCTCACGAAAAAAAGCAATCAAGCCCATGATACGAGTAACCCCGGTAGGGGCAAACTAGGAAATAGGAACTCCGCAAAACTTCAGAATCTCCACCACCTCGTCGCAGGGAGGAAGACGGAAACCAGATCTGAGCGACACTTCGCAAATAGTCAGCCAACCACGGGGAGGATTTTGAACCCGCTCCTCGGGACGCGGGATCCTCACCTCCAAGTCTGAAGGAAGCCCGAACTTTGTTCTCCAAATAGCAACGCCGTCTTCAGTCAAGGAGGAGCGTAGACGCATTGGTCCAGCAGAGCGCTTTGGTACCTGCACACCACAAAAAATTAGTCATTTCAAAATAGTAAAAATCACGCACACAACCCTCTCCATGGCCGCGCACGGCCTGCGCGCAAGCACCGCCTGCACGCGCGCATAACACGCAGCCTCACCAAGTCCGGCCAGCAAGCACGCGGCCAACACGCACAGCCTGCGCACGCAGCTTGTGCGCGTGCGCGCGGCTTGCGTGCGCGCGGCCTGCGCGCGCGGCATACACGCGCAAGGCCTGCGCGTGTGGCCTGCGCGCGCGGCCTGCGCGCAAGGCCCACGCGCAGGGCCTGCATGCGCGGCCCGCGCGCAAGGCCTGCGCGCGCAAGGCCTGCGCGCGTGCGGCCCGCGCGCGCGGCACGCGCGCGCGCGGCCTGCGCGCAAGGCCAGCGCGCGCGGCCAGCGCGCGCGGCCAGCGCGCGCGGCCAGCGCGCGCGGCCAGCGCGCGCGGCCAGCGCGCGCGGTCCGCGCGCAAAGCCTGCGGGCGGCCTGCGCGCGCTCGGTCCCTCTCCCGCAACGGGGGCACACCAACAACTCCTACGCCTTGCCGGCCCCCGCGCGAGCCCGTCTGGCGTCCGCTTTCCAAACTAACACGAACCAGCATACCTTAGAACCGCTCACCATCGCCGCCATCCCGGATTCCACGCCGGCAATCACCACCGCAACCAGAGTTAAAAATCTCTCCCCGTGCTCGCTTCCCTCCCAACTGAAAGAGATTTGGGGGGGCAATTGATGGGCTCCACCTTAATTTAAAAGAAAAAGGAGACCCCCATGATCCCGATGAATGGAGATCATGGGCGGGCCCCCCTAACCCCCATGATCTCTTATGGAGATCATGGGAGTGGGCCCCCTCTCTCCCCACCATTGGGGGAAGGAACGGCCCCCGGCCATGGCCGGCCGGCCACGATCGTGGCCGGCCTCGGCCATGGCCGGCCGCGGCCACGGCCGGACGCGGCCACGGCCGGGCGCGGCCAAGGCCGGACGCGGCCACGGCCGGGCGCGGCCGCGGCCGGCCGCGGCCGCGGCCGGCCGCGGCCGCGGCCGGCCGCGGCCGCGGCCGGCCGCGGCCGCGGCCGGACGCGGCCAGGGCCGGCCTCGGCCGTGGCCATGGCCCGGCCATGGCCGGCCTCGGCCATGGCCGGCCATGGTCGGCCCCGACCATGGCCCCGACCATGGCCGGCCGCCGCCGTGGCCATGGCCGCCCAGCCATGGCCGGCCGTGGCCATGGCCGTGGCCATGGCCGCCCCGGCCAGGGCCGCCCCGGCCAGGGCCGCCCCGGCCAGGGCCGCCCCGGCCAGGGCCGCCCCGGCCATGGCCGGCCGTGGCCATGGCCGCCCCGGCCATGGCCGCCCCGGCCATGGCCGGCCGTGGCCATGGCCGCCCCGGCCATGGCCGCCCCGGCCATGGCCGGCCGTGACCTTGGCCGCCGCCGGCCTCCCTCGCCAGCCGCCCGGCGGCCGCCGCCGTCATGACGGCCCGCCATCGTGGGAAGCCCTCCCTGCCGTCCGATCGGGGGAGAGGCCCCACCGGCCGTCCGATCGGGGCAAAACCACCCACTAACCCACTAGGTTAGTGGTGGGGCCCGCCATAACTTCCCCCTGGAGCCTATAAAAGGACCCCAGGGGCTCCTCATTTCCTAACTTTCTCCTCCTACGCTTCCCCCTTCTTCTTCTTCCTCAGGTGGGAGCTCTCCCGTTTTCTCTGCCGGCGACCACCCCTCGTCGTCAACCACCAGCGGCCGCCTCTCGCCGCCAACCACCGACAGCCACCCGCGACCTCCAGCGGCCACCAACGGATACTAACACCCGCCAACAGCTACCAGAACCTGTCATCGGCTATTGACACCTCACCAGAGCTCAATTACAAAGGGAACACTCCAAGGACTGAGAAGGACGCACAAAGGAAGCAGTGACAACCCTTGGACACGCGTCGCCTCTGAGCGCACGCGACTGAAGTATCCCGCGCATTCCACCATCCAAGTCCCGTTGGCGTGGCAGTCTGTTGCCCACCAACGAGTGCATACTCTCTCTCTCTCCTCAAGATTGTAACGGGAGCGGCCTGTCGCCCCGATTCCCCCCATCAAATTGTAACCTCCAACAATCTAGTGGATTTTGATCGGCACCGACCCGGTCACGTGGTTTTTCACCCGGTTGAAGGGTTTTCCACGTTAAAACTTCCCGTGTCCATCCCCCATTTTTCAACTGACTGTGTGCGCGCTCGACCGCTCCGCGAGCTAAGGCGGTCCAAGAATATCCGGCCCGACCGGAGCATCGAGTTAGTCCGCAACAAGAAGAAATTAGGTATCCCCGCTGTTGAAGGTACGAGGTACAATGTCCGTATAGTTGCTAAGGTATACAGTAAGAAAGAGGGAATAGACTACAATGTGATCTTTTTGTTGGGGTTGTGGAACACTTCCGGTCCTCTTGTTTCTCACACCGGGTTAGCCCCCGTGAGCTTAGAGGAATCGAAGTGTGATCCCCCCTTGCGACATTTCCAGGACCGACCACATCTCCAGGAAAATTTTTCCTTCTGTAGTCGAACTGGGTTCGACTATCGTCGAACCAGGATCAACGATCGTCGAACCCAGCCCGACGTCGAACGTCGAGCCCTGCTCGACGTTTGCCATGTCGAACACAGCTCGGCGTTTGGCCGAGCTCGACGTTCGACAGAGCTCGTCGATCGTCGATCGAATGTCGAACCCTGCTCGACGTTCGGCCGAGCTCGACGATCGTTGACCGCCAGTCGACGATCCGGCCGAGCTCGACGATCGGTTTTGCGGAAGCCTATTTAAGGCGGATTCCGCCTCTTTTTTAGGGTAAGAGACTTTTGCGGTACAATTCAGACAAAATTGCGGCGGCGTATTCTTTTGGAGACGGGGTACGAAGTTCTCGTTGGCGTCGATCCAGAAGGTTTTCTTCTGCGGTTTTCTTGTCCAGAAGTGGAAGTAGGTAGGATCGGGTTTAGATCCTTGTAACCTGTGTTGTAATCTGATTTTTTCTGGTGAATACAAGAAGGCAGAAGAAGGGGAGAGAGGACGTAACCCGGTATTGGGTGAACCTCTGTATATCTGTGTGTTTGATCTGTGATTGCTCTGTTTTGTTCCTTCGTGATTTGTTATTCGTTTTCGAATTTCCTCTTCTCGGCGCTCCGGATTTCCTTACATTTGGTATCAGCGGGAGGTTCTTGGTTTCTTGGCGATGGGTTCAGGAGTGGTGCGGATCGAGATAGAGAAGTTTGATGGCAGTCGTTTTGATCTGTGAAAGATGAAGATGGAAGAAATGTTGGTTGATCGTGATTTGTGGGATGCAATAGTGGATACTCCTCCAACAGAGAAGTCTGATGCGGAGGCTTTTGCAACCTGGACAAAGGCCGATCGAAAAGCCAAAGGTCTGATCCGGCTTTTTCTCACAGATTCAATTTTAACAAATGTCATGGAGGAAACTTCCATCCAAGGCCTATGGCGGAAGTTGGAATCTCTCTACCAGAGCAAGTCTCTGGTTAATAAACTGTTGCTGAGGAAGAAATGGTACAATCTGAAGATGCAGGAAGGCGGTTCGTTCTCAGAGCACCTGACCAGTTTTAACACTGTCGTGGGTCAGTTGATCTCAATTGGTGAGAAAATCTCGGATGAAGACAGAGCTATTACACTGCTATGCTCATTGCCGGATTCTTGGGACAATGTTATTGTTGCCATAGGTGGTAATGGAGATAAGGCTCTCTCCAATGAGTCAGTATGTGCCACTTTGTTATCTGAGGAGACTAGGAGAGGAAGTTCAGAGAAGACTAGCAAAGGTGCATTGAGTGTATCCAGATCTCGCCCTCAATGGAGGGATAATAAGCAAGGAGGATCTCGAGATAAATCTCAGGATTGATCTAAGAGCAGAGAAAGAGAGAAAGAGAAGAAGCCCATCAAGTGCTGGAAGTGTAATCAGGTTGGGCATGTGAAATCCCAATGTCCCAACAAGTCCGTTCAGAAAGATGCTGGGTCAACTTCGGGTGCAAAGAAGGAGACCATCAGGGGTGACATGTATATTGCTGCTGCATGTGTTGCCCAAAAGGATTCTAATGTGTGGTATGTCGACACAGAAGCATCATATCACATGACCCCCCATAAAGACTGGTTTTGTGAGTATGAGAGGTTTGATGGTGGTGACGTCATGCTTGGTGATGATACTGCTGTGCAGATTATTGGGCGTGGCAAGGTGATGCTGAAGTTGGCCGACGGGACCATGAGGACTCTTCCAGGTGTGATGCATATTCCTGGGATGAGCAGGAATCTTCTTTCTGTGGGATGTATGGCTGATGCAGGAGTGTCTTTCTGTAACGACCCCATCCATTAGATGACGTATAGTGTGGGGCCCCGGCCGGACCTTCTACTATACGTCATCTAACGGATGGGGTCGTTACATTTTGGTATCAGCTTCGTTCGGTCTTCCTCTCTCGAATTCGTGGACGAATTCTTTTATGGGGTGGCGAGCGCGTGTTTATGCGCCCTGCTGTAACGCTAATGAACTCTGGAATGTCCACTAAGGAATGTACAAAATCTTGTTTGAGGAATCTGCGCGTTCCTCTTTGTGTTGTTTTGCTTGCCTACGTTCGCTAATGTGTGTCTTGTCCACCTATAGGTGACGCGTAGTGGTGCTGGGCAGTCTGAGCCCCAGCACTCTGATGAGAGTGCGACACCAGCTGAGGTGCCAACACCTCCTCTATCTGCGGAAACTGTTCGTTTAGTTGCTGAGGCTCTATTTGCCATGATTCAGCCGACCGGGCAAGCGCAACCGACAGTCGAGCCAGTTCGTGTTATTGTAAGACCCGAGCCGATTGAGGCTGTAGATCCACGAGCAGCTGACCGACAGTTGAAGCAATTCATGAGCTTCAGTCCTCCTACGTTTACGGGAATGGGATCCCCAACGCAGGCAGAAGATTGGTTATCGCGTGTCAAGAGGATAATGACAGCGATCAGGGCGGAGGAAACTCTAAAGGTCATCTTGGCCACCTTCATGCTTGAAGGAGAGGCGCGGTTGTGGTGGGACGAGGTTGAGGTACACCATTTGGCGGGCAGGCAATTAACGCAAGTGTCGATTGAGGAGTTCTCTCGAATATTTCTGGCGAAACATGTCCCAGCGGCGCAACGCATTGCTATGGAAAATGAGTTCCAACGGTTAAAGCAAGCGGAAGATAGCGTGGATATCTACTTGCATGAGTTTACCAGGTTGGGACAGTATGCGGGCACAATCTTCGCGGATGACCAAAGGAAAACGAATCGATTCTATGAAGGATTGCGGGATGAGTTGCGATTCTTGCTTTCGAGTTCAGTGAACCAAGGGTTTCAGGCGTTGGTTGATACTGTGTGTGCGTTGGAGAAGGACATGCGGCGGGTGCAAGGGAACAAGGGCTTAGTTGTGTCAAAGCCAGAGGATACAAGCACCTCGCCCGAGCAAATCGTTTTACCAGAAGAAAGGGGGCAAGAGGTCCAAGCCGTCTGGGCAAGTGACTATGACCGTTGTGTCGGGAGCGACATCAAGGCCGAATTCTTGTACATGCTATAACTGTGGTCGGGTGGGGCATATAGCTCGTGACTGTCGGGTTGTTCAGCCCAAAGGGGATAAGAAAGCGGGTGCATCGTATGCTGAGAAGGGCAAAGCGGTGGTTGATTCCTCTGCGTCTCAGGCACAGCCCCGAATCTATCAGCTTGGCCAACAGGAAGCGATTAAGCAAAGTGACGTCGTCACAGGTACGAGTTGAGTTAGCTTACTTGCTTATGTGCTATTGTTTTTGGTTATGTATAGCTTGTGCATGTGTGTGTGCTGCAGGCTTTGTCCTGATTCGGAATAATTTGGCGAGAGCCCTGTTTGATACGGGTGCTTCGCATTCTTTTCTATCTGAGGAGTTTGTATATTGCATTGGGGTACCAAGTCATGTGACGGTGGATAGTATGGACTGGCTCTCGGAGCAACGTGCCTTTATTGATTGCAACTCCAAGGAGCTTACACTGGGCCAGAATACCGGACTTGTGACGAAGTTCGCTGGTATGCGAGGAGTTGGCGAGACTCTGTTGTCTGCACTCCAAGTCGTCAATGCTGTTCGGAAGGGCGCGGAGTTATTCTTCACGCTAATTCAGGCTGTTGAGCCAAAGGCCAGTGTCGGTGAAGTACTAGTTGTGTCAGAGTTTGCCGATGTGTTTCCTAAAGATATTCCTGGGTTACCACCCCAACGGGAGATTGACTTCTCGATTGAGTTGGTGCCAGGTGCGAAACCTGTGGCCCGCTCTCCATATCGCATTGCGCCAAAAGAGATGGCTGAGTTGAAAGTCCAATTGCAAGATTTGTTGGAGCAGGGATATATACGCCCAAGTATGTCACCTTGGAGCGCGCCTGTTCTATTTGTGAAAAAGAAAGACGGTAGCTTACGGTTGTGTATTGACTACCGCGAATTGAATAAGCTGACGGAGAAAAACAAATATCCGATCCCGCGGATTGATGACCTCTTTGATCAGCTGGCAGGATCAACGGTCTATTCCAAATTGGATTTGAAATCGGGATATTATCAGCTGCGGATTAGGGAAGGTGACATTCCCAAGACGGCATTTGGAACACGCTACGGTCATTATGAGTTCACGGTAATGCCGTTTGGCCTATGTAATGCGCCTTCGGTATTTATGGACCTAATGCATCGAACGTTCCGAGAGTACTTGGATTTGTTTGTTATTGTGTTTATCGATGACATCTTAGTATACTCTCAGTCGGAAGAGGATCACGCAAACCATTTGCGGTTGGTCTTGCATACCCTGCGGAGGAATAAGCTTTTTGCCAAGTTCTCAAAGTGTGAGTTCTGGCTCTCTTCAGTAGCCTTTTTAGGCCATGTGGTAAGTGGAGAAGGTATCGCGGTGTATCCGTTGAAGATAAGTGCCATCCGAGATTGGCCAGTGATGTCTTCAGTGGCCGAGGTCAGGAGCTTCCTTGGACTTGCGGGCTACTATAGACGGTTTGTGGAAAACTTCTCACGGATTGCTTTACCTCTGACCACGCTGACGAGAAAAGATCAAAAGTTCATTTGGACGCCGGAGTGCGCACGAGCTTTTGAAGAATTGAAGAGTCGTTTGACCACGGCGCCTGTGTTGACATCGCCATGTGGTACAGCTGGGTATGAGATCTATAGTGATGCTTCCGGGAGCGGCTTAGGCTGCGTTCTTCTGCAGTTTGGTAAAGTGATTGCTTATGGCTCGCGCCAGTTGAAAGTGCATGAGCGGAATTACCCCGTCCATGATTTGGAGTTGGCGGCGGTAATCTTTGCGCTCAAGTTGTGGCGACACTATCTATATGGCGTTAAAGTGGATATCTATACAGATCATAAAAGCCTAAAGTATTTGTTGGATCAGAAGGATCTGAATATGCGACAATGAAGATGGATGGAGTTCCTTGGGGACTACACCTTCGAGATTCACTATACTCCCGGGAAGGGAAATGTGGTCGCTGATGCTTTGAGTCGAAAGACTCCGGTACGGGCAAGCTGGTTGCAGAGGCATGATCAGCGTTTAATCCAGGAATTGGAAGCGTTGGAGATATCTTGTGTTTACAAGGGTTCGTCAACCGATGCATGCTTAAACTGGACAGAGGTGCAATATGACCTTACGGACAGAGTTCGGCGAGCAACGGAGCTTGATGAAAGCCTCCAGCGCTATGCAAAAGATGGGCCGGATGATCAATTCTCTTGGGATAACGGTTTGTTAAGAAGAAATGGTCGAGTGTGCGTCCCGAGTGTGGGTAAATTGAGGGAAGAGTTGATGTACGAAGCTCACTTTGCAAAGTACTCAGTTCACCCAGGGAGCACAAAGATGTACAGAGATCTGAAAAAGCTGTTCTGGTGGCCCGGATTAAAGAAAGATATCGCACGTTATGTGGCTGAATGCAATACCTGTGCGTTGGTGAAAGCAGAATGCCAGAAGCCTGGCGGTTTCCTGAAGTCGTTACCTATTCCGGAGTGGAAGTTCGATGATATTTCGATGGATTTCGTGCATGGGTTGCCGAGATCTCAACGCGGTCATGATTCAATCTGGGTGATTGTGGACCGGTTGACAAAAGTGGCGCTCTTCCTTCCAAACAGAAGAGACAATTTAGTGGAAACCTTGGCCAAGCTTTATGTGGAGCAGGTTGTTCGACTGCACGGTGTTCCCCGGAGCATCGTTAGTGACTGTGATGGGCGGTTCACATCGAATGATTGGCGGCTCGTTCATCAAATGTTGGGTACAAAGTTAGCGTTTAGTACGGCCTTTCATCCCCAAGCGGATGGCCAGACTGAACGAACCAACAGGACGATGGAGGATATGCTCCGCATGTGCGCCCTAGACTTTGGTAAGAGATGGGAAGATTATATATTTCTTGTCGAATTTGCCTATAATAATAGCTACCAAGCGAGTATTGGTATGGCGCCATTTGAAGCTTTATATGGTCGGAAATGCCGTATACCGTTAGCTTGGGCAGAAGCAGGCGAATCTAAGCTGAGTGGGAAAAAGGAAGTCGAAGAAGCTACCTCGCTCATACGCTCTATTCGGGAGAGGCTATTGATAGCCCAAGATCGTCAAGCAAAGTACTACAATGCCAAACACCGGAACGTGGAGTTCGCGGTGGGTGATTGGGTATATTTGAAGATCAAACCCTTCAAAGGCGTGTCCAGGATTCGGCGTTTGAAAAAGCTAAGTCCGAGGTATCTTGGTCCATTTGAGGTGGTGGAGCGAGTTGGGGAAGCTGCTTATCGACTAGCACTTCCAGTAGACTTGGGTGGATTACATGATGTATTTCACATCTCAGTCCTTCGTAAGGCGGTGAAGGATCCAACTCAAGTAGTGGAGATTGATCGGGTACCGGTCGAGTATGGGCTAACGACGAGGGTTAGACCCATTCGGATCGAGGATCGAGCCGAGAAACAGTTGCGGAACAAAGTGATCGGGATGGTCAAGGTCCGATGGGACAATTATGGCCGTGAAGAGCTAACATGGGAGCGAGAGCAGACCATGCGAGCTGAATTTCCCGAGTTATTTGTATAAACTGTAGACCGTGTACTTTTTGTTATAACATAGTTATCAAGTTATAGCATTGCTGGTTCTTGTTTCCTTACCGTGCAAATTTCGGGACGAAATTTTGTTAAGGGGGGGAGGGTTGTAACACCCTAAAAAGACTCAAAATGAAGTTTGAGGTGCAGGTCATTTTACACGGCCTGGGACACGGGCGTGTCCCAGGGCGTGTCGGGGGTACACGGCCTGGGACACGGGCGTGTCCCAGGGCGTGTCACGCAAATAAAAATGTGGCCCGAGTCAGAAGATTACACGGCCTTGAACCAAGCCTTGAACACGGGCGTGTTAGGTTGGACACAGGCGTGTCCGATGCCGTGTTCCGACCCGTGTACTGCTTGCAGCTCGATGAGGCAGGGGTGACACGGGCGTGTCTCAGGAATGACACGGGCGTGTCAGGTTCGACACGGGCGTGTCGATGCCCGTGTTCTGGTAAATCTCAGTCGGTATGAACCGCTTAAGGGTACACGGCCTGTGACACGGGCGTGTCACAGGCCGTGTCAACCAAAAATTTGGGTTTTTGGGCAAATCATGGCCGTTCAGATTTCTCTCTTTTGATCCAAGGGCTCAGGTGGTTTCCTGGCTGGATTTAATTCGTGAAGGCTGATGAAGATTCATTCTTCATGTGCTTAAGGAAGAGAGAAAGAGAGAGGAGGAAGAAGAAGGAGGAGGAGATCAAGCCACCGGCGGAGTTCCCGTGGTCCGATTCGTGATCCGATGCCGGCGTTGTGAAGGCAAGGCTGCTGCGGTTCTTTCTCACCAGCTAGTTTTCGATGGCTCCCAAGAGATCGACAAGGGTAACGATCTCCCTTCTTGGACATGTGAAGTCCTTCTTTTCTGCATTGCATAGGGAAAACCCTTCCCCGCGAGTGTGCGGTGGGTTGTGGTGTCCCTTGGGGTAGATATGTGAAGTCCCCCTTGTTAGAGGCCGGAATTGGAGTACGGCTCTAGGCATGCTGTGTGAAGCCCATCTGGATATGGTCTGGATTGGTGATGCTTGTTTGCATATCGGAGAAGGCTCCGTGATTATGGCTTGTGTTGCCTTGTGCCTACCTGTTGCTTGGTGCGGCAGGAAGTACTGGATGATGTCCAGGAAATGAAGAGGGTTGGATGCAACTCTTGTGGCCGTGCGTTGCCACTTTATGAGCGGTTGAGCCGTTGGGCTGCAACTCGATGAAAAGGCAGATTGCCGAACAGGAAAGGTGAAACCGACCCGCGCCTATAAATAGCCATGGATACTTCCGTATTCGAGGTGGCATAGCGACTTGAGCAACGGGGGGTGGCTGATCCGTACCTGCATTAGGTCCGTCCGACTTGGAAGCCTGGTTATAGGTTTTGTTGGAGCGCCTAATGAGAGTCTTAGGCCCGCGCGCCGGAAAGACTAGAATGCTCAAATACCGTATAGATGGTGGTGTTGACCATGGTATTCCGGTACATCGAGAATGTGCCCTGAGTGCACGGACTGTCGGGCCGTGTGGCCGATAGTTGTGATGGCTTGAATGTGCCTGCGCGCACATAGTTGCTATATGATGATGCCATGCTTTGCAGGGAAAGAATGCTAATGCCCCGAGAAAGGGGTAAGATTGTTATAATTGGGTCAGCTGAATGCTGACCGTTGCATTGTTTGCCACCGGTTGGGTGGATTGTTCCCTTGCAGGTGCTGGAGAGCCAAGTGGTAAGTGAAGGGCTGAAGCCCTACTGCTGTTGCTGCTGCTACTGCGGCTAGCCCTTGAAGGCTAAGCGAATGTTTTGGCTTATTTGCTTTTACTCATGTATGGCCGGCCTGCGCGCCGAGGTTTGTAAACCATATGTTGTGAAAAGAGGAACTGTAAGGCCTTAAGGCCAAACTCTATGTATTTGTGTACATTCCGTGATTATATATAAAGGTGGTTTATATATTGGACATTCCTGGTTAGAGTTCAAAATACTACTTAAAGCTTCTGCTAGAATGCTCTGAGTTAGGATTCGTGTTTGGTTTGGTATTATCCTGTGACCTCACCGTCTGTTTGTGGCATATAGTGTGGGGCCCCGGCCGGACCTTCTACTATACGTCATCTAACGGATGGGGTCGTTACACTTTCAGTTGTGACATGCACTCGTGTAGGATGACTCGAGGGGCGATGGTGATCGCCAAAGGCGTGAGGCATGGGACACTGTACAAGCTGCTGGCTGATACAGTGGTGCCTAATGGAGCACTTATCTCTGAAGGCCAGAAGGATGATCAAGAGGAGAAGTCCAAGCTATGACATCATAGGCTTGGACATATTAGTGAAAAGGGAATGTCTAGTTTGACATCTGGTAATATGGTGGATGGTGTGCCTATGTGCACTACTAGCTTTGGGTTCTGTGAGCATTGTTTGCTCGGCAAACAGAACCGGGTGAGTTTTTCTGGAGTGGGCAAAAGGGCTGTTGGAGTGCTGGATATAATCCACAGTGATGTATTTGGACCGACTCCAGTCCCATCCCTGGGTGGGGCTAGGTATTATGTATCTTTCATTGATGATTATTCTCGGTATTCTTAGCTTTATTTTCTCAGGTCCAAGTCGGAGGTCCTTGATAGGTTCAAGGATTTTAAGAGCCTGGTAGAGAACCAGTTGGAGAGAAAGGTGAAGGTTCTCCATTCTGATAACGGAGGGGAGTATTGCTCGGACGCCTTCGAGCGGTACTGTACTGAGCAGGGGATTGCACGGCAGAAGACCACGCCGTATACTCTAGAGCAGAATGGAGTGTCAGAAAGGCTCAATCGGACATTGATGGAGAAAGCTAGGTGCATGCTCAGTTGGGCTGGTCTGGGGAAGGAGTTCTGGGCTGAAGCGACGTCTACAGCTAACTATTTGAAGAACAGGATCCCTACATCTGCAGTGAAGGGGTGTACCCCCTTTGAGGTTGTTTTCCAGAAGAAGCCAAACTTGGCTTATGCTCGTGTTTTTGGATGTGATGCATATGTTCACATTCCAAAGGAGAAGAGGGGGAAGCTGGATATGAAGTCCGAGCGGTGCATCTTTGTGGGCTACAAAGATGGCATCAAGGGATATAAGCTTTGGAAGTCGGTGACGAGGACGGTGACGTATAGCAAGGATGTGGTCTTTCATGAAGCCCGTCCTCAAGTCACTACACAAGCGGAGGAAGGGAAAGCTGCAGAAAAGGTGGTAGTGGAGAGGGGGATGGAGGAAGTTCCTCTGGAGGATGCTCAGACCACTACAGTGGCTGTTTCGGATTCAGATTCTGAATCTAATGTTTTGGAGGAGGTGAGCCTTGATGATGAGTCAGAAGATGAAGTTGCTGATGCTCCACTTCTGAGGCGTTCAACGAGGGAAAGGAGGGCACCAATCCGGTACTCCCTTGGTGCGGTTGGAGCACAATATTGCTTGAACATGCTTGGAGAAGATCCCATTTCAGCCAGGGATGCGAGGTCGAGGGCTGATGCGAATCAGTGGGAGCTTGCTATGGTTGATGAGATGGAGTCTCTGTGGAAGAATCAGACTTGGGGTCTGTGCAAGCTTACAAAAGGGAGGAAGGCCATTGGGAGTAAATGGGTCTTCAAGCAGAAGGTTAAGGCGGATGGCACCATAGAGAAGTAAAAGGCGAGGTTGGTTGCCAAGGGCTTCTCACAGGTGGAAGGTGTGGACTACGACGAGATTTTCTCGGCGGTGGCCAAGCTCACTTCTATCAGGATGGTTCTCTCCATTGCGGCTGTGCATGATCTGGAGATTGAACAAATGGACGTGAAGATGACGTTTCTTCACGGGGATCTAGAGGAAGAGATTTATATGCGGCAACCTGAAGGATTTGAGGCCAAGGGCAAGGAGGATCTGGTGTGCAGGTTGAAGAAGTCCCTTTATGGACTGAAGCAATCTCCGAGGATGTGGTACCAGAAGTTCGACACCTACATGCTGGAGTTGGGTTTTGAAAGGTCGAATTCGGACCACTGTATCTATATCCAAAGGAAGGGAGAGCACTTCACTTTCTTGATACTCTACGTAGATGATATGCTGCTCATAGGGAATAGTGTCAAAATGATCCAACATGTGAAGAAGTTGCTCTCGGCCAAGTTTGAAATGATGGACCTGGGGCCAGCAAGTGTGATCTTGGGGATGCAGATTACCAGGGATAGAAGCAAGAAGAAGCTTTGGTTGGGGCAGCAAAGGTATGTCGAAGAGGTGTTGAAGAAGTTCAACATGGCTGACTGCAAGCCTGTTGGTGCCCCTATGCCCGTGGGGGATAAGCTATCTGCGGAGATGTGTCCTAAGACACATGAGGAGATGGAGGACATGGTGAAGGTTCCATATGGTAGTGCAGTGGGGAGCCTCATGTACGCCATGGTTTGTACTCGGCCTGACATAGCACAAGCAGTGGGAGTGCTGAGCCGGTACATGGCCAAACCAGGGAAGGAGCACTGGAATGCTGTGAAGCGGGTGTTCAGGTATCTTCGTGGCACTGTAAATTATTCCATATGTTATGAAGGTGCTGAAGCTGGAAGAGTCCTGGACGTGGTCGGACACGTGGACTCTGACTGGGGAGGTGACCTGGATATCAGGAGGTCCACCAGTGGTTATGTTTTTACATTGTTTGGTGGTGCTATTAGTTGGATGAGTCGGCGGCAAGGAGTAGTGGCACTCTCGTCGATGGAGGCTGAGTATATGGCTCTTACACATGCCAGTAAGGAGGCCATATGGCTGAGAAGGTTGTGTGGGGAGCTCGATTTTGAGCAAGGTCCTGTGAAGCTGTGGTGTGACAGCCAAGGGGCGATTCAGTTAGCCAAGAATCCGGCTTTCCATGCTAGGACAAAGCACATAGACATCCAATTTCACTTCATCAGGGAAAAGGTAGAGAAGCAGGTGGTTCAACTGGAGAAGGTTGATACCAAGGAGAATAGTTCTGATTTTCTTACCAAGGCTGTGCCTGTTGCTAAGTTTGAATGGTGTGCAACAGCAGTGGGGTTGAAGAGGAAGATTGGAGGAGCTGCTCTCATCTGCGGAAGTTTTCCATCAAGTGGGAGAATGTTGGGGTTGTGGAACACTTCCGGTCCTCTTGTTTCTCACACCGGGTTAGCCCACGTGAGCTTAGAGGAATCGAAGTGTGATCCCCCCTTGCGACATTTCCAGGACCGACCACATCTCCAGGAAAATTTTTCCTTCTGTAGTCGAACTGGGTTCGACTATCGTCGAACCAGGATCGACGATCGTCGAACCCAGCCCGACGTCGAACGTCGATCCCTGCTCGATGTTCGCCGTGTCGAACACAGCTCGGCGTTTGGCCGAGCTCGACGTTCGACAGAGCTCGTCGATCGTCGATCGAATGTCGAACCCTGCTCGACGTTCGGCCGAGCTCGACGATCGTTGACCGCCGCTCGACGATCCGGCCGAGCTCGACGATCGGTTTTGCGGAAGCCTATTTAAGGCGGATTCCGCCTCTTTTTTAGGGTAAGAGACTTTTGCGGTACAATTCAGACAAAAATGCGGCGGCGTATTCTTTTGGAGACGTGGTACGAGGTTCTCGTTGGCGTCGATCCAGAAGGTTTTCTTCTACGGTTTTCTTGTCCAGAAGTGGAAGTAGGTAGGATCGGGTTTAGATCCTTGTAACCTGTGTTGTAATCTGGTTTTTTCTGGTGAATACAAGAAGGCAGAAGAAGGGGAGAGAGGACGTAACCCGGTATTGGGTGAACCTCTGTATATCTGTGTGTTTGATCTGTGATTGCTCTGTTTTGTTCCTTCGTGATTTGTTATTCGTTTTCGAATTTCCTCTTCTCGGCGCTCCGGATTTCCTTACACTTCTCACCAGTCGTCAGACACATTTTCATTTGAGTGCTACTAACTTTAGTGGCGTATCAGGATTTTTAATTAGAGCAACTTGCTGTGAAGATATCATTTCTATGTTGAGTGTAAGAAGAAGACATCTTAACGAGTTATCCAAAGGGATCTGTTGTTCAGGGAAAGGAAGGCCGTGTTTGCAAACTTGAGAGGTCTTTGTATGGACTAAAACACTCCCCAAGGTAGTGGTGCAAGAGATTTAATACATCCATGTTGATACACGACTCATGCAAGAGCCCTTATGACTATTGTGCGTGACATTAAAAAGTTCAGGATGACGCATATATTCATCTACTTACTCTTTTATGTATATTATATGTTTATTGTGGCTGGAGGCATGCCTGAAGCTCTAAAGAAGAAAAGTACACTTAGGACAGAGTTTGATATGAAGTATCTAGGTGTAACACAAATTTATAGGAATTGCGAGTTATAAGGAATGCCAATAACGTAAGCTCTTCATATCTCAGAAGAGTTATCGGAATGGCTAGTGCTTGTAATTGTAAACCACTTTTGTTTCTTTTTGAATAAAATTATTTGTTATTCTTCATTCTGAGTGTGACTTCGTGGTTGTATGCCGGTAGATCTCTGAAGGGTGTGTGCGTCTCCAAGGAGGAGTTTGTCCAAGAAAATGAGATCCGTGACCTACCGTCATGCGCTAGAAAGCTAGCGTCCCGCGGTAGCATACATAACTAGTTTTCCTGGTTAAAATTATTTGAATTTTTAATTAAAGCTTAAAACCATATTCACCCCCCTCTAAGGTTGGCCACGAGATCCAACAGTATTGCCTCCCTCTTCTTCTGCCTTTCTCATATTGAGTTTAGCTCATGGGATAACAGCTTTCCGAACAAGATCTGTGACTCCATTGTAGCAATTTTACCAAATTCCCTTATAACAACTACCTTGGTATCTCATTCCTTTGATAGGGATCTCAAGAATTTGTCATTAAGCTCGTTATTGGTAAATTCACGACCATAATTTGTTAGGTCGTTGACGATCTTGAAAAACTTCTCGTAGCTGTCAACAATAGTGTCCCTCTTATCTTGCTTGAAGGCTTCGTATTCCTGATTGAGCAGAGATCTCCGATCATTCCTAACTTCTTACGTTCCTTCCATAAGAACAATTAGAGATTGTCATATCTCATTTGCAGACTTTATCTCATCTTTGTTCAAATCCATTATGTTTTTAGGAACCATCATATTTGGATCAATGATTGATGGAGTCATGGGAACGTGAGGGCCTTCTTCAACAATGATGACGATTCTGGGATCAGAAGCTTCCATGAATAATTTTACCATTTATTTCCAAATAGGGAAGTTTTCCTTGGTGCACACCAAAAACTTCATCGAGGACAAATCCTTGCACCTGTCCATTTATATTTTGACAAGTAGATCAAGATCTGTTCAAGGTGTTAACCTTTTAACGAACAACCTCGCTATGATACCAATTGAAAGTATCTAGTTGTCAATCTAAATAACCTAGAGGGAGGTGAATAGGTGAATCCTGCAGCTTATAGCAGAATAAAAATCTAGTAAAAATAAAACACACAGAATAAGAGAATAAACACTGCACATGCATAAGAATTTATAGTGGTTCCCTAAAATGAGTACGTCCACTGTCCCTCCTCGCCTATCTAGCAATTCGGGCTTGATTCAGATACTTCACCAAATTTCAGATTAATTAATTTTACACTGGGAGTATACAACTCCTACAATCTCGGAGAACCACTTCCCCTACACTCGACCATTCAACAATGATCTACAAAAAAATCAGAAGACAAACTTCCTACAAAGCAATAAGAAAATTATTGTTTGAAAAGAAACTTCTTGTCACAGATCTAAAAATATAATCCTTCTTCATTACTTGAAAGCTTTGACTGAAATTTTGAAGAAGAAGAAGACGAATTTGAAGTTAAGAGTATAGATCTGATTTGAGAAATGACTGATCTCTTAACGTATGTGAATCTGAAACCATGCGATCGATCAAGTATTTTTTTCAGGTGGAATCACGGATCGGAAGGGTTGTCAGTGACAGAGATCTTCGTGAAAAACAATTTTGAATTTTCGATCGTTTATGACAATTTGCAATTAGATTTCAATTAGAGTTTTCTGAAATAACCCTTGACTATTTATAGACGATTCCTCACTAACAGCTCGATTTCAAACTTAGTTTTACCGTCCACATGTATTGTACATGGCGGAAGCCCTAAATTTAGAAAGCCGTAAAAGCGAGAACGAAGCTGAACGAAAATTTGCTAAAGTCCAAATTCATCGAGACATCACATGAACTCTCCAGAGCACTCGATGAACTAGTTGAGACAACTTGGGAGAGAGCTTGCGTGAGATGTTTGGACTTCACGAGACCTTTCGACGAATTAGCTTAAAGCTCTCAAGAGTACTCGACGAATTTACTTGAGTACTCGACGAATTTTACTTGAACCGACTAACACTAACTTTCGATGAAGTATTAAGATAGTTGACTTGGCTTCTCGAGAGGACTCAACGAATTTCATAAGTACTCACATAAGTACTCGACAAATTCGTCGAGTATACGAGAAGTCTAAGCTATTTTAACTTAGCTGTTCTGGTCAGCAGTTATCAATGATCGCTCAAGTACTCCTAAGATCACTCAACGAATTCTACGATTGTTTACGTAAGTTTTCGATGAATTTAACGAGACCTCACGATATCACTCGATGAATTTGTCTTAGCCAAAATCTGCAACTTCTTAACAACAACTTTCTTTGTGATGTTAGATGAAGTACACCTCATTAGAGAGATTACACATGGGTCAACACGATGTTCTATACAATAAAGGATTATATTGCACAGAACTGTGTTTGAATACCCATTGTAACCTGACAATGGTTTGTACTTGGCAATAAAGACCTGCACTACACACAACTAAAACTAACATCAAATACAACCTCTATTCAACTTAGTTCAAGGGATACTTCTTCAAATCAGGGCTATTGTGGATACAATATCAAATAAGGACCAAATAGGATCACACTCAACATCTGGCACTAGTTATGGGGAAGCTGAGGGTGCATCAGATATATGCGAAGTTTTCAATGTGTCAGTTTTGGCTGCAGGAGGTGGCATTCCTGGGACATACTATCAGTAGAGCCAGGTTGGCAGTGAACCTGGCCATGGTGCAAGCAGTTCAGGAGTGGCCCCAGCTAAAGTAAGCATCAGATATTCGTAGTTTCCTTGTATTAGCGGGCTACTACCGCAAGTTCGTGGAAGGATTTTCTAGGATCACGCTCCCTCTTACTTCATTGATGAGGAAGGATGTACCCTTCGAGTGGACACCACAATGCGAGACAACATTTCAGGAGATGAAGGACAAGCTCACCTCAGCCCCCATCCTTGCCCTTCCATCTGGGAAGGAATGATTTAAAATTTACACATATGCATTATATCAGGGGATGAGTGCAGTCCTGATGTAGCACGGGCATGTCATCGTCTATGCTTCTAGACAGCTGAAGAAGTACAAGGAGAATTACCCAGTGCACGACCTTGAGATCGGGGCGGTGATTTTTGCGCTAAAGATCTGGAGACATTATCTATATGGGGTTTATTGTGATATCTTCTTAGATCACAAGAACCTTAAGTATATAGTGTAACACCCCAAAAGTTACAGGAAATAGTCGAGCTGGGCTCGACGAAGATCGTCGAGCTAAGCTAGCGGAGCTCGATGAAGATCATCGAGTTGAGCTAGCGGAGCTCGACGGAGATCGTCGACCTGAGCTAGCGGAGCTGGACGAAGGTCGTCGAGCGGAGCTGGACGAAGGTCGTCGAGCGGAGCTGGACGAAGGTCGTCGAGCGGAGCTAGACGAAGGTCGTCGAGCGGAGATGGACGAAGGTCGTCGAGCGGAGCTGGACGAATGTTGTCGAGCAGAGCTCGATGATTTTGAAGCTATTCGTGTCAGGTGGATGATGTGTGGCCATTGCGTGGTAATTGACTTTTCCAACTTCAACCCGAGTCGTTGCTTGGTTTTGTTGATTTTATCATGTGCCTGGGATGTTGTTCGAGGCCACTTATGAGACGGATAGGAAGGAGGAAATCATTATTTCCTTTTCTCTTCTCTCTCTTCCCGAGTTCTGGAGCGGAGAACTCTCGGCAGGTGCTAGGGTTTGAGTGTATTTGTTGAGTTGCTGGAGAAGATATCGTGAACGGAATAAAGTGCCAAAGATATAATCACGAAGGGGAAAGTGAGGCGTCATTTCCATCCGCATAGAAAAGCTGTGTCATGGCTCCAAAAAGAACGTCAAGGGTAACGATCTTCCTCCTTGGACATGTGAAGTCCTTATTTTGGCATATGCAAGAATTTCCCCCACTAAAAGGTGGAATGTGGAGGGATTTCCGTTGGGTTGATTCTTGAAATCCCCAAGAAGTCTTGCATAAAAATCCGGAAATGTGTTGTAAGACCCCATTTTTTTTCTTTTTAAACCACCGGGATCTTAGGCCCAGAATCGCCGCTTGCGGTGACACCTTCACACCCGGAAAGGTCGCCACTACAAAACGCCGATCCTGCCGGCCGATTCGATCACAAGACAGTAACAAAATAAAGAAGAAAGCTAGTCCACAACAATAACATGTAAAGTAAATAGTCTCCACGAAGAGAGTGTCCACAGATATAATAAAAGTACAGAAAGTAGGGCTCATGCCCGGTACATCAAAATTCTCACTACATATCTCTCATAGCGGAAGCAAAACTAATAAACTACTAGCGATCGGGACTCACAGTCCCAGTAGTCTGAACTCCGGTACTAGACTATCCCATCTCTAAGCGTGCAGACCTCCGGGGCTGCTCCTCCATGCTGGGCTCCACGGTCCCCAAAAATGATGTGGTTCGAAAACTTTTAGTCTAAAATACTAAGCCCTATCATCCCCCACCCCTTCCCCCATGACTCTTAGGCACCGAGCGGGGAGGAAGAAAGGAGAGGACATGATAGTGGAGAATAGCAAATGTAGGTGACGGTGGAACTAGACTAGCAGTTCTATAAGTATGTGCGGCTGTAGTAAAAGTAAGAAAGACTGAACAAGAAATAAGTAACCTTAACTTATATGAAAACACATAAGCTAAGGGATCTTCTGCATGGCTCCTATCGTATAAAAAGTCCCATACCAATTTATACGATAGGGTATCGGTTTTCTAGCAAGCATACATATATATTTACCTAATAAAAACCTTAACTTATAAACACGCTCCCGCGAACTTATAAATCAAGGGGTCGTTCTGCAGAGCCTATTGTATAAAGCATCCCATACCACTTTATACAATAGGTGTCAGGGTTATATGCAATAGTTATGCTATGACATGCAATTATGCCATGATGTGAACATGCAAGTGCAACTCACCCACTCGACTCTGTGTAAACAGACCATTAGTTCCCCCTTTCTAGAGTTGAACCTCCCAGGATACCTCCGTAGTGGAAAATGGAAGCGGTGGGTTGGGCCTCGCCCATCTCTAAACCGGTAATTGCACTACCAGTACGACCTATCATACGCCTCAACGTTGGTGCACTAAGCAGAGCGCCTACGTACTCTTGGCGGCTGGCGCACCGGACTTTTATGGCGAAGTGCTAAACCACACTTGCCGAGTCAACGTATTAACATCGGTGCATCGACCCTCCAATACCGAAGACCCACCACCTTATATCTTATGCACATGCAATATTAATGTATTATCCACCGAGCCAAAGCTCCTCGAACGATCCCGTCCGTCACAACCAACAACCGAGCCAAAGCTCCCCGGACCATCTCGTCCGTCACAACCAACAACCGAGCCAAAGCTCCCCGGACCATCCCATCCGTCACAACAAACAACCGAGCCAAAGCTCGCCGGGCCACCCTGCCCATCTCTAAATCCACCGAGCCTATAGCCTGTGTGACCCAACCTAACATCCCGAGACATCGAGGTGAGTGAAAGTGAAACCCTTATTATACTAGTTGCTCTTGAAGTTTATTATTCCTACTGTTTAGGTTAGCCTAGGACTGCCCACGGCATACCCCGTGAAGGGCTCTCAAAGGGCACTAGGAACTATGATGGGCTGAAGCCCAAAGCTCCCTTTCGCAAGGCACTTTTTGTTATTGATTGTTACCCATTACCCGTTCCCTTCTCATATTACCTTGGATCTAACCTAGTGTATTAAGACCCTTCCTCTCCTCGGGAAAGACGATCTTTCGTCGACCTCGAGCACCTCTTAACATTAGTCAAACTAACCTCTCCTCATCTTGACTACTAAAGATGCATTCACTCACATTTCCAAATCAGTATTCTAATATCCCAAATTCTCTAAGTTCATTCTGCACCTTATTATGATTTCTACAGTTTTACTAAACGCAAACAATCCTAAGCTGTATGATGTATACAATGAGAGGTACTCAAAATTGTCATCCAATATCCCTATATTGATTATTGAGGGTCTTTAATGATATGTTTAGCCTAAATCCAAAAGTTCATAATTTTCCTAACTTAACTAGTAATTTATTTAATTTTTCCTAAGTAATCCAAGACCAAAGTTTGAACATGAAGTACCCCCTTTCAGACATGCAAATGCTCTACAAAATTTATGATAATTACATGATGATTATTGAATATCAAAATCAGAGTTTCCCAATTTTTAAGCAAGGTTTAGGCCTCTAAATCTAATTTTAAATACAACCTACATTAATCATTTTAAAGAGACAAGTACTGCCAATATACTTCCAAAAATTATGAGAAAATTCAAGAATGATCATAAAGACATAAACACTCCAAGTAAAGTTTCATAATTTATCAGTGAATAATGAACTCTATACTTGATTTTCTCATAGCAATCCAAGTTAAAAGGTCAATGAACTAAGTACAACAATTATTTATCTAAAATTGTAACAAAATCTCCAAATGAGCATATTAACCTAGGAACACTACTGATCAAGTTTCACAACTTTACAACAAATAATGAGTTCTGAATAAATTATTGAAAAAGTTTCTATTTTGATGAGATTGTGAAGTATGTACTGGTAATATGCATCTAAAAATTATAGTAAAATTCATGTATGAGTATAATATTCAAAAACTTCCTCTGCCTCAATTTCATAACATTCCAGTGAATAATGAGGTTATAATAACCAAATAAGTAATAGAGGCTAATTCTTGTATTGCAAAGGAGATACTAAAAATATGCTTCCAAATTTCCCAATAAAATTACCAAAATCTCTTACTGACCTTATGACTACACCATCCAAGTTTTACAACTTTTCACAACACCTTGACTATCAAACATACCATTTAAAGGTTTGTGACCTAAACTAGGGTTAGGGATTTGAGGGTTTTAACAACTTCTAAATCCAATAAACTTTCTACCAGAGGACTATAACTACCCTAGAGTCCTCTCTTCCAAATTTCAAATCATTTCAAGGTCATTTGACCACATGTCCTTTACAAGACACAAAAAACCATCTTTAGGGTTTGGTCTTGGATACTAGGGCAAAACTACCCCAAACCACCCCATATCCCATATGAGGCTTTTATATGTCATGACAAACCATTGGCACAAATCCCAACCTCTGTTGAGGTGATTTGACCATTCAAATCTCAAAATGCACTTTTGACCTAAATACCCTTATTATGTCAAAGCTAGCTAGATATAGACTAGGGTGACTCACTGTCCAAATTTCAAGTCATTTGGGCAAGAGATGAAGTGGGGGCAGACATATTAATCTCTGCCTAGCCCTAGGTATAGACCCCACCAAAATGGGTTCCCTTGTCAAACCAAGTGACCAAATTGTCCCAAATTAATTTTAAAATAAAGTAGACCCATAGGGCTAAAAATTATATGTTGACCATTTCCTCATATAGAGCTTCTAAGTATTTTTCATTAATTTTTTAATGTGACTGTTATCATAATACAGAAAATTCATTTAAAAAAGAAAATGATTTAAATGATCAACACAGATCTAGATGCAAGATCCGACGATTGCTGGATCGTCTTCCTACTCACGTCGAGGGCCATGATTGGCCGAACCTATAGCTTATTCCAAGACATTTTCCTGGCCACCCATCCCCCTCCCCGGTCGGCCACCGCCACCACCACCTCCGTCGAGGTGGTGGCCATCGCTGGGCCGAAGAAGCGGATTCCAGCGAACCCGACCACTTATTTTTTTCACGGAAAAACCAGTGATTTTTCATCACCCGATCGGGCTCAATTGAGCCTGTTCATTAGCCCTAACAATTCTTACGATCTACCCAAAAGGAAAGAGGAAGGGGAGGACCTTGCTCGCGGCCTGGAGATGTTTCGATCGCCAGGATGCTATCATCGGTTGTGGAGCCGCTCTATTTATGCATCTGCACGGTGGGCTTCCTCGACTCCTTTAGGTTTGTGTGGAAACCGCTTCTCTAAGTCTAGTGAGTCTTTTAAAATGATAAAATAAGGGGAGGGGAGGGGTCTAGCTGGCGATGGCCATTAATGTCCCTTTAAGAGCTTTTCGACCATGGGGGAGGAGGATGAATGTGGGCTCAATCGAGCCCGGAAACGGCTAGAAACTCCTCCTCTTCCCCAGAGGAGTTGAATCCAGCCATAAAAGGGGGAGGGGAATGAGGCCAAGGCATTCAAGTGCCATTAATGACCATACAAGCCAAATTTCGGCCATGGCTTTGAGTTAAACTGTCTTTCACGTGGCACCCCACTAGTGGATCGCTATTATTGTTTAAATAATTCCAAATGAAAGGACCGAGGCCAATTAATTCACCCTGGCACAATTCCTGAAAAGATTCGGTTCAGCCTCTTCAAACAAACCAACAAACAGGGCCGAAAATTTGTCTAAGGCAAAAGCGTTGAGACAAGCCTCAACACTCACAGCTAAAATTGCCAGGAATTTTCTAAGTATCACTTGTAAGACCCCATTTTTTTTATTTTTAAACCACCGGGGTCTTAGGACAAGAACCGTCGCTTTGCGGTGACACCTTCACACTCATGAAGGTCGCCGCTACAAAACGCCGATCCTGCCGGCCGATTCGATCACAAGACAGTAGCAAAATAAAGAAGAAAGCTATTCCATAATAATCACATGTAAAGTAAATAGTCTCCACGAAGGGAGTGTCCATAGATATAATAAAAGTACAAAAAGTAGGGCTCATGCCCGGTACATCAAAATCCTCACTACATATCTTTCATAGCGGAAGAAAAACTAATAAACTACTAGCGATCGGGACTCACAGTCCCAGTAGTCTTTACTTCGGTACTAGACTACCCCATATCCAAGCGTGCCGACCTCCGAGGATGCTCCTCTATGATAGGCTCCACGATCCCTTAAAATGATGTGGTTCGAAAACCGTTAGTCTAAAAGACTAAGCCCTATCATCCCCCGCCCCTTCCCCCATGGCTCCTAGGCACCGAGCAGGGAGGAAGAAAGGAGAGGACATGATAGTGGAGAATAGCAAATGCAGGTGACATCGGAACTAGAATAGCAGTTCTATAAGTATGTGCGTCAGTAGTAAAAGTAAGAAAGACTGAACAAGAAATAAGTAACCTTAACTTATATGAAAACACATAAGCTAAGAGATCTTCTGCAAGGCTCATATCTTATAAAAAGTCCCATAACAATTTATACGATAGGGTGTCAATTTTCTAGCAAGCATACATATATATTTATTGAATAAAAAACTTAACTTATAAGCACGCTCGCGCGAACTTATAAACCAATGGGTCGTTTTGTAGAGCCTATTGTATAAAGCGTCCCATACCACTTTATAGAATAGGTGTCAGGGTTATATGCAATGGTTATGCTATGACAAACAATTATGCCATGATGTGAACATGCAAGTACAACTCACCCACTCGACACTGTGTACACAGACCTTTAGTTCCCCCTTTCTAGAGCCGAACCTCCCAGGATACCTCCGTAGTGGCAAACAGAAGCGGTGGGTTTGGCCTCGCCCACCTCTAAACCGGTAATTGCACTACAAGTCAGATCTATTGTACGCCTCAACGCCGGTGCACTAAGAGGAGCGCCTGTGTACTCTTGCCGGCTGGTGCACAAGACTTTTATGGCAAAGTGCTAAACCACACTTGCCGAGTCAATGTATTGGCGTCGGTGCATCGACCCTCCAATACCGAAGACCCACCACCTTATATCTTATGCATATGCAATATTAATGTATTATCTACCGAGCCACAGCTCCCTGAACCATCCCGTCCGTCATAACCAACAACCGAGCCAAAGCTCCCCGGACAATCCCGTCCGTCAAAACCAACAATCGAGCCAAAGCTCCCCGGACCATCCCGTCCATCACAACCAACAACCAAGCCAAAGCTCGTCGGGCCACCCTGCCCATCTCCAAATCCACCGAGCCTACAGACCGTGTGATCCAACCAAACATCCGGAGATATCGAGGTGAGTGAAAGTGAAACCCTAGTTATACTAGTTGCTCTTGAAGTTTATTATTCCTACTGTTTAGGTTAGCCGAGGAATGCCCCCGACATACCCCGTGAAGGGCTCTCAAAGGGCACTAGGAATTACGATGGGCTGAAGCCCAAAGCTCCCTTTCGCAAGACACTTATTGTTATTGATTGTTACCCATTACCCGTTCCCTTCTCATATTACCTTGGATCTAACCTAGTGTATTAAGACCCTTCCTCTCCTCAGGAAAGACGATCTTTCGTCGACCCCGAGCACCTCTTAACATTAGTCAAACAAACCTCTCCTCATCTTGACTACTAAAAATGCATTCACTCACATTTCCAAATCAGTATTCTAATATCCCAAATTCTCCAAGTACATTCTACACCTTATTATGATTTTTGCAGTTTTACTAAACGCAGACCATCCTAAGCTGTATGATGTAAACAATGGGAGGTACTCAAAATTATCATCAAATATCCCTATTTTGATTATGGAGCGTCTATCATGACATATTTAGCCTAAATCCAGAAGTTCATAATTTTCCTAACTTAACTAGTAATTTATTTAATTTTTCCTAAGTAATCAAAGACCCAAGTTTGAACATGAAGTACCCCTTTTAGACATGCAAATGCTCTACAAAATTTATGATAATTACATGATGACTATTGAATACCAAAATCAGAGTTTCCCAATTTTCAGCAAGGTTTAGGCCTTTAAATCTAATTTTAAATACAACCTACATTAATCATTTTAACTTCCAAAAATTTTGAGAAAATTTAAGGATGATCATAAGGACATATAAAAACTCCAGGTAAAGTTTTATAATTTATCAGAGAATAATGAACTCTAAACTTGATTTTCTCATAGTAATCTAAGTTAACAGGTGAATGAACTAAGTACAACAATTATTCATCTATAAATTGTAATAAAATACCCAAATGAGCATATTAACCTAGAAACACTACTGATCAAGTTTCATAACTTTATAACAAATAATGAGCTCTGAATAAATTATTGAACAAGTTTCCATTTTGATGAGCTTGTGAAGTATGTACTGGTAATATAAGTCTAAAAATTATAGTAAAATTCATGTATGAGTATAATAGTCTAAAACATTCTCTTCCTATATTTTATAACATTCCTGTGAATAGTGAGGTTATAATAACAAAATAAGTAATAAAGGCTAATTCCTTTATTGCAAAGGAGGTACTAAACATATGCTTCCAAATTTCCCAATAAAATTACCAAAAGCTCTTACTGACGTTATGACTACACCACCCAAGTTTTACAACTTTTCACAACACTTTGATTATCCAACTTACCATTTAAAGGTTTGTGACCTAAACTAGGGTTAGGGCTTTGAGGGGTTTAACAACTTCTAAATCCAATAATCTTTCTACCAAAGGACCCTTACTACCCTAGAGTCCTCTATACAAAATTTCCAATCATTTCAAGGTCATTTCACCACATACCCTTCACTAGACACAAAAAACCATCCTTAGGGTTTGGTCTTTGATCCTAGGGCAAAAATACCCCAAACCACCCCATATCCCATATGAGGGTGTTATATGTCATGCTAAACCAGTGGCCAAAATACCAACCTCTGTTGAGGTGATTTGACTATTCAAACTTCAAAGTGCACTTTTGACCTAAATACCCTTATTATGGCAAGGGTAGGGTTTGCAAAAATTCAATCCAAATCATCTCCAAATGAGATGAAATTTTATCCAAAGCCTTATGATTACCACAATGACCAATCACCAAAATTTGGGAGGGTTTGGAGGTTATTTGGTCCCTTAATTAAATTAATCATGATTTATTAAATAATTACAAAAACTATAGGAAGATTATTTCCAAAAATTTTCATTTTTGGGAAAGACCTAGATATAGACTAAGGTGACTACCTGTCCATATTTCAAGTCATTTGGACAAGATATGAAGTGGGGGCACACATTTTAATCTCTACCTAGCCCTAGGTATAGACCCCACCAAAATGGGTGCCCTGGTCAAACCAGTTGACCAAATTGTCCTAAATTAATTTTAAAATAAACTAGACCCATAGGGCTACAAATTATATGTTGAACATTTCCTTATATAGAGCCTCTAGTTATTTTTCATTAATTTTCTAATGTGACTGTTATCATAATAAAGAAAATTCATTAGAAAAAAGAAAAAGATTTAAATGATTAGCATAGATCTTGATGCAAGATCCGACGGTTGCTGGATCGTCTTCCTCCTCCAGCCGAGGGCCATGATTGTCCAAACCTGGATCTTATTCCAAGATATTTTACCGGCCACCCATCCCCATCCCTGGCCGGCCACCACCACCTCCATCGCGGTGGTGGCCATCATTGGGCGTTGGCACGTCCGCCGGAGGGGTGGATTCCGGCGAACCCGACCACTTATTTTTTTCTCGGAAAACCAGTGATTTTTCATCACCCGATCGGGCTCAATTGAGCCCGTTCCATAGCTCTAACAATTCCTACGATCAACCCATTAGGAAAGAGTAAGGGGAGGACCTTGCTCGCGGCCTGGAGACATGTCGATCGCCGGGATGCCATGGTCGGTGGTGGCGCCGCTCGATTTATGCAACTGCACGGTGGGCTTCCTCGGCTCCTTCAGGTTTGTGTGGAAACCGCTCCTTTAAGTCCAGTGAGTCTTTTAAAATGATAAAATGGGGGAGGAGTCTAGTTGGCGGTGGCCATTAATGCCCCGTTAAGAGCTTTTAAGCCATGGAGGAGGAGGATGAATGTGGGCTCAATCCAACTAGTAAACGGCTGGAAACTCCTCCTCTTCCCCAGAGGAGTTGAATCCAGCCATAAAAGGGGGAGGGGAATGAGGCCAAGACATTCAAGTGCCATTAATGGCCATAAAAGCAAAATTTCGGCTATGGATTTGAGTTAAACCGTCTGCCACATGACACCCCACTACTATACCGCTATTATTATTTAAATAAGTCCTAATGAAAGGACCGGGGCTAATTAATTCATCCTGGCATAATTCCCGAAAAGATCCGGTTCAGCCTCTTCATACGAACCAACAAACAAGGCCGATAATTTCTATAAGGCAAAAGCGTTGAGACAAGCCTCCACACACAACGCCAAAATCACTAGGAATTTTCTAAATATAATGGCGTTAAGTGAGCTGCTCACTCAGCTCACTCGACGCCATTCAGTCTATGGCGTTGAGTGAGCTCAACTCACTCAACGCCATAATTCTAGAAAATACTTTCTCAGTATGATGGCGTTGAGTGCACTCAACGCACTCAACGCCATTCAGCCCATGGCATTGAGTGGACTCAGCGCACTCAATGCCTCGAACTCAAAATTTTTTCCAAGTAAGATGACATTGAGTGCACTCAACACACTCAATGCCATTTAGCCCTTGGCATTGAGTGGACTCCACGCACTCAATGCCATGAGCTCAACATTTTTCCCAAGTAAGATGGCGTTGAGTGCAGTCAACGTACTCAATGCCATTCAGCCTATGGTGTTGAGTGCATTCGACACACTCAACACCCGAGCCCAAGATTCTTCCTAAGTAAGATGGCGTTGAGTGCACTCAACACACTCAACGCCATTCAGTCTATGACGCTGAGTGCACTCGACGCACTCAATGCCTGGGCCCAAGATTCTTCCAAAGTAAGATGGCGTTGAGTGCACTCAACGCACTCAACGCCATTCAGCCAATGACGTTGAGTGCACTCAACACACTCAATGCCCAAGCTCAAGATTCTTCCTAAGTAAGATGATGTTGAGTGCACTCAACGCACTCATTTCCATTCAGCCCATAACATTGGGTGCACCCCACACACTCAACGCCCGAGCCCAAAAAACCTGTCTATGTAGATACCTGATCTACTCATTGAGTCTTTTCGACTCACTCGATGCTTCCCGGACTTGAGTCATCTTGGCCTCTTTTTGGTTGCCCCCAATGGGTCCATAGAGACATATTGGCCTCCCTTAGGGTTAGAGGTGCCATGATGGTATCATGGAACCAATTTAAAACCCTAAGGTCATGCCTAGGATTGTAATTAGGATTCTACTACTTGCAGACCAAGGTGATTGTCATCATGAGCCTTGTTCACTTGGTCTTCTTGGGCTTTCTAGGGTATTTTCATGACCTTGTCATGACAAAACCACTCCTAGGGGGTCTAGTTTGAAATGAGATGTTACAAATCCCAATAAATAAAATAAAAATTTCGTCCCCGAAATTCAGGTTATGCCTGCGGGGTTTCTACTGAGAGTAATTGAATGTAACATCCCATAGGAAGTTGAATGTATATTTAACCCGGAGAGATCTGGGTACCTCTGTGGCATCAGATCCGGTAGCTCCCAGGTATGCTCCACCTGCCCATGGTTCCTCCACAGTACCATGACTTACAGCACCTCACGTCGCTAGACCCGCACCGCTGTATCATCTATCCTGATCGGATCACAACAGACAATTTGACCAAAAGCTGTCGAGCCATCTATACCAAGAACCTGCTGTTCTAGCCGTAGTAGAGCCTTCCTAAGAGAGGAGACGTGTAAGACGTCGTGCAAACCCGCTAACTACGATGGTAGCTCCATCCTATAAGCCAATGGGCCGATCTGCTCCAGGATCCTATAACGCCCCATATTCCTTGGACTGAGCTTCTTTCGCCTGCATATCCGCGAGACTCCATGCACCAGACGTATCTTCAAGAATACACAGGCTCCATCCTTAACTCTACTTGGTAATGTCACGCATCATAATATTTGGTCGGTCCTCCCTGGGCCTCCAACATCCTATCTCGAATCAGTCACACCTATCTGGGTTATCCACAAATTCCGAGTTGAGTGCCTTTGGATCCTTGTCCTAGATCCATGAAAGTGGAATCCTGTACCTCCGTACGAGGGTGGAGAGATGTGTTGAATGTCGGCCGTAGGCCTCAATAAGCTTGGACTGATCTTCTCTCCTTGGACGTACACTGTCCATCCTGATTCGACATGACCATCTTGAGCACCCATGATAACAGACTTCTACTCTCAAACATCATGAAACACCCACGGGAGTTTTCTTCTGGGTCAGGGTGTCCCCAGCTACCTCGGCCAGTCTATCCTCGATGTTCCCTTTATAACTGTGCCCGGAGTGGGGATGAGGAATCCTGTGTATGAAAATCCCTAATTATACCCTCGAACTTCCACTCTAACTCGGGCAGTGTATGATAATTGTTCCTCTTTCTTCACTCCAGGGAGATACATGTTCTTAGATACACCATACTTCCGGTGATACATCTTAACGATTAAATTTTTACCTTCTCAGATATCCTGAATCTTATTACCCATCATCTAATTTTTCGTGATCATAGTTAATCCTCAAAATTATTACGTCTTATCACCAAGTCATTGTCTTGGTAATGCTACAGGTCATCATTCCAAACATGTTTTTACAAACTCTTATCTTCGCCCGAATAACGTCGAATTATATCGACTTCAATCTCACTATGTTTGTTATGCCTCATTCTCTAAATTAGGTATAAGGAAACCCAAGTCAATACTAATTCGCCCAATAAACAAAGGACAAGTCCCCAATAAACAAAAGGTAATCTCCCAATATACAAAAGACAAGCCCCTACCTACCTTGGGCTAAGTATCTTTGATATTACCCGGTTATATCCGTCCTTGCTGGGTGTACAATCCCTAGGTCATCAATGTTCGACTTGGGGTTCCAACCTGAAACCTGTTGATATACTCCATACTTTAAACTCTATGAGTCACATTTACGATAACCTTGTTGGGGTCAAAATATTCCCGTCCTAAATGGGTATCTTATAAACATGAATTCCTATCCGACCCTCGGTGTTTGTCTCGGTGGGTTTCTCCTGGTAATCTTATTATTAGTACAAGGGTTGAGACTATGTGTCTCTACCATTCTACTAATGGATTATTGGTCTCAATTTCCCTTAAAGCTGTCCTACTAGTTTGAGTAATGGACCGTAGGGTCACCTGAGTTTATTTATTAGGTTACCATTCTCGTGTTAAACTCCTCCTTTATTCTCTTTGGGTATCTCCTTACCTTAACCAAGTTCATACCGAAGGTCTATTTCTGACTAGGGTATACTATAAGTTGTCATGGTTAGTCATGAGTCCTAGTGGGTTGAGTCTAACTCGTTGGATGGAGAACTATAAGATGAGATCTTCGCAGCCAGAGGTTTTCCCTACTGGGGCAGGGTTTGCCGTAGGCTACAAAGAAGAATTCCAATTAATGAAGACGTGGACTTTTACATGTGATTTCCCTTATGGGCACACCACTGCTTCCGCTGCTTAGTTTGTCCCAAAACTAAACTCGTGCGGGGGTGACCTAGGGGTTATGGACTGCTACTTTTTCGATCGAGGTTTTCCTCTGATACCACTTGTAAGACCCCATTTTTTTAAATTTTTAAACAATCGGGGTCTTAGGCCCAGAACCATCGCTTTGCGGTGACACCTTCACACTCGGGAAGGTCGCCGCTACAAAATGCCGATCCTGCCGGCCGATTTGATCACAAGACTGTAGCAAAATAAAGAAGAAAGCTAGTCCACAACAATCACATGTAAAGTAAATAGTCTCCACGAAGGGAGTGTCCACAGATATAATAAAAGTATAGAAAGTTGGGCTCATGCCCGATACATCAAAATCCTCACTATATATCTCTCATAGCGGAAGCAAAAATAATAAACTACTAGCGATCGGGACTCACAGTCCCAGTAGTCTGAAGTTCGGTACTAGACTGCCCCATCTCTAAGCGTGTCGACCTCCGAGCCTGCTCCTCCATGCTGCACTCTACGGTCCCCTAAAATGATGTGGTTCGAAAATCGTTAGTCTAAAAGACTAAGCCCTATCTTCCCCCGCCCCTTCCCCCATTGCTCCTAGGAACTGAGCGGGGAGGAAGAAAGGAGAGGACATGATAGTGGAGAATAGCAAATGCAGGTGACGGCGGAACTAAACAAGCAGTTCTATAAGTATGTGCGAAAGTAGTAAAAGTAAGAAAGACTGAACAATAAATAAGTAACCTTAAATTTTATGAAAACACATAAGCTAAGGGATCTTCTGCAAGGCTCTTATCATATAAAAAGTCTCATACCAATTTATACGATAGGGTGTCGGTTTTATAGCAAGAAAACATATACATTTACTGAGTAAAAATCTTAACTTGTATGCACGCTCGCGCGAACTTATAAACCAAGGGGTCGTTTTGCAGAGCCTATTGTATAAAGCGTCCCATACCACTTTATACAATAGGTGTCAGGGTTATATGCAATGGTTATGCTATGACATGCAATTATGCCATGATGTGAACATGCAAGTGCAACTCACCCACTCGACTCTGTGTACACAGACCTTTAGTTCCCCCTTTCTGGAGCCGAACCTCCCAGGATACCACCGTAGTGGCAAACGGAAGCGGTGGGTTGGGCCTCGCCCACCTCTAAACAGGTAATTGCACTACCAGTCAGACCTATCGTACGCCTCAATGCTGGTGCACTAAGCGGAGCGCCTGCGTACTCTTGCCGGCTGGCGCACCAGACTTTTATGGCGAAGTGCTAAACCACACTTATCGAGTCAACGTATTGGCATCAGTGCATCGACCCTCCAATACCGAAGACCCACCACCTTATATCTTATGCACATACAATATTAATGTATTATCCACCGAGCCAAAGCTCCCCGTACCATCCCGTCCATCACAACCAACAACCGAGCCAAAGCACCTCGTGTAACATCCCAATGTTACTTCTAGACCCCTTAACTTAGATTGGGTTAGGCATGGGGTGGGTGTTAGGGTAATGAGCTAGGTTTGACCCTAGATAGTGGGTTGTAGCCATGTGGGGCCCACCATGGGGCCAAAGTCAAAGTAGGTCAAACTAGCCTAAACAGGAACCTTAGCCACACCATGACCCCACCATGATGCCCTAACCCTAAGTACAATCTAAGTGGACCCCAAGGTAGGTCAGGGGGTCAACCAGTTGACCATGATGGGTCAAGTCAACACCTTTGACCTAAATAGTGAAAATGGTGCCCTAGCCCAATTCACTGAGTTGGGTCCACCCAAATCAACCCAAATTCATCATGTGGGCCTAAAGTGACCCTATAAACCCTAGGGGAGAGAAAAATAGGGCCTCTCAATAGTAAATTTGGAAAATTACCTAGGAGAGAGAAAAGAGGAAGAATAGGAGAGAGAAAGTGCCTAGGAGTTATTTTGGGCCACTTGGGCTCATCCCACCAACCCATGATGGGTTGGCTGACCATGCATGGGTATTAGGGGGTGTAGGACCCCCACCATGCTGCCTTGGGCCAAGCCCAAACCCAACCCAAGCCCAACATAGCCTAAACAACTTGGTGGAGTCAACCCTCCCTATTCACTCACCCAACCCGGCCCAACACTTGGCAACCCGACCCACTAGGCTCTAATCAGCCTTCATGGCCAGTGGGACCCACTCACCAGCCACCTAGCCGGCCAAATCCACTAACCGACCCCCTCCTTGGTGAATCCGCCCCCCCTACCTAGGTGAAGTCGCCCACTCTCATAACTCAGCCCCAAACCCTTCCCCCTCTCTCATTCCATCCAGCCCTATCCCAGAGACAGAGAGAGAGAGGCCAGAGCTCATACTTCCATGGCAAACCGAGGAGATCGCCGGAAAATCCATGCTATGGAGAGCCGCCGCCACCCTCACCCACGGCTGCCACTAAGGGTCCGTATCCCCTCCCCTCTCACTGTGCTAGTATCCTAGATCATCTAGGTTAGAGGTCGAGCTCAAACGAGCTCGACATAGGAATCAAAAAGCTTGGAAAAAGCTTTAAAAATGGCGGCCTGGAGGTTTTTCAGTTCGGTTGCGCCGCCGCCGTCCGCCGCTCTCCGCCGCCCAGTCGCCGGCCAGATCAAGCCCCGGCCACCGTGAGGCCGGGGAAGCAATTGGCCGGAGACCTCGCCGCCGGTGATGGCCGGAAACGGCCATGCAAGTTCCACGGGCTCGGCTGCCCCTGCATGCATTGCATGGGGAAGAAGTACAGCAGCCGTTGGATTAAGCTTTAAGATCTGTGCAACAGATTTTTATTATTTCTATATTTTCTATAGTATGCATAGTGTAATAAATGTCACACTTTAACAGCAAACATGCATGTTAATTTTGAGGCACTTAGAGGCCCCACCATAGGATGAACCCTGAATGAAAAAGTTAGGTAGATGGGTTAACTTTGAAATGCCACAGAAATCATGACTTTTGGACCAGTAGGCTGCCCTGTAGGGCTGTTTTGCTAGGACTGCCCTTAAACTAGGGCAGAAACCAAATTTGATGCCCAAGACAAACCAAGCATCACCATGACCTGAAATTTTGGCCATGGGTGTATTTAGGGCATGCCTATGCCCTGCCAAAAATTTGGAATTTTTGGAAGAACTTTTTCTATAGTTTTTATCAAAATATCAAAAATTAAATTAAGGGCATAAATGTAATTTTAGGCACCCAAATGACCCCAAATTTTGGTGGTATGTCCTTGGGGACATTATTGGTGTCTGGTAGAAATTTCAAGTCAATTGGACCCCTGAATGAAGGGTTATTCCATGTGTTTGTGTAGGCTAATTTAGGCCTTGGTGTGCAATTAGCAATAATTTGTATTTTGTGTATTTAACCTAGCTGAGGCACCCAAAAACCATGCAATAAATTCCAGTGACACATTAGGGCCTGATTCACCCCTAGAATTATTTTTGGGACTTATGAAATCAGAAATACCATTTAATGGAATTTTACAAAATATAGGAGTTTTTGGAAATAAATGGAAAAATTTGATTTTGTTTATAGAAAATTCTCAAATTCAGCCAAGTTAATTTATGGTGTCTTATTTGACTTTGGAAAATTTTAGACCTCTGTTTGGAAATTATTAGGGCAAAAATCTTGAAATTACTGTTTTACCCCTTTTGTATTTATATGAGAAATGATGGAATTACATGTGGGGAAATTGTAAAAATATTTCTATAGATGTATAATAGCAATAGTAGTGTTGCATATTTATTTCAGAATTTTTGTATACATTGATAATTATTAAGGTAGGAAAATGGCATTTTGGTAAATAATTAGGAATGAATTTTGGTAGACCATTACACAGTGGAAATAAATGAAACTCTGTCATTAGCCATAAGATGGTAATATGAATGCTTAGTAATTTTCCTGGAATTTTGGTGAATACATTTCTTGTACCTCATTTGGAAAATGACACTTGTGTAGGAATTGTATTAATTATGGGATGAATAGATATAATAAAAGGAAGATTATGAAATCTTGTAGACAGTAATATTTTTCTCCTATGCAATTCAAGAAAATTCCCATAAGTCAGAAGATTTTAGTTGATGATACTTCATGCGTAAAATGACCTAGGGAATAATTCTAAAAGATTTAATTAAAGGCCTTAATGACCTAGGAAAATTATAAAAATCAACACACTCATTTTATTAGTCCATACCACCCTAGGATAAATACTTGGGGTCAGCTGGGTCAAGAATTTAGAAGTTCGATTTCAGGGTGACAATAGGTCATGGGGTGCGCTTAGTAAAGAAGGTTGGACTATAGGCCGCCAGGGGATGAATCAACAACTGAGTTAGGGTCTAAGTTCGGAAGTATAACCCTGGTTGGCAGATGCATTCTAGAGACGAGAGTAACAGAGCGACTTAAGACTTACCTAGAAAAGGTTGACGGAAGATCGCCACTCCTTAACCCATACCTTAAATCACTAGGTCATTCTATGTAACATGAGAGAGAAAAGGGGGTTCGGGGTAAGAAACAACTAAAGTAAATATCCTTGAGAAAGGGAGCTTTGGGATTCAGCCCATCGCAGCTCCTAGTGCCCCTGAGAGCCCTTCACCGGGAATACCTTGGGCAGTCCTGGGATTAACCTTAAGACTCTAAGTATGATAATCTGTAGATAAGAGTAGTCTAATAGGTTAAGTGAACTGGACATGTGCTCACTCGTGCCGGGTTGGAGGGACTTGGAGTCTTTTGACTACTTGCTCACCCGTGCAGAGTTGGAGGAAAGAAATTGGCTTATATACACTCACCCAGCCAGGGTTGGAGGGTTTGTAGCATATACTCACCCGTGGCGGGTTGGAGAGATTTGAGACAGGATAGTCCTTTGAGCTGGAGGCTCAATATATAATACTTGCATGTGCATATACTAGTGGCGGGCCATGCGGTACTGGCCGGTCGTCACACCGACGGCAGTACGGTGGACCAGGCGGGTGCGAGGGTTAGAAGGACCAGTAGGATGTTTATACTGGAGTCTGGAGGACTTTTCCTAATAACGCGCACCCGACCCAACAAGACTGACAGGTAGTCAGCAAAGTTGTACGCAGAGACTCTAGAGTGCTCTGACGGTGTACAGAGGCGCACAAGAGAGGTCTAGGCCTGGTAGTGTGTATACCCACCTAGAAGGCGGAGACGCCCGCTCCGCTGCTGCCGTAGCCACAACGGTAGTACCTGAGAGTGATGCTAGCTCTCGAAAAGTGGGAACTAAAGGTCTGTGATCACGGAGTCGTGTGTGTGTGTTGCACTGCATGTTCATATCATACCCACCATATAGTTGCATAACATTAATCTGCATAACAACCTAAGACACCTAATGTATAAGTGGTATGGGACGCTTATACATTAGGACCTGCTATACGATCCCTTAGCCTATAAGCTTGAGTGGGCATGTTTATAGGTTGAGGTTACTTTCCTTTATATATATATTTGCTTGTGACACCTGACACCCCATTGTATAAAATGGTATGGGACATTATATACAATGGGAGCCCTGCAGAAGACCCCTTGCTTATGCGTACCCGCATAAGTGAAGGTTACATTCCATTACTTACTTGATTACATATTCTGCTTAGTTTCCTGTCACCTGCTCCGCCTTGCCACCCCTTGTTTGTCCTCCACTTCGTCCTCCCGCACGGTGCCTAGGAGTTGCAGGAGGAGGTGCTGAGGATACGACTTAGTCTTTTTGACTAATGGTCGGTGACCTTACTATTTTTAGGAGCTCGAGGAGATGGACCAGCACGACGAGGAGGCAGAACTTGAGGAGCAGATGCCGACTACTACTACTACTACTACTACCGCAGCGCGTTCTCAGAAGGGACGAGACGTCCGTGATAGTTTAGACTTCCGCTATTTGCTTTGTGAGGAGAGATTCAGTGATATAATGTAATGGGCATAAGCCCTTATTTCTCTCCTTGTTGTACTCATTGTGAACTATATTTATGTACTCATCATTTCCTTTATATAATATGTACTCTGTGACTGTGGACTTGTGTAGTTTTGTTTACTATATACTTGCTTCTGTTTCTCATATTGGCCGAACAGGTTATGATCGTACTAGCCGGCAGGATCGGCGTCTTGCGGTGTCGACTAACCCGTGAGTTAGTGTCACCGTAAGGCGGCGGTCCTGGGCATAAGATCAGGGCTCCCTTGGTAAGGGGGAGGATCTTACAAACTGGTATCACTTGAACAAACGATCATATGAGGAAGAAGTCCACAACACTACAACACCCCGCTCGAGCATTAGTTTGCGGACAAACTATGCAGCGGAAGCAATGGTGTGCCCATGTGTAAAAAAGTCACATAAACAAGTCCATTAAGCAATGAGTTAGGCCAATCCAACTAGGACACCACCCTAGTTTGACTTACCAAGAGGATTTTGCATCATACCTTAGGCCAAAGATCGACTTCAGATGTAGATTAGTTATGGTACGAGGATAACCAAATCGATTAAAGAAAGATATTAATTCCAGAGTCCCTACTTAAGGCTTAACCTCAATATCCCTACTTCGCACATCGAATGATATTACCAATTCTTACTCAACTGATAAGTACCGCCTCGAGAAGAATTGATACATAAGTTTTATAGTGGATGAGTAGGGTACTCGTAAGCTTAATCCTAGTACCGATGACTTGATTACGTCAAGACAACCACGATGATAAATATCAAAGGTCGAATAAGAGTTCAGATGTTAGAAGAGACACTTCCTAGTCTGGTCACATGTTGACCTTGAGCAGATTGTCATACGAAAACCTTGAAGGCCTAAGATAGATAACATATCAATTGAAGTAGAAAACCATGCCAAGAATTGTTAGCTCTAAGGATTATGGCATGTACAGGATGACTGCATTGTGAAAGTCAAAGGAAAAAAATTAACCAAAATATATGGGGGCTTAACCTTTTGTTTATAGGGCTTATTGATAACAACTCGATTTTTCCTAAGCCTCCTCATTAAGAATGTGTCGCAAACATAGTGATCTAAAAACTTGGATTATTTAAAGATCGCTCAAGTAAAGATGAGAATCGTATGTACATGACCAGTATGATGATCAATCCTTCCCGGAAGGTTAGGACTCTCAAAGATCTTCACCCTAATTATTAATCTTAAGCAGCATAGACTACTAACGACAAGCTGTGAACACAATAAATTCACGAGTGAAAGAGGAAGTAGAATGTTTCGAGAATGACCTTTCACTCTCATAATTACTCCAAGACCATATGAGTAAATGAATAAGGGGAACAGTAAGTTTAAATTTCTTGAAGGACATATAAAGTATGGCTTAGTAATGCGTCTATATGACCTTGAAACTAGGGAAGACCGTTAAGACTTTAAGAAGTTTCCCCAATTTCGATTTTTAAGGAAGTAAGTACCCACTTAGATCGTAGTCTAACAAACACTCGTGATTTCCTTAATACAGACACTGTATACATCATTTACGTATGGTTAAGGGACTCAGATGTACTGCAAGGGAAACCAATGTGAAATGAGAATCCGAAATATCTAAATAATTACGTCTACAACAATGGGTGCACCATAACCCTAGAAAAATTTGAATCAAGAAAGATTCATCTAAATTTGAAAGAAGCATAACATGATGACTGATCACCACCACCCATGCCTACGTGACGTACACTGGTCATCAATTGGAAACATACAGATTGTGACAAAGTAACGACAAGATAAAATCTCAACTGTTATTTGAGATTCCATGAAGTGGAAATGCTGGAATATCTAAACGATTACATCCATAACAAGGAGAGTATAGTGACCCCAACAAGCATAAAATCGGGCGAAGAAACACACTAGATTGGAAGATGTATGCTCTAGGCATAATCTTGTGGAGGTGACTCAGATGATCTCAGGAATCAAAATGAGAATACTTGATGAAATAATAATCGCCCTCAAAGGGTTCGGGATTTCGATATCAACCCATGATTATGGATATATTATTACCTTTAGAACCGATGCTATAACAATTCAGAAGACTTGATCGTGAGAAGACAATACCAGCATATCCTGCGCGCAAGGAAAACGAATAAGTTTCATCATTACCTATGTTAGATAATGCGAGGTGTGTACTTTTGGGAATATATGAGTGATGAAAACTCATGAACTTAGAGATATGATAGTCTCTACCTTGGCATAATAATTTTGAGGATTAAATTTACACATGCTTGAGCAAACCTCATTAGTATAATAACTCTAGATGAATATTCACCCATGCTTGTCAATTAAGATGGTCGTATGAACATGTATAAGAGGATTACTAAGAGCGTACCGAGTTGAAACTTCAAGCACGTAATGAGTTAAAAAATTGTCAAGGCATGACATTTACAAAGGTAACAACTCAACAAATTGGAATATGGTCGATGATAAGTGTAGTATATGCATAGGAATGATCTCTTGGTTGCGGTTACATCAAGAACCAAGACACGAATGTTGATAACATCATGATCACCATAGGGAAATTCATGACAACAAAGTAATCAATGTTAGATTGTTATCACGGATACAGTGAAAAACTCAAGAACAAAAGGACATTTATTAAGATTCGATCGATGAAAAAATCAAAGTACTTCAATTTTGGAAAATGTGCACTTATAATTTATGGGTTAGACTGAACATTAAAAACGACTGAGGGTCAAAAACTCGTTACCAACGTTCATATTAATAGTAAATGTTTCTGTTAAAGAACGAGTCAAGGTTGTACACGTATATATGACCCTTGAGCATAATAGCATTAAGAACCAGGATACACACGTGGTAACATTATAATCGCCAATAGGAGATTTCGTGACGATGATATATAGACCTTGACTATCAAAGGCATATACAAAGGTAATCAGTGCTCAATAAGATTTCCTTTTTGCTAAACGAAGGGTGTATCAGATATCACCATACCTGAAAAGTTACGCTCATAAACTCATGGATTAGACTATATGTGAAAAGTGATCGAGAGTCGCTGGTACGAACATCAATATCCATAATGATCACTTGGTGTATGCTCGAAATGTGAACACATTACGAACCATATATAATTGCTTGGATAGAGATGTGATGAGTCTTGAAGTTGGGAAAAATAAAAAGATGATCTTTCCGTCACATCAAGATCTCGGAAGTTGATTTACTGCTATACAATAATAATATTGATCTAATATATATGATATCTTGGGGTGACTGTAAGTTCACGTTGAATTATAAGTCAAAACCTAGGTGGATCAGAATAGAAAAAGATTCTTACTTATGAAATTGTTAATTTACTTGATGATTATAAGTCGTAAGATTACAATTCAATGAGTGGTTAAAGATTATTTTGATTATAAAATACCGAAGGACTTGGAAAACGTGTCCTCACGATATGAGTAGCCCAAAATATGAGGATGCACAAACTCACGGTTCAGAGTATGTCGAGGACACGGAGGCTCAGATTCATTTGATCAGGGATCGACTTTTGGAAGCTCAGAGCAGACAGGCAAAATATTATGATGCACGACACCGGAAGGTGGAGTTCCAAGTTGGGGACAGGGTTTTCCTGAAGATCCGACCGGTACACGGTATTTCTCGGATTCGAAGACATAAGAAGCTCAGCCCCCGGTACATGGGACCATACCTGATTCTGGAGCGTGTGGGCCCCTTGGCTTATCGGCTGCAGTTACCTCCGGAGCTGAGTAGCCTACACGATGTGTTCCATGTCTCTTCTTTGCGAAGAGCTCTCCTTCGCCCTGAGCAGCATGTCCCTACTGCAGCTGGACCGGTCGGGCCTGACCGTTCAGTTAGATTGGAGCCGATCCGGATCGACGATTCAGCAGTCCGAACGTTGAGAAAAAAGAAGGTTCCACTCGTAAAGGTGCTGTGGTCCAACCATGGACGGGAGGAGCACACCTGGGAACCTAGGGATCTGATGCTGGAGCGTCATCCAGAACTATTTACATCAGGTACTTTTATGTTATTTTCTACAAAATTTCCTTAACAATTTCTGCAACTGGAACCCGTAGACCCAAACTTAAATTTCGGGGACGAAATTATTTCTTTTGTTTATAGGATTTGTAACATCCCAATGTTACTTCTAGACCCCTTAACTTAGATTAGGTTAGGCATGGGGTGGGTGTTAGGGTAATGAGCTAGGTTTGACCCTAGATAGTGGGTTGTAGCCATGTGGGGCCCACCATGGGGCCAAAGTCAAAGTAGGTCAAACTAGCCTAAACAGGAACCTTAGCCACACCATGACCCCACCATGATGCCCTAACCCTAAGTACAATCTAAGTGGACCCCAAGGTAGGTCAGGGGGTCAACCAGTTGACCATGATGGGTCAAGTCAACACCTTTGACCTAAATAGTGAAAATGGTGCCCTAGCCCAATTCACTGAGTTGGGTCCACCCAAATCAACCCAAATTCATCATGTGGGCCTAAAGTGACCCTATAAACCCTAGGGGAGAGAAAAATAGGGCCTCTCAATAGTAAATTTGGAAAATTACCTAGGAGAGAGAAAAGAGGAAGAATAGGAGAGAGAAAGTGCCTAGGAGTTATTTTGGGCCACTTGGGCTCATCCCACCAACCCATGATGGGTTGGCTGACCATGCATGGGTATTAGGGGGTGTAGGACCCCCACCATGCTGCCTTGGGCCAAGCCCAAACCCAACCCAAGCCCAACATAGCCTAAACAACTTGGTGGAGTCAACCCTCCCTATTCACTCACCCAACCCGGCCCAACACTTGGCAACCCGACCCACTAGGCTCTAATCAGCCTTCATGGCCAGTGGGACCCACTCACCAGCCACCTAGCCGGCCAAATCCACTAACCGACCCCCTACTTGGTGAATCCGCCCCCCTACCTAGGTGAAGTCGCCCACTCTCATAACTCAGCCCCAAACCCTTCCCCCTCTCTCATTCCATCCAGCCCTATCCCAGAGACAGAGAGAGAGAGGCCAGAGCTCATACTTCCATGGCAAACCGAGGAGATCGCCGGAAAATCCATGCTATGGAGAGCCGCCGCCACCCTCACCCACGGCCGCCACTAAGGGTCCGTATCCCCTCCCCTCTCACTGTGCTAGTATCCTAGATCATCTAGGTTAGAGGTCGAGCTCAAACGAGCTCGACATAGGAATCAAAAAGCTTGGAAAAAGCTTTAAAAATGGCGGCCTGGAGGTTTTTCGGTTCGGTTGCGCCGCCGCCGTCCGCCGCTCTCCACCGCCCAGTCGCCGGCCAGATCAAGCCCCGGCCACCGTGAGGCCGGGGAAGCAATTGGCCGGAGACCTCGCCGCCGGTGATGGCCGGAAACGGCCATGCAAGTTCCACGGGCTCGGCTGCCCCTGCATGCATTGCATGGGGAAGAAGTACAGCAGCCGTTGGATTAAGCTTTAAGATCTGTGCAACAGATTTTTATTATTTCTATATTTTCTATAGTATGCATAGTGTAATAAATGTCACACTTTAACAGCAAACATGCATGTTAATTTTGAGGCACTTAGAGGCCCCACCATAGGATGAACCCTGAATGAAAAAGTTAGGTAGATGGGTTAACTTTGAAATGCCACAGAAATCATGACTTTTGGACCAGTAGGCTGCCCTGTAGGGCTGTTTTGCTAGGACTGCCCTTAAACTAGGGCAGAAACCAAATTTGATGCCCAAGACAAACCAAGCATCACCATGACCTGAAATTTTGGCCATGGGTGTATTTAGGGCATGCCTATGCCCTGCCAAAAATTTGGAATTTTTGGAAGAACTTTTTCTATAGTTTTTATCAAAATATCAAAAATTAAATTAAGGGCATAAATGTAATTTTAGGCACCCAAATGACCCCAAATTTTGGTGCTATGTCCTTGGGGACATTATTGGTGTCTGGTAGAAATTTCAAGTCAATTGGACCCCTGAATGAAGGGTTATTCCATGTGTTTGTGTAGGCTAATTTAGGCCTTGGTGTGCAATTAGCAATAATTTGTATTTTGTGTATTTAACCTAGCTGAGGCACCCAAAAACCATGCAATAAATTCCAGTGACACATTAGGGCCTGATTCACCCCTAGAATTATTTTTGGGACTTATGAAATCAGAAATACCATTTAATGGAATTTTACAAAATATAGGAGTTTTTGGAAATAAATGGAAAAATTTGATTTTGTTTATAGAAAATTCTCAAATTCAGCCAAGTTAATTTATGGTGTCTTATTTGACTTTGGAAAATTTTAGACCTCTGTTTGGAAATTATTAGGGCAAAAATCTTGAAATTACTGTTTTACCCCTTTTGTATTTATATGAGAAATGATGGAATTACATGTGGGGAAATTGTAAAAATATTTCTATAGATGTATAATAGCAATAGTAGTGTTGCATATTTATTTCAGAATTTTTGTATACATTGATAATTATTAAGGTAGGAAAATGGCATTTTGGTAAATAATTAGGAATGAATTTTGGTAGACCATTACACAGTGGAAATAAATGAAACTCTGTCATTAGCCATAAGATGGTAATATGAATGCTTAGTAATTTTCCTGGAATTTTGGTGAATACATTTCTTGTACCTCATTTGGAAAATGACACTTGTGTAGGAATTGTATTAATTATGGGATGAATAGATATAATAAAAGGAAGATTATGAAATCTTGTAGACAGTAATATTTTTCTCCTATGCAATTCAAGAAAATTCCCATAAGTCAGAAGATTTTAGTTGATGATACTTCATGCGTAAAATGACCTAGGGAATAATTCTAAAAGATTTAATTAAAGGCCTTAATGACCTAGGAAAATTATAAAAATCAACACACTCATTTTATTAGTCCATACCACCCTAGGATAAATACTTGGGGTCAGCTGGGTCAAGAATTTAGAAGTTCGATTTCAGGGTGACAATAGGTCATGGGGTGCGCTTAGTAAAGAAGGTTGGACTATAGGCCGCCAGGGGATGAATCAACAACTGAGTTAGGGTCTAAGTTCGGAAGTATAACCCTGGTTGGCAGATGCATTCTAGAGACGAGAGTAACAGAGCGACTTAAGACTTACCTAGAAAAGGTTGACGGAAGATCGCCACTCCTTAACCCATACCTTAAATCACTAGGTCATTCTATGTAACATGAGAGAGAAAAGGGGGTTCGGGGTAAGAAACAACTAAAGTAAATATCCTTGAGAAAGGGAGCTTTGGGATTCAGCCCATCGCAGCTCCTAGTGCCCCTGAGAGCCCTTCACCGGGAATACCTTGGGCAGTCCTGGGATTAACCTTAAGACTCTAAGTATGATAATCTGTAGATAAGAGTAGTCTAATAGGTTAAGTGAACTGGACATGTGCTCACTCGTGCCGGGTTGGAGGGACTTGGAGTCTTTTGACTACTTGCTCACCCGTGCAGAGTTGGAGGAAAGAAATTGGCTTATATACACTCACCCAGCCAGGGTTGGAGGGTTTGTAGCATATACTCACCCGTGGCGGGTTGGAGAGATTTGAGACAGGATAGTCCTTTGAGCTGGAGGCTCAATATATAATACTTGCATGTGCATATACTAGTGGCGGGCCATGCGGTACTGGCCGGTCGTCACACCGACGGCAGTACGGTGGACCAGGCGGGTGCGAGGGTTAGAAGGACCAGTAGGATGTTTATACTGGAGTCTGGAGGACTTTTCCTAATAACGCGCACCCGACCCAACAAGACTGACAGGTAGTCAGCAAAGTTGTACGCAGAGACTCTAGAGTGCTCTGACGGTGTACAGAGGCGCACAAGAGAGGTCTAGGCCTGGTAGTGTGTATACCCACCTAGAAGGCGGAGACGCCCGCTCCGCTGCTGCCGTAGCCACAACGGTAGTACCTGAGAGTGATGCTAGCTCTCGAAAAGTGGGAACTAAAGGTCTGTGATCACGGAGTCGTGTGTGTGTGTTGCACTGCATGTTCATATCATACCCACCATATAGTTGCATAACATTAATCTGCATAACAACCTAAGACACCTAATGTATAAGTGGTATGGGACGCTTATACATTAGGACCTGCTATACGATCCCTTAGCCTATAAGCTTGAGTGGGCATGTTTATAGGTTGAGGTTACTTTCCTTTATATATATATTTGCTTGTGACACCTGACACCCCATTGTATAAAATGGTATGGGACATTATATACAATGGGAGCCCTGCAGAAGACCCCTTGCTTATGCGTACCCGCATAAGTGAAGGTTACATTCCATTACTTACTTGATTACATATTCTGCTTAGTTTCCTGTCACCTGCTCCGCCTTGCCACCCCTTGTTTGTCCTCCACTTCGTCCTCCCGCACGGTGCCTAGGAGTTGCAGGAGGAGGTGCTGAGGATACGACTTAGTCTTTTTGACTAATGGTCGGTGACCTTACTATTTTTAGGAGCTCGAGGAGATGGACCAGCACGACGAGGAGGCAGAACTTGAGGAGCAGATGCCGACTACTACTACTACTACTACTACCGCAGCGCGTTCTCAGAAGGGACGAGACGTCCGTGATAGTTTAGACTTCCGCTATTTGCTTTGTGAGGAGAGATTCAGTGATATAATGTAATGGGCATAAGCCCTTATTTCTCTCCTTGTTGTACTCATTGTGAACTATATTTATGTACTCATCATTTCCTTTATATAATATGTACTCTGTGACTGTGGACTTGTGTAGTTTTGTTTACTATATACTTGCTTCTGTTTCTCATATTGGCCGAACAGGTTATGATCGTACTAGCCGGCAGGATCGGCGTCTTGCGGTGTCGACTAACCCGTGAGTTAGTGTCACCGTAAGGCGGCGGTCCTGGGCATAAGATCAGGGCTCCCTTGGTAAGGGGGAGGATCTTACAAACTGGTATCACTTGAACAAACGATCATATGAGAAAGAAGTCCACAACACTACAACACCCCGCTCGAGCATTAGTTTGCGGACAAACTATGCAGCGGAAGCAATGGTGTGCCCATGTGTAAAAAAGTCACATAAACAAGTCCATTAAGCAATGAGTTAGGCCAATCCAACTAGGACACCACCCTAGTTTGACTTACCAAGAGGATTTTGCATCATACCTTAGGCCAAAGATCGACTTCAGATGTAGATTAGTTATGGTACGAGGATAACCAAATCGATTAAAGAAAGATATTAATTCCAGAGTCCCTACTTAAGGCTTAACCTCAATATCCCTACTTCGCACATCGAATGATATTACCAATTCTTACTCAACTGATAAGTACCGCCTCGAGAAGAATTGATACATAAGTTTTATAGTGGATGAGTAGGGTACTCGTAAGCTTAATCCTAGTACCGATGACTTGATTACGTCAAGACAACCACGATGATAAATATCAAAGGTCGAATAAGAGTTCAGATGTTAGAAGAGACACTTCCTAGTCTGGTCACATGTTGACCTTGAGCAGATTGTCATACGAAAACCTTGAAGGCCTAAGATAGATAACATATCAATTGAAGTAGAAAACCATGCCAAGAATTGTTAGCTCTAAGGATTATGGCATGTACAGGATGACTGCATTGTGAAAGTCAAAGGAAAAAAATTAACCAAAATATATGGGGGCTTAACCTTTTGTTTATAGGGCTTATTGATAACAACTCGATTTTTCCTAAGCCTCCTCATTAAGAATGTGTCGCAAACATAGTGATCTAAAAACTTGGATTATTTAAAGATCGCTCAAGTAAAGATGAGAATCGTATGTACATGACCAGTATGATGATCAATCCTTCCCGGAAGGTTAGGACTCTCAAAGATCTTCACCCTAATTATTAATCTTAAGCAGCATAGACTACTAACGACAAGCTGTGAACACAATAAATTCACGAGTGAAAGAGGAAGTAGAATGTTTCGAGAATGACCTTTCACTCTCATAATTACTCCAAGACCATATGAGTAAATGAATAAGGGGAACAGTAAGTTTAAATTTCTTGAAGGACATATAAAGTATGGCTTAGTAATGCGTCTATATGACCTTGAAACTAGGGAAGACCGTTAAGACTTTAAGAAGTTTCCCCAATTTCGATTTTTAAGGAAGTAAGTACCCACTTAGATCGTAGTCTAACAAACACTCGTGATTTCCTTAATACAGACACTGTATACATCATTTACGTATGGTTAAGGGACTCAGATGTACTGCAAGGGAAACCAATGTGAAATGAGAATCCGAAATATCTAAATAATTACGTCTACAACAATGGGTGCACCATAACCCTAGAAAAATTTGAATCAAGAAAGATTCATCTAAATTTGAAAGAAGCATAACATGATGACTGATCACCACCACCCATGCCTACGTGACGTACACTGGTCATCAATTGGAAACATACAGATTGTGACAAAGTAACGACAAGATAAAATCTCAACTGTTATTTGAGATTCCATGAAGTGGAAATGCTGGAATATCTAAACGATTACATCCATAACAAGGAGAGTATAGTGACCCCAACAAGCATAAAATCGGGCGAAGAAACACACTAGATTGGAAGATGTATGCTCTAGGCATAATCTTGTGGAGGTGACTCAGATGATCTCAGGAATCAAAATGAGAATACTTGATGAAATAATAATCGCCCTCAAAGGGTTCGGGATTTCGATATCAACCCATGATTATGGATATATTATTACCTTTAGAACCGATGCTATAACAATTCAGAAGACTTGATCGTGAGAAGACAATACCAGCATATCCTGCGCGCAAGGAAAACGAATAAGTTTCATCATTACCTATGTTAGATAATGCGAGGTGTGTACTTTTGGGAATATATGAGTGATGAAAACTCATGAACTTAGAGATATGATAGTCTCTACCTTGGCATAATAATTTTGAGGATTAAATTTACACATGCTTGAGCAAACCTCATTAGTATAATAACTCTAGATGAATATTCACCCATGCTTGTCAATTAAGATGGTCGTATGAACATGTATAAGAGGATTACTAAGAGCGTACCGAGTTGAAACTTCAAGCACGTAATGAGTTAAAAAATTGTCAAGGCATGACATTTACAAAGGTAACAACTCAACAAATTGGAATATGGTCGATGATAAGTGTAGTATATGCATAGGAATGATCTCTTGGTTGCGGTTACATCAAGAACCAAGACACGAATGTTGATAACATCATGATCACCATAGGGAAATTCATGACAACAAAGTAATCAATGTTAGATTGTTATCACGGATACGGTGAAAAACTCAAGAACAAAAGGACATTTATTAAGATTCGATCGATGAAAAAATCAAAGTACTTCAATTTTGGAAAATGTGCACTTATAATTTATGGGTTAGACTGAACATTAAAAACGACTGAGGGTCAAAAACTCGTTACCAACGTTCATATTAATAGTAAATGTTTCTGTTAAAGAACGAGTCAAGGTTGTACACGTATATATGACCCTTGAGCATAATAGCATTAAGAACCAGGATACACACGTGGTAACATTATAATCGCCAATAGGAGATTTCGTGACGATGATATATAGACCTTGACTATCAAAGGCATATACAAAGGTAATCAGTGCTCAATAAGATTTCCTTTTTGCTAAACGAAGGGTGTATCAGATATCACCATACCTGAAAAGTTACGCTCATAAACTCATGGATTAGACTATATGTGAAAAGTGATCGAGAGTCGCTGGTACGAACATCAATATCCATAATGATCACTTGGTGTATGCTCGAAATGTGAACACATTACGAACCATATATAATTGCTTGGATAGAGATGTGATGAGTCTTGAAGTTGGGAAAAATAAAAAGATGATCTTTCCGTCACATCAAGATCTCGGAAGTTGATTTACTGCTATACAATAATAATATTGATCTAATATATATGATATCTTGGGGTGACTGTAAGTTCACGTTGAATTATAAGTCAAAACCTAGGTGGATCAGAATGGAAAAAGATTCTTACTTATGAAATTGTTAATTTACTTGATGATTATAAGTCGTAAGATTACAATTCAATGAGTGGTTAAAGATTATTTTGATTATAAAATACCGAAGGACTTGGAAAACGTGTCCTCACGATATGAGTAGCCCAAAATATGAGGATGCACAAACTCACGGTTCAGAGTATGTCGAGGACACGGAGGCTCAGATTCATTTGATCAGGGATCGGCTTTTGGAAGCTCAGAGCAGACAGGCAAAATATTATGATGCACGACACCGGAAGGTGGAGTTCCAAGTTGGGGACAGGGTTTTCCTGAAGATCCGACCGGTACACGGTATTTCTCGGATTCGAAGACATAAGAAGCTCAGCCCCCGGTACATGGGACCATACCTGATTCTGGAGCGTGTGGGCCCCTTGGCTTATCGGCTGCAGTTACCTCCGGAGCTGAGTAGCCTACACGATGTGTTCCATGTCTCTTCTTTGCGAAGAGCTCTCCTTCGCCCTGAGCAGCATGTCCCTACTGCAGCTGGACCGGTCGGGCCTGACCGTTCAGTTAGATTGGAGCCGATCCGGATCGACGATTCAGCAGTCCGAACGTTGAGGAAAAAGAAGGTTCCACTCGTAAAGGTGCTGTGGTCCAACCATGGACGGGAGGAGCACACCTGGGAACCTAGGGATCTGATGCTGGAGCGTCATCCAGAACTATTTACATCAGGTACTTTTATGTTATTTTCTACAAAATTTCCTTAACAATTTCTGCAACTGGAACCCGTAGACCCAAACTTAAATTTCGGGGACGAAATTATTTCTTTTGTTTATTGGATTTGTAACATCCCAATGTTACTTCTAGACCCCTTAACTTAGATTGGGTTAGGCATGGGGTGGGTGTTAGGGTAATGAGCTAGGTTTGACCCTAGATAGTGGGTTGTAGCCATGTGGGGCCCACCATGGGGCCAAAGTCAAAGTAGGTCAAACTAGCCTAAACAGGAACCTTAGCCACACCATGACCCCACCATGATGCCCTAACCCTAAGTACAATCTAAGTGGACCCCAAGGTAGGTCAGGGGGTCAACCAGTTGACCATGATGGGTCAAGTCAACACCTTTGACCTAAATAGTGAAAATGGTGCCCTAGCCCAATTCACTGAGTTGGGTCCACCCAAATCAACCCAAATTCATCATGTGGGCCTAAAGTGACCCTATAAACCCTAGGGGAGAGAAAAATAGGGCCTCTCAATAGTAAATTTGGAAAATTACCTAGGAGAGAGAAAAGAGGAAGAATAGGAGAGAGAAAGTGCCTAGGAGTTATTTTGGGCCACTTGGGCTCATCCCACCAACCCATGATGGGTTGGCTGACCATGCATGGGTATTAGGGGGTGTAGGACCCCCACCATGCTGCCTTGGGCCAAGCCCAAACCCAACCCAAGCCCAACATAGCCTAAACAACTTGGTGGAGTCAACCCTCCCTATTCACTCACCCAACCCGGCCCAACACTTGGCAACCCGACCCACTAGGCTCTAATCAGCCTTCATGGCCAGTGGGAGCCACTCACCAGCCACCTAGCCGGCCAAATCCACTAACCGACCCCCTACTTGGTGAATCCGCCCCCCTACCTAGGTGAAGTCGCCCACTCTCATAACTCAGCCCCAAACCCTTCCCCCTCTCTCATTCCATCCAGCCCTATCCCAGAGACAGAGAGAGAGAGGCCAGAGCTCATACTTCCATGGCAAACCGAGGAGATCGCCGGAAAATCCATGCTATGGAGAGCCGCCGCCACCCTCACCCACGGCCGCCACTAAGGGTCCGTATCCCCTCCCCTCTCACTGTGCTAGTATCCTAGATCATCTAGGTTAGAGGTCGAGCTCAAACGAGCTCGACATAGGAATCAAAAAGCTTGGAAAAAGCTTTAAAAATGGCGGCCTGGAGGTTTTTCGGTTCGGTTGCGCCGCCGCCGTCCGCCGCTCTCCACCGCCCAGTCGCCGGCCAGATCAAGCCCCGGCCACCGTGAGGCCGGGGAAGCAATTGGCCGGAGACCTCGCCGCCGGTGATGGCCGGAAACGGCCATGCAAGTTCCACGGGCTCGGCTGCCCCTGCATGCATTGCATGGGGAAGAAGTACAGCAGCCGTTGGATTAAGCTTTAAGATCTGTGCAACAGATTTTTATTATTTCTATATTTTCTATAGTATGCATAGTGTAATAAATGTCACACTTTAACAGCAAACATGCATGTTAATTTTGAGGCACTTAGAGGCCCCACCATAGGATGAACCCTGAATGAAAAAGTTAGGTAGATGGGTTAACTTTGAAATGCCACAGAAATCATGACTTTTGGACCAGTAGGCTGCCCTGTAGGGCTGTTTTGCTAGGACTGCCCTTAAACTAGGGCAGAAACCAAATTTGATGCCCAAGACAAACCAAGCATCACCATGACCTGAAATTTTGGTCATGGGTGTATTTAGGGCATGCCTATGCCCTGCCAAAAATTTGGAATTTTTGGAAGAACTTTTTCTATAGTTTTTATCAAAATATCAAAAATTAAATTAAGGGCATAAATGTAATTTTAGGCACCCAAATGACCCCAAATTTTGGTGGTATGTCCTTGGGGACATTATTGGTGTCTGGTAGAAATTTCAAGTCAATTGGACCCCTGCATGAAGGGTTATTCCATGTGTTTGTGTAGGCTAATTTAGGCCTTGGTGTGCAATTAGCAATAATTTGTATTTTGTGTATTTAACCTAGCTGAGGCACCCAAAAACCATGCAATAAATTCCAGTGACACATTAGGGCCTGATTCACCCCTAGAATTATTTTTGGGACTTATGAAATCAGAAATACCATTTAATGGAATTTTACAAAATATAGGAGTTTTTGGAAATAAATGGAAAAATTTGATTTTGTTTATAGAAAATTCTCAAATTCAGCCAAGTTAATTTATGGTGTCTTATTTGACTTTGGAAAATTTTAGACCTCTGTTTGGAAATTATTAGGGCAAAAATCTTGAAATTACTGTTTTACCCCTTTTGTATTTATATGAGAAATGATGGAATTACATGTGGGGAAATTGTAAAAATATTTCTATAGATGTATAATAGCAATAGTAGTGTTGCATATTTATTTCAGAATTTTTGTATACATTGATAATTATTAAGGTAGGAAAATGGCATTTTGGTAAATAATTAGGAATGAATTTTGGTAGACCATTACACAGTGGAAATAAATGAAACTCTGTCATTAGCCATAAGATGGTAATATGAATGCTTAGTAATTTTCCTGGAATTTTGGTGAATACATTTCTTGTACCTCATTTGGAAAATGACACTTGTGTAGGAATTGTATTAATTATGGGATGAATAGATATAATAAAAGGAAGATTATGAAATCTTGTAGACAGTAATATTTTTCTCCTATGCAATTCAGGAAAATTCCCATAAGTCAGAAGATTTTAGTTGATGATACTTCATGCGTAAAATGACCTAGGGAATAATTCTAAAAGATTTAATTAAAGGCCTTAATGACCTAGAAAAATTATAAAAATCAACACACTCATTTTATTAGTCCATACCACCCTAGGATAAATACTTGGGGTCAGCTGGGTCAAGAATTTAGAAGTTCGATTTCAGGGTGACAATAGGTCATGGGGTGCGCTTAGTAAAGAAGGTTGGACTATAGGCCGCCAGGGGATGAATCAACAACTGAGTTAGGGTCTAAGTTCGGAAGTATAACCCTGGTTGGCAGATGCATTCTAGAGACGAGAGTAACAGAGCGACTTAAGACTTACCTAGAAAAGGTTGACGGAAGATCGCCACTCCTTAACCCATACCTTAAATCACTAGGTCATTCTATGTAACAGGAGAGAGAAAAGGGGGTTCGGGGTAAGAAACAACTAAAGTAAATATCCTTGAGAAAGGGAGCTTTGGGATTCAGCCCATCGCAGCTCCTAGTGCCCCTGAGAGCCCTTCACCGGGAATACCTTGGGCAGTCCTGGGATTAACCTTAAGACTCTAAGTATGATAATCTGTAGATAAGAGTAGTCTAATAGGTTAAGTGAACTGGACATGTGCTCACTCGTGCCGGGTTGGAGGGACTTGGAGTCTTTTGACTACTTGCTCACCCGTGCAGAGTTGGAGGAAAGAAATTGGCTTATATACACTCACCCGGCCAGGGTTGGAGGGTTTGTAGCATATACTCACCCGTGGCGGGTTGGAGAGATTTGAGACAGGATAGTCCTTTGAGCTGGAGGCTCAATATATAATACTTGCATGTGCATATACTAGTGGAGGGCCATGCGGTACTGGCCGGTCGTCACACCGACGGCAGTACGGTGGACCAGGCGGGTGCGAGGGTTAGAAGGACCAGTAGGATGTTTATACTGGAGTCTGGAGGACTTTTCCTAATAACGCGCACCCGACCCAACAAGACTGACAGGTAGTCAGCAAAGTTGTACGCAGAGACTCTAGAGTGCTCTGACGGTGTACAGAGGCGCACAAGAGAGGTCTAGGCCTGGTAGTGTGTATACCCGCCTAGAAGGCGGAGACGCCCGCTCCGCTGCTGCCGTAGCCACAACGGTAGTACCTGAGAGTGATGCTAGCTCTCGAAAAGTGGGAACTAAAGGTCTGTGATCACGGAGTCGTGTGTGTGTTGCACTGCATGTTCATATCATACCCACCATATAGTTGCATAACATTAATCTGCATAACAACCTAAGACACCTAATGTATAAGTGGTATGGGACGCTTATACATTAGGACCTGCTATACGATCCCTTAGCCTATAAGCTTGAGTGGGCATGTTTATAGGTTGAGGTTACTTTCCTTTATATATATATTTGCTTGTGACACCTGACACCCCATTGTATAAAATGGTATGGGACATTATATACAATGGGAGCCCTGCAGAAGACCCCTTGCTTATGCGTACCCGCATAAGTGAAGGTTACATTCCATTACTTACTTGATTACATATTCTGCTTAGTTTCCTGTCACCTGCTCCGCCTTGCCACCCCTTGTTTGTCCTCCACTTCGTCCTCCCGCACGGTGCCTAGGAGTTGCAGGAGGAGGTGCTGAGGATACGACTTAGTCTTTTTGACTAATGGTCGGTGACCTTACTATTTTTAGGAGCTCGAGGAGATGGACCAGCACGACGAGGAGGCAGAACTTGAGGAGCAGATGCCGACTACTACTACTACTACTACTACCGCAGCGCGTTCTCAGAAGGGACGAGACGTCCGTGATAGTTTAGACTTCCGCTATTTGCTTTGTGAGGAGAGATTCAGTGATATAATGTAATGGGCATAAGCCCTTATTTCTCTCCTTGTTGTACTCATTGTGGACTATATTTATGTACTCATCATTTCCTTTATATAATATGTACTCTGTGACTGTGGACTTGTGTAGTTTTGTTTACTATATACTTGCTTCTGTTTCTCATATTGGCCGAACAGGTTATGATCGTACTAGCTGGCAGGATCGGCGTCTTGCGGTGTCGACTAACCCGTGAGTTAGTGTCACCGTAAGGCGGCGGTCCTGGGCATAAGATCAGGGCTCCCTTGGTAAGGGGGAGGATCTTACACCTCGGACCATGCCGTCCATCAAGACCAATAATCGAGCCAAAGCTCCCCGAACCATCCCATCCGTCACAACCAACAACCGAGCCAAAGCTCGCCGGGACACCTTGCCCATCTCCAAATCTACCGAGCCTACAACCCGTGTGACCCAACCTAACATCTCGAGACATCGAGGTGAGTGAAAGTGAAACCCTAGTTATACTAGTTGCTCTTGAAGTTTATTATTCCTACTGTTTTGGTTAGCCCAGGACTTCCCCCGGCATACCCCGTGAAGGGCTCTCAAAGGGCACTAGGAACTACGATGGGCTGTGAGAAAACTAAGTTGTCTACCTAAATCACCTAGAGGGGGGTGAATAGGTGAAGTGTGTGTCAAATGCGGAATAAAAAATTAACACAGCAAAGATCAAGCAATCAAACAGACGACAAGAGATTTATAGTGGTTCCCCAATCTTGGGTACGTCCACTTTCCTCACCGATCTAGCAAACCACTAGACTCAGCTACTCCACTATCTCGAATTGAAAATAATCCTACACCTCGGAACCACGTTCCTACAAAACTCGATCCAAATCGGATCTATACTCGGAAGATAAAGCCTTCCTACAAAACTCGGAGAAAAACTCCTACAAAGAAATTTGTTTGAAAAGAAAATACAAACAATATATTGCACAGATCTGGATCTTTGATAGTCTTCTTCCTTAAGAACTTTGGCTTGATCAGAATATGTTAAAGATGACTTGAGAGAGATCCACAGATCTGAAAAACAGAATCACCTCGATCGAGAAAATAGATCAGAGATCTTTGAGGCTCGGCGAGATCGAGTGATTATCTTTCGTCTGGATCGCTGGAGAAACAAAGTTGAGAGCAGCGATCGGAGATCGTCGATCCAGACCTTCTTCCGTGAACGGAAATGGCGGCGGCGTGAGAAACTAGGGTTCACGGGAACTTTTCTCTTTCTTAAAAATAATAATCTTTGAAAACTTGTTATTAGTCAAATCTGAAAGGACCTATTTATAGGTGGACTCCAACGGTCAGAAATTTAATTAGAGATGACACGTGGACCAATCAGAAATGATTAATTCGAAATACACAGTGAAATTGTACTTGGAGAATTTCAGGAATAATTGAACAGATATACTCGAGACGGAGAAGAGACCTACTCGAGTATAAGATGTTATATACTCGAGTGGATAGGAGGAGCATACTCGAGTATAAGAAGAGAAGCTACTCGAGTGATTCAGAGATCAACACTCGAGTGATTTTAGAACTACTCGAGTATGAGAGTATATACTCGAGTAAAAACACTTAGAGAAAATTTCTCAGATAAAATAGGAAGAACTACTCGAGTAGAAGAGTTGGAGATACTCGAGTGAGGGGAAAGTGAACTACTTGAGTATCTGGGGAAGATTACTCGGGTAATCACTAAGCTACTCGAGTATGAAAAACTACTACTCGAGTACAGAGTCACTTACTCGAGTATATAGGGAACTACTCGAGTAGGTAGACTTAGAAACTTTCTGAGATGAAAAGTGCAGATCTACTCGAGTATCAACAAAACACTTACTCGAGTAACTAACCAACTACTCGAGTACAAGTTATCACCTACTCGAGTACAATACAGTCTACTCGAGTATGTAATCCAACTTACTCGAGTACAGACTCACTTACTCGAGTGAACAAACAAGGTACTCGAGTATGTGGACTTGAAGAAAATTTCTGATTTAAGGACAGAAGGATCTACTCTAGTATAAAATATGATCTACTCGAGTGACTAACTATCTTACTCGAGTAAGCTTACCTACACGAGTATACAGAGTCTTCTCGAGTATGTCTAAGGATTAACTCGAGTACTAAGTCACTTACTCGAGTATATGAAGGAGGCTACTCGAGTATGTGGACTTAGAAAAATTCTTCTGAAAAACTATAAACTTCAATACTTCAGTCCACCAATCCAAGTGCATGTAGGAAGTGTATCCCAATAGAGAGGCTATACATGGGCCAACACTTTGGATCACACAATGAGGGATTACATTGTATGGTCCTGTGTTTGGTGACCCATTATAGACTGACATTGGTCTACACTTGGCAATAAAAACCTGCACACATACAACTTAAACACAATATCAAATACACCTTAATTCATCTTAGTTCAAGGTCTGACCTCCTACAAATCTGAGGTATTGTGGAGACAAATCCCAACAGTCTCCCTCTATTTGTAGATGTCAGCACCCTCTACACTAAGGTGAATTACTTAGAGTAAAAAGAACAACACACATATACTAAAAAAAATAAACTGAAGCATGATAAATAATAAGATAGCCATAATCAGAATCAAAAAAAAATATATATATAAAGAAATGTTTTTAACAGATTAAACAGTCCATTTCCACATTCTCATTGACTCAAGATGGGGCTCCTTTGTGCATTCTTTCTCTCTTCTCTAGGTAACTGAAAGGTTTAGGAAAATATGTTCTGGGCCTAGGAGGAGCAGCTGGGTTGTTGTATCCCCAATTTCTGTCATGAAGTTTGATCTTGATCTGGGATGCTTCATAAGCTTTCCATTCTGAATAACTGTAATACTGATCTCTGTGCTCACCAAGATCTGTTACTAGCTTCAGGGTATCAAGGATCAGAGATTTGGAGGTTGGACTCCAAACTTCAGAATGAACAATTTCTGATCTACCTTCAGAAGCTGGGGCAGGCTCTTTTCTAGGTGCAGAACGGCTGGCAGAAGAGCCGTCACCATATTTCCTTTTCTTCTTTGGGACACCTTGAGAACTAGGAGGAAGTTCATCTTGCCAAATATCAGTATAAAAGAGAGGAGGCTCAGCCACATCACCAACAGGTCTGGGTGAAAAGACTGGCACATCTCCTGGAATGTTTGCCTGAGCTGGAGCATCTGCTGGAGGATGTTCTTCAAGAGGGTCCAAGAACTTGGGAATGATGGTAGGGTTGAGTTGAGAATTTGGGAAGTTCTGATTATTTACCCATACAGCTGTATCATAAATGTAGAACTTGACAGATTGGAGTTGAGATAGAATCTCTGCTTTCATATTCTTGACTAGATCATTCACAGTTGTTTGAGCTTGTTCAGACAGCTTTTCAACTACTTTTTCAACTTGTTCTTTGACAACTTTCTCCCCCTTGCTGATATCTACAGCTAGCTGGGCAATTGCTTCATCTCTGAAAGTGCCAACCTCTTCACATACTTTCACCACATTTGCTTCAGCATTCTTGTCCAATATTATCTGATTATGAGCAACAGTTTCAGCTTGATTCCTTAGTTCACCTATGCTTGTAATAGTGTGATCTAAAGCTTTTCCACCCAATTGAAACAATCTCTTGAGCTCATCAGTATTGGCTTGAATTTCAGCAAAGCCTCTACTCATCTCCTTTTCAAGAGTAGAGACTTTGTTATTTACTGAGGCTATAGAGTTATCAAAGTACTTTCTTTGATCACTGAGTAGCTGTTCAATCTTGCTTACCAGATCTGAAGAAGTAGAAGGAGTTGAAGTGGGGAGAGGGATTGAAGGAGCAGGAACAACCCATGGAGGGATTTCAGTAATTTCCACTAAGCTTTCAGCTCTTTTGAAAGATTCTATCTGAGCAGATTCTTCTGTATTAATGAAGGAGGGAATAGAGAAGTCCAAAGTCTTCAGAGGAGCCTCCACTGGTTCTGGAGATACTTCCTCATCATCAGACAAAAGAATATCATCAGGCTTGCTTTCCTCTATAGCAGAGGACTGAGCAGGAGACTGGACAGGAGACTGTGCTGGAGTCTTAGCAGGAGACTGAGCAGGAATCTGAGCAGGAGACTGAGCAGGAATCTGAGCAGGAGTCTGAGCCTCTGGAGTCAGTACAACTGATTCATTTTGAAATAGGGGTGCATCTGAGCTGAGCTCATCAATCAATTTATTGATATCTTCTGCAGTAGATATAAGGATTGCTGGATCTGGAATCTCTAAGTGGGGATCTGCTGGAGGAGGAGAAACTGGAGGGAGAGAGTCCCTGACTTCTGCTTGCTGTGAGGGTTCTGATGAAGCTGGGTGCTGAGAATGAGATGAGGCAGGCTCCCCCTCAACTGTTGCACCAGAGGTAGCAGCAGTTTGATGTGGAGGAGGAGATGGAATCCTGTCATCAGGTATACTTGTTTCTTGGGAATCTACTGAAGGGACAACAGCTTTGGATTCTTGGGCTGAGTTCAGAATTTTAATTTCATATCACTGGATGGAGGATATAGAAACCTTTTTCATGTGATGCAGTGGAGTCCCTTTGGATAAGTTAAAGACTGAAGGATTGATTTCATGAAGAAGGAGGGAAATAATTCTTGCAAAATTAGGATGCTTAATGCTTTCTCTGATTTTATCTAGGATCAACAGTCCAAACTGGAATCGTTTGCGGCAGATAATGCCTTGCATTATATCAAACATTTCCATAGAAATTTCTCGAATGGAATAAGTTTTGCATAGCAGTATCTTAGCAATTACATCCACTAGAAATTTTCCTTCTAAGTTGAAATCAGCTCTGCTAAAGGAATGGGCTTGAGGGTTACCTCCACAGAATAAACTGGTTCTTACTGAGTCTTCAGCAGTCATTTCGTCATCATCCTCTACTACTGGTAGTTTTAACAGAGCAGCTAGTGAGTCTTTGTCCAGTCGGATTTTTATCCCTCTGACCTTTGATTTCAGGAGCTTTCCATTTCGTTTCACCTTCAGATTTTGATAGAACTCTTCAACAGCTGGGAAAATAACTTGGCACGGCGTCTGGAGAACGAACGATAGTCCTGAGGTCTCGAGTAAAATCAGAAGATTTCGGAAATCATCTGAAAGATCGGCTATGCCCGCGGGGGCAAGTTCTGAGCCTATGCCGATTTTAGAAGAGGGGGCCATCTGAGATTCTGGAGGACGGGAGAGGCGAAGACGACGATGCTCTGCGGTTTTCCGGAAGATGAAGAGACGGCGGCTACTCGAGTGAATAAGAAGTGGAAAGGGGTTTCCTGATTTTTTCTATATATATATATGATTCTAATTAGGTTAAAAGGAATAAATTCATACCTGAATGAAGCGGCAAATAGCTTGGTGCGAATAAAAAAAAATTGAGAAATCCAAAATGTGAAGTCCGTATACGCGAGTAGATTTGTCATACACGAGTATGAGACGGAGCATACTCGAGTAGGTCAAGTTCATACACGAGTATAAGACGAAGCATACTCGAGTAGGTCAAGTTCATACACGAGTATAAGACGAAGCATACTCGAGTAGGTCAAGTTCATACACGAGTATGTGGTCAACTACTCGTGTATGTCAAACTTTTTACTCGAGTATTTTCCTTTTACTCGTGTATCTGTCTTGATATACTCGGGTATCTCACTTTAAAGGACAATTTTCCTTGGGAGATATATGTTGCCACTAAAGTCTTTAACTCTGAGCAGCCGACATCACTGATATCTTCTTGAGTTGTGAGTCCATCGCTAGTCTTCTTTGTTGAGCAGCCCGAGTTCTGTTTTGAAAAACGAGAACTTGGACTCGTCCAGCGGTTTGGTGAATATATCTGCAACTTGCCTGTCTGTAGAGACATATTGTAGATCTATATCTCCATTTTCCACATGCTCCCGGATGAAATGATAACGAATCTCTATGTGCTTGGTCCGGCTGTGGGAGACTGGGTTGTTGGCGATTGCTATAGCGCTGGATGAGTCGCAAAACAAAGGAATGTTCTGGAACTTCATGTTGTAGTCTTCAAACTGATTTTTGATCCAGAGAAGCTGTGCACAACAGCTGCCTGCAGAGATGTACTCTGATTCAGCTGTTGAGATGGCAACACAGTTCTGTTTCTTACTACTCCAGGAAATAAGTCTCCTTCCGAGGAATTGACAAGTCCCGGAAGTGCTTTTCCTGTCGTCTTTGCTTCCTGCAAAATCTGCATCTGAAAATCCAATTAGTTCACTATCATTACTTCTTGGGTACCATAAGCCAAGATTTGGTGTACCTTTGAGGTATCTCAAGATTCGCTTTGCAGCAATGTAATGAGATTCCTTAGAGTTCACCTGAAATCTAGCACATACACATGTTGAGAACATTATGTCTGGTCTACTTGCGGTAAGGTAGAGCAAGGACCCAATTATGCTTCTGTACTTGGTTTCATCAAAAGGTTTCCCTTTCTCATCCTTGTCTAGAGACATAGCTGAGGCCATTGGAGTCCTCATAGAGGTTGCATTCTCCATTCCGAATTTCTTGAGTAGCTCTTTGGTGAACTTGGTCTGTGAGATGAAGATTCCATCCTCAGATTGTTTCACCTGAAGCCCTAAGAAATACTTCAGCTCTCCCATACTGCTCATTTCAAACTTCCCTTGCATAAGTTTAGAAAACTTCTTGCAGAGGTTGTTATCTGTAGAGCCAAAAATAATGTCATCGAAATAGATTTGCACTAGCAAAATCTTGCCTTTTATTTCCCTAAGAAATAATGTCTTGTCTATCTTTCCTCTAGTGAACTTGTTCTCAAGAAGAAAGGTGGACAGTGTCTCATACCAAGCTCGAGGAGCTTGTTTAAGACCATATAAAGCTTTTTGTAATAAGTGAACATAATTAGGATAAGTTGAATCAACGAAACCTGGTGGTTGCTCTACATACACTTCTTCCTTTATGTCACCATTTAGGAAGGCGGACTTAACATCCATCTGATAGACGGTAAAGCCCTTAAGTGCAGCGTAGGCAAGAAATAACCTGATGGCCTCCAGTCTTGCCACTGGAGCATAAGTCTGGTCGAAGTCAATTCTTTCTTCTTGACGATATCCCTTTGTGACAAGTCTGGCTTTATTCTTTATGATGGTTCCATCTTCGTCCATCTTGTTCCGGTAGACCCATTTTGTACCAATGACGTTCTTACCCTTGGGTCTAGGAACAAGTGTCCAAACTTTGCATCGTTTGAACTGATTTAGTTCTTCTTCCATGGCTAGGATCCAGGATGCGTCGGAGTTGGCTTCCTCAAACTTCTTTGGTTCCACCTATGAAAGAAAACTTAAGTGTAAATTCTCGTTAGTTGTACCTCGACGAGTTCTGACGCCATCCCGAGGGTCTCCTATGATTTGATCAACGGGATGATCCTTCAAATGTCTGAACTCTAAAGTCCTTACATCTGGGATCTCTTCAGCCACTGGAGTTGCATCTTCAGCTGGGATGTGTTCTTCATCTTGATCATCTATCTCTCCAATAGGGGTTATATAGGTGATCTTGATGAACATCTCGTCTTTATCTTTAGTATTTTCATCCAAGCTAAGTTCCTTCAACTTTGTACCTGCATCTACACTAGGCACACTAGACGAGTTGCTGTGCAGCAGACTCGTCTCATCAAATACAAGATGTATTGACTCTTCTACTACCAGAGTTTTTTTATTGAATACTCTATAGGCCTTACTATGGCTACTATACCTACAAAAATACCTTCAAAGCTTTTCTCGCTAAACTTGGTAGTGTGATACTTACCGTTGTTAAGTACGAAGCACTTGCAGCCAAAGATTCTAAAATACGAAATGGTTAGTTTCCTGCCTTTCAAAAGTTCGTAAGGAGTCTTATCATGGTTCTTGTTGATGAGAGCTCGATTTTGCACGTGACAAGCGGTGTTGACGGCTTCAGCCCAGAAGTACTCTTGAAGTGAGGCATCACTCAACATGGTCCGCCAAGCCTCTATGAGTGTTCTGTTCCTTCTCTCAGCTACTCCATTTTGTTGTGGAGTGCGAGGAGAGGAAAACTCATGAAAGATACCTTGACTTTCGCAGAATTCTGTCATGGCTCCAGATTTGAATTCCGTTCCATTGTCACTCCTGATTTTGACTACGGAACAGTTGTATTCATTCTGGATTTGCCTAACAAAATTTGTGAAAATGCTGAAGGTATCTGACTTGTGTTTCAGAAAGAACACCCACGCAAAGCGCGAGTAATCATCCACAATAACCAACGTATATTCCTTACCTCCCAAACTTCTAACTTGCAATGGACCAAACAAGTCCATATGGAGAAGCTGTAAGCTTCTATTAGAATCCTTGCCTATTATGCTTTTAAATGAGCTCCTTGTTTGCTTGCCTTTGCTACAGGCATGACAAGGGCTGTCCATAACGCACTTGACATTGGGGGCATCACGTACTAAGTTTTGAGAGAATAATATATTAATAGTTTTGAAATTAATATGTGCTAGTCTCTTGTGCCATTGGTCAGCAAGAGATGCACTACTTTTTTCTAAAAGACATACTGGTGTAGAAGTGTCAATACAAATGAAATTTAAACAGAAAATATTTCTGCTTTGAGTGCCTGATAAAATAGTTTCCCGATTATTAACCGATTTTATCAAACACTTGTCAGCATGAAATTCAACTACATATCCTTTATCGCATAGTTGGCTTATGCTGATGAGATTGTGTTCCAATCCTTCAACATAGGCTACATCCGAAAAGGAAACGCTACCGTTAGAAATCATACCATAGCCTTTAGTTATCCCTCGATCTGAACCTCCAAAGATGACCTTTGGTCCGTTGCAGACTGAGGTGAAATTCTGGAGTAGGCTTCTTGTCCCGGTCATATGCCAAGAACATCCGCTGTCCAAATACCAGATTGGCATTTTGGTGGCCTTTGGACATACCTGCAATTACAATCACTTAGCCTTAGGAACCCAAACACGTTTGGGTCCTTGGTCTCGAGTTAGAAAACTCCCCCTACGAGTATTAGCCTCATGAGTGGTCATTCTCACGTTGCTAACTTGAGGGGTTGCAGCATTACTAGGATTGAACCAACAATCGATGGCAAAGTGACCAATTCTACCACAACACCAACAGTCGAACCTGTTGTATCTTTGCCTAGTGTATTCCTGCTTGATTTTCTGAAGTGATGGTCTAGCAGGAACCTTGATTTTGGAGGAGGAGGCTTCATGATGAAGACAGCTACATGAAGTCTTCTCCTTCATAGGCTTTTCCACAATAGGTTTTACCTTTGGTGTCTTCTTGATGTTATGACCATGAGCATAAGGTCCATAGCTTTGAAGTTAAATCTCTTCATAAGGCGCTTTGAAGACACTCTCGCCAAAGTTACGAGGGCGAGTCCAACCTTAGTATCTTGATTTAGGCTTCTCAGGGATCGGCCTAGAAAAGTGTCCATAGGTAGACTCATAGTCGAGTTCGTTCGTAGGAAAGACGACTTTCTTGAATAGAACAGGTTCCAAGGGAGCTTTCCCTTTTTCTTCAGCTAGAGCCTTCTGGGCAGCCTTATTCTTTCTCTTGGCCTTGTTTCTCCTAGAGGATTTACTAGAAGAATCAATGTGGCCTAAACCAGCACCCTTGGCCTTAGCCGAGAATTCAGCAACGAGTGAAAGAACTGTCTTAGGCTTTGAGAAACTCTCAACAAGTTTATTCTTAGCCTCAAGTCATTGTTCCAATTCTTTGATGATTTCCTCTTTAAGGTCGAGGTGCTTGAGAGCTTGATTGTATTCATCCATAGCACTATTGAAGTTCTCTTGAAGAGAGTTAGTCTTAGCGACTTCTTCTCTCAAGCTGCTCTCACTAGCCTGTAGAGATTTTATCTCTTTGGCTTGAGTTTTCACTACTCTATGACATTTTTCGTAGGTCATGAGCAACTCTTTGTACTGGGCCAAGAGTTCAGATTCATCTTCAGAGGAATAGCCCTCTTGCTCATTATCATCATCAGAATCAGAGAGAGGGGTGTGAGATTTTACCTCCCCAGTGAACTGGGGGACTTGTTCATCATCTGAGTGAGCCATGAGCCCAAAATAGGCTTCCTCTTCTTCACTCGACTCAGATGAGTCGGAGTCGCTGAGAGTTTTGCTCTTCTTGGCTACTAAACTCTTCTCTGTCCTCTTCTTGTGGTATGAGGATTTCTTTTCCTCTCGTCTGCCGCCCTCTTTCTTCTTGTGAGGACAGTTCGCGAAGACGTGACCTAGCTTATTGCAACAATAACAAACGATGTCAGTCGAAATCTGTTTGTTCTGTTTAGGGTTATACCTGTCATGGCTACTTGAGCCTTTCTTTCGTTGATCACCGTCACGTCGTGATCTTTTGAATGAGGCATCTTTGCCTCTCCATTGCTTCTTCTTATTTAAGAATTTCTTGAATTGCCGGGAGAGCAGTGAGAACTCTCCTTCAGATAGTTCTGAGTCAGATGAGCTTGGATCAGATGATTCTTCTTCATCAGCTTCAGGAACTGGGGCAGGAGGGCTAGCCTTTGTCTTCCTTGAGCTATCTGCCTTTAGAGCGACAGACTTCTCCTTGGATGCGGACCTGCTTATCTCTTCTTCAGCTTTTCTTGAGTTGATTTGCAGCTCGTAAGACATAAGCTTTCCGAACAGATTCTGCGGGTCTGTCTCAGCTAACCTTCCAAACTCCCGAATGGCACATACCTTATTGTCCCATTCCTTGGTTAGGGATCTTAAGAATTTGTCATTGAGTTCCCCATTGGCGAAGACACGTCCATAAACTCTGAGGCCATTTACTATCTTAAAGAAGTTCTCAAAAGTGTCAGCTATGGCTTCCTTATGACCCTGCCTGAAGGCTTCATATTTCTGGTTCAGTAGGGACCTTCGATCATCCCTCACTTCTTCTGTACCTTCCATTATAGTCACTAGGGATTGCCACATCTCCTTGGCAGATTGGCAATGAATCAGATTCTGCAGCATTGAGTCATCGACTGCACTTGCGATAATATTTTTAGCTTTCTTGTCCAAAGAGACAAGTGCAATCTCGTCCTTATCTAGATCCATCAATTTCTTGGGAACTTGCTTAGATGAATCTATGGTGGAGGTGGTCATAGGAATGTGGGGTCCTTCTTCAACAATCATGAAGATCCGGGGATCTACTGCTTCCATAAAGAATTTAACTCTTTCCTTCCACATAGGAAAATTGTTCTTGGTGCAGATAGGGAGCTTAGCAAAATCCTTGGTCTTACTCATGCTTGAAATTTCTCTTGAGACAACTTGGTAAGGATTATATCAAGGTGTTAACCTTTTAACGATCAACCTCCCCTCTGATACCAATTGAGAAAACTAAGTTGTCTACCTAAATCACCTAGAGGGGGGTGAATAGGTGAAGTGCGTGTCAAATGCGGAATAAAAAATTAACACAACAAAGATCAAGCAATCACACAGACGACAAGAGATTTATAGTGGTTCCCCAATCTTGGGTACGTCCACTTTCCTCACCGATCTAGCAAACCACTAGACTTGGCTACTCCACTATCTCGGATTGAAAACAATCCTACACCTCGGAACCACGTTCCTACAAAACTCGATCCAAATCGGATCTACACTCGGAAGATAAAGCCTTCCTACAAAACTCGGAGAAAAACTCCTACAAAGAAATTTGTTTGAAAAGAAAATACAAACAATATATTGCACAGATCTGGATCTTTGATAGTCTTCTTCCTTAAGAACTTTGGCTTGATCAGAATATGTTGAAGATGACTTGAGAGAGATCCACAGATCTGAAAAACGGAATCACCTCGATCGAGAAAATAGATCAGAGATCTTTGAGGCTCGACGAGATCGAGTGATTATCTTTCGTCTGGATCGCTGGAGAAACAAAGTTGAGAGCAGCGATCGGAGATCGTCGATCCAGACCTTCTTCCGTGAACGGCAATGGCGGCGGCGTGAGAAACTAGGGTTCACGGGAACTTTTCTCTTTCTTAAAAATAATAATCTCTGAAAACTTGTTATTAGTCAAATCTGAAAGGACCTATTTATAGGTGGACTCCAACGATCAGAAATTTAATTAGAGATGACACGTGGACCAATCAGAAATGATTAATTCGAAATACACAGTGAAATTGTACTTGGAGAATTTCAGGAATAATTGAACAGATATACTCGAGATAGAGAAGAGACCTACTCGAGTATAAGATGTTATATACTCGAGTGGATAGGAGGAGCATACTCGAGTATAAGAAGAGAAGCTACTCGAGTGATTCAGAGATCAACACTCGAGTGATTTTAGAACTACTCGAGTATGAGAGTATATACTCGAGTAAAAACACTTAGAGAAAATTTCTCAGATAAAATAGGAAGAACTACTCGAGTAGAAGAGTTGGAGATACTCGAGTGAGGGGAAAGTGAACTACTCGAGTATCTGGGGAAGATTACTCGGGTAATCACTAAGCTACTCGAGTATGAAAAACTACTACTCGAGTACAGAGTCACTTACTCGAGTATATAGGGAACTACTCGAGTAGGTAGACTTAGAAACTTTCTGAGATGAAAAGTGCAGATCTACTCGAGTATCAACAGAACACTTACTCGAGTAACTAACCAACTACTCGAGTACAAGTTATCACCTACTCGAGTACAATACAGTCTACTCGAGTATGTAATCCAACTTACTCGAGTACAGACTCACTTACTCGAGTGAACAAACAAGGTACTCGAGTATGTGGACTTGAAGAAAATTTCTGATTTAAGGACAGAAGGATCTACTCGAGTATAAAATATGATCTACTCGAGTGACTAACTATCTTACTCGTGTAAGCTTACCTACACGAGTATACGGAGTCTTCTCGAGTATGTCTAAGGATTAACTTGAGTACTAAGTCACTTACTCGAGTATATGAAGGAGGCTACTCGAGTATGTGGACTTAGAAAAATTCTTCTGAAAAACTATAAACTTCAATACTTCAGTCCACCAATCCAAGTGCATGTAGGAAGTGTATCCCAATAGAGAGGCTATACATGGGCCAACACTTTGGATCACACAATGAGGGATTACATTGTATGGTCCTGTGTTTGGTGACCCATTATAGACTGACATTGGTCTACACTTGGCAATAAAAACCTGCACACATACAACTTAAACACAATATCAAATACACCTTAATTCATCTTAGTTCAAGGTTTGACCTCCTACAAATCTGAGGTATTGTTGAGACAAATCCCAACAGGCTGAAGCCCAAAGCTCCCTTTCGCAAGGCACTTTTTGTTATTGATTGTTACCCATTATCCTTTCCCTTCTCATATTACCTTGGATCTAACCTAGTGTATTACGACCCTTCCTCTCCTCGGGAAAGACGATCTTTCGTCGACCCCGAGCACCTCTTAACATTAGTCAAACTAACCTCTTCTCATCTTGACTACTAAAGATGCATTCACTCACATTTCCAAATCAGTATTCTAATATCCCAAATTCTCTAAGTTCATTCTGCACCTTATTATGATTTCTGCAGTTTTATTAAACGCAGACCATCCTAAGCTGTATGATGTATACATTGGGAGGTACTCAAAATTATCATCCAATATCCCTATATTGATTATTGAGGGTCTTTAATGTCATTTTTCGCCTAAATCCAGAAGTTCATAATTTTCCTAACTTAGCTAGTAATTTATTTAATTTTTCCTAAGTAATCCAACACCCAAGTTTTAACATGAAGTAACCCTTTTAGACATGCAAATGCTCTACAAAATTTATGATAATTACATGATGACTATTGAATAGCACAATCAGAGTTTCCCAATTTTTCAGCAAGGTTTAGACCTCTAAAACTAATTTTAAATACAACATATATTAATTATTTTAAAGAGACAAGTACTGCTAATATACTTCCAAAAATTCTGAGAAAATTCAAGGATGATCATAAAGACATATAAACACTCCAGGTCAAGTTTCATAATTTATCAGTAAATAATAAACTCTAAAATTTATTTTCTCATAGTAATTCAAGTTAACAGGTTAATGAACTAAGTACATCAATTATTTATCTAAAAATTGTAATAAAATTCCCAAATGAGAATATTGATCTAGGAACACTACTGATCAAGTTTCACAACTTTACAACAAATAATGAGCTGTGAATAAATTATTGAACAAGTTTCCATTTTGATGAGCTTGTGAAGTATGTACTGGTAATATACATCTAAAAATTATAGTAAAATTCATGTATGAGAATAATAGTCTAAAACTTCCTTTGCCTAAATTTCATAATATTCCAAAGAACAGTATGGTTATAATAGCCAAATAAGTAATAGAGGCTAATTCATGTATTGCAAAGGAGATACTAAAAATATGCTTTCAAATTTCCCAATAAAATTACCAAAAGCTCTTACTGACGTTATGACTAGACCACCCAAGTTTTACAACTTTTCAAAACACCTTGACTATCCAACTTACCATTTAAAGGTTTGTGACCTAAACTAGGGTTAGGGATTTGAGAAGTTTAACAACTTCTAAATTCAATAATATTTCTACCAAAGGACTCTAACTATCCTAGAGTGCTCTCAACCAAATTTCAAATCATTTCAAGGTCATTTGACCACAAGCCCTTCACAAGATACCAAAAACTGTCCTTAGGGTTTGGTCTTGGATCCTAGGGTAAAACAACCCCAAAACACCCCATATCCCATATGTGGGTGTTATATGTCATTCCAAACCAGTGACCCAAATCCCAACCTCTGTTGAGGTGATTTGACCATTCAAACCTCAAAGTACACTTTTGACCTAAATACCCTTATTATGGCAAGGCTAGGGTTTGAAAAAATTCAATCCAAATCATCTCCAAATGAGATGAAAGTTTATCCAGAGCCTTATTATTACCCCAAAGACTGCTCACCAAAATTTGGGAGGGTTTGGAGGTCATTTGGTCCCATAATTAATTTAATCATGGTTTATTAAATAATTACAAAAACTATAGGAACGTTATCCCCAAAAATTCTCATTTTTGGGAAGGACCTAGATATAGACAAGGGTGACTCCTTGTCCAAACTTCAAGTCATTTGAACAAGAGATGAAGTGGGGGCACACATTTTAATCTCTGCCTAGCCCTAGGTATAGACCCCACAAAAATGGGTGCCCTGGTCAAACCAGTTAACCAAATTATCCTAAATCAATTTTAAAATAAAGTAGACCTATAGGGCTACAAATTATATGTTGACCATTTCCTCATATAGAGCTTTAAGTATTTTCATTAATTTTCTAATGTGACTGTTATCATAATACAGAAAATTCATTTAAAAAAAGAAAATGATTTAAATGATCAGCACAGATCTTGATGCAAGATCCGACGGTTGCTGGATTGTCTTCCTCCTACAGCCGAGGGCCATGTTTGGCCGAACATTGAGCTTATTCCAAGACATTTTCCCGGCCACCCATCCCCCTTCCCCGCCGGCCACCGCCACCACCACCTCCGTCGAGGTGGTGGCCATCACTGGGCGGCGGCACGTCCGCCGGAGGGGTGGATTCCGGCGAACCTGACCACTCATTTTTTTCACGGAAAACCAGTGATTATCCATCACTCGATCAGGCTCAATTGAGCCCATTCCATAGCCCTAACAATTCCTACGATCTACCCATAAGGAAAGAGGAAGGGTAGGACCTTACTCGCAGCCTAGAGACGTGTCGATCGCCGGGATGCCATGGTCGGTGGTGGCGCCGCTCGATTTCTGCAACTGCACGGTGGGATTCCTCGGCTCCTTCAGGTTTGTGTGGAAACCGCTCCTCTAAGTCCAGTGATTCTTTTAAAATGATAAAATGGGGGAGGGGAGGGGTCTAGCTGGCGGTGGCCATTAATTCCCCTTTAAGAGCTTTTCAGCCATGGAGGAGGAGCATGAATATTGGTTCAATCCAGCCAGGAAATGGCTGGAAACTCCTCCTCTACCCCAGAGAAGTTGAATCCAGCCATAAATGGGGGAGGGGAATGTGGCCAAGGCATTCAAGTGTCATTAATGACCATAAAAGCAAAATTTCGGCCATGGCTTTGAGTTAAACTGTCTGCCACATGGCACCCCACTAGTGGACCGCTATTATTGTTTAAATAATTCCTAATGAAAGGACCGGGGCCAATTAATTCATCCTGGCGCAATTCCCGAAAAGATCCGGTTCAGCCTCTTCATACGAACTAGCAAATAGGGCCAAAAATTTCTCTAAGGCAAAAGCGTTGAGACAAGCCGCCACACTCAACGCCAAAATCGCCAGTAATTTTCTAAGAACCACTTGTAAGGCCCAATTTTTTTTATTTTTAAACTATCGGGGTCTTAGGCCTAGAACCGTCGCTTTGCGGTGACACCTTCACACTCGGGAAGGTCGACGCTACAAAACGCTGATCCTGCCGGCCGATTCGATCACAAGACAGTAGCAAAATAAAAAAGAAAGCTAGTCCACAATAATCATATGTTATGTAAATAGTCTCCACGAAGGGAGTGTCCACAGATATAATAAAAGTACAGAAAGTAGGGCTCATGCCCGGTACATCAAAATTCTCACTACATATCTCTCATAGCGGAAGAAAAACTAATAAACTACTAGTGATCGGGACTCACAGTCCTAGTAGCATGAACTTCGGTACTAGACTGCCCCATATTAAAGCGTGCTGACCTCCGAGGATTCTTCTCCATGCTGGGCACCACGATCCCCTAAAATGATGTAATTTGAAAACCGTTAGTCTAAAAGACTAAGCCCTATCATCCCCGCCCCTTCCCCCATGGCTCCTAGGCACCGAGCGGGGAGGAAGAAAGGAGAGGACATGATAGTGGAGAATAGCAAATGTAGGTGACGATGGAACTAGACTAGCAGTTCTATAAGTATGCGCGACAGTAGTAGTAAAAGTCAGAAAGACTGAACAAGAAATAAGTAACCTTAACTTATACGAAAACACATAAGCTAAGGGATCTTCTGCAAGCATACATATATATTTACTGAAAAAACCTTAACTTATAAGCACGCTCGCGCGAACTTATAAAATAATGGGTCGTTTTGCAGAGCCTATTGCATAAAGCGTCCCATACCACTATATACAATAGGTGTCAGGGTTATATGTAATGGTTATGCTTTGACAAGCAATTATGCCATGATGTGAACATGCAAGTACAACTCACCCACTCGACTCTGTGTACACAGACCTTTAGTTCCCCCTTTCTAGAGCCGAACCTCCCAGGATACCTCCGTAGTGGAAAATAGAAGCGGTGGGTTGGGCCTCGCCCACCTCTAAACCAGTAATTGCACTACCAGTCAGACCTATCGTATGCCTCAACGCTGGTGCACTAAGCGGAGCGCCTGCGTACTTTTACCGGCTGGTGCACCGGACTTTTATGGCGAAGTGCTAAACCACACTTGCCGAGTCAACATATTGGCGTCGGTGTATCGACCCTCCAATACCGAAGACCCACCTCCTTATATCTTATGCACATGCAATATTAATATATTATCCACTGAGCCAAAGCTCCCCGGACCATCCCGTCCGTCAAAACCAAAAACCGAGCCAAATCTCCCCGGACCATCCCGTCAGTCAAAACCAACAACCGAGCCAAAGCTCCCCGGACCATCTCGTCCGTCACAACCAATAACCAAGCCAAAGCTCGCCGGGCTAACCTGCCTATCTCCAAATCCACCGAGCCTATAGCCCGTGTGACCAAATCTTACATCCTGAGACATCGAGGTGAGTGAAAGTGAAACCCTAGTTATATTAGTTGCTCTTGAAGTTTATAAAACCTACTGTTTAGGTTTGCCCAGGACTGCCCCCGACATACCCCGTGAAGGGCTCTCAAAGGGCACTATGAACAACGATGGGCTGAAGCCCAAAGCTCCCTTTCGCAAGACACTTATTATTATTGATTGTTACACATTACCTGTTCCTTTCTCATATTACCTTGGATCTAACCTAGTGTATTAAGACCCTTCCTCTCCTCAGAAAAGATGATCTTTCGTCGACCCCAAGCACCTCTTAATATTAGTCAAACTAATCTCTCCTCATCTTGACTACTAAAGATGCATTCACTCACATTTCCAAATCAGTATTCTAATATCCCAAATTCTCTAAGTTCATTCTAGACCTTATTATGATTTTTGCAGTTTTACTAAATGCAGACCATCCTAAGCTGTATGATGTATACAATGGGAGGTACTCAAAATTGTCATCAAATATCCCTATATTGATTATTGAGAGTCTATCATGACATGTTTAGCCTAAATCCAGAAGTTCATAATTTTCCTAACTTAACTAGTAATTTATTTAAGTTTTCCTAAGTAATCCAAGACCCAAGTTTGAACATGAAGTACCCCTTTCAGACATGCAAATGCTCTACAAAATTTATGATATTACAAGATGACTATTGAATACCGAAATCAAAGTTTCCCAATTTTCATCAAGGTTTAGGCCTCTAAATCTAATTTTAAATACAACCTATATTAATCATTTTAAAGAGACAAGTACTACCAATATACTTCCAAAAATTCTGAGAAAATTTAAGGATTATCATAAGGACATATAAACACTCCAGGTAAAGTTTTATAATTTATCAATGAATAATGAACTCTAAACTTGATTTTCTCATAGTAATCTAAGTTAACAGGTTAATGAACTAAGTACAATAATTATTCGTCTATAAATTGTAATAAAATCCCCGAATGAGCATATTGACCTAGGAACACTACTGATCAAGATTCACAACTTTACAACAAATAATGAGCTCTGAATAAATTATTGAACAAGTTTCCATTTTGATGAGCTTGTGAGGTATTTAATGCTAATATACATCTAAAAATTAGTAAAATTCATGTATGAGTATAATAGTCTAAAACATTCTCTTCCTCAATTTCATAACATTCCAGTGAACAGTGAGGTTATAATAACCAATAAGTAATAGAGGCTAATTCATGTATTGCAAAGGAGATACTAAACATATGCTTCCAAATTTCCCAATAAAATTACCAAAAGCTCTTACTGACGTTATGACTACACCACCCAAGTTTTACAACTTTTCATAATATCTTGACTATCCAACTTACCATTTAAAGGTTTGTGACCTAAACTAAGGTTAGGGCTTTGAGGGATTTAACAACTTCTAAATCCAATAATCTTTCTACCAAAGGACTCTAACTACCCTAGAGTCCTCTCCACCAAATTTCAAATCATTTCAAGGTCATTCGACCACATGCCCTTCACAAGACAACAAAAACCATCCTTAGGGTTTGGTCTTGGATCCTAGGGCAAATCTACCCCAAACCACCCCATATCCCATATGAGGGTGTTATATGTCATGCCAAACCAGTGGCCCAAATACCAACCTCTGTTGAGGTGATTTGACCATTCAAACCTCAAAGTGCACTTTTGACCTAAATACCCTTATTATTGCAAGGATAAGGTTTGCAAAAATTCAATCCAAATCTTCTCCAAATGATATGAAATTTTATACAGAGCCTTATGATGACCACAATGACCACTCACCAAAATTTGGGAGGGTTTGGAGGTAATTTGGTCTCTTAAATAATTTAATCATGGTTTATTAAATAATTACAAAAACTATTGGAAGATTATCCCCAAAAATTTTCATTTTTGGGCAAGACCTAGATATAGACTAGGGTGACTCGCTGTCCATATTTCAAGTCATTTGGACTAGAGATGAAGTGGCAGCACACATTTTAATCTCTGCCTAGCCCTAGGTATTGACCCCACCAAAATGGGTGCCCTAGTCAAACCAATTGACCAAATTGTCACAAATAAATTTTAAAATAAAGTAGACCCATAGGGATATAAATTAAATGTTGACCATTTCCTCATATAGAGCCTCTAGGTATTTTTCATTAATTTTATAATGTGACTGTTATCATAATACAAAAATTCATTTAAAAAAAGAAAAAGATTTAAATGATCAGCACAGATCTTGATGCAAAATCCGACCTTTGCTTGATCGTCTTCCTCCTCCAGTCGAGGGCTATGATTGGCCGAACCTAGAGCTTATTCCAAGACATTTTACCGACCTCCCATCCCCCTCCTCGGCCGGCCACCGCCACCACCACCTCCGTCGAGGCGGTGGCCATCACTGGGCTGTGGCACATCCGCCGGAGGGGTGGATTCCAGCGAACCTGACCACTCCTTTTTTTCACGGAAAACTAGTGATTTTTCATCACCCGATCGGGCTTAATTGAGCCCGTTCCATAACCCTAACAATTCTTACGATCTACCCATAAGGAAAGAGGAAGGGGAGGACCTTACTCGCGACCTGGAGACGTGCCGATCGCCGGGATGCCATGGTCGGTGGTGGCGCCGCTCGATTTCTGCAACTGCACGGTGGGCTTCCTCGGATCCTTCAGGTTTGTGTGGAAACCGCTCTTCTAAGTCCAGTGAGTCTTTTAAAATGATAAAATGGGGGGGGAGGGGAGGGGTCTAGCTTGCGGTGGCCATTAATACCCCTTTAAGAGCTTTTCGGCCATGGAGGAGGAGGATGAATGTGGGCTCAATCCAGCCAGGAAACGGCTGGAAACTCCTCCTCTTCCCCAAAGGAGTTGAATCCAGCCATAAAAGGGGAAGGGGAATGAGGCCAAGGCATTCAAGTGCCATTAATGGCCATAAAAGCCAAATTTCGGCAATGGCTTTGAGTTAAACCGTCTTCCACGTTGCACCCCACTACTAAACTGCTATTATTGTTTAAATAAGTCCTAATGAAAGGACCGGGGCCAATTGATTCATCCTGGCGCAATTCCCGAAAAGATCTGGTTCAGCCTCTTCATACAAACAAACAAACAGGGCCGAAAATTTCTCTAAGGCAAAAGCATTGAGATAAGCCTCCACACTCAACGCCAAAATCACTAGGAATTTTCTAAGTACAATAGCGTAAAGTGAGCTGCTCACTCAGCTCACTCGACGCCATTCAGTCTATGGCGTTGAGTGAGCTCAACTCACTCAATGCCATAATTCTAGAAAATCTTTTCTCAGTATGATGGCATTGAGTGCACTAAATGCACTCAACGCCATTCAGCCCATGGCGTTGAGTGGACTCAGCGCACTTAATGCCCCGAACTCAAAATTCTTTCCAAGTAAGATGACGTTGAGTGCACTCAATGCCATTAAGCCCATGGCGTTGAGTGGACTCCACACACTCAACGTCCCGAGCTCAACATTCTTCCTAAGTAAGATGGCGTTGAGTGCACTCAACGTAATCAACGCCATTCAACCTATGATGTTGAGTGCACTCGACACACTCAACACCCGAGCCCAAGATTCTTCCTAAGTAAGATGGAGTTGAGTGCACTCAACGCACTCAACGCCATTCAGCCTATGGCGCTGAGTGCACTCGACGCACTCAACGCTCGAGCCCAAGATTCTTCCTAAGTAAGATAGTGTTGAGTGCACTCAACGCACTCAATGCCATTCAACCTATTGCGTTGAGTGCACTCGACGCACTCAACGCCCAAGCCCAAGATTCTTCCTAAATAAGATGGCGTTGAGTGCACTCAACATACTTAACGCCATTCAGCCCATAGCATTGAGTGCACTCCATGCACTCAACTCCCGAGCCCAAAAAAATGGTCTATCTAGATACCTGATCTACTCATCGAGTCTTGTCGACTCACTCGATGCTTCCCGGACTTGAGTCATCTTGGCCACTTTTTGGTTGGCCCCCAATGGGTCCATATCGACATATTGTCCTCCCTTAGGGTTAGAGGTGCCATGATGGGATCGTGGAACAAAGTTAAAACCCTAAGGTCATGCCTAGGATTGTAATTGGGATTCTACTACTTGCAGACCAAGGTGATTTTCACCTTGAGCCTTGCTAACTTGGTCTTCCTTGGCTTTCTAGGGTTTTTTCATGACCTAGTCATGACAAAACCACTCCTAGGGGGTCTAGTTGGAAATGAGATGTTACAAATCCCAATAAACAAAATAAAAATTTCATCCCTGAAATTCAGGTTATGCCTGCGGGGTTTCTACTGAGAGTAATTGAATGTAACATCCCATAGGAAGTTGAATGTATACTTTACCCGGAGAGATCTGGGTACCTCTATGGCATCAGATCCGGTGGCTCCCAGGTATAATCCTCTTGCCCATGGTTCCTACACAGGACCATGACTAGCGGGACCTCGTGCCGCAGACCTGCACTGCTGTATCATCTATCCTGACCGGATCACAACAAACAATTTGACCAAAAGCTGTCGAGCCATCTATACCAAGAACCTGCTGTTCCGGTCGTAGTAGAGCCTTCCTAAGAGAGGAGACGTGGAAGACGTCGTGCAAACCCACTAAACTCTAGCTGTAGCTCCAGCCTGTAAGCCAATGGGCCGATCTGCTCCAGGATCCTGTAACGCCCCATATTCCTTCTTCCGCCTGCATACCCGCGAGACTCCATACACCAGACGTATCTTCAAGAATACACAGTCTCCATCCTTAACTCTACTTGGTTATGTCGTACATCATAATATTTGGTCGGTCTGCCCTGGGCCTCCAACATCCTATCTCGAATTTGTCACACCTATCTGGGTTCTCCACAAATTCCGAGTTGAGTGCCTTTGGATCCTTATCCTAGATCCATGAAAGTGGAATCCTGCACCTCCGTACGAGGGTGGAGAGCTGTGTTGAATGTCGGTCGTAAGCCTCGATAAGCTTGGACTGATCTTCTCTCCTTGGATGTATACTGTCCATCCTGATTCGACACAACCATCTTGAGCACCCATGATAACGGACTTCTACTCCCAAACTTCATGAAACACCCACGAGAGTTTTCTTCTAGGTCGGGGTGTCCCCAGCTACCTCGGCCAGTCTATCCTCAATGTTCCCTTTATAATTGTGCCTAGAGTGGGGATGAGGAATCCTGTGAATGAAAATCCCTAATTATACCCTCGAACTTCCACTATAACTCGGGCAGTGTATGATAATTGTGCCTCTTTCTTCACTCCGGGGAGATACATGTTTTGAGATACACCATACTTCCAGTGATAAATCTTAGCGATTAAATTTTTACCTTCTCAGATATCCTAAATCTTGTTACCCATCATCTAATTTTTCACAATCATAGTTTATTCTCATAATTATTACGTCTTATCACCAAGTCATTGTCTTGGTAATGCTACAGGTCATCATTCCAAACATATTTTTACAAATTCTTATCTTCTCCCGAATAACGTCGAATTATATCGACTTCAATCTCATTATGTTTGTTATGCCTCATTCTCTAAATTAGGTCTAAGGAAACCCAAGTCAATACTAATTCGCCCAATAAACAAAGGACAAGTCCCCAATAAACAAAAGGTAAACCCCCAGTAAACAAAAGATAAGCCCCTACCTACTTTGGGCTAAGTATCTTTGATATTACCCTGTTATATCCATCCTAGCTTGGTGTACAATCCCTAGGGTATCAATCTTCGACTTGGGGTTCCAACCTGAAACCTGTTGATATATTCCATACTTTAAACTCTATGAGTCAAATTTACGATAACCTTGTCGGGGTTAAAATATTCCTGTCCAAAATGGGTATCTTATAAACTTGAATTCCTATCCGACCCTCGGTGTTTGTCTTGGTGGTTGTCTCCTGGTAATCTTATCACTGGTATGAGGTTTGATACTATGTGTCTTCTACCATTCTACTAATGGATTATTGGTCTCAATTCTCCTTAAAGAAGTCCTACCAGTTTGAGTAATGGACCATAGGGTCACCTGAGTTTATTTCTTAGGTTTCCATTCTTGTGTTAAACTCATCCTTTATTCTCTTTGGGTATCTCCTTACCTTAACCAAGTTCATACCGAAGGTCTATTTCTGACTAGGGCATACTATAAGTTGTCATGGTTAGTCATGAGTCCTAGTGGGTTGAGTCAAACTTGTTGGATGGAGAACTATAAGATGAGATCTTTGCAGCCAGAGGTGCTCCCTATTGGGGCAGGGTTTGCCGTAGGCTACAAAGAAGAATTCAAATTAATGAAGACGTGAACTTTTACATGTGACTTCCCTTATGGGCACACCACTGCTTCCGCTGCTTAGTTTGTCCCCAAACTAAACTCGTGCGGGGGTGACCCAGGGGTTGTGGACTGCTACTTTTCCGATCGAGGTTTGCCTCTAATACCACTTGTAAGACCCCATTGTTTATTTATTTTTAAACCACCGGGGTCTTAGGCCAAGAACCGTCGCTTTGCGTTGACACCTTCACACTCGGGAAGGTCGCCGCTAAAAAACGCCGATCCTGCCGGCCGATTCAATCACAAGACAGTAGCAAAATAAAGAAGAAAGCTAGTCCACAACAATCACATGTAAATTAAACAGTCTCCACGAAGGGAGTGTCCATAGATATAATAAAAGTACAGAAAGTAGGGCTCATGCCCGGTACATCAAAATCCTCACTACATATCTCTCATAGCGGAAGCAAAACAAATAAACTACTAGCGATCGGGACTCACAGTCACAGTAGTCTTAACTTCGGTACTAGACTGCTCCATCTCCAAGCGTGCCGACCTACGAGGCTGCTCCTCCATGCTGGGCTCCACGGTCCCCTAAAATGATGTGGTTCGAAAATCGTTAGTCTAAAAGACTAAGCCCTATCATCCCCTGCCCCTTGTCCTATGGCTCTGAGGCACCGAGCGGGGAGGAAGAAAAGAGAGGACATGATAGTGGAGAATAGCAAATTCAGGTGACGACGGAACTAGACTAGCAGTTCTATAAGTATGTGCGGAAGTAGTAAAAGTAAGAAAGACTGAACAATAAATAAGTAAGCTTAACTTATATGAAAACACATAAGCTAAGGGATGTTCTGCAAGGCTCCTATCATATAAAAAGTCCCATACTAATTTATACAATAGGGTGTCGGTTTTCTAGCAAGCAAACATATACATTTACTGAATAAAAACCTTTACTTATATGAACCCTCGCGCGAACTTATGAACCAAGGGGTTGTTTTGCAGAGCCTATTGTATAAAGCGTCTCATACCACTTTATACAATAGGTGTCAGGGTTATATGCAATGGTTATGCTATGGCATATAATTATGCCCTGATGTGAACATGCAAGTGCAACTCACCCACTCGACTCTGTGTATACATACCTTTAGTTCCCCCTTTTTGGAGCCGAACCTCCCAGGATACCTCCGTAGTGGCAAACGGAAGCGATGGGTTGGGCCTCGCCCACCTCTAAACTGGTAGTTGCACTACCAGTCAGACCTATCGTACGCCTCAATGCTAGTGCACTAAGCGGAGCGCCTGCGTACTCTTGCCGGCTGGAGCACCAGACTTTTATGGCGAAGTTCTAAACCACACTTGCCGAGTCAACGTATTGGCATCGGTGTATTGACCCTCTAATACCGAAGACCCACCACCTTATATCTTATGCACATGCAATATTAATGTATTATCAACCGAGCCAAATCTCCCCGGACAATCCCGTCCGTCACAACCAACAACCGAGCCAAAGCTCCTCGGACCATCCCGTTCGTCACAACCAACAACCGAGCCAAAGCTCCCCGGACCATCCCGTCCGTCACAACCAACAACTGAGCCAAAGCTCGCAAGGCCACCCTGCCCATCTCCAAATCCACCGAGCCTACAGCCCGTGTGACCCAACATAGAGGTGAGTTAAAGTGAAACTCTAGTTATACTAGTTGCTCTTGAAGTTTATTATTCCTAATATTTAGGTTAGCCCAGGACTGCCCCCGGCATACTCCGTGAAGGGCTCTCAAAGGGCAATAGGAACTACGATGGGATGAAGCCCAAAGCTCCCTTTCGCAAGTCACTTTTTGTTATTGATTGTTACCCATTACCCATTCCCTTCTCATATTATCTTGGATCTAACCTAGTGTATTAGGACCCTTCCTCTCCTCGGTAAAGATGATCTTTCGTCGCCCCGAGCACCTCTTAACATTAGTCAAACTAACCTCTCCTCATCATTACTACTGAAGATGCATTCACTAACATTTCCAAATAAGTATTCTAATATCCCAAATTCTCTAAGTTCATTCTACACCTTATTATGATTTCTGCAGTTTTACTAAATGCAGAGCATCCTAAGCTGTATGATGTATACAATTGGAGGTACTCAAAATTATCATCCAATATCCCTATATTGATTATTGAGGGTCTATCATGACATGTTTAGCCTAAATCCAGAAGTTCATAATTTTCCTAACTTAACTAGTAATTTATTTAATTTTCCTAAGTAATCCAAGACCCAAGTTTGAACATGAAGTACCCCTTTCAGAGATGCAAATGCTCTACAAAATTTATGATAATTACATGATGACTATTGAATAGAAAAATCAGAGTTTCCCAAATTTTCCGCAAGGTTTAGGCTTCTAAATCTAATTTTAAATACAACCTACATTAATCATTTTAAAGAGATAAGTACTGCTAATATACTTCCAAAAATTCTGAGAAAATTCAAGGATGATCATAAAGACATATAAACACTCTAGGTGAAGTTTCATAATTTATCAATGAATAATGAACTCTAAAATTGATTTTCTCATATTAATCCAAGTTAACAGGTTAATGAACTAAGTACAACAATTATTCATCTAAAAATTGTAATAAAATCCCCAAATGAGCATATTGACCTAGGAACACTACTGATCAAGTTTCACAACTTTATAACAAATAATGAGCTCTGAATAAATTATTGAAAAAGTTTCCATTTTGATGAGCTTGTGAAGTATGTACTGGTAATATACATCTAAAAATTATAGTAAAATTCATGTATGAGTATAATAGTCTAAAACATTCTCTTCCTCAATTTCATAACATTCCAGTGAACGGTGAGGTTGTAATAACTAAATAAGTAATAAAGGCTAATTCATGTATTGCAAAGGAGATACTAAACATATGCTTCCAAATTTCCCAATACAATTACAAAAATCTCTTACTAAAGTTATGACTACACCACCCAAGTTTTACAAATTTTCACAACACCTTGACTATCCAACTTACCATTTAAAGGTTTGTGATCTAAACTAGGGTTAGGGCTTTGAGAGGTTTAACAACTTCTAAATCCAATAATCTTTCTACCAAAGGACTCTAACTACCCTAGAGTCCTCTCCACCAAATTTCAAATCATTTCAAGGTCATTTCACCACATGCCCTTCATAAGACACCGAAAACCATCCTTAGGGTTTGGTCTTGGATCCTAGGGCAAAACTACCCCAAACTACCCCATATCCGATATGAGGGTGTTATATGTCATGCCAAACCAGTGACCCAAATACCAACCTCTGTTGAGGTGATTATACCATTCAAACCTCAAAGTGCACTTTTGACCTAAATACCCTTATTATGGCAAGGCTAGGATTTGCAAAAATTCAATCCAAATCATATTTAAATGATATGAAAGTTTATCCAGAGCCTTATGATGACCCCAAGGATAGCTCACAATAATTTGGGAGCATTTGGAGGTCATTTGGTCCCTTAATTAATTTAATCATGGTTTATTAAATAATTACAAAAACTATAGAAAGATTATCTCCAAAAATTCTCATTTTTGGGCAGGACCTAGATATAGACTAGGGTGACTCCCTGTCAAAATTTCAAGTCATTTGGACAAGAGATGAAGTAGGGGCACACATTTTAATCTCTGCCTAGCCCTAGGTATAGACCCCACCAAAATGGGTTCCTTGGTCAAACCAGTTGACCAAATTATCCCAAATCAATTTTAAAATAAAGTAGACCCATAGGGCTACAAATTATATGTTTACTATTTCCTCATATAGAGCCTCTAGGTATTTTTAATTAATTTTCTAATGTGTCTGTTATCATAATACAGAAAATTCATTTAAAAAAAGAAAGGGATTTAAATGATCAGTATAGATCTTGATGCAAGATCTGACGGTTGCTTGATCGTCTTCCTCCTCCAGCCAAGGGCCATGATTGGCCGAACCTGGAGCTTATTGCAAGACATTTTTCCAGCCACCCATCCTCCTCCCCAGCCGGCCACCGCAACCACCACCTCCGTCGAGGTGGTGGCCATCGCTGGGTGGCGGCACGGCCGCTGGAGGGGCGGATTTCGGCGAATCCGACCACTCATTTTTTTCACGGAAAACCAGTGATTTTTCATCACCCGATCGGGCTCAATTGTGCCCGTTCCATAGCCCTAACAATTCCTACGATCTACCCATAAGGAAAGAGGAAGGGGATGACCTTGCTCGCGGTCTGGAGATGTGTCGATCGCCGGGATGCCATGGTCGGTGTTGGCGCCGTTCGATTTCTGCAACTGCATGGTGGGCTTTCTTGGCTCCTTTAGGTTTGTGTGGAAACCGCTCCTCTAAGTCCAGTGAGTCTTTTAAAATGTAAAAATGGGGGGGGGGGAGGGGAGGGGTCTATCTGGCAGTGGCCATTAACGCCCCTTTAAGAGCTTTTCGGCCATGGAGGAGGAGGATGAATATGGGTTCAATCTAGCTAGGAAACGGCTAGAAACTCCTCCTCTTCCCCAGAGGAGTTGAATCCAGCCATAAAAGGGGGAGGGGAGTGAGGCCAAGGCATTTAAGTGCCATTAATGGCCATAAAAGCCAAATTTTGGCCATGGCTTTGAGTTAAACCGTCATCCACGTGGCACCCCACTAATGGACTGGTATTATTGTTTAAATAAGTCCTAATGAAAGGACCAGGGCCAATTAATTCATCCTGATACAATTCCCGAAAAGATCCGGTTCAGCCTCTTCATACGAACCAACAAACAGGGCCGAAAATTTCTCTAAGGCAAAAGTGTTGAGAAAAGCCTCCACACTCAACGCATAAATCACCAGGAATTTTCTAAGTACAATGGCGTTAAGTGAGTTAAGCTCACTACATTCAGTCTATGGCATTGAGTGAGCTCAACTCACTCAATGCCATAATTCTAGAAAATCCTTTCTCATAAGACGGCGTTAAGTGCACTCAACGCCATTCAGCCCATGGCGTTGAGTGGACTCAGCACACTCAACGCCCCAAACTCAAAATTATTTCCAAGTAAGATGGCTTTGAGTGCACTCAACGCCATTCAGCCCATGGAGTTGAGTGGACACCACACACTTAATGCCCCGAGTTCAACATTCTTCCCAAGTAAGATGGCGTTGAGTGCACTCAATGTACTCAACGCCATTCAGCCTATGGCGTTGAGTGCACTCGATGCACTCAACACTCGATACAAAGATTCTTCATAAGTAAGATGGCGTTGAGTGCACTCAACACACTCAATGCCATTCAGCCTATGACTTTGAGTGCACTCGACACGCTCAACGCCCGAGCCCAAGATTCTTCCTAAGTAAGATGGCATTGAGTGCACTCAACACACTTACCGCAATTCATCCTATGGCGTTGAGTGCTCTCGACGCACTCAGCGCCCGAGCCCAAGATTCTTCCTAAGTAAGATGGCGTTGAGTGCACTCAACGCACTCAACGCCATTCAGCCCATGAAGTTGAGTGAACTCCACACACTCAATGCCCCTGCCAAAAAAAACCTGTCTATATAGATACCTGATCTACTCATCGAGTCTTGTCGACTCACTCGACGCTTCCCGGACTTGAGTCATCTTGGCCTCTTTTTAGTTGCCCCAATGGGTCCATAGCGACATATTGGCCTCCCTTAGGGTTAGAGGTGCCATGATGGGATCATGGAACCAAGTTAAAATTCTAAGGTCATGCCTAGGATTGTAATTGGGATTTTACTACTTGCAGACCAAGGTTATTTTCACCTTGAGCCTTGTTCACTTGGTCTTCTTGGGCTTTCTAGGGTTTTGTCATGACCTAGTCAGGACAAAACAACTCCTAGGGGGTGTAGTTGGAAATGGGATGTTACATGTGTAGTACAAAATAGGCATGTTGTGTGAAGCCCATCTAGACAGGTTAGTCTAGATTAGTGTTGCTTTATTTTACACACGGGAGAAGAATCCACGTATAAATGAGTATTTTGTGGAGACAGTGGGTTGTTCCTGTGAAGTGGAGTAACAGGAAGTACTAGAATGGAGTTCCAGGAAAAATACCCTCAAAGTTTGTGTGTTATATGCTGGCACTGCAGGATGCTACAGAGTTTGGGTTGAGTTTGGGCGCAGAAAGAGAGTTTCTGTTGACCCCGCCAAGCGATCGTGACGAATGCTGACATTGACTCCTGGTTTGATTATGAAGCCAGTCCTTCGGGGACATTGTGGCTATTATGAGTTTTGCGCTCTTAAAGGCTGGTGAGCCAAACAGAAAAGGGGATGCCGACCTGCGTCTGTCTAGAAATTGAACTGGCGATTTGAGAAACGGGCAAGGGTTGAACTGTATCCACGTTATGGTTGTCTAACTTGAGTGCCTAAGTTGTTGGCTTCATTAGGATCATATAATGAGAGTCTTGGGCTATTCTCCATCAAGACTAAAGTCTCCGGCCGTGGGCTGTGGAGCATGAATGATCAATGTTTACCATTGGGTTTTGGACCCTTGAACGGTGGTGGGACCTTGGTTTTCCGGTACACCGATAATGTGCCCTGAGAGCACGGAGCGTCAGGCCGTGTGGTCGACGTTTGTGATATATTGATTGTGCTTGAGAGCACATCTTGAGATATATCTTTGTGAAAAATTCTATGCCTGCAGGAAAGGAATACCACTGCCCTGGGAAAGGGGTAGGGCCGTTATAAATTGGTCAGCTGAATGCTGAACGTTGCCTTGTTTTCCACCGTTGCGGTGGACTGTTCTTGTGCTGGTGCTGGAGAGCCGAGAGGGAAATAATGGGATGAAGTCCTTGCTGTAGCTTATGGCCCTCGAAGGCCGAATGAAGACTTTTACTATTTTCATGTGTGGCCAGCCTACGTGCCAATGTTTGTAATCCACAATGTTGAAATGTAACTGTAAGGCCTTGAGGCCATAACTTTTGTATAAGACATTCCTATATTGTTATATATAAATAGTGTTATATATATTGTGGACATTCATATGAGTGGAGTTTAAATAACCTTAAAGCTTCCGTTAGCATGCTCTGAGTTAGGATGCGTGTATGAGTTTTTGATATTAACCTGTAACCTCGCCGCCTGTTTGTGGCATATAGTGTGGGGCCCCGGCCGGACCTTCTATTATATGTCATTTAACGGATGGAGTCATTACAATTTGGTATCATCTTGTCTTGGTCTTCCTCTTTTGAATTCGTAGTCGAATTCTTTTGTTGGGTCGCGAGCACGTGTAAGTGCGACCAGCTTTTACCATAAATGAACTCAAGAATGTCCACTAAGGAATGCAAATACACCTATTCGTGGAACCTGCACATTCCTATAATATTGTTGTTGCATGTACAAAGTCGCTAAAGCGTGTCTTGTCAACCTATAGGTGACTCAAAGTGGTGCTGGGAAGTATGAGCCCTAGCGTTCTGATGAGAGTGCGACACCAGTTGAGGTGCCTACACCTCATCCTTCTACGGAGACAGTACGTTTAGTTGCTGAGGTGATGTTTTTATTGATTCATGCACAACCTACTGGGCAGGCGCAACCTGCAATGGTGCTAGAACTGGTTGGTGTGAGTCCAGAACCTGTTGAGGCTATTGTTGATCCTCGAGCAGCTGAACGGCAGTTGAAGCAATTTATGAGCTTCAATCCTCCTACGTTTATGGGTGTGGGATCCCCAATGCAGGAAGATGATTGGTTGTCGCGCGTCAAGCGAAAATTGACGGCGATAAGGACAGAGGAAGAATAGAAAGTCACCTTGGACACCTTCTTGCTGGAAGGAGAGGCTTGGCTATGGTGGGACGAGATAGAGTTACACCACTTAGCGGGCAGAAAACTAACATAAGTCTCGATAGAGGAGTTTTTTAGACTATTCCTGGCAATGTACTTGCCATCAGATCAACGGATAGCCATGGAAAATGAATTCCAGCATCTAACTCAGGGAAAAAGTAGTGTTGACACCAACTTACATGAGTTTACCAGGTTGGGATGCTATGCGTGTAAGACCCCCCTCCCGGAACACAGAACACGGCACGAGAGGGGTCTTATGCCCAGAACAGCCGCCTTGCGGTAACACTAACACTCGGGTCAGCCTGCACCATAAGATGCCTATCCTGCCGGCTTTAACCAATATCAACATATAAATGCCAACCCAACCATAATAATAAAAGAAGTCAACCCACACCAAGTATAAGTCCATAAGTACAGCAAAAGAGAAGCTAAACAAGCTTCTACATAATCAGAGTTCGTAAATAGAATTGCCCCAAAGGGCTACAACAAAATCTCTCTCACTCACATCTGTAACCGACGGTAGCGACGGTACCGTCCCCTCAGGCCCTGTCGTCCTGGCCTGGCTGTCTAGCTGCATAGCCTGCTGCTCCACCTGCGGGGTTTCCTCCTAAATAGGAAGACATAGAAACCGTTAGTCATAAAGACTAAGTGGCTTCACATCTGCTCCCCCAGCGACACCTCGGCACCGGGCGGAGAAAGGAACGGGTACAATATATATAAAACAGTAGTACAAGCAGGTGAAGTAAGTATACAAATCATAGGTAGCAATAAAAGTAGTGTATAAATGAACAATCTCTTATTCTACAATTCTACCATCTACAGCAGTAAGAGAGTATAATGTTATAACAATAAGTAACTCAACTTATATGAATGCCCATACAAGCATATAAGTTGAGGGTTGTTCAGCAATAAGTAACTCATCGTATAGGAGTGCCCATACAAACTTATACGATGAGGGTCTTGTGTATGTAATGAAGTGCAATGCTATGTATGCAATGCAATGACACACCCATGATCATGCACATGTAATCGCTATGTTGACACAGACTTATAGTTCCCACTATTGCTAGCAGGTAGCTAACCTCTCAGGCGTCAACCGTCGTGGCCAAACGGTGACAGTAGAGCGGGCATCTCCACTACTAGGCTGTTCTCATCACTACCTGGCCTAGGCCTCCGTACGCCTCAATGATAAGAACACAACAACGGAGCTCACATGCGTACTATGGCTCAGCGGGTTCTCTTGGGTAAATGAGCACCAAGATCCTAGCCCCGAACTGGCCTTTGCGTGACACGGAAGGATCCTCAGAAATGAACACGAGGACCAAGCCCAACCGTTCACTTGGCACGGAAGGAGCCTCGGGACGTGAACACCGAGGAACAAGCCCAATCGTCCAAGGTCTAGCTGTCAACTCCCATCGGTGTGACGATTGGCGAGCCCGTAGACCTGCCACACTATCCATAACCCGGGATTACGACACCATATGTCGACTCAAACCACATGCAATTTCACAATATCGTGGCATGGAAGGAGCCTCGGGACTTGAACATAGAGGACCAAGCCCAACCATCCATCAAATGCAGAAGGAGCCTCGGGACGTGAACACTGAGGGCCAAGCCCAACTGTCCAAGTTTACTAGTCTCAATCTCATTCCAACTAGTGACGGTCAACACCGCACTTGTTACTTCCACAATGCTACCCATTGGGAGACAACACTCTAAGCATTGGATTACTAATTCCCTTTTATCCATTCAACATACATCATGGCCATAGTTAAATCATTTATACATCTAACAATTTATAACTACCCACTTATATCAGGCTCTTTCTTTCAATTAAGCTTGTCCACAACTCGTTGTACAAATTCAGATTTATAACCTCAACTTATCATATCACTATGATGATTAGGTCGAAAGAGTTCACCCAAGCCTCGAGGTGGATCGCAACATTAAATTCCACCAAACTGCATTCCACGTTACACAACCCAGAATTTAGGTGCAACCTTAATCCGGGAAGCAACCTCGACCAAGGATTCCCGAGGCTACAGAAATCCGACGAGTGCGTGTAACCACTCGTTGGAAAGATAATTTCAAGGGCTACAACTTTCGTGTTTAGTTGAAAGCCCAGATTTGATCGCATCACACCAGAAATTCACTCGAAGCTTGCTGCGTACAAGATACAGATTTCTTGGATGGAATTTCCCCAATCGCAGCAGATTCGAACTGACTTTCCTGTGGATACAGGTATCTCCTAGAAACGTGCAACCACTCGTTGGAAAGATAATTTCGAGGGCTACGAATTTCATGTTGAGTTGAAAACCCAGATCTGGCCAAGAACACCCCCGAAATTGGACACGAAGATCGCTGCGTGAAGAAATCAGATTTCTGCACGCATCTTAAGGTGAGATGAACAACATCCGTTCATCTTCCTCCTTGCACCAATCTCCCAAAAACTCCTCCAGAAAATCGTCCACCCTTATTCACCCTCATGAAGCCATATTTCTCCACGAATCTCTCTCTCACCTTCACTTTGAATGATGAGGTGGGTGAAGAAACCTAAACCTAGATTTACAAATCTAGGCATGGCTTCCCTAGGAAATCATCTCCTCACCATCAAGACTCTATGGATTCGATATCTCTCCTAGAATATAACTATAGATCTAGCACCAAGGGAGAGGGGAGGAAGCTCACCTCGTTTCCAGCGGTACCATCATTCCTGGCCATGGATCTAGTCATCCTTCTTTGCGGCATCTCTTGCTTGGTGCCGTTGTTCTTCACGGCAAGGAAGAAGAGAGAGAGAGAAGGCCGCCTCCAGGAGCTCCGACGGCTTCCCTCGGCTCGGTTGGTTTCGCGAGGTCCGCGATGACGGCAAGATCGATCGGCAAGGATAGCTAGGGTTCGGCTTTATCTTCTCTTATAAACCGATGTATTAGGTTAAATCCTTTCTGCCACGTGTCACCCTCTGATTGGACCGCCCAAATTAGGTCTTACTTGAATTGACTAGTCTAAGGAACCATCCAGCATGAATCCCGTAGTCCGGTTCGGTCCGCCTTTACAAGCCGGCGAATCTGCCTTGGCGAAGAAAACGCACAAGTCAAATTCGACGGGAATCAATTGTCATTCTCGACGATCGGTGAGAATCGCCGAGCATTCTCGACGAATTCGTCGGGTATCAACAATGATACCCGTCAAATTTCACTTAGCCAACTTATCGGAAATCCTGGCGTTGAGTGCGTTGAATATCAGTCCGCGATACTCGACGATCGGTGGGTATCACCGGTCATTCTTGACGATCGGCGAGAATCGCCGGGCATTCTCGACGAATTCATCGGGTATCAACAATGATACCTGGCGAATTTCACTTAGCCAACTTATCGAAAATCCTGGTGTTGAGTGCGTTGAGTATCAGTCAGCGATACTCGACGATCGGTGGGTATCACCGGGCATTCTCGACGATCGGCGAGAATCCCTAGGCATTCTCGACGAATTCGTCGGGTATCAACAATGATACCCGGTGAATTTCACTTAGGCCATTTCCTTTCGATCCGTTGGGTATCACTCAACCCTACACTCCATTCAACGCACTTGACACCTTTTGCCAGTGCACCCCGAGCCCGAGTCAAGTCTCTTGACTCAGAACTCGTGCAAGGGGCCTAGCGCGAATTGGCATGTTACAATGCGAGATCTATCTTTGCTGATGAAGAGCGTAAAACCAATAGCTTCTACGAAGGATTGCGGGATGAACTGAGATTCCTACTCTCGAGTTCGGTGAACTAGGGGTTTCAAGCGTTGGTTGATACATCTCGTGCGTTGGAGAAGGATATGAAGCGGGTATAGGGCAAAAGGGAATTGGCTGTGACAAAGTCCGAGTTCAAAGCGCCGCATCCTGAGAAATCAAACTACCGAAGGAAATGGGGCAAGAGAATCAAGTCTTATGGATAGGATCCTTCTACAGTTACGTCGGAAGAAACTTCGAGGCAAGAGTCTCATACCTGTTATATATGTGGTAGGGTGGGGCATCTAGGCGTGACTATCGGGTTAATCCGCCAAAGGTTGAAAAGAAGACAAGAGCGTCACATACAGAGAAGGAAAAGACATTGGTGGAGTCCTCTATATCTTAGGCATAACCCCAAGTTTATAATCTTAGCTAACAGGAGGCTATAAAGCAAAGTGACATCATCACATGAACGAGTTAAGATACTTTGCTATTGCTTTTGATACTTCATACTTTTTATATAGATTGTGTATGATATGTTTTTCTTAGGCTTTATCCTGATTCGGGACTATCCGGTGAGATCACTATTTGATACGGGCGCTTCACATTCATTTCTATCTGCAGACTTCGTATCACGGATCGGCGTGCCGATTCGTATGACGGCAGATAATGTGAAGGTGTTATTACCGAATGAATGTGTGATGCATGCGGATAGGACTTGCTATGTAGAGATTCAGATAGGAAGTCAAGATTTCAGATTGGACGCATCTGTGCTGCTGATATCGGGATTTGATGTGATCTTTGGTATGGACTGGCTCTCAGAGCAGCATTCCTTTATTGATTGCAATTCAAAGGAGATCACACTAGGATAGAATACCGAGCTTGAGACTAAATTCGGTGGTATGCGAGGAGTGAGCAGGATCTTGATGTCTGCTCTCCAAGTCGTCAATGCTGTTCGGAAGGGCGCGAAGTTATTCTTCACGCTTATTCAGGCTGTTGAGCCAAAGGCCAGTGTGAGTGATGTTCTGATAGTATCAAAGTTTGCTGATGTGTTTCCTAAAGATCTTCCTGGGTTACCACCCCATCGGGAGATTGACTTCTCTATTGAGTTGGTGCCAAGTGCAAAACCTGTGGCCCGATCGCCATATCGTGTAGCGCCAAAGGAAATGGCGGAACTGAAAGTTCAACTATAAGAGTTGCTGAAATAGGGATATATACGCCCAAGTATATCACCTTGGAGCGCACCTACTCTCTTTGTGAAAAAGAAGGATGGTAGTCTGTGGTTGTGTATCGACTATCGCGAATTAAACAAGTTGACGGAGAAAAATAAGTATCCGATCCCACGGATAGATGACTTGTTCGATCAACTGGATGGATCAATGGTATACTCAAAGATTGATTTGAAATCTGGTTATTACCAGTTGAGAATTCAGGAAGGTGACATTCCCAAGACAGCGTTTGGAACACGCTATGGAAATTATGAGTTCACTTTAATGCTGTTTGGGCTATGTAATGCGCCATCAGTGTTCATGTACTTAATGTACCGAACGTTCCGAGAGTACTTGGACTTGTTTGTGATCGTCTTTATTGACGACATATTAGTGTACTCTCAGTCTGAAGAAGACCATGCGAAGCATTTACGGATGGTATTGCACACCCTGAGGCAAAAAAAACTCTACACCAAGTTCTCAAAGTGTGAGTTTTGGCTGTCATTAGTGGCTTTTCTTGGCCATGTGGTGAGTGGAGAGGGCATTGCGGTGGATCCGTCGAAGATAAGAGCAATACGGGAGTGGCCAGTGTTGTATTCTGTGGCCGAAATCAGGAGTTTCGTTGGATTGGCGGGCTACTACAGGCATTTCATAGAAAACTTCTCACGGATCGCTTTGCCTCTTACCACATTAATGAGGAAGGATCAGAAGTTTGTTTAGACGAAAGAGTGCACAAGCGCTTTTGAAGAGTTGAAGAGTTGTTTGACCACAACGCCTGTTTTTACGTCACCATGTGGTACAGACGGCTATGAGATTTATAGTGATGCATCAGGGAGCGACTTAGGCTGTGTTCTTATTAAATTTGGAAAAGTGATAGCGTATGGTTCACGATAGTTGAAAGTGCATGAGCAAAACTATTCCGTCCACGACTTGGAGTTGGCGGCGGTGATTTTTGCACTTAAATTGTGGCGTCACTATTTATATGGCATGAAAGTAGATATATTCACGGACCATAAGAGCCTAAAGTATCTATTGGATCAGAAGGATCTCAATATGCAACAACGAAGGTGGATGGAGTTCCTCAGGGACTACATTGTCGGGAAGGGAAACATTGTCGCAGATGCCTTGAGTCGTAGGACTCCAACAAGGGCAAATTGGTTGCAGAGGAATGATAAACGTCTAATCCAGGAGTTAGAAGCGTTAGAGATTTATTGTGTTGACAAGAATTTCATATTAAATGCATGCTTGAACTGGACGGAGGTACAATATGACCTTGCGTACAAGGTTTGGCAAGCAACAGAACTTGATGAAAGTTTGCAATGCTATGTAGTGGATGGGTAAAATTGCCAATTCTCCTGAGATGACGGCCTTTTGCGAAAAGATGGTCGTTTGTGCGTCCCAAGTATGAGTAAGCTAAAAGAAGAATTAATGTATGAGGCTCACTTTACGAAATACTCAATTCACCCAGGGAGCACAAAGATGTACAAAGACATGAAAAAGCTGTTCTGGTGGTCGGGTTTAAAGAAAGACATAGCACATTACGTGGATAAATGTCAGACCTATGCTTTAGTGAAAGCTGAATGCAAAAATCCTAGAGGTTTCCTGAAGTCGCTACCTATTTCAGAATGGAAGTTTGATGATATTTCGATGGATTTCGTACACGGTTTGTCGAGATCTCAACGCGGTAATGATTCGATTTGGGTGATCGTAGACCAATTGACTAAAGTGGTTCAATTCATTCCGAACAAGAGGGACGATTTAGTGGAAGTCTTGGCTAAGCATTATGTTGAGCAAATCGTACGATTGCAGGATGTTCCCCGTAGTACGTAAGTGATCGAGATGGGCGCTTCACTTCGAATGATTGGAGGCGAATCCATCAGTTGTTTGGGACAAAGTTAACATTCAGTATGACCTTTTATCCACAAATGGATGGCCAGACTGAGAGGACCAACAGAACAATGGAGGACATGCTCTGAATGTGTGCCTTGGATTTTGGGAAGAGGTGGGAAGACCAACTTTATATGGTGGAGTTTGCCTACAAAAATAGCTATCAAGCTAGCATAATGTAAGACCCCTTCCCTTACCAAGGAGGCTCCCAACCTTATGCCCAGAACTGCCACCTTACGGTGACACTAACTCACGGGTTAGTCGACAACGCAAGACGCCTATCCTGCCGGCTAGTACGATCAACTAACCTGCTCGGCCAATCGATAAATAGAAGTATAAAAGCAGTGTATAAAATAGCTAGTCCACAAGTCACAACAATATAATCTATAATGAAAATGAAAGTACAATAGAGTCCAGAATGAGTACAACAAAAGAGAAAATGACTTATGCCCTGTACATGATATCAAATCTCTCTCTCTCTCTCAAAATAACAACAAAGCGGAAGCTAAACTATCATAAGAAAACTCGTCCCACGTGACGACGGGCTGTAGTAGTAGTAGGTGGTGGTGGTATCAGCTCCTCACGTCCTGCCACCTTGTCCTGCTGGTCGTGCTGGTACTCCATCTCCTCGAGATCCTAAAATAATTTGGTCACAACCGACCGTTAGTCATAAAGACTAAGCAGTTTCCTCCACACCTCGCCCCTGCAACTTCTAGGCACCGAGCGGGAGGACGAAGTTGAGGACAACAAGGGGTATAAAAATAAGCAGGTGATGGTGGAGCAATACTACCAAGTATATATAGTATCAATCTATTCTACTCTAGCAGTTCTATATATAGAACATGTAAGGTATGAAGAACTATATAGAAAGTAAGTAAGGTGCTATAAGTAAACAAGGTATTGTTAATAAAATAGAGTAAAGAATGACAAGTAGAATATGCTACCACCAAACTACCACCACAGAAGTACCTTAACTTATATGAATGCCCATACAAACTTATAAGTTAAGGTTTCCAAATATAACTTATAATATAAAAGAGCCCATACTAATTTATATGATAAGGATCTATGGTGCGTATGACCTAGTTATGAATGTATGTTATGCATGCGTTTTATGATTCATACAAGTGCAACTCACACACACGACTCTGTGATCACAGACCTTTAGTTCCCACTTTTTGGAGCTAGCATCACTCTCTGGTACCACCATTGTGGCTACGATAGTAGCGGAACGGGCGTTTTCACTTCCTAGGCGTGTTTACACACTACCAATCCCAAACCCTTCGTACTCCTCTATACACGTCCTAGGTGCACTCTAGAGTCCCTGCGTACTAATGCTGGCAAACTGCCAGACTTTCTTGGTCAGGTGTGCATTTTCGGGGATTGTCCTCCTGACCGCAGTATAAACAACCTACTGGCCCCTCAAACCCTCACACCTTAGCAGAGTCACCGTACTGTCTTCAGTGTGATGATTGGACCAGTACCGCATGACCCGCCACTAGTTTTTTTTATATGCACATGCAAGATATATTAACCCGAGCCTCCAGCTCGCAGGACAAAGCTCGGCCTGATGTCAAACTCTCGAGCATCCAGCTCGCAGGACTAACTGTCCTGAAACCCTCCAACCCTTCACGGGTGAGATTGTCACAAGTTCTCTTAGCCTATTTAACTACTCTTGTCTAATGTTTATTACACTTAGTAATTTAGGGTTAATCCCAGGACTGCCCAGGGCATGCTCGGTGAAGGGCTCTCGGGGGCATTAGGAACTACGATGGGCTAAAGCCCAAAGTTCCCTTTCACAAGGATATTTACTTTTATTAATGTCTTCCCATGATCCATACCAAACTCTCGTTGTTACTCTGGGACAAACCTAATAACTTAGGATGTTATTGGGAGAGCGGCGGTCTTCCACCGATCTCCGTTGTAGTCACTATCCTTGGGATTTTGCACTCTACCACTCGTTATCAAGAAGTGACCTATTGGACACTAACCAGGGTTTATCTTCTCAACATAGATTCCATCTCAACCAACAACCTTATCCCCTGTGGGTCCTAGTATTATATGCTATCATGTTAAGCGCACCCATGACCTAATGTTGACTCGTATGACATGACTTACAAACTCTTGGGCAAACTAACCCTAATTATTTATCATGGTTTGCTATGTGTATGATGTTGACCATCCCATGTTTCACTATTTTTCTAAGGAATTAAGCACCTAAATTAAATTTTTTAATTGAGTGACCTGGGTCACCTTGCACATGGTGTACTATCTATAAGGGTTTAGCCTACCTAAGAAATTTATCAGATGTTTCATGAGGTTAAATTTGACTTCCTACCAGGTTTCATAATTTTCCCATGTGAATTTACATGTAATATCCATTTAATATTAAAATCACAAATTCTCTACTTTCTAAATGAAGTACAGTATTTATAAAATCAGAGATTCTAAAAATATTACTGGAGCTCCATAATGATATAATGAAACTAAATAACTAATTACATGTTTTTAAACAGCGATTTGAACTAACATATATCCATATGATCAATATTACCAAAATGTCATTATTAGGATTTCCAGCCTATATATACATCAAATAATTCTCAAATACTTTAACAGGGATTAGATCACAAAAATAAACTAGTGTAAATTTTTCCATAATATTTAAACAATAATTTCCCATATTTTTAATTAATTTTCATAATGGGCAAAATGGTAAATTCTACTTACAATCCAAGTTAACATTACCTAACAGTCCCATAAATTTTTCCAGAGATGATATATGTCCTACTAAAGCTTGTGACAAAATTTCAGAATTTAATAAATTTATATGCCCTAGATTCAAATTTATTTCCTAACTAGGCACATTTTCCAATAATTCCAAATAATGGGATTTTTGATCCCAAAAATCCCAAACTTCCTATGTGAGGTATATTTCATCCTTATAAGCCTCTGTCCAGAGTTGCATGGACATGCAATGGTCCAAATGGGCTAAATTCTTATTTTTCAATTTTTACTATAGGCACCCCAAATTTGAACATACCTATCTCATGCATGTGGAATTTCCCAAACATGCAGAAGTCAAAATGACCTGGAATTTATACCATGGTTTTATATTGACCTGATGGACATGCCACCAAAATTTGGGAGAATTTGCAGTCATATATCCCCAAATATACACTTAATTTAAATATTAGTATTTCACCAAATACTATAGCAAAAGTTTGTCAAAAAATTCTCATTTTTGATCAGATCCTAGGTTTAACCTTATCTCAAGTAAGACCAAATTCTTAGGTCATGAGAACTTATGGTTTGGCTTGGGAATTTATTTTAAGATTAGCCCCAGCCTAGGACCAATCATGGTAGAATGGTCCTACAAGGAGTTCTATTGTACCAAAGCATGACCTTAGGGTGTAAAAATAAAGGTAAGACATATATCTATCTTTTTAATGTTGGACACTAGATCTAGAAATGTCTCTAAGAGGTCTAAATATTTAACCTAAGTGGACTGAAATAATGTGACAGAAACTACACTGTTTATGAAATTAATAATATAAATTTAATATGTTTTAAATGGACGGGATCTGTTCATTATTTCCGATAGCCGACGACCAGGATTCTTTCTTCTTGGGCCGATTTGATCCGCCTTTTCGGGCCAACTAAGCCACCACCACCACCGGCTAATGTCTCCACCAGCTCCGTTGAGGTTGTGGCTCGCGTTTCCCGACGTTGTGGCTGCCGGAGGTGGCTTCTTTAGCGAACCCGAGCTAGAAGAAAAGCTCAGAAAATGTCGCACTTGATACATGGTATCGGGCTCAATTGAGATATAAAGCTAGCACGAGGTGAGGTGAGGCGAAACGGACCTGTAGCCTGGCTGGGCGGCGTGTGCGGTGGTGGTGCGCCATGGCCGACGATCTCTCCGGTGATCTAGCCCGATTCTTCGTTTCTCCAGCAAAATCCTTGCTCCAGGTATCGAACTCCACTCATCTGAGCTATCTGAGAGTGATGGTGGGCTTGGATTTGGCTGGAAGTGGCTGGAGGGGGAGTTTTGATTAAGGGGGTGGTTGACCATGAGCATTGTAAGATCCGGCTGGCTACTAAGTGTCCATCAGCCCCTCATTTCTGCTGAAATGAGACTTGGAAGATCAGCCATGAGCTTGGGCAGAGGGAAGGAGGGCCACTTGGCTTCCATACCCTCTTTCCCTCTCTTCTCTCTCCTCTTTTTCTCCAAAATTCCACAAATGCCCCTTTGCATGTATTATCTCTCCTATTTTTGGAGGTTAGGGGTTGTCATTGACCTCTTGTCTGGTCATAGGCCTTTAGTCATGGGCTTAGTCCATTAGGAATGGGCTTGGCTCATATCATTTCTTTTCTTTAAGCCTATGTTGATTTGGTTACTTTTTAGGTTGACTTGGTCAACATGGTGAGTGGAATGAACCCACCTTATGGTCATGGACCCAATGGTACCACCCACCTTGGGTTGGGCCATGGTGGGGCCCTACTTGGAATAATTGGGTCTTTAGGTGTGAGTTTGACCAATTTAGGTTTTGGGTTGACTTCGGTCAACTTGGGTCAATAGGTGACCCAATGACATAGCTTATGGTTCACTTAGATTGTTATTAGGGTTAGGGGTATAGTGGTGGGGCCAATGTGTAGCTAATATCCCAATTTGGGCTTGTAAGACTTGAGTTTACTTGGGCCCTATAGTGGGTCCTATGTGACTACACCCTAACTCCCTAGGTCAAACCTAGCCTAAACTCATGCCCCACCACATGTCCTAACCCAATCTAATTTAAGGGGTCTAATAGGAAATGGGATGTTACAAATCCCAATAAACAAAAAAATAATAATTTCATCCCCGAAATTTAAGTTCGGGTCTACGGGGTTTCTACACATAAGAATTTAAGAACTTTAAACAAAATTTAAGTATTACCTGAGGTAAAAAGCTTCGGGTGTTGCTCTAGCATCAAATCCCTCGGCTCCTAGCTGTGCTCCTCCCGTCCATGGTTGGACCACAATACCTTCACCAGGGGAACCTTCTTCTTTCACAGCACTCAGACCGCAGTATCATCAATCTGGAGTGGCTCTAAACAAACTGATCTGGTAGGTGCTATCGGGCCTGCTATAGCGGTAATATGCTTCTCTGGACGAAGGAGAGCTCTCCGTAGCAAAGAGACGTAGAAGACGTCGTGCAAGGTAGCAAACTCGTGCAGCAACTCCAGCCTGTAAGCCAAGGGGCCGATCCGCTCCAAGATCAAATATGTCCCCATATATCGAGGGCTGAGCTTCTTGTGCCTCCGTACCCGAGAAACACCATGCACCAGACATATCTTCAAGAACACTCTGTCCCCCACCTGGAATTCCACATTCCGATGCAGCGTATCATAGTACTTTGCTTGCCTACTCTGAGCCTCCAGCATCCGATCCCTGATCAGTCGTATCTGAGCATCCGTATCCTCTATGTATTCCGATCCAAGTGCCCTGGGGTCCTCATCCTGAACCCAAGATAGTGGTGTCCAGCACTTCCTCCCGTATATAGCCTCATAAGGTGCCATCCCAATGCTCGCATGGTGACTATTATTGTAAGAGAACTCAATCAGTGGCAACAGTATCTCCCAGAGCTTCCCCGTATCCAGCATACACAAATGTAGTAGATCCTCCATAGTCCTGTTAGTCCACTCTGTATGGCCGTCGGTTTGTGGATGGAAAGCGGTGCCAAAAGCAAGCTGAGAACCTAAGTACGCCTGCACTGCTCTCCACTCCCTAGAAGTGAACCGACTGTCATGATCCAAGACAATCGTCCTTGGAATGCGATGGTACTTGATAAACTGCTCCACAAACAACCTCACCAAAGCATCAACTTAGCTGTCCTTCCTGATCGGTATGAACCAGGCAACCTTGGTCAGTCTATCGACAATAACCTAAATAGAATCATGCCCAGAGTGGGAGCGAGTCAATCCGTGCACGAAATCCATTGCGATATCCTTGAACTTCCACTCTGGCACCGATAGTGACTGTAGTAGTCCTCCTGGGCTCTTGCACTCTGCCTTTACCCAATGGCATGTCTCGCAGTTTGTCACATAATAGATTATCTCCCTCTTCATTCCTGGCCAATATAAGCTCCTCCGCAGATCCGCTGTCATCTTAGTGATACTGGGGTGCACTGAGTACTGAGAATAGTGTGCCTCCCTGAGTATATCCTCCTAGATACCACCTCCTACGAGTATATAAACACGGCCATGGAAATGAATGAGGTAATCACGCAATGAATAATCCTCTGACTTACCCCCTTCTAGGGCCCCTAATACCGGATCCAAAGCAACATCTAGCCTCTGATGTGTCCTGATGCGATCCCGTATATCGCACTCAATGATTAAGGAACTCAAGTACTCCCGATATTTTTCTGGCTCGGACTAGGAAACCATAGTAATATACATATCCTCCAACATCTATATCAGCTCCATAGACATCACCTGGGGCTCCGATCCAGTAGTTCCGAATCTCCTGCTCAAGGCATCTGCCACCGTGTTTGCCTTCCCCGGGTGATAATGCATCTGGTAGTAATAGTCGCATAGGGACTCCAGCCATCTCCTCTGATGAAGGTTCAGATCCTTTTGTGTATCGATATACTTGAGATTCTTATGATCTGAGAAGATGTCACAATGAACCCCATATAGGTAATGTGAAAGTGAAGGGATAGATACTACTACTCTAGAGGGGGGGTGAATAGAGTTATCAAATTTTGCACTAAACAAAACTTAATGGTCTACCCAACTCCCTTGGAGTGAAATGCGGAATGAAAAGATTATAGATATAGAATTAACCCTATAGCCTAACACAAGTGTTGTGCACAAACTCAAGCCAACTGTAATTACAGTTAAGGCTTGGAGAACCTAATCAGCAACTAGCAACCTAGTTATATCTATTCACAGCCACAATGCAGGAATTAAACAAGGCAATCCAGACGACACAAGGAGTTTATAGTGGTTCCCCAAACAACTTGGGTACGTCCACTCTTCTACCCAAACGGTAGGAATCCACTACAGGTTTTTGATCAGGTGCCCTGCCACCACAAGATCTACTTCAGGTAGATCTAGAAACCCTTTAGACTTTTGATCAGGTGTCTAAAAACCGAACACAGGTTTTTGATCAGGTGCCCTGCCACCAAGGGATACTTTTGAAGGGAGTAATAACCCTGTACAGGAGGGGGAAAGAAGGTTAAGATGTCTTTTCTATTTTACAAAGATTAGAGAAGCACAAAGACTTGCACTGAGCTAGAAAGCTCAAAGGAATCAAGGCTCCCCCTGGCTCAAAGATGTCCAGCTGAAGTCTTGCTTCAGTGCAGAAAACTCTTCAGAAAAATCTGAAGGAAAAACTACAAGAAGATAATAAATAATAAAATAGAAATCTTCAAGCAGCTGTCTTCTTCTTCTTCTTCTTCAAAAGAACATTGAGTTAGAATCTTCCTGGAAGCAGGAGAACTCAGGTTGAAGAAGAGCAGAAGAGCTTAACACTTCTCAGTTGAATCAATATTGTTGAGAGCAAAGAACTTGAGCTTGATGAAGGCTTGAATGCTTAAATGAATAACTGGTTAGCTAGCTGAAATCCTTCTCCAAAGGATTCCTTTTATAACAGCAACAAGCAACGGCTCTCTTTAATTTGAACTGTTTGTCTTCTTCTGAAACTTGAAACCTGGGCTGCAAATATCAAAAGGACAAACAAACTCTGCAGCAAAAACATTCTATAAAAGGGATAAACCTCTTTTGAAGAAGTTGCAGGAAGCAATCTGATAATAAAGTACTAAATAAAATCACATCAGAAATAACCTTTTTATAGCAAAAGGAAGACTTTTCAGTCTTACGGCTATAAAGGACTGACAGCAGATAATGTAAAATATAATGACAGCTAATAAGACAAACAACTTTATCTGAAAAGATTTTACTCAGGCAAAAGGAATGGAGCATATATTGCCTGGAAATATTATCATAAAACAACTGAAATAACATGCCAGATAATGTATTAATTTATTAAATAAAATAAATAAATACAAAATAAAAAGGCAGATAGAAAGCGTCGAACGACCCTCGGAGATCGTCGACCGACGCACGGAGATCGTCGACCTATCGAGCAGATAGTCGAACGATCCAGATAGTCGACCTATCAAAGAAGATAGTCGAACTACCTCGGCAGATAGTCGACCTATCAGAGCAGATAGTCGAACTATCAGATAGTCGATCTATCCGGACAGATAGTCAAACTATCAAACACAAACAGATAGTCGACCTATCCAGCAGATAGTCGACCTATCACAGAAACCAGATAGTCGACCTATCAACAGATAGTCGACCTATCAAAAACAGAGCAGATAGTCGACCTATCACTGAAACCAGATAGTCGACCTATCAACAGATAGTCGACCTATCAAAAACAGAGCAGATAGTCGACCTATCAACAGATATTCGAACTATCAGATAGTTGAACTATCAGGACAGATAGTCGAACTATCAAAGATGATAGATAGTCGACCTATCAACAGATAGTCGACCTATCAAAGCGGAACAGATAGTCGACCTATCAACAGATAGTCGAGCTATCAGATAGTTGAACTATCAGGACAGATAGTCGAACTACCAAACCAAGCAGATAGTCGACCTATCAACAGATAGTCGAGCTATCAACACAGACAGAGCGTCGACCAACTGATAGACGATAGTCGATCAGCCGATAGACGATAGTCGAGCGGCGTTCGACTATAGTCGAACGAAAAACCTACTTTACCAAATTCTTTATCTGGAAAAGCGGTGACTCTACAGCTAGACTACTAACCAATGACCATAGATATTTCTTGGGTCAAGGGACTAAAAAGACAAGACTAAACTCAAATCAAACTAGGGTACCAACAATCTCCCCCTATTTGAGTTAAGTCTCTTAAAAAACTAAAACACAGAGCTAGCTATAGAACACTATAATCAATACAGGAAATGGATAGCAATTAACTAGCAATTATCAAACAGATAGATATAAAACAACAGTCAATCAAAAACAATTAAGAGTCTACAAAATCTGGCACAGAGTCAGAAGAACTTGGAACAAAAGAAATTTTCCTCAGAGGATCAATAGCCTCTTTCTTTGACATCTTCAAGTCCTGCTCACCAATAATCTTTAATTCTGCAGCCCTTGGAACAACTGCCTCTGGATGCTTTTCCATATATTTTGAAGGGTCAAATACATCAGGGCTAACCTGGAACTTTTCGAATTCCTTCTTTCTGAAAGTAGACATAGTAGTTAATCCAGTGGTGTCCTTCCCTTCAGCTTTTGCTTTTCTGATTAGAGCTGCTCCAACTAATTCGTGAAAACGAGCCATCCTAAAGTTAGGATCGAGCTCAGGACTTTCATAAACATTATCAGAAGGAGCAACCTCTTTATCTTGATTAACTAGATAAGACAAGGGAGCAGACTTAGCAAAGTTCTTGCTAGAATATTTAAACAAAATAAACTACTTACCTTTTGAAACAACTTTTTCAGACTGTACTGGCATTTGAGAAGAAACTCTTTTCTTTGGAGAAGGAGGAGGGGAAAAGGTTGGTCTTTGATACACAACCTCCTTCACTTGTTCTCTTACTTCAGTAACAGGTCTTTGAAAGGCAGAATAAGATCTGCCTTGGGAACTTTGAGAGCTCTTCCTTGACTGAGGTTGAGAAGGTGCAGATTTTCCAGAAGAGGCAGATGGATTAGCAGAAGGGTTCCCAGAGGCTCCTGCATTGGGAGGTGGAGGAGGAGGACCTCTGGGAGTCCATCTTGAAACAGGACTATCATACCTCTTAGATCTTTTTCTTTCTTTCTACTGGTTCTTGGAGAACCACATCCAATGTTGAAATTCTTTTGATTTGGGGTCAATTCCTTTAAGAATATAATATGGAGTATCATTTTCTCGATTGGGAGGAGGAGGAGCAACAAATTTTCTTTTCTTTTGAGCAGCTTTCTTTCTCATAGCATTTTCAGATAAATCAGAATCATCCTCATCATCAGAGTGAGATGATGGAGGATTGTCATATGGATCATAGGCTTCAAAAACAGCCTTTTCCTTTAATTTCAGATCAGCTTTCTCTTTTTCCTCTTCTATGGCATCCTGAGCCAGAAGGACATCCAAATCAAGTCCTGGGGAATCATCCCAAACAGACGACTTTTCAACTTGCAAATCTTTTTCTTTCTCTTTTAACAAAGATAGAACTCTTTGATTCCAAGCCTCTCTTGCTTTCTCTTCTTGATTCTCAGACGCATCTTCTATATCATCTAAAAAAGAATCCAATTCTGGATCTATTTGAACAACAGGAATATTTGGAGCAGCTTTTGAAACTATTACTATAATCTGGGCAGCTATATCTTCTTTAATATAATCTGTAGATTTATGAACACAAATCTGCTAAATAAGCTAAAATCATTCCTTATAGGAATTCACACGCTAGCGAATTAATTGACTCGTCAACAAAGCGGATAAGTGAATTACCTTCATATTTGACCAACTCCCAGGATTCATTTAGGTAGGATGTAATAATCCCTTCTAGAAAATGGGCAACCAAGGGAGTGGTGAGATCTTCTAAACAGACTTTCACAGCAAATTCAGATAACATAATAGCATCAGATATTTCTTTGTCAGATAACACTGCAACAGATTGATCTTGAGCTGGAGCTGGAGCAGTCTCTTCTTGAACTGCTGGAAGAACTGCTGGAAGGGAGGCTGGAGGCTCTGAGACATCTTCACAGAACATCTCCCCCTGCCTGATTTCAGTGGAAACTGAAACCAGGCCCCTTGAAGAAGAGGGCTCAGCAGATTTAGAGAGTGATTGGATGGAGGCAGTTAAGGTAGCAATAGAGGAGGCAAGTGGAGCAATTGCCTCTTCAATCATGATTTTGATTGAAGGGGTAATTAACTCCAAAATGCTGGAAATGAAAGCGGGAGTTATCTCAAAAGATGATGGAATTGCAGTGGATGGAGATGCAGCAGAGATGGTTGTAGTGTTAGGATGAGAAGTGGTGTGGACTGGAGATCGAATCGGAGATGGAGCTGGAGAGTTAACAGGAGTGTTAACTGGAGAATGAATAGGGGACTGAGGAGGTGTTGGAATCCTCTCTGATCCTAACAGATCAAAACTAGGAGCAGATATCCTAGCCAGATGAGAAGGAAGAAGAGATGCTGGAGGAGAAGGAAGAACAACCGTGGTTGTTTCTCGAATAGGAGAGGGAGAAAGTCGTACTTCAGCTGAAGTTGATGGAACTTCAACTGAAGCAGACTGCATAGCAGAAGAAGATGAGGGAAGGGAGAGATGAGCTGAGCCAGCTTCTCGAGGTTGAGGAGCGACTGAATCAGTCCTAGTGCTCTCTGATGTCGCTGGAGCAACCCCTGTGAGAGCGGGCTTCACAAAGGTCCTCTTCCACTTAGAGAACAGATTCGGGTCCATCTTCTTACTCGCATTTATGGTTGTTGCAACGGAGACCAGCAGCTGAGGATACTTTTCCTTCAGGAAAATCCCAATAACCCTTCCGAGGGTAACTTCCTTCTTACTATTCTTTTTCCTTATCAAATCAAACATTACTCCTGCCCAATCAATCTTTTTCCGATTAACAATTGCACACATCAGTGCAAATTGTTGCCTTGTAACGTTGTCATGAGCAGAGTGCTTTCCAAGGAGCACTTTTCCAACTATCTCAGCAAGAAATTTAATCTTAAATGGGAAATTAACCTTGAGCAACTTCGTGGGAATGCCCTCTGCATGTCCCAGCTCAGTAAGCATTCTTCCAAACTCTTGAGCATCTTGCTCATATTCTTCTTCACCATTTATTAAGCCAAAAACATCAGTCAGAACTGCGGGAGTTAAAGTTACCTCTTCTCCGCCAATGGTGCCAGTAATCGAATCGTCAGAGGATGACGAAGTGAAAGCCCATTCCTTAATCTCGGGAACATTTATCTTTATCCTTGTCGACATTAATCTTTCTAGACCTTGATCTCGGCACAACTGAAGAATTTCCACAACTCCTGCTTCACAGCAACTGAATGCGTCAAAATCGACGCTGAAACCTGCATCGAACTTTACGACAGCTAGCACTGCTGGAGGAACCGCCATTGAATTGCTGGAGAATGCGCGAGAAAGACGGAGAAGACGAAGGAGACGAAGCGGCAGAAAATCGCAAGCGGGAAGACAGAATATGAAAAGTCACGCTCCGTCGACGATAAAACAAAAGATCTTTTAACCTAGGTCGACTATCGGCTTTATATTAGACCGGAGATAGTCGATCTATTTAAAAGATACCGGACCCGATGGTCGAACGACCGTTCGACGATCGGCCCAGAAGCAGAGTAGTCGATCAATCGTTCGACTATTTTTGGCTTCTCAAACAACAAGCTGTCGTCATCCAGGGATCGACGATGAGCTCGACTTGTTCGACTATGGTCGAACGCCGGTCGACGATCTTCAATTAGACAAACTTTCATCAACCATAGGTCGACGATGGGTTTGACCCGATCGACTATCTTCGAACGTCGTTCGACTATCTTCAAACAAGTTTCAACATTGGCAAATATAGTCACACTTAGTCTCGTCCATTGATCATGCCTAGTTGAACTAAAAAGAACAGATGCTTCTGTTCATCTAAGGGCTTGGTGAATATATCACCTCTCTGAAACTCAGTGGATATGAACTCAAGACAAATCTTGTTCTTTTCCACACAATCTCTCAAGAAATGGTGCCGAATCTCAATGTGCTTCGTTCTAGAGTGGTGCACTGGATTTTGTGCAATTGAGATAGCACTGGTACTATCACACATGATTTTGGTGTTCTTGTGTGAGTAACCATAATCCACAAGCTGGTTTTGAATCCACAGGATCTGTGAACAACAACTGGCAGCTGCTATATATTCAGCTTCTACAGTTGAAGTTGAGACAGAAGCCTGCTTCTTACAGAACCAAGAGACCAATCTCTCTCCCAAGAACTGGCAAGTTCCTGAGGTGCTCTTCCTGTCAACTCTACAACCAGCATAGTCAGAATCAGAATATCCAATTAATTCAAATTCTGACTCAGCTGGGTACCAAAGTCCTAGATTTGGACATCCCTTCAGGTATCTCAGGATTCTCTTGAGAAGAATCAGATGAGATTCCTTGGGGTTGACCTGGAATCTAGCACAAAGGCATGTAGCAAACATTATATCTGGCCTACTTGCAGTTAAATACAATAGGGAACCAACAATGGCCCTATAATTCTTTTGATCAACTGGCTTGCCGTGATCATCAGAATCAATAACTACATTAGTAGCCATGGGTGTAGGCATTGCTGAAGCATCAGCCATCCCAAATTTCTTTACCAATTCCTTGGCATATTTGGATTGGGATATGAAGATACCATCAGCATCTTGCTTAACTTGGAGACCAAGAAAGTAAGACAGCACACCCATACTACTCATCTCAAACTTGGAATGCATCAAGTTGGAAAACTTTTTGCACAGTTTGGGATCAGTGGAACCGAATATAATATCATCTACATACACCTGAACTAACAGGATTGTGTCCTTGTGATGCTTGACGAAAAGGGTTCTATCAACTACTCCCCTAGTAAAGTTGTGCTCTAACAGGAAACTAGCTAAAGTGTCATACCAGGCTCTAGGGGCTTGCTTTAGTCCATAAAGAGCTTTCTGCAACTTGAATACATGTGAGGGCTGAGTTGAAGAAACAAACCCTGGTGGTTGTTCAACAAACACCTCTTCCTTAAGCTCACCATTTAGGAATGCACTTTTGACATCCATCTGAAAGAATTTAAACTTCATGAAGGCTGCATAGGCCAAGAAGATCCTTATTGCTTCTAGCCTTGCAATAGGAGCAAAGGTTTGGTCATAATCTATACCTTCCTCCTGTCTGTAGCCCTGAGCTCCAAGCCTAGCTTTATTCCTTACTATAATTCCATTTGCATCCAACTTGTTTCTATACACCCACTTGGTGCCTATGATCAGTTGGCCTTTAGGTCTTGGAACCAAAGTCCAAACTTTACATCTCTCAAACTGATTGAGTTCCTCTTGCATAGCAATGATCCAGTGGGGATCTAGCTCTGCATCTTTAAAGGTGAGGGGCTCAACCTGTGAGAGGAAACAAGCATGCATCACATCCTATCTTAATTGGTGTCTTGTTTGCACACCAGCTGATATGTCTCCAATCACTTGAGATGTAGGGTGATCTCTAAGTGTGACAATATCAGCAGGTGGGATGTGATCTTCAGCAATAGTTGGGATTAATTCCTCAGGAGGAATTTGATCTACTGTTGGTGGTACAACAACAGCTTCAGCAAAGTCTTCATCACTGTCTGATTCAGTGATCTGAAGAGTTGATAGCTGGAGAATCTCTTGAGTAGCATCAGGTACCTGCAATGAACTGCTGGAAGGAGAACTTTCCTTCTCCTTGTAAAACATCTGAGACTCATCAAAAGATACATGCACAGATTCTTCAATTTTATAGGTTGATTTGTTATAAACCCTATAAGCTTTGCTTACTTGGGAATATCCAAGCATGATTCCCATTGAAGATTTTGCTTCAAACTTTCTAATATATTCTTTATTATTATTATTATGAATATACACAACACATCCAAAAATTCTAAAATAATTAATTTTAGGTTTCTTTCCTTTAAGCAACTCATAAGGAGTTTTACACTTAAGCTTGTGTATCAAACTTCTATTTAAGACATAATTGGCTGTACTAACAGCTTCTGCCCAATAGGAGAGAGGCATATTATCATCTGCCAACAATGTACTAGCAGCTTCAATGAGTGTTCTGTTCTTCCTTTCAACTACCCCATTTTGTTGGGGAGTTCTAGGAGCTGAGAAGCTATGTTTGATACCTTCTCTCTCACAGAATTCTTGCATGAGAAGAGAGTCAAACTCAGTACCATGATCACTTCTGATCAAGGCCACATGAGTAGAGTACTCAGTCTGCACACATAGTAGAAAATTTGTAAGGGCTTTGAAGTTATCAGCCTTAGTTCTCAAAAAGAAACTCCAACTGAACCTAGAGAAGTCATCTACAATTACTAAGGTGTAATACTTCCCTCCTAAACTCTGTACATTTATTGGGCCAAAAAGGTCCAAATGTAATAGATACAGGATTCTAGGAGAATCACTCTTATTTACTGATTTAAAAGAGTTTTTGGTTTGCTTGCCTAGATGACAAGCCTTGCATAGGCTCTCCTTCTTGTAGGGGCAAGAAGGTAAACCTCTAACAAGGTTGTGCTTAGATAACCTAGATATATTTTTAAGGTTAACATGACTAAGCCTCTAATGCCATAAAGAATTATTATTAAGAGTTACTTCATTAAACAGGCAGATTTCAGAATGAGATGAATTGAAATCTACTAAATAAATATTACCTATTCTAATGCCTACTAAAACAACATTATTATTTAAAGTAATATTACAAGAGGAGTTAGAAAATGAAACCTGGTAGCCAGCATCACATAGCTGGCTGACTGAGATCAAATTGTGCTTCAGTCCTGTCACATATACAACTCTCTTGAAAGTAACATCTCCAATTGTAATCCTGCCATAGCCTTCTGCCTGACCACAGCTGGAATCTCCAAAGATAACCTTTGGGCCGAGCTTAGCTTTGAATTTTGACAGATGATTTTTATTTCCAGTCATATGCTTGGAGCATCCACTATCCAAATACCACTTATTTTGAGTGATTGGATAGGCCTTCACCTGCAAGACATTTATTTAGACAGTGTGGACCCAGGTAACCTTGGGTCCCTTGTTTTTCACATAAGAAAAGCTAGAAATAAATGAAAATGCAGGCTGAGGGTGATAACCTAATGGGTGAGATCTCCTAGGTGGAATTCTCCATGCAGATGATGGGTTAACAAACCTAGGGTTTCTATTTTCATTTAGATTTCTATGGTACTGATTATGATTTTGAAAATCATGTTGAAAACGTCGATCGACGTTCGACGATGGGCGCTCAGATCGTCGATCTTCGTTCGACCATTGAGCTTCCGATCGTCGAGCGGCGTTCGACGCTCTTTGCATTTCTTTAAAGAATTTCTTTCTCTTTTCTCTCTTAGCTTTATTTAAAGTTTTATTAACTAGGTTTACTTGCTCAGTGTTCTTCATTCCACTAGCTGAAATGAAGTTCACTGGAGTTGAAAGATTATTTTTAAGAATAACTGGGGGTTCACTGGGAGAAGCTCCTAAGCCTAGTTTGTTATTACCAGACCTGGTGTTAGTCATGCTGGTTATTTCTAATAACTTAAGACTTCTACCATTAAGTGATTCTTCTAACCTCTTAGACTTAGCTAACTCCATTTTAAGAAATTTAATTTCTTCACTACAAGTAGTGAGATCTTCCTTTAACTTAATATTTTCTGTAGCAATTAATTCTGAGTCAGCTAACTTATTTCTAAGTTCTTTTATCTCCTTTTCTGAACTAATTAGGTCTAAGCATAAGGATTTAAAATCTAATTTAAATTCTTCAGAAGTGAAATCATAAGAAGATAGTACCTCATCTTCTGTTGGCATTTCTTCTTCTGAGTTTGAACTCTCTGCAGCTGAGTGATTGCTGCAGGCATCTATTGCCATTAGGCAAACTTCTTTTGCCTTCTTCTCTTCCTCATCCTCACTGGAGCTTGAGGAGGAGGATTCTTCATCAGAATCACTCTAGGTTTCAGCAATGAAACCTCTCTCCTTCTTTTTGTTCTTGTAGGAGGATGGCTTGGAGTGCTTCCTGTGCTGTTCCTTTTCTTTCCTCTTTTCTTTGTTTTTCTCCTCTGGACACTCAGGTAAAATGTGTCCAGGTTTCCTGCAACCATAACAAATAATTTCTTTAGCAGGTGAACGGTCATACCTTGGTTTGTCTTCATAGCGAGAAGACTTCTTCCTGAATTCCTTTCTCCCCATCTTGAGAAACCTCTTGGCAAACAATGCCATTAGTTCCTCATTTGATTGGCTGCTTTCAGAAGCATCAGCAGCCTTAAGAGCTAGAGATTGCTCTTTTCTTGTTGGAGTAGGGGTCTTTGCTTCTGCTTCTGCTTCCCTTGTCTTCAGCACTTGCTCAAAAGACTTGAGCTTGCCGAGAAGGGCTTCAGTTGAAATCTCATTTGTACTTCTGGCTTCTTTGATGGGCCAGATCCTCAGATCCCATGTGCTAGGGAAGCACATAAGAATCTTATCATTGACCTCTGTCAATGATATGTCCTTGTCAAGGGTCCTCAGCTCATTGATGATTGAGCTGAGCCTGGTGTACATGGCTTCAACTGATTCAGCATCAGTTTTCTTGAAGTTCTCGTACTGTGAGATAAGGTTGGACCTTCTATCCTTCCTTTCATCAGCTGAACCAGCTACAATCTGGTTCAGTGTATCCCACATGGCTTTTGCTGAGGAGCAGTCAGCAACCTTCTGGAAAACCTCATCAGACATTGTCTGAGCCAGAATATTCATTGCCTTGGCATCTGCTATTTTTGCCTTCTTGTACTCGTCATTATAATCTGGAGGAGGCACTGCACTCAAATCAGATGATGAGGCAGAAGCAGCAGCAGGTGCTCTTGGGGGTCCTGACAAAATAGAAGCAAAGATGCTTTCATCAATAGAATTCATATATAATTTTATCCTTGCCTTCCAGATGCCAAACTTAGCTAAGTTACATGCTGGAGGTCTGGTGCTAGAATAATCCTTGGACTGGGCCATGATAGTGATAGTGATTATCTATAAACTTTTGGTATCTATCAGGATCTTGTGACTTAGGTGTTAGCCTATTCTGTCAGTCAACCTCCCTCTGATATCAATTAAAAGTGAAGGGATAGATACTACTACTCTAGAGGGGGGGGGGGGGGGGGGTGAATAGAGTTATCAAATTTTGCACTAAACAAAACTTAATGGTCTACCCAACTCCCTTGGAGTGAAATGCGGAATGAAAAGATTATAGATATAGAATTAACCCTATAGCCTAACACAAGTGTTGTGCACAAACTCAAGCCAACTGTAATTACAGTTAAGGCTTGGAGAACCTAATCAGCAACTAGCAACCTAGTTATATCTATTCACAGCCACAATGCAGGAATTAAACAAGGCAATCCAGATGACACAAGGAGTTTATAGTGGTTCCCCAAATAACTTGGGTACGTCCACTCTTCTACCCTAACGGTAGGAATCCACTACAGGTTTTTGATCAGGTGCCCTGCCACCACAAGATCTGCTTCAGGTAGATCTAGAAACCCTTTAGACTTTTGATCAGGTGTCTAAAAACCGAACACAGGTTTTTGATCAGGTGCCCTGCCACCAAGGGATACTTTTGAAGGGAGTAATAACCCTGTACAGGAGGGGGAAAGAAGGTTAAGATGTATTTTCTATTTTACAAAGATTAGAGAAGCACAAAGACTTGCACTGAGCTAGAAAGCTCAAAGGAATCAAGGCTCCCCCTGGCTCAAAGATGTCCAGGTGAAGTCTTGCTTCAGTGCAGAAAACTCTTCAGAAAAATCTGAAGGAAAAACTACAAGAAGATAATAAATAATAAAATAGAAATCTTCAAGCAGCTGTCTTCTTCTTCTTCTTCTTCAAAAGAACACTGAGTTAGAATCTTCCTGGAAGCAGGAGAACTCAGGTTGAAGAAGAGCAAAAGAGCTTAACACTTCTCAGTTGAATCAATATTGCTGAGAGCGAAGAACTTGAGCTTGATGAAGGCTTGAATGCTTAAATGAATAACTGGTTAGCTAGCTGAAATCCTTCTCCAAAGGATTCCTTTTATAACAGCAACAAGCAACGACTCTCTTTAATTTGAACTGTTTGTCTTCTTCTGAAACTTGAAACCTGGGCTACAAATATCAAAAGAACAAACAAACTCTGCATCAAAAATATTCTATAAAAGGGATAAACCTCTTTTGAAGAAGCTGCAGGAAGCAATCTGATAATAAAGTACTAAATAAAATCACATCAGAAATAACCTCTTTATAGCAAAAGGAAGACTTTTCAGTCTAACGGCTATAAAGGACTGACAGCAGATAAAATAAAATACAATGACAGCTAATAAGACAAACAACTTTATCTGAAAAGATTTTACTCAGGCAAAAGGAATGGAGCATATATTGCCTGGAAATATTATCATAAAACAACTGAAATAACATGCCAGATAATGTATTAATTTATTAAATAAAATAAATAAATACAAAATAAAAAGGGAGACAGAAAGCGTCGAACGACCCTCGGAGATCGTCGACCGACGCACGGAGATCGTCGACCTATCGAGCAGATAGTCGAACGATCCAGATAGTCGACCTATCAAAGAAGATAGTCGAACTACCTCGGCAGATAGTCGACCTATCAGAGCAGATAGTCGAACTATCAGATAGTCGATCTATCCGGACAGATACTCGAACTATTAAACACAAACAGATAGTCGACCTATCCAGCAGATAGTCGACCTATCACAGAAACCAGATAGTCGACCTATCAACAGATAGTCGACCTATCAAAAACAGAGCAGATAGTCGACCTATCAACAGATAGTCGAACTATCAGATAGTTGAACTATCAGGACAGATAGTCGAACTATCAAAGATGACAGATAGTCAACCTATCAACAGATAGTCGACCTATCAAAGCGGAACAGATAGTCGACCTATCAACAGATAGTTGAGCTATCAGATAGTTGAACTATCAGGACAGATAGTCGAACTACCAAACCAAGCAGATAGTCGACCTATCAACAGATAGTCGAGCTATCAACGCAGACAGAGCGTCGACCAACTGATAGACGATAGTCGATCAGCCGATAGACGATAGTCGAGCGGCGTTCGACTATAGTCGAACGAAAAACCTACTTAACCAAATTCTTCATCTGGAAAAGCGGGGACTCTACAGCTAGACTACTAACCAATGACCATAGATATTTCTTGGGTCAAGGGACTAAAAAGACAAGACTAAACTCAAATAAAACTAGGGTACCAACATAATGCCTCCAGATATTCAATGCAAATATTACCGCCCCGAGCTCTAAATCATGTACATGGTAGTTCTTCTCGTGCTTCTTCAACTACCTCGAAGCATAAGCGATGACATGTCTGTGCTGTATCAGGACTGCACCCATCCCCTGATATGAGGCGTCAGTATAAATATGAAATCCTTCCTTCCCAGATGGAAGTGCAAGGATAGGGGAAGAGGTGAGTCTCTCCTTTAGCTCCTGAAATGCTGCCTCACACTTCTCTGTCCAAGTAAAAGCTGTCTCCTTCTTCGTCAAGGACGTGAGGGGGAGTGCTATCTTTGAGAACCCCTCCATGAACTTGCGATAATATTCTACGAGTCCCAGAAAATTGCATACATCCGAAGCTGACTTTGGCCGCGGCCAATATCTAACTGCCTGCACCTTGGCAAAGTCTACAACCAACCCGACCCCACTGATTGTACGCCCCAAGAATGCCACCTCTTGTAGCTAGAACTGGCACTTGGAGAACTTGGCATACATCTGGTGCTCTCTCAACTTCCTTAAAACCAATGTCAAATGCTGAGTGTGGTCCTCCTGTATTCGGGAGTAGATAGAAATGTCATCGATGAAGACTATCACAAATCTGTCAAGGTAGGGCTTGAAGACACAGTTCATCAGACTCATGAATGCGGAAGGCGCATTCGTGAGCGCGAAGGGCATCACCGTGAACTCATACAATCTATAGCGGGAACAGAAAGACGTCTTCGGAATATCCTCCTCTTGGATCCGTAGCTGGTAGTATCCGGATCTCAAATATAGCTTGGAGAACTAGAAGGCTCCCTGAAGCTGATCAAAAAGCTCATCGATCCGGGGCAGCGGATATGTGTTCCGGACCGTCAATCGGTTAAACTCCCAGTAGTCGATGTAGAGCCGCAGCGACCCATCCTTCTTCTTGACGAATAACACCGGTGCTCCCCACGGTGATGAGCTCGGTCGGACAAATACAGACTCCACAAGCTCTTGTAGATGCGTCCTAAACTCTGCTAGCTCCTTTGAGGCCATCCTGTATGGTGCCCGAGATACAAGCCTTGCTCCTAACACCAACTGAATCCGGAAGTCCATGTCCCTGGCCAGTGGCAATCCGGGCAATTTCTCCGGGAACACGTCAGAGAAATCCCGAACCACAAGAATGTCAACAATAGAAGTTTCTGCTCCCTCCATCTCGAAGCAAATAATATATACCTCCTCTCCCTGCTCGTCGGCCTTGATAGCCTGTACAGATGATAATAAAAGGTGGGAGATAGGTCTAATAACTTCGATGATGACGTAGGAGTCCCCGTGTCTCAATGTGATCCTCTACGATGGGCAGTCAATCTAGGCATGGTTCCAATGCAACCATGTCATGCCCAGGATCAGGTCGAAGTCTTGTATTTTTAGGATCGTCGTCGGTACTTCAAATGCCTTCCCTCCAATTTCTGCCTCCATGTTGCACTTGGCGGATGATAATAGCTCCGATCCGTCGGGTAGCCGCACCCTCATCGTCAAGCCCGTGAATCATTCCATGCCATCTAGTCCTTCCGTAAAGTCTTCCGATACGAATGAGTGCGAAGCACCCGTATCGAATAGTGTATGAGTGGGCTTGCCGCTGACAAAGACTATCCCTGAGGTTGGTTTGAGTTCTTAATTTGGTTGTTTATTCTACAAGGTCAAGTCCTATATATTGAATAAAATCTTAAATTCATAATATAATTTAAGTACTTGTGATGACCTCCTCAGGATTCCTCGGCTTGGCGAGGTCTAATGCGTACATCTGCTCTTGTCCTCTATCTTGGCCATGAGGTCCCCGGCCTTGGCCTCGACCTCATCCTTGGCCCTGCTCTGCTGGAGAGGCCACTGGAGGTGGAGGAGGAGGAGGAGGAGGGAGTAGATGAAACTGATGCGGGCACTCAGATCTATAGTGCCCCGGCTGGTTGCACCCATAACAAACTACCTGCCGCTGGCCACGATCATCTTGCCTCATCGGGCCATACACCTGTAGAGGCGGGGGAGCTAATACTGTAGGAGGCCTCTGCTCTTGCCTGAAGTTGGGACGATGACGTCCCCCACCCCTCTTGTAACCAATCACCTTTCCTCTCTTGGAGCCCCTACTGCTCTCCAAGGATGATGACCCATCTAGCGGCCTATTTCCTCGGTTCTACACCATCTGCTAGTCTGCCTCCAGCTTCTTGGCCATCTTTATGATCTGTGTTGACGTGCCATGAGAGATGAACAGTAGAGCTTGCCTGGTGGAGTCCTTAATCCCTCGGTAGAACTTATTGGCATACCTTCTGTCATCCGTGTCATGAATCCCCTCAAACCTAGCCAGATGGGAAAGCTCTCTCTGATATTCGATCACCGACTTGGTTCCATGTTTGCGGTTCAAAAACCTCTCTTCTAGCTCGTCCCGGTCTGTGGTGGACACAAAATTCTCCAAGAATGCTTCGCTGAACTCCTCCCAAGATATATCTGTCAGTTCCCAATCTGTATATATGGAGTTCAGCATGGAACTCCACCACCTCTTTGCATGGGCATCTAGTGCAAAAGATGCCAAAGGGTTTGCTTGGCTTACAGGGCAGCTGATGCCTGCCAGCATCTCCTGTATGGCCTCGAGCCATTTCTCAAACTTTACCGCATTCTCCGTCCCATGGTACATCGGTAGGGACAAGATCCTGAATGCACTCAACCAGTTCAATCCCGGATTTGGCAGCTGTGTTGGGACCTGCTGGGCTATGAAGGCCTCAAGAATGGCCGTCATAGTCTGCCCCATCTTCGTCTGCTAAAAAGGAATGGTAGCCGGAGGGGAAGGGGCCACATTCTCCTGTATTATGACCTGTGGAGGCTGCATAAAGGTAGGGTTTATATTAGAATTGGCCTAACTCATTTCTTAAGTGGACTGTATTATGTAACTTTTGACACATGGGCACACCATTGCTTCCGCTGCATTGTTTGTCCGCAAACTAATGCTCGAGCGGGGTGACCCAGTGCTATGGACTTCTTCTCTTATGATCGTTTGTTCAAGTGATACCAGTGTGTAAGACCCCTCCCCTTACCAAGGAGGCTCCCGACCTTATGCCTAGAACCGCCGCCTTACGGTGACACTAACTCACGGGTTAGTCGATAACGCAAGACGCCGATCCTGCCGGCTAGTACGATCAACTAACCTGTTTTGCCAATCGAGAAATAGAAGTATAAAAGAAGTATATAAAACAGCTAGTCCACAAGTCACAGAACTATCATCTATAATGAAAATGAAAGTACAATAGATTCCAGAATGAGTGCAACAAAAGAGAAAAGGACTTATGCCTTGTACATGATATCAAATCTCTCTCTCTCTCAAAACGACAACAAAGCGGAAGCTAAACTATCATCAAAAAACTCGTCCCACATGACGACGGGCTGCAGTAGTAGTAGGTGTTGGTGGTATCAGCTCCTTACGTCCTGCCACCTCGTCTTGCTGGTCGTGCTGGTACTCCATCTCCCCGAGCTCCTAAAATGATTTGGTTACAACCGACAGTTAGTTATAAAGACTAAGCCGTTCACTCCACACCTCGCCCCCGCAACTCCTAGGCACCGAGCAGGAGGACGAAGCGGAGGACAATAAAGGGTATAAAAAGAAGCAGGTGACAAGGGAGCTATATTACCAAGTATATATAATATCAATCTATTTCTACTCTAGTAGTTCTATATATATAGCACATGTAAGGTATGAAGAACTGTACAGAAAGTAAGTAAGGTACTGTAAGTAAAAAAGGTACTGTAAATAAAATAGAGTAAAGAACGGCAAGTAGAATATGCTACCACCAAACTACCATCACATAAGTACCTTAACTTATATGAATGCCCATACAAACTTATAAGTGAAGGTTTCCAAATATAACTTATCATATAAAGTGCCCATACTAATTTATATGATAACAATCTATGGTGCGTATGACCTAGTTATGAATGTATGTTATGCATGCGTTTTATTATTCATACAAGTGCAACTCACACACACAACTCTGTGATCACAGACCTTTAGTTCCCACTTTTTGGAGCTAGCATCACTCTCTGGTACCACACTTGTGTCTACGACAGCAGCATAACATGCGCTTTCGCTTCCTAGGCGGGTATACACACTACCAAGCCCAGACCCTTCGTATGCCTCTGTACATGTCCTAGGTACACTCTAGAGTCTCTTCGTACTAATGCTGGCAAACTGTCAGAATTTCTTGGTCGTGTGTGCGTTTTCCGGGATTGTTCTCCAGACCACAGTATAAACAACCTACTGGCCCCTCAAACCCTCACACCTCACCAGAGTCACCGTACTGCCATCGGTGTGACGATTGGCCAAGTATCACATGACCCGCCACTAGTTTTATTTCTATGCACATGCAAGGTATCTCAACCCGAGCCTCCAGCTCGTAGGACCAACCTCATCCGGATGTCAAACTCTCGAGCATCCAGCTCGCATGACTAACTGTCCAGAAACCCTCCAACCCTTCATAGGTGAGATTGTCACAAGTTCTCTTAGCCTATTTAACTACTCTTGTCTAATGTTTATTACACTTAGCAATTTAGGGTTAATCCCAGGACTGCCCAGGGCATGCCCGGTGAAGGACTCTCGGGGGAACTAGGAACTACGATGGGTTGAAGTCCAAAGTTCCCTTTCGCAATGATATTTACTTTTATTAATGTCTACCAATGATCCATATTAAACTCTCATTGTTACTCTGGGACAAACCTAATAGCTTAGGATGCTATTGGGAGAGCGGCGGTTTTTCGACGATCTCCGTTCTAGTTACTATCCTTGGGAATTTGCACTCTACCACTCGTTATCAAGAAGTGACCTATTGGACACCAACCATGGTTTATCTTCTCAACATAGATTCCATCTAAACCGACAACCTTATCCCCTATGGGTCCTAGTATTATATGTTATTCATGCTAAACGCACCCATGACCTAATGTTGACCCATATGACATGATTCCAAACTCTTGGGCCAACTGCCCCTAATTATTTATCATGGTTTGCTATAATGTATGATGTTGACCATCACAGGTTTCACAATTTTTCTAAGGAATTAAGGACCTAAATAAATTCTTTTAATTGAGTGACCTGGGTCACCTTGTACATGATGTACTATCAATAAGAGTTCGACCTACCTAAGAAATTTATCAGATGTTCCATGAGGTTAAATTTGACTTCCTACCAGGTTTCATAATTTTCCCATGTTAATTTCCATGTAATATGCATTTAATATTAAAATCATAAATTGTCTACTTTCCAAATGGAGTACAATATTTATACAATCAGAAATTCTAAAAATATTACTGGAGCTCCTTAATGATATAATGAAACTAAATACAGAATTACAAACTCTTAAACAGTGATTTGAACTAACATATGTCTGTATGATCAATATTACCAAAATGCCATTATTAGGATTTCCAGCCTATATATACATCCAAAAATTCTTAAATAATTTAACAGAGATTATATCATGTAAATAAACTATTTTAAATTTTTCCATAATATTTAAACAATAATTTCCCTTATTTTTAATTAATTCCCATAATAAGAAAATGGTAAATTCTACTTACAATCCAAGTTAACATTACCTAACAGTCCCATAAATTTTTCCAGAGATGAGCTATGTCCTACTAATGCTTGTGACAAAATTTCAGAATTTAATAAATTTATATGCCCTAGATTCAAATTTATTTCCTAACTAGGCATATTTTCCAATAATTCCAAATAATGGGATTTTTGATCCCAAAAATCCCAACCTTCCATTGGGAGGTATATTTCATCCCTATAAACCTCTGTCCAGAGTTGCATGGACATGTAATAGTCCAAATGGGCTAAATTCCTATTTTTCTATTTTTACTATAGGCACCCCAAATTTGAACATACCTATCTCATGCATGTGGGATTTCCCAAACATGCAGAGGTCAAAATGACTTGGAATTTCCACCATGATTTTATATTGACCTAATGGACATGATAAAAAAATTTGGGGGCATTTGGAGCCATATATCCCCAAAATACACTTAATTTAAATATTAGTATTTCACCAAATACTATAGAAAGAGTTTGACCAAAAATTCTCATTTTTGGTCAGAGCCTAGGTTTAACTTTATCTCAAGCATAACAAAAATATTCGGTCATGATGACTTTTGGTTTGGCTTGGGCATTTATTTTAAGATTAGCCCTAGCCTAGGACCAATCATGGTAGAATGGTCCTACAGAGAGTTCTACTGTACCTAATCATGACTTTAGGGTGTCAAAATGAAGGTAAGACATAGATCTATCTTTTTCATGTTGGACACTAGATCTAGAAATGTCTCTAAGAGGCCTAAATATTTAACCCAAGTGGACTAAAATAATGTGGGAGAAACTACACTGTTTATGAAATTAATAATATAAATTTAATATGTTTTAAATGGACGGGATCTGTTCATCGTTCCCGATAGCCGACGGTCAGGATTATTTCTTCCTGGGCCGACTTGATCCGCCTTTTTCGGCCAACTAAGCCACCACCACCGCCGGCTAATGTCTCCACCACCTCCGTTGAGGTGGTGGCTCGCGTTTCCCGGCATTGTGGCCGCCGGAGGTGGCTTCTCCGGCGAACCCAAGCTTAAAGAAAAGCTCAGGAAATGTCGCACTTGCTCATTTGGTATCGGGCTCAATTGAGCCCGATGTCTCGCCTAATTGAGCTAGAAAGCTAGCACAGGGGTAGGTGAGGCGAAACGGACCTGTATCTGGGCTTGGCGGCGTGTGTGGTGGTGGTGCGCCATGACCGACGATCTCTCCGGCGATCTAGCCCGATTCTTCATTTATCCAGCAAAATCCTTGCTCCAGGTATCGAACTCCACTCATTTGAGCTCTATGAGAGTGATGGTGGGCTTGGATTTGGCTGGAAGTGGCTGGAGGGGGAGTTTTGATTAAGGGTGTGGTCGGCCATGAGCATTGTAAGCTCTGCCTGGCTGCCAAGTGTCCACCAGCCCCTCATTTCTGCTGAAATGAGCCTTGGAAGCTCGACCATGAGCTTGGGCAGAGGGAAGGAGGGCCACATGGCTTCCATCCCCTCTCTCCCTCTCTTCTCTCTCTTCTTTTTCTCCAAAATTCCACAAATGCCCCTTTGCATGTATTCTCTCTCCTATTTTGGGGGGTTAGGGGCTGTCATTGACCTCTTGGGCTGTCATTGACCTCTTGGGCTGGTCATGGGCCTTGAGTCATGGGCTTAGTCCATTAGGAATGGGCTTGGCTCATATCATTTCCTTTCATTAAGCCTATGTTGATTTGTTGACTTTTTAGATTGACTTGGTCAACATGGTGAGTGGGCATACCCCACTTGATGGTTATGGAGCCAATGGTACCTCCCAACTTGGGTTGGGCCATGGTGGTGCCCTATTTGGCCTAATTGTGTTTTTAGGTGTGAGTTTGACCAATTTAGGTTTTGGGTTGACTTGGGTCAACTTGGGTCAATAGGTGACCCAATGACATGACTTATGATTCACTTAGATTGTTATTAGGGTTAGGGGTATAGTGGCGGGGCCAATGTGTAGCTAAGATCCCAATTTGGGCTAGTTTGACTTGAGGGTACTTGGGCCCTATAGTAGGTCTTATGTGACTACACCCTAACTCCCTGGGTCAAACCTAGCCTAAACCCATGCCCCCACCACATGTCCTAACCCAATCTAAGTTAAGGGGTCTAATAAAAAATTGGATGTTACACATAAATATGGAACCGTTTGAAGCTTTGTATGGTGGGAAATGTCATACACCATTAGCTTGGGCGGAAACAAACGAGTCAAAATTATATAAGCATAAGGAAGTCAAAGAGGCTAATTTGACGATACGCTCTATCCAGGAGAGGCTAATGATAGCCCAAGATTGGTGAGCAAAGTACTACAATGCTAAGCATCAGAACGTGAGATTCGGGATGGGTGATTGGGTATATTTAAAAATCAAGCCATTCAAGGGCGTGTCTAGGATTCGACGCTTGAAAAAGTTAAGTCTGAGGTATCTTGGTTCGTTCGAAGTAGTGGAACGAGTTGGAGAAGCTGCCTATCGGCTAGATATTTCGGCAGAATTGAGTGGATTACATGATGTGTTCCACATATCCGTGCTTCGGAAAGCCGTGAAAGATCCAGCTCAGGTTATTGCGAATGACCGCGTATCGATCGAGTCTGGGCTAACAACAAAGGTTCGGCCCATTCAGATTGAGGATAAAGCGGATAAGCAGTTGTGAAACAAGAAAATCAGGATGGTCAAGGTCTTGTGGGACAACTGTTGCTGTGAGGAGCTAACATGGGAGCAGGAGCAAACCATACGTGCTGATTTTCCCGAATTATTTGCATAAAATGTTGTAACGTTTCTTTGTTGAAGAAAATGTATGTTATAACATCTTTATTGCTGTATTCTGGTGCTGTATGCAAATTTCGTGAAGAATTTTTTTGTAAGGAGGGGAGAATTGTAATACCCCAAAAGTTATAGGAAATAGTCGACCTGGGCTCGATGAAAATCGTCGAGCTGAGATCGATGAAGATCGTCGAGCTGAGCTCGACGAAGATCGTCGAGCTGAGCTCGACGAAGATCGTCGAGCTGAGCTCGACGAAGATCGTCGAGCTGAGCTCGACGAAGATCGTCGAGCTGAGCTTGACGTAGATCGTCGAGCTGAGCTCGACAAAGATCGTCGAGCGAAGCTTGCAGAGCTCGACGAAGGTCGTCGAGCGGAGCTCGACGATTTTGGAGCGATTCATATCAGGTGGATGATGTGCGACCACTGAACGGTAATTGACTTTTTCAACTTCAACCCGAGCCGTTGCTTGGTTTTATTGATTTTATCGTGTGGCTGGGATGTTGTACGAGGCCACTAATATAGACGGATATGAAGGAGGAAATCATTATTTCCTTTTCTCTTCTCTCTCTTCCCGAGTTCTGGAGCGGAGAACTCTCGGCTGGTCCTAGGGTTGGAGTGGATTTGTTGAGTTGCTGGAGAAGATCTCGTGAACGCAATCAAGAGCCGAAGCTGTAATCACGAAGGGTAAATTGAGGCGTTCATTTCCATACACGTAAAAAAGCCGTATCATTGCTCCAAAAAGAACTTCAAGGGTAACGATCTTCCTCCTTGGACATGTGAAGTCCTTATTTTGGCATATGCATGGATTTCCCCTACCAAAAGGTGGAATGTTGATGGATTTCCTTTTGGTTGATTCTTGAAATCCCCAAGAAGTCTTGCATATAAATCCGGAAATGTGTAGTACGGAATATGCATGCTGTTTAAAGCCCATATAGACAGGTTGGTCTAGATTAGTGATGCTTTATTTTGCACACTAGAGAAGACTCCGTGTATAAACGAGTATTTTATGGAGTCGGTGAGTTGTGCCTGTGAAGTAGAGTAACAGGAAGTACTAGAATGGAGTTCCAGGAAAAATACCCTCGAAGTTTGTGTACTATATGCTGGCACTATAGGATGCTACAGAGTTTGGGCGTAGAAAGAGTGTTTTTGTTGACCCCGCCAAGTGATCGTGACGAACGCTGGCATTGACTCTCGATTTGATTGTGAAGCCAGTCCTTCAGGGACATTGTGGCTATTGTGATCTATGCGCCCTTAAAGGCCGGTGAGCCGAATGGACAAGGTGATGCCGACCCGCGTCAGTCTAGACATTTAACTAGCGATTTGAGCAACGAGCAAGGGCTGAAATGTATCCGCGTTATGGTTGTATAACTTGAGTGCCTAAGTTGTTGGCTTCGTTAGGATCACATAATGAGAGTCTTGGGCTGTTCGCCATCAAGACTAAAGTCTCCAGCCGTGGGCCAGAGCATGAATGCTCAATGTTTACCTTTGGGTTTTGGAACCTTGAATGGTGGTGGGACCTTGGTTTTTCGGTACACCGATAATGTGCCCTGAGAGCATGGAGCTTCGGGCCATGTGGTCGACATTTGTCATATATTGATTGTGCGTGAGAGCAAATCTTGAGATATATCTTTGTGAAAAATGCTATGCCTGCAGGAAAGGAATACCACTACCCAAGGAAAGGGGTAGGGTCATTAAAAATTGGTCAGCTGAATGCTGACCATTGCCTTATTTACCACCGTTGCGGTGGACTGTTCTTATGCAGGTGCTGGAGAGCCGAGCGGGAAATAGCAGGCTGAAGCCCTTGCTGCAGCTTCTGTCCCTCGAGGGCCGAATGAAGAATTTTACTGTTTTCATGTGTATCCGACCTGCATGCTGATGTTTGTAATCCACAATGTTGAAATATAACTGTAAGGCCTTGAAGCCATAACTTTTGTATAAAGAGACATTCTTATGTTGTTATATATAAATGGTGTTATATATATATATTATGGACATTCAAATGAGTTGAGTTCAAATAACCTTAATGCTTCTGTTAGCATGCTCTGAGTTAGGATGCGTGTATGAGTTTTTGATATTAACCTGTAACCTATCCGCCTGTTTGTGGCATATAGTGTGGGGCCCCGGCCAGACCTTATATTATATGTCATTTAAAGGATGATGTTGTTACATATAGACACGCAGAAGGATCTCAACCCGTGATAGCGGAGGTGGATAGAGTTCCTATGTGATTACGATTATACGATGCATTACCACTCGGGAAAGGCCAACACCATGGATAATGCCTTGATCAGGAGGTCTGGAACTTCTGGTTTGGAGCCCCGAATGATGGCCATGGAGTTGGTCAGGATGTTGCAGGACATGGAGATTACGGTTGTGACCAAGGCCAAGCTTGAGGCCTATGCAGAGTACTTACACTCCTTGAGTATCATGTGTGACATCAGAGCAAAGGATGGATATAGAGTTAGAACTGATTTTTAGAGCCCTAGAAGGGGGAACCTCAGAGCATTACTCGCTACGTGATGACCTCATTCATTTCCTAGGATGCGTCTATATTCTCGCAGGCGGCGGGATCTGGGAGGAAATTCTTAAGGAGGTACACTGCTCTAAAGATTAATTGCACCCCGAGATCACCAAGATGACGACAGACCTGCGGAGGGACATGTATTAGATCGAAATTAAGATGTATATCGTAAACTTTGTGACGTAATTCTAGACCTTCCAGCTAGTGAAGGCCAAGTGCAAGAGCCCTGGGGGACTATTATAGTTACTGCCCTTCGCCAGAGTGGAAGTTCGAGGATATAGATATGGACTTTGTGCACGGATTGCCTCGTTCCCACTCCAGGCACGATTCTATCTAGAGCATCGTAGATAGGTTGACCAAGGTAGCCAGGTTCTTCCCGTTCCGAAAGGATGCTATAGTTGGAGTATTAGTTAGACTTTTTGTGGAGCAGTTTGTGTAGTACCATGACGTGTGTACAACCCCGTATCCGGTGAGTAGTGTCAGCAAGAGTCGGTCAAGCCATTTTAGCGCATTATAAGTCCTATGCGAGTCGGCAGGGAGGCAAGGGCTCTATGGCCTCGCCTACTTGCCCAGGTGGGAGGGAATATGTGAGGGGAAAATTGAGCAAGTGGGCTCTCCCTCGCCCGAGGGTCTCAGTAAGTAGTGGGCGAGTGGGGAAGACCCTAGCACGCACTCTCCCAGGGAAAAAAGAGGCGGCGAGTGCGAGCTCCATCGAGTACTAGCCTCCCCAGGCGAGTGGAGGTTTTAGAGGGCCACTCGCCCAGTGCTGTATGTTGTATTCTTACCATTCTAATCCCGATCTGGGCTGCACATAGCTATTTAGAATAGCGAAGGCATGTTATTTGCAAACCATTTTTCAGAAAACTATATATTGACCAATGGAGTACCTTAGAAGGCATGCTTATTTGTGCCCTGATCTTCTTGCGCTTTCTGAGGTATCCTTAGCTCAGCACTTGGCTAAGGAGGCAAGGGAAGCACTCTAAGATCTTCCAGGTATGTGGTGAGACCTCCGTGCTGGAGCCTTGGGTATGTTCCTTGTGCAAAGTCTTTGGTTGTTTAGTTTGTGTGAGAGAAGTAAGTGTGCGATCACCCCTACCCCAAGGGTCGGACTCCACAGAGACCGATTCTTTGGTTTAAACATTTTGGTGCGGTGAGTGTAGAGCGTGGTCAACACAGAAAATATTCTGCGAGCTCGATGACAGGAGAAGAAGGACAAGGTTTGGGTAGGGCCGACTCGCTACCCACTCCCCCTCTCGCCACCATCGGGATATTCGAAGAGTTCAGAAAGGAGGTGCTTAACCTCGTCAAGTTCGCACTCGGCACGCGCGCCGAGTGCTCGATGTCGACCTTCCCAGTCGCCACTGACCCAGCCCTAGGCGAGGATGCCCCGGATAAGTGATCCAGGAAGGAGGTAGTGGAGGAGGAGAGTGGGTGAGATATCCTAGGGAGAAGTGCTATTCCCCGGTTCAGCGAGCGCAGGCCGGATCGGCGAGGTGGAGTAGCGAGATCGCCTAGCTCGCCCGACAGGGGGTGGCAGCCTCTTCACTGAGTTGGATTCATCCGCCCCATTTTTTGAGAGGTTTCAGGAGCCGAAGAAGTTCTTGAAAAAGGTGGATGAAGATGGAAGATCAGCTTCCGTGGGGAAGCTCAACCCCAACTGGGCAGGATCGTATATTGTACATGAGGCATTAAGGTCACGGGGGTATGTTGGGTCCATTGATCCCAATGTCCTGGATTTGAAGAAGGCCTTATAGATAATGGTATACATATGTTGTAATCAAACATGTCCTACAAGTTCTATGTATGCAGGGTACCTTCTATACATTGATGGGACAGGTTGAATAAAGTGGCCAAGACAGGTGATGTTTAGGCAAGTTAGTAGAAAGACAAAAATCTGTCTAATTCCATAGGCATTGAGTGAAGCCAGTTCACTCAACGCCAGGTGCAAGGGAAGATGTTGGATAGGCTGGAAATTGCCTAAGTCTACAGGCGTTGAGTGTTGTCTACTCACTCGATGTCAGGTGAGTAAAATCATTGAGTATAGCCTTATAGTCAATGCCAAAGAATTGACAAGTTGAGAAAGTGGCCAAGTCCACAGGCGTTGAGTGTAGTCTACTCACTCAACGCCATACAACTAAAAGCTGTGAGATAGACAAAGCCTAAGAAGAATAACAAGAATGTGGCTAAGTCCATAGGCGTTGAGTGAAGTTTACTCACTCAACGCCATAACATCAAAATCATTGAGTATTGCTCAGTCAGTCAAAGACATAAAAAATCTGTTTAAATATTTGACTAAGTCTACAGGCATTGAGTGAAGCTTACTCACTCAACGCCATGTAATAAAAAGTGTTGACTGAACCTTAGTTAGTTAGAGACTGTGATTTCACAGAAATTTGGCTAAGTCCAAATGCATTGAGTGTAGCTTACTCACTCAACGTCAGATAATAGAAGAATATTTGTTAAGTAGTTTGACGTTGAGTGATGCTTACACACTCAATGCCAAATGGAAAAATCTGTCTAAGTAATATGACGTTGAGTGATAAAGACACACTAAATGCTCTCAATGCTTCCCAAGCAGGAAAATCAGCTAAGTCCAAATGTGTTTAGTGAAGGTTGCTCACTCAACGCCAGGTTACTAGAATCATTTCTAAGTGATATGACATTGAGTGAAGCTTACTCACTCAACGCCAAGAGATAGAAAGATTTTTCTAAGTGTTTTGGCGTTGAGTGAAGCTTACTCACTTAACGCCTAATGACTGGAATATTTCTAAGTGTTTTGGTGTTGAGTGAAGGTTGCTCACTCAATGCCTAATGACAGAGAAATTTTTCTAAGTGTTTTGGCGTTGAGTGAAAGTTGCTCACTCAACGCCTAATGACAAAAAATCTGTCTAAGTGTTCTGCCGTTGAGTGAAGCTTACTCACTCAATGCCTATACCAAGCTTTAAAAAACCGGACCAGACTGGCCGGTCGGACCGGTCGAACCGCTGACCGGGGACCCAGTCGGTCCGATCCAGGTAAGCAAATCGGACCCTCCACAGACCGCTCAAGAATCGCGGAAACCGGTGGGCCGGGAACCGGCCGTAGTTTCACAAAATCGGGCGGACCAAAGGTCGCTATTAAATAGCAGAAAAAATGTTGGCAGGGGATTCGAACCCACACCAAGACCAGATTAGGCTAAAAGCGGACCACCTTACCATTTGGTTCTTAATGTTTTATCCCGTCATATATTATATACATATAAATATTAACGTATATATAAAATAAACATATATAATTAATATACATATCTATATAAATATTAATTACACATATATAAATATTAATTATATATATATTTTTAATATATACTTACATCTATCCTTCAAATAAAATTAACGTTCCGTTTGACACGGCGCTGGCGGTCATCAACGTGGTGGTTTTGAACCGTCGCTCTTGTACGTCAGATCTTATATAAGAAACTTCGTACACTTTTATGTTCAAAAGTAAAAAAACTAGTTTTATTTTCTTGATTGTGTTCTTAACCATTGTCATTCCAAATCTCTATTCTATTACTCAAGTACAATGTCATTTTTTCCCAAACTTAACAGAGCAAAAACGTCACGCAAAACGAAGCTTTACAAGTATAGTGATAATATATACATCATTTTAATTTTTAAATTTCTCAGATAATGTTAATTATTTTTATTTTCTAATATATATATATATATATATGTGTGTGTGTGTGTGTGTGTGTGTGTGTGTAACGGTTCGACCCCGATTGAACTGGTTGGACCGGTTCAACCTTGAACCTTTCCCTCTGCCGGTTTGATGTCCGGTCCGGTTTTCAAAACCTTGGCCTATACTACTGATGCTTGATTTTGGCTAAGTCCACATATGTTGATGTCAGCAAAGTCAACAAGTCAACACAATTCAAATTTGTTGCAGGAAATCTACAGTACACGACAAATGTAGCCGCGTGCCTTTAGTACTGCAATTAATGCAAAAGCAAAGTTGAAGCTGTAAATTTAACTGGGGCCCACGGGTCAAAAGAGCCGTTGATGGGCTAATAATAAAAGGCGAAGATCAAGGAAGATAAGATAGCTTTTGGAAAACGCTTCTGGACTTCATCTTCCTGCCGACCATTGTTGCAGAACTTGGAGAACCAATTCAAAGTGCTAATCTAAGAGCAAAACTAAGTTAGTCTGTGACTCACAGATAATTATCCGTTGAAGAAGCTATTCACTGAAAAATCAAACCATATTCAATAGCAAGATCAGAAAATCCATTTTCTGAAAAAGAAGAAGTTGCTGAATCATCTGGACTCAGCAGTCAGAAATAAAGAGCCAAATCTATCTTGCTTAAGAAGCTGTTAAGGGAAAAGCACCCAACAACAGTCACTTTACAGTTCCAATAAGCCTTTTCCTGAAGATATATCTCTGGAGCCGAGAAGAAAATAAAACTAAACTTTTGGGTCAGTTAGGAAAGAAGCAGAACAACAGATCTACAAAGGAGCAGCATAGGGTAAACCCTAGCTGCAGTTGCTGCACAGTTTAAGCTAAGCTGTCCTAAAGACACTTTCTGGACTGTGTTGAAGAGGTCTGGACTTAGATAACTCAGGATATAAATAGATAGGCTTAGAGTAATTTCTCTAGAGCCAAATCAACAAAACTCACTTCCATCTTGTAGGATCCTTTTTGATCTGAGTGGTAGGAGCAAATTTTGCTCTAAGGTAGGATCCAAGTTTGTATTTGAGTTGTAGGGCAGTTTTGCCTGAGGTAAGATTCTATTGAGAATCTGAGAGTAGGGATTTGGTCTGAATAGTAGGATTCAAGTTTAAATATGAGCTGTAGGATCTAGCTTGGATCAGAGGTAGGTGATTTTTTGATCACTGAGCTGTAAAGCTTTTGAGTCTGAGGTAGGAGAGTCATTCTCTTTGAGTGGTAGGGAACTTGTGCCTGAGTTGTAGGATCCTTTGGATCTGAGGTAGGGCCTATGTGATAGAGGTAGGAGAGTCATTCTCTCTGAGGTAGGATCCCTTGTAGATCTGAGGTAGGGCTGTCCTCCCAGCCTGAGTTGTAGGGCCTTTGGGCCTAAGATCGGTGATCTTTGAATCACTAAGTTGTAGGGCCTTATTCCTGAGCTATAGGTCTTGGAGGAGACTGAGTGGTCTTGCAGGATTGTGTTGTAAGCTCTTAGGTGCCGAGATTAGAGAAGTGCCTTGTCTAACTATAAGTTAGAAATGTGGGAGGGAAAGTGGACGTACCCATAATTTGGGGAACCACTATAAACTCTATGTGTGCTTTTTTTGCAGGTTATTTGGTTCTTGAAAGCAAATCCACTAACTCACCAAGCAATTAAAGAAGGAATATAAAAGAAAGTCACAAGAGACAAATAACCTATTTACCCCCCTCTAGGTGATTTAGCTATCCTTGAAAACAAAGACTTTCAAGTGATATTAGAGGGAGGTTACTCTAAAAGGACTTAACTGTCTGAGTTGATCCTCAAGGATAGCTAAGAGGTTTGTACTTATGGGTTCAGGAGGGACCCATAAGGAGTGGTGCTCAGTGGAGCTCCAAGTCTATAGAAAGGACAAGGACTACATTGGGTTATTGACAGCTCTTGTAGAAGATGATGTCTATCCATATACAAGAATAGAGATCAGGGCACCTCTATCATATTTAAAGAGTGACTCAGAGGAGGATGATGATGACAACAGATATTATGGGAAAATGGACATGATTGAAGAAGTATCATGCCAGGATCAGCCGGGACAAAATCAAGTACAATCCCTATCTAGCTCATCCTCAGGATCTAGTTATGAGACCAATCCAGACTCATATGCTTCCACATCAAGTGATAATGAGGGTCCTATGACAGAAGATGATATCAATCAATTGATTGAAAATTATGGTGCATTTCTGAAAGCTTTTAAGGAAAACAAGTTGCTTGTTAAGAAACAAGCTGAGGAAATTGTCTCCTTACAGCTGGCTGCTTCCCAGCAGGATGATACATCATCTTTGTTGTATCTGAAAATGAGGGAAGTTGGCCATCTGAAGACCATGGTAGATATTCATGTTGAGTCCATAAAATATAAGGACTCTATTATTTTGGATCTTGAAAAGAAACTTGAGAGACAGAAAAGAATTGTTGCCAATTTCTCTAAGATAGATGCCCTCAAGAGAAAATCAGAATTCAAGTGGAATTCTAGAGCTACCCTATCCAAAGGGAAAGGCAAGGCTCCTGTAAAGCCTCAGTCAACCTTTCACAAGGTAATTCTCCCATCCAACAGGTATGACCAGGACTGTGTGTATGGTCACTGGAGGAATGGGAATCTTTCTTATAAGAATACAAATGTATCTTACAATGGAAGAAGAAAAGATATGGGAATGAGTGCCTGTAAGACTCCCCATGAAAAAAATCCAAAAGTCCCATCATGCAATTTTTGTGTTTAGTGCTCCAGCCCCTCACTCATGAGTAAGGTAGTGGACTTTTCTCAAGATCTCCCTGCACACACTCTGATCAAGGGTAAGTCTGCCAACTAGTTAGACTTGAGCATTTCTAAGGCCATCAACAATGTGGCTTCTATAAAGTAGAATTTTGCTGGCAGACCTCTTGAAAAACCAAGCTCTTCTACTTCCAGACCAACCCTTGGTCAAACTGTGGCTGATAGAAATAAGAATAAGGAATATTCTCTTCCTTCTGTCCAGTCTGAAGTCAACCATGCTGCCAGACCTGCTCAAAAGAGAAGATATAATATCCATGAGTGCTAGTGCTGTGGTAAAGTGGACCACTTTGCCATAGATTGTTGGCACAACCCTAGTGTACCAAGGGCAAGGGCGAGTCTTCTCGACAGGACTTCTGTATTAAGGCATGTGCATTTACATGATAAAAAGAACCTAGGACCCAATTCATTTTGGGGTCCTAAGGTAAGTTAAACTGCATTTTGCAGGACAGTCCAAGTGACCATACCCGTATATGGCCCTTGGATAGAGATTGTTCCAGACTTAGGACTGGAACAAGATGGTCATCTTTAGAATCATACACCTGTAGATAGAAGTGGATGGACAGACTACTAAGGAAAAGAGGTCCAGGACAAGCGCAATCATTAAGGGGGAGCTAGGTCAGTCTAATGTGCTAGACTAGCTTGAGTCCTACCAAAAGGATTGGTTTTAGGAATCCTCCTGCACCTAATGGATCAATCAGAGAAAGCCAGATGCAAATCTTTGGCTAAAAGAGAGGAAAGGGTCTGGCTTAGCTGAAAGGTATTTTGCAAGGAGCAAGGAAGTGGCTGTGTATCCAGCATCTGCTCCAAGTCTACAAGACTAAGTGAAAGACTTATTTCAAGAGCCTAAACACCTAGAGGGTGGGGGGTGAATAGGTTCTAATTATCTTTAATAATTTTAGGCAATATAACTAGTTCTTACTTAGCACAGAGATTGCAAACCACAGCACAGAAAACACAACACAACATACACATGATTTATAGTGGTTCACCAAGGTATGGGTACATCCACTTTCCCCCTTCGCCTATCCAGTAGAGAATTGGATTCAGCCCAACTTCCTTCCACTAACTCAGATCCACAGATCTTACAACTCAGAACCAGATTGGTTCCTACAACTCAGACTTATACAAGTCTTACCTCAGATTCTCCCCAAGAATATTATCTCAGGCCACAACCCTACCTCAGCCTTTATAACTAGGCTTACAACTTAGACTATCAATAGTCCTACACCTCAGGCACTCAACCCTACCTCAGCCTTTATAATTATAGGCTTACAACCCAGATCTAATAAAAGATCCTACAAGAATTTGAGTATTTGAGAAATACAGAAATATCACCAGATAGATCACTCTATAGGTGAGAGCTTCTTGATCATTTATTGAATGAACTGAATCTCCAGATCCAACCTGACTTAGCTGTTTCAAAGCTTCTTGATAGAACAAAATTAGGTTGAACTCTTCTAGATGTAAAAGTTGATCTCCTGTCAGCTCCTTTCTTGAATTCAGAATAAGATCTGAATCTTCTCTGCAGACTTTTCAGAATCTTCCTTCTTAAGGGATCACCCCTTTACTTGTTGTTGAAAACTTTCCTTAGATGATCCACCTTTTTATCTTTGTATCTGTTGTTTTTTAAGTTGTCACGGATCAGTCCTTTATATAGATATTTCTCCTGATTACCGGCTGATCCGATTTGTAACAACCTTCTGACAGTTCTGACAAAGGTGTCAGACCTGTTAGTAATGACAGCTGTCGAGTCACCAGTCATGACAGCTAATTCCTTAAAGACTTTACAACTTAGCATGATCCACTCAGCAGAATGATTCATATGTGTCGACACAAATAGACTTAGTGTCGACACAAGTCTTGATGATGTCGGCATAACACTCCATATGTTGATATATTCATTCTTCAGTTACTCGACACAGCTTCTGTTTGTATGTGTCGACACAAGTCCTCTGTGTCGACACAATTGCTCCTGGTCTTGACATAACTAATGCTGGCAGATGGAGTTAAGTGTATTTCCAGCTGTCATTGAGTGTGTATTGAGACGACATTGAGTGTTTGTCGACACAAGTCCTGTGTGTCGACACAAGTCTTCTGACTCAGTATAGTTATTGTTGTTAGATGGCGTTGAGTGTCATCAAGATGTCATTGAGTGTGTGTCGACATAAGTCCTGTGTGTCGACACAAGCCTTCTGACTCAATATAGTTGTTACTGTAAGATGGCATTGAGTGTGTGTTTAGCTGTCGACACAAACCTTCTTCAGGTGTCGACACAATCCCTGAGTGTCGACACATGCCTTTCTTTTGGTGTCGACATAACTCTTGGGTGTCGACACAGCTTCTGCTTTAGGTGTCGACACAAATCTGGGTGTCGACAAAACTTCTTCTTCAGGTGTCGACACAATGACTGGGTGTCGACACAGCTTTGCTTCTAGTGTTGACACAACTTCTGGGTGTTGACACAACTTTTCTTCTGGTGTCGACACAACTTCTGGGTGTCGACACAACTTTACTTCTGGAGTCGACACTTGTACTGAGAAAAATTTCTTTACAAACCTTATACATGCACAATGAAACTAAAACATATATCAGATACAAATTGATGTATATCATTGAGTAAGATGAGGCTTCTCTAAATCTGGTACACATTTTTTAGTGTACCCAACAATCTGCCCCTATTTGGAGAAGTCATAACCCTTAGTCAAAGATATATATCACTTATAATAAAGCACATAATAATAGATGTACATACATTTCAGTGCAAGATAACATATAAATAATATAAACAACTAAGATTAATTGTTGGGTACATTGGAAAATGTGTACCTGATTTGAAGAAGCCTAACTTAGCATAATGATATACATCAAGGTGTATTTGATGTTGTTTAAGTTGAATATGTGCAGGTTAAAAGTATGGAAAAATTTCTAAATCCATGTGTCGACACCAGAAGAAGATGTGTCGACACTTCAGGAAGATTGTGTCGACACTTGAAGAAGGCTGTGTCGACACAGAGAAAATGAGTCGACATCAACTGTGTCGACACAGGGAGGCAGTGTCGACACACACAAGATTATAGTCGACATCAACTGTGTCGACACTAGGAGGCTGTGTCGACACATAGAGGCAGAAGTCAACAACAGCTAAGTCGACACTTAGAGACTGAGTCGAAACTTAGCAGAATCAACAATAAGTCTGTGGCTGAAGTAATTGTGTCGACATACAACTATCTGTGTCGACACATTCTCAAAAATTTGTGTCAAGAAGCTGTGTCGACATGAAGACAAATGTGTCGACATCACAAAGGATTGTGTCGACACTTAATCAAATTGTGTCGACACATTTTAACAATTATCTCGACACATATTGACAGTTTGTCTCGACACTTTCTGGCAGAAACAAAGACTCCTTGGCAGTTTGAAGAATTGACAGCTGAGGGTCTCTACAGGTTAACTGACGTGATTGATACAGACAGAAGTTTGTTAGGAACCGGACCAGCCAGTTACCAGGAATGAAGGCTATAAATAGACGGATAGTGTCTCAAAGAAAAACACTGAAAACTGTACACTGAATAACAAGTAACAATAAGGAGAAGATCTTTGCAGATCTAAGAAGATATTCTGATTGAACTATCAGAATCTGTCAAAGTAGAATTCAGTCAAAAATTCTGAAGTATCTTCAAGGGACTTGGATAGAGAGAGATCCAGTCAAAAGAAGGCAAGAAGAAAGCTGTCTCAGATTTCAAAAGAAATAGATTCTGAACTTATCTGTCAAGAAGATTCAGATTCAAATTTTGAAATATAAGGAGAAAGCTGCTAATTAGTTTATTTCAAAGAAGATCAACTCAACAAAGTTCAGATTCAAGAAGCTTTGAAGAAAGCTAAGTTCCAGTTGATTTTATCCATCTGGTTTATCAAGAAGCTGATCAAGAACACTGTCTTATTCCACCTCTCTCACCAGGAGCAAGATAAAAATATATTTTACTCAAATCCTGTAGGATCTTTTAATAGATCTGAGTTGTAAGCCTAATTTATAAAGTCAGAATGTAGGAGAGATAATCTCTGAGTTGTAGGTCTTGAATAAAGACTGAGGTAGGGCTGAATTGCCTGAGTGTAGGAGAGATAATCTCTGAGTTGTAGGTCTTGAATAAAGACTGAGGTAGGGCTGAATTGCTTGAGCTGTAGGAGTGTAACATCCCAAACTTCAAATAACTTAGATTTGGGTTAGGCATGTGATGGATGCTAGGGTTTAGCTAGGTTTGACCCTAGGAGGAGGATTTAGACCATATGGGGCCCACTATGGGGCCCAAGTCAACCTAGGTCAAACTAGGCTAAATACAAACCCTAGCCACACCATGACCCCACCACATTGCCCTAACCCTAAATACAATCTAAGTGGACCCTAGGGTAGGCCATGGGGTCAACTAGTTGACCCATGTTGGGTCAAGTCAACATGTTGACCTAAATAGTGAAAATGGTGCCCTAGCCCATTTCACTAGGTTGGGTCCACCCAAACCAACCCAAATTCATCATGTGGGCCTAAAGTGACCTTATAAACCCTAGGGGAGAGAAAAATAGGGTCTTGCAATAGTACTTTTGGGAGAACACTTAGGAGAGAGAAAAGAGGAGGAGTAGGAGAGAGAAGATGCTAAGAAATGGGTTTGGACCATTTGGGCTCATCCCACCAACCCATGATGGGTTGGCTGACCATGCATGGGTATTAGGAGGTGTAGGACCCCCACCATGCAGCCTTGGGTCAAGCCTAAACCCAACCCAAGCCCAAGATAGCCTTTTTCCACTTATGAGAGCCAAACCCCCTCTCTCCACTCACCAACTCAGCCCCTAAGCTTGGAACCCGACCCATTAGGGTCTATTTAACCCAGCTGGAGTAGTGGGGCCCACTCCCAAGCAACCTAGCCGGCCACACACACCAACCCGAGCCCTCCCCACCTTGGTGAAATCGTCACCTTGGTGAAATCGCCAAGCATTGGTGAAATCGCCCCCCCTCTCTTATCTCAGCCCAAAACCAAGCTCCCTCCCTCATTCCCACTCATTCCACCCCAGAGAAAGAGAGACCAGCTGCTGCCATGGCTATCCAAAGAGGAGATCGCCGGAATTTTCACTCCATGGGAAACCGCCGCCACCCTCGACCACAACCGCCGCCACAGGTCCGTATCCCTTCCTCTCTTACTGTACTAGTTTCCTAGATCATTTAGGTTAGAGGTCGAGCTCAAACGAGCTCGACAGTAGGACTCTAAAGCTTGGAAAAAGCTTCAAAAATGGCGGTTCTGGGTGTACTCGGGTTGGTTGCGCCGCCGCCGTCCGCCGCTCTCCGCCGCCCAGTCGCCGGCCAGCTCTAGCCCCGACCACCGTGAGGCCGGGGGAGGACTTGGCCGGAGGCCCCGCCGCCGGCGATGGCCGGAAATGGCCTCGCAAAAATGGCCTGCACGGGTTGGCCTGAATGCATGTGCATGGAGAAGAAGCACAGATGCCGTCCGATCGGCCTTTAAAATTCGTGCAAGATTGATTAAATCATTTTAAGTTATTATTATTAAATCTGTTACTATTTAATTTAATGAATAGTGGATTAAGTTGTGACAATTTGGCAGTCACTTTGCATGTTGTTTATCAGGTACTTAGAGGTCCCACCTTAGGATGGACCTTGAATGAAACATTTAGGTAGATGAGTTAACTTTAAAATGCCACAGAAATCATAAGTTTTGGACCAGTAGGCTGCCCTGGAGGGCTGATTTGCTAGGACTGCCCCCTAACTAGGGCAGAAACTAAAACTGATGCCCTGCTCAAACCCTAAGTCCAAATGGACTGAGATTTTGGGAATGTGGCCTATTTAGTCAAATCTAGGTCCTCCCCAAAAATCAGAATTTGTGGGGAACATTTTGCTATAGTTTTTACAAAAATACCCAAAATTAAATAAATGTGATTTTTGGAGTTTCCTAACTCCAAATGGCCCCAAATTTTGGTGGCACCCTCTCATGGGTATATTAGACCCATGGTTAAAATTTGGGCTGAATTGGTGCACTGCATGATGAGGAATCTCACTTGCATGTTTGAGAAATAAAATTTGGCTTGGGCTACAAATAGCAATTTTGCAGAATTTCAAATGGCTGCCCAAGCCAAACCAGAAGCCCCCTTGACCTGAGATTTTGGTCAGAGGTATAATTAGGGCATATTCAGGCCCTGCCCAAAAATGGGCTTGATTGGGAAATAAAATATGGGGAAATTACCAAAATACCCCTAGGGCTTAACTAGGTGATTCTTGGAGTTAGCTAACTCCAAATGGCCCCAAATTTTGGTGGCTGACCATTAGGGACCATATAGACCAGTGGTAGAAATTTCTCTGAAATTGGAACAAGTCATGTTGGGAAAGACCCACATGCAAGAATTGAACTACTTAGGCTCGGGGTGCAAATAGCAAATGTAAAACTTATTTATGATATTTTCCTGAAGGGGTGCATTTAGAATGCACACCCCCTGATTTAGTGGACCAGTAGGGTATAACTTAAAACCCTAAATTAGTTGGGATTTTTAGGGAACAAAAATCCCACATTTAGTGAATTTGACAACTGTTGAGAATTTGATGAACACTTAAGAATTTTCTAAAATGAATCAAACTAGGGTTTAGAAGATTTACAAAACCCTAATGATATTATTTAAACTCATGGGAGACATATTCGAGCCCTTGAGATTTGACTTGATAAATTGAAGATTTAATTTATAAGTATACGAGAAAATGACAATTTTACCCTTAACAATAATTGACTGATTCTGGTGGAGATAAAATAATGAATAAATCGATGTATCATATCTATAATAATCTCATGTGATTAAACACAATACATTGCATTTGGAAGTTCATTCAAGTGATCATTAGTTAGATCGTCTTACCCTGGTCGCTCAGTCTCGATAGAAGTGTCGTACGTAAATACCTATCTAGATAATACCACCCTAGATTAATGAACAGAACGGTGGGGTTGGTAGTGTAATTTGGAAATGGCAGGGTGGTATTAGGTCTGGGGCTATATTTAGTATAAGTAGGTTTACCCTACTAGGACCACCGGGAGATAGAATAAAATGGGATAGTTGTGGAAATTGGGAATAAACCCGGGTGGTGTGGACAGCATCATAAGCATAGTAATGAGTGATAGAGTGCAAATCACTTTACAATAGGCATAACGGAGTCCGACGGAAGACCGTCGCCTTTCCGATAATGATACCTTAAGTCATCAGAATAATCCTAAAGTAACAATGAGAGTTGGTTGTGAATCTTGGGTAGACATCAACAAAAAGTAATTATCCTTGCGAAAGGGAACTTCGGGTTTCATGCCCGTCTTGGTTCCTAGTGCCCTCGAGACCCCCTCACGGGGCATGCCTTGGGCAGTCCTGGGATTCACTCTAAATCACTATGTATAATAAACCTTAGACGAGAGTAGTCTAATAGGCTTGGAGTTCTACGCGATAGGTTCGCCGGTTAAATAAGGTTGGAAACATCATATGGGTTACTTACTCACCTGTTTCTTAAGGTTGGAGGGATACAAGTAATGAACTCATCCTAACCGGGTTGGAGGGATACGAGTGACTTGCTCACCCAAATTGGATTGGAGGGAATGTGTTGACAATATCAGTACGAGCAGGAAGCTCAGATTAATACCTTGCATGTGCATAAAATTAGTGGCGAGTCACGCGGGACTGGCCAGTCGATGCACCGATGGCAGTACGATGACTCGGGCGAGGAGTACGGGTGGAGGGGCCAGTATGCTAAATATATAATACTGCGGAATCCCCGAAGACGTACACTCGACCTACAAGACTGACGGGTAGTCAGCAAAATACGTACGCAAAACTCTAGAGTGCACCTAGGACGTGTACAGAGGCGTATGAGAGGGGTCTAGGTCTGGTAGTGCTTATACCCACCTAGAAGTGGAGAGCCCGCTCCACTGTTGCCGTAGCCACAACGGTAGTACCCGAGAGTGATGCAAGCTCTCAAAAAGAGGGAACTAAAGGTCTGTGATCACGGAGTCGTGTGTGTGTGTTGCACTTGCATGTTTAACATACTCATCATAACATACATTCATTCATTAGGACATACGCTTCATAGATCCTTATCATATAAATTGTATGGGCGGTTTATATGATAAGTTACTTTTGGAAATCCTAACTTATAAGTTCGTATGGGCGTTCATATAAGTTAGGGTACTTCTGTGATATTGATAGGAGTAGGAGTAGCAGTAGCGTACTTTCCTTTCTGTACTGCATTTACTTTCAGTTCTATCTTTTTACTGCAGTCCTTTTCTTTCTGCACTGTCTTTACTTACTTGCACTTTATATAGAACTGCTAGATTATATATAGAACTGCTAGATTTTACTTACTCCTGCTAGATAGAAATGTCACCTGCTTCCACTTTGCTACCCCTTGTTGTCCTCCGCATCCTCCTTCCATCCGGTGCCTAAGAGCGACAGGAGGAGGTGTTGAGGATACGACTTAGTCTTTTTGACTAACATACGTTGACTCCCCCTTTTTAGGAGTTCGAGGAGGCAGGGCATGAGGAACAGCTACCACCACCACCAGACACTACTACCGTACGTCCTCAGGTGGGAGGAGATGTAGTGGATAGCTAGTTTACAGCTTTCTGTTTTGTGAGAGAGAGTTTGATATCTATTGATGTATATGGGCATAAGCCCTATTTCACTTTTGTACTCATTTTTGGACTGTAGTAGCTTTTCATTTCCATATATATGATATGCTCTGTGACTTCTGTGGACATGTGTATTGGGTTGTTTATACACTTTTACTTCCGCATCTCTAGTGAAAAATGATCGTAATAGCCGGCAGAATCGGCGTCTTACGGTGTCGACTAACTCAGGAGTTAGTGTCACCGTAAGACGCCGATTCTGCCGGCTATTACGATCATTTTTCACTAGAGATGCGGAAGTAAAAGTGTATAAACAACCCAATACACATGTCCACAGAAGTCATAGAGCATATCATATATATGGAAATGAAAATCTACTACAGTCCAAAAATGAGTACAAAAGTGAAATAGGGCTTATGCCCATATACATCAATAGATATCAAACTCTCTCTCACAAAACAGAAAGCTGTAAACTAGCTATCCACTACATCTCCTCCCACCTGAGGACGTACGGTAGTAGTGTCTGGTGGTGGTGGTAGCTGCTCCTCATGCCCTGCCTCCTCGAACTCCTAAAAAGGGGGAGTCAACGTATGTTAGTCAAAAAGACTAAGTCGTATCCTCAACACCTCCTCCTGTCGCTCTTAGGCACCGGATGGAAGGAGGATGCGGAGGACAACAAGGGGTAGCAAAGTGGAAGCAGGTGACATTTCTATCTAGCAGGAGTAAGTAAAATCTAGCAGTTCTATATATAATCTAGCAGTTCTATATAAAGTGCAAGTAAGTAAAGACAGTGCAGAAAGAAAAGGACTGCAGTAAAAAGATAGAACTGAAAGTAAATGCAGTACAGAAAGGAAAGTACGCTACTGCTACTCCTACTCCTATCAATATCACAGAAGTACCCTAACTTATATGAACGCCCATACGAACTTATAAGTTAGGGTTTCCAAAAGTAACTTATCATATAAACCGCCCATACAATTTATATGATAAGGATCTATGAAGCGTATGTCCTAATGAATGAATGTATGTTATGATGAGTATGTTAAACATGCAAGTGCAACACACACACACGACTCCGTGATCACAGACCTTTAGTTCCCTCTTTTTGAGAGCTTGCATCACTCTCGGGTACTACCGTTGTGGCTACGGCAACAGTGGAGCGGGCTCTCCACTTCTAGGTGGGTATAAGCACTACCAGACCTAGACCCCTCTCATACGCCTCTGTACACGTCCTAGGTGCACTCTAGAGTTTTGCGTACGTATTTTGCTGACTACCCGTCAGTCTTGTAGGTCGAGTGTACGTCTTCGGGGATTCCGCAGTATTATATATTTAGCATACTGGCCCCTCCACCCGTACTCCTCGCCCGAGTCATCGTACTGCCATCGGTGCATCGACTGGCCAGTCCCGCGTGACTCGCCACTAATTTTATGCACATGCAAGGTATTAATCTGAGCTTCCTGCTCGTACTGATATTGTCAACACATTCCCTCCAATCCAATTTGGGTGAGCAAGTCACTCGTATCCCTCCAACCCGGTTAGGATGAGTTCATTACTTGTATCCCTCCAACCTTAAGAAACATGTGAGTAAGTAACCCATATGATGTTTCCAACCTTATTTAACCGGCGAACCTATCGCGTAGAACTCCAAGCCTATTAGACTACTCTCGTCTAAGGTTTATTATACATAGTGATTTAGAGTGAATCCCAGGACTGCCCAAGGCATGCCCCGTGAGAGGGTCTCGAGGGCACTAGGAACCAAGACGGGCATGAAACCCGAAGTTCCCTTTCGCAAGGATAATTACTTTTTGTTGATGTCTACCCAAGATTCACAACCAACTCTCATTGTTACTTTAGGATTATTCTGATGACTTAAGGTATCATTATCGGAAAGGCGACGGTCTTCCGTCGGACTCCGTTATGCCTATTGTAAAGTGATTTGCACTCTATCACTCATTACTATGCTTATGATGCTGTCCACACCACCCGGGTTTATTCCCAATTTCCACAACTATCCCATTTTATTCTATCTCCCGGTGGTCCTAGTAGGGTAAACCTACTTATGCTAAATATAGCCCCAGACCTAATACCACCCTGCCATTTCCAAATTACACTACCAACCCCACCGTTCTGTTCATTAATCTAGGGTGGTATTATCTAGATAGGTATTTACGTACGACACTTCTATCGAGACTGAGCGACCAGGGTAAGACGACCTAACTAATGATCACTTGAATGAACTTCCAAATGCAATGTATTGTGTTTAATCACATGAGATTATTATAGATATGATATATCGATTTATTCATTATTTTATCTCCACCAGAATCAGTCAATTATTGTTAAGGGTAAAATTGTCATTTTCTCGTATACTTATAAATTAAATCTTCAATTTATCAAGTCAAATCTCAAGGGCTCGAATATGTCTCCCATGAGTTTAAATAATATCATTAGGGTTTTGTAAATCTTCTAAACCCTAGTTTGATTCATTTTAGAAAATTCTTAAGTGTTCATCAAATTCTCAACAGTTGTCAAATTCACTAAATGTGGGATTTTTGTTCCCTAAAAATCCCAACTAATTTAGGGTTTTAAGTTATACGCTACTGGTCCACTAAATCAGGGGGTGTGCATTCTAAATGCACCCCTTCAGGAAAATATCATAAACAAGTTTTACATTTGCTATTTGCACCCCGAGCCTAAGTAGTTCAATTCTTGCATGTGGGTCTTTCCCAACATGACTTGTTCCAATTTCAGAGAAATTTCTACCACTGGTCTATATGGTCCCTAATGGTCAGCCACCAAAATTTGGGGCCATTTGGAGTTAGCTAACTCCAAGAATCACCTAGTTAAGCCCTAGGGGTATTTTGGTAATTTCCCCATATTTTATTTCCCAATCAAGCCCATTTTTGGGCAGGGCCTGAATATGCCCTAATTATACCTCTGACCAAAATCTCAGGTCAAGGGGGCTTCTGGTTTGGCTTGGGCAGCCATTTGAAATTCTGCAAAATTGCTATTTGCAGCCCAAGCCAAATTTTATTTCTCAAACATGCAAGTGAGATTCCTCATCATGCAGTGCACCAATTCAGCCCAAATTTTAACCATGGGTCTAATATACCCATGAGATGGTGCCAACAAAATTTGGGGCCATTTGGAGTTAGGAAACTCCAAAAATCACATTTATTTACTTTTGGGTATTTTTGTAAAAACTATAGCAAAATGTTCCCCAAAAATTCTGATTTTTGGGGAGGACCTAGATTTGACTAAATAGGCCACATGCCCAAAATCTCAGTCCATTTGGAGTTAGGGTTTGAGCAGGGCATCAGTTTTAGTTTCTGCCCTAGTTAGGGGGCAGTCCTAGCAAATCAGCCCTCCAGGGCAGCCTACTGGTCCAAAACTTATGATTTCTGTGGCATTTTAAAGTTAACTCATCTACCTAAATGTTTCATTCAAGGTCCATCCTAAGGTGGGACCTCTAAGTACCTGATAAACAACATGCAAAGTGACTGCCAAATTGTCACAACTTAATCCACTATTCATTAAATTAAATAGTAACAGATTTAATAATAATAACTTAAAATGATTTAATCAATCTTGCACGAATTTTAAAGGCCGATCGGACGGCATCTGTGCTTCTTCTCCATGCACATGCATTCAGGCCAACCCGTGCAGGCCATTTTTGCGAGGCCATTTCCGGCCATCGCCGGCGGCGGGGCCTCCGGCCAAGTCCTCCCCCGGCCTCACGGTGGTCGGGGCTAGAGCTGGCCGGCGACTGGGCGGCGGAGAGCGGCGGACGGCGGTGGCGCAACCAACCCGAGTACACCCAGAACCGCCATTTTTGAAGCTTTTTCCAAGCTTTAGAGGCCTACTGTCGAGCTCGTTTGAGCTCGACCTCTAACCTAAATGATCTAGGAAACTAGTACAGTAAGAGAGGAAGGGATACGGACCTGTGGCGGCGGTTGTGGTCGAGGGTGGCGGCGGTTTCCCATGGAGTGAAAATTCCGGCGATCTCCTCTTTGGATAGCCATGGCAGCAGCTGGTCTCTCTTTCTCTGGGGTGGAATGAGTGGGAATGAGGGAGGGAGCTTGGTTTTGGGCTGAGATAAGAGAGGGGGGGCGATTTCACCAATGCTTGGCGATTTCACCAAGGTGACGATTTCACCAAGGTGGGGAGGGCTCGGGTTGGTGTGTGTGGCTGGCTAGGTTGCTTGGGAGTGGGCCCCACTACTCCAGCTGGGTTAAATAGACCCTAATGGGTCGGGTTCCAAGGTTAGGGGCTGAGTTGGTGAGTGGAGAGAGGGGGTTTGGCTCTCATAAGTGGAAAAAGGCTATCTTGGGCTTGGGTTGGGTTTAGGCTTGACCCAAGGCTGCATGGTGGGGGTCCTACACCTCCTAATACCCATGCATGGTCAGCCAACCCATCATGGGTTAGTGGGATGAGCCCAAATGGTCCAAACCCATTTCTTAGCATCTTCTCTCTCCTACTCCTCCTCTTTTCTCTCTCCTAAGTGTTCTCCCAAAAGTACTATTGCAAGACCCTATTTTTCTCTCCCCTAGGGTTTATAAGGTCACTTTAGGCCCACATGATGAATTTGGGTTGGTTTGGGTGGACCCAACCTAGTGAAATGGGCTAGGGCACCATTTTCACTATTTAGGTCAACATGTTGACTTGACCAAACATGGGTCAACTAGTTGACCCCATGGCCTACCCTAGGGTCCACTTAGATTGTATTTAGGGTTAGGGCAATGTGGTGGGGTCATGGTGTGGCTAGGGTTTGTATTTAGCCTAGTTTGACCTAGGTTGACTTGGGCCCCATAGTGGGCCCCATATGGTCTAAATCCTCCTCCTAGGGTCAAACCTAGCTAAACCCTAGCATCCATCACATGCCTAACCCAAATCTAAGTTATTTGAAGTTTGGGATGTTACAAACCCTATAAACAAAAAAAATAATTTCGTCCCCGAAATTTAAGTTCGGGCTACGGGGTTTCTACGACAAGCTTATAAAAGATTCGAAACGTAACTAAAAGGAAAATATAAAACTAAGTTGTACCTGAGGAGAATAGCTCCGGGTGTCGCTCTATCATGAGATCCCTCGGCTCCCAGGTGTGCTCCTCTCGTCCGTGGTTGGACCACAACACCTTCACGAGAGGGACCTTCTTTTTCCGCAACACTCGGACGGCGGTATCGTCGATCCGGACCGGCTCTAAACGAACTGATCGATCTGATGCTACTGGCCCGTCGGTAGTAGAAATATACTGCTCAGGGCGAAGGAGTGCTCGTCGTAGGGAGGAGACGTGAAAGACATCGTGCAGAGTTCTCAACTCTATCGGTAGCTGCAGTCGGTAAGCCAAGGGGCCGATCCGCTCCAGGATCAAGTAAGGCCCCATATATCTCAGACTGAGCTTCTTGTGCCTCCGTACCCGGGAAACACCGTGCACTGGACGTATCTTCAAGAAAACCCTGTCTCCCACCTGGAACTCCACCTTATGATGTCGCACATCGTAATACTTCACCTGTCTGCTCTGGGCCTCCAACATCCGATCTCTGACCAGACGTATCTGAGCCTCCGTGTCCTCGACATACTCTGAACCGTGAGCTCGTGTATCCTCATCTTGTACCCATGATAGAGGTGTCCGACACCTCCTCCCATATAGTGCCTCGTAAGGAGCCATCCCAATGCTTGCCTGGTGACTGTTGTTATAAGAAAACTCAATCAATGGCAACAGTCGCTCCCAGGGCTTCCCCGTATCCAAAATACAAAGACGCAGCAGATCCTCCATAGTCCTGTTGGTCCGCTCTGTCTGACCGTCGGTCTGTGGATGGAAGGCAGTGCTGAAAGAGAGCTGCGAACCTAAGTAAGCATGCACTGCCCTCCACTCCCTAGGAGTGAATCGACCGTCACGATCCGAGACAATTGTCCTGGGGACGCCGTGGTATCTAACGAACTGCTCCACAAACAATCTCACCAATACGGTAACTGGGGCATCCTTCCGGATCGGTATGAATCTGGCTACCTTGGTCAATCTATCGACGATGACCCAAATGGAATCGTGCCCAGAGTGGGAGCGAGGCAACCCATGCACAAAATCCATAGCAATATCCTCAAACTTCCACTCTAGCACCGGTAATGGCTGTAATAACGCTCCTGGGCTCTTGCATTCAGCTTTCACTAGCTGACATGCCTCGCAGTGTGTAACATAATGTATGATCTCCCTCTTCATCCCGGGCCAGTACATGCTCTTCCGTAAATCAGCCGACATCTTGGTGATACCGGGGTGCACTGAGTACTGTGATTGGTGCGACTCCCTGAGTATGTCCTCCCGGATACCACCTCCTGCGGGTATATATATACGGCCACGGAAATGAACAAGGTCGTCGCGTAGCGTGTAATCCTCTGCCTTGCCCTCAGCTAGGGCTCTGAATATCGGCTCTAAATCTGCATCCTGCCTCTGATGCGCCCTGATGCGCTCCCGAATGTCACAATCACTAATCAGGGAGTTCAGATACTCCCGGTACAGCTCTGGCTCAGTCTCTGACACCACAGTAATGTGCATGTCCTCCATCAATTAACAATCAGAATATTTCTCAATCGCAATTTAGATTGTAGTCCCTTACAACCTCGATCACTCAAAATATATATAATTCAACGATCTCGTAAGTAGAAGTCTCTTCTATTCACGTCCCCTTTGATTATTACTTATCCACCAACGTGAACTTATGGTCACCAAAAGAGAATTCAGGCACACTAGACCAACACTATTATGTATATTAGCTAACCCATCTTCCGAGATCATGGTGTGATGAAAAATTATCATTTTGCTTTTCCCCAAATTTAAGACTTATCACAACTCAACCTAAAAGTAATACATAATTCATAGTGTGTTCACCTTTTGAGCATACATCAATCGATCATTATTGATATTGATGTTCGTACAAATTTCTCCCAATCGCTTTTCACACGTAGTATAAATTCATAGCTTTACGAGTGTATCTTTTCAAAAATGGTGGGGTCTAGCACAAATCGATTTCGGCATAAAGAGAATCTTATTAATCACTAATTACTTCTCGTGTGGTTTCTCTGTATACGCCTTTGATAGTCAAGAACTATATATCATTGTCATGAATCCTCCTAACAGTGATTATAATGGTATCAACGTATGTATCTCGGTTCTCAACGCTATCATAATTAATGGGCATATATATATGTGTACAATTTTAACTCATCATCCACCCCTTTTAGGATCAAATAAGGTAGTGCTAAATCATGCATAACCATGGTAAAGCTTAATTATTATATCCTAAACACAAGATGTTATCTTATCAAGATTTCTGATTATAACTTAAATTATCTCTCAAGTATAATGATAAGTAGACCATTCAAATTGAAAAGGATTGATTCTTTGAGGGAACGCACCATCTATAAATCATCATCGAACACTTTTGTTTTGGTTCCTGAGATCATCAGAGTCACATCCACAAGATTATTCTTAGAGTATACATCCTTCAATTAAGTAAGATTCTTCACTTGATTCTCCGTTTGCTGGGGCTACGATACTCTCATTATTATAGACATAATCGTTTAGATATTCAACATTTTCACGTTATGGACTCTCATCCTATAATAGTTAAGAGTTGCGATCATTCCTTCATATTAACATGAAGTTACTTTGTCCTAATATGTATGTTTCCGACCTAATGACTTGTGTATGTCAAGTAGGCACAGGTAGCAATGATCGATTGTTGTGTTTACTTCTTCCAACCTGTAACTATCAAAGTCACTTTCCTAAGAGCCTTAACTGTGCAAAAACCTTTTTGATTATTCTTCTTACTTGAACGCATCTTCAATTCGCACTGATCCTTCCCATGGTATATCTGAGTTCCTTAATTATGCGTTACAATGATCGATTCGAGGTGTTAGAGCATCTCGGAACATACTTGTGGAGGCGATAATCAATCAACCCTTAATTGTATGTAAATCTGTCTACAACTCATACTGGTCCAAATTTGATCCTTGAACACAATTTCTTCGGTTTCACGTGTATGTGTAAATGACTTATACCGTGTCGGTATTAAGGAAGATCACGAGTGCTCATTAGAATGTGGACTAAGTAGTTACTTAGTTCCTTAAATTCGAAATTGGGAAACTTATTGAAGTCTTATACGGTCTCCCCTAGTTTCAAGGTCATATATACACATCACTAAGCCACTCTTTATATATCTTTCAAGGAATTAAACTTAATGTTCTCCTTGTTCACTCACACATATGGTCTTGGAGTAATTATGAGGGTGGAAAGTCATTCTCGAAGCATTCTACTTTCCTATTTCACTCGTGAATTGGTTGTGTTCACAACTTGTCGTTAATAGTCTATACTATTTAAGATAAATAAATAGTGTGAAATTCTTCAAGAGTCTTAACCTTCTAGGAAGGATTGATCATCATACCGATCATGTATATACAAACCCACAACTTTACTTGAGCGATCCTTGAATAAGCCAAGTTTTTAGATCACTACGCTTGCGACCCATGTTTTATGAGAAGGGCTTAAAGAATTTCGAGTCGCTATCAATTTAACCCTATAAACAAAAGGTTAAGCCCCCATATATTTTGGTTAATTTCCTTTAACATTCACAATGTAGTCCTCATGTACATGCCTTAATCATTAGGGCTAACAATCTTTGGCATGGATTTCCACTTCAATTGATATGTTTTCTATTTTAGGTCTTCAAGGTTACCATACGACAATCTGTTCAAGGTCAACACGTGACCGAACCAGGAAGTGTCACTTCTAAAATTTGAATTCTTATTCGATCTTTGGTATTTATCATCATGATTGTCTTGACGTAATCCAGTCATCAGTACTAGGATTAAGCTTATGAGTACCCTACTGTTCCACTAATAAACTTATGCGCCAACTTCTCCTCGAAGCGGTCCTATCAATTTGAGTAAGAATTGGTAACATCACTCGATATGCAGAGTAGGGACATCGACGTTTAAGCCTTAAGTAGGGATTCTGGCGTTAAGATCTTTCTTTAATCGATTTGGTTATCCTCGTACCTCAACTAATCTATATCTTATGTCAATCTTCGGCCTTAGGTACGACACAAAATCCTCTTGGTAAGTCAAACTAGGGTGGTGTCCTAGTTGGATTGGCCTAACTCATTGCTTAAAATGGACTGTTTTATGTGACTTTTTACACATGGGCACACCATTGCTTCTGCTGAATAGTTTGTCCGCAAACTACTCTCGAGCCGGGATCTTAAAATGGTGTTCTGGGCATAAGATCCGGGATGCCTTCGAAAAGGGAAAAGGCGGATCTTACAAGGAGTGTGGTATCACTCTGAGTTGTAGGAATCCATTTTGGATTCTGATCTGTAGGATCTAAGGATCTGAGATAAAGAAGGGAGTTTGGCTGAATCTAGCACACTACTAGATAGGCGAAGGGGGAAAGTGGATGTACCCAGATCTTGGGGAACCACTATAAATACTTGTTGCAATCTGTGATGTGTAGTTCTAGATTGTGTGATTGTGATTGCTAAAGTAGCCGCAGAACTCATAGAAAATAGTCTTTAATTACTTAATCATTCTGCCTTAAGTTTGAAAAGAAAATAAGAACCTATTCACCCCCCTCTAGGTGTCTAGGTAATCTTGAAAGTAAAACTATCAAGTGGTATCAGTGGGAGGTTGCTCAAAGAAAGACTTAACAGTCTGAGTTTGATCTAAAGGCAGAATCAAGAAAATGGGTTCAGGTGAGAATCACAAGGAGTTGGGATCTATGAAACTACCTATCTGTAGAAAAGAAATCTTTGGAATCTGGAAGGAAAGGGTTAGGCTGTTTATGGAGGCCTCAGACCCAAGAATTTATATCACAGTGAAAGAAGGTCCATACATTCCAATGAAGATTTCTATATTAGATGCAAATCAGAAAACTCCTAAGGATTTTTCAGAAATGACAAAGGAGAAAATCATCTTAGCTACTATGGACAAGAGAGCTCAAAACATCATAGTAAGTGCAATAGATGATTCCACCTTCCAAAATCTGATACATTGCAAGACCTCCAAAGAGATGTGGGACACCTTGATTGTCTATATGGAAGGATCTGAACAAGTAAGACAAGACAGAAAATCAATGCTCAACTAAGAATATGAGAGCTTCAGACAAGGAAAGTCTGATAGCATAACTGAGTGTTATAAGAAATTCTATAGGATTGTGAATGAACTATTGTCCTATGGAAGAGTCTTCAGTATATATGAGCTGAATGACAAGTTTCTCAGATCTTTAACAAAGGATTGGGATACCAAAATATGTGCCATTAGAGAAGTGTCCAAGTTAGCTGATATTTCTCCTCCAACCTTGTTTGGAAAATTGCTTTCATATGAAATGCAATTGATGGCTAGGAAGGAGGAAGAAAGAAGTACAAAAGGTGAGCATAGATTTGTGGCTTTCAAAGTTGAAGCCACTAGAAAGAAAGGGAGGATGTCTTCATCTCCTCTCAAGGAAGCTACAGAAGAAATAACAGAAAATTCAGATAGTCAGAAATCAGGGAGCAGTGACTCAGATACTGACTTTGCTGCCTTTACAAGACAGTTTCAAAAGTTCCTGAAAAAGAAGCAGTGGAAGTCCAGGCCCTCCACATCACAGCCAGTAGATGAGTATTATCAGAAGAGAAAATCCTCAAGAAATGAGAGAAACAGAACTAAGCCCAGTAAAGCCATAACTTCTAAGATTGTTTATTATTGTTGTAATAAGACTGGACATATGGTAGCTGAATGTCCAGAAAAGAGAAAGGAGTCAGTAGACAGAAAAAGGACTCAACACAAGGGCAAGAAGAAGAAATCTTTTGTTGCAAAGAAGGGTAAGAGTCTTTCAGATCAGTCATCATCAGAGTCAGAATCTGAAGCAGAAGCATACATAGGATTGTATGCAGCCAATGAAGAAGAGGAATTTCTGCAACTGATGGATTCCATTCATGATCAAGAAGACAAGGAATGCATGGGTCTGATGGCTGAGTTAAAAGATAACCAATGTCAGGATCAACCTGGTCCTAGTAAGGTATAAAAGGTTTCTAGTTCTTCTGATTTTTGTACTGGTTCAGAGTCAGATTCATCTACATCAAGTGATGTGAATGGATCTGAATCTGAAGGTGATATTCATCAGTTGATGGATGAATATAGGGACTTGTTGCAGGCTCTTAAGAAAATCAAGAACCTAGTCAAAACTCAGGCTCAGGAAATTGCTGATCTTAAGGTGGGTGCAACTAAGTTTGAAAAAGTAATGGATCAAAAGTTAAATGAGATTGCCAAACTGAAAAATATAACCTTTATTCAGATGGGCACAATCAAATATAACAATGATCAAATTAAGAGTCTGGAGGCCAGACTAAGAATAGAGAAAGATTTTGTGGCTAGTTACTCTAAGCCAAAATCTGTCTTACCTTTAATAGATGAGTTTGTGGCTCAAAAGGGTAAGGCATGATTAGGCTTCAAAGGTAACCCCAGGGCTGCCCAATTTAAGAGAAAAGGCAAAGCTCATGTCCAGCCTCTAAACCTTTCAGTCCCTGTTATGTTTAGAACGGTGCACTTGCCTTCTAACAAATATGATCATGAACACATTCATGGTCATAAGAAGATTGAGGTTCTAAGTGACAAAGTTGTTAAAGCCAATAAGTCAGTCCATGACAATAAATCCCATCTTCCAAGGAAACCAATGGGTATGGCTGCAGCAGCACTAGCACAAGTCAGGAATTTTCCAGACTACAAAACTGCTAAGATTGTACCTAGAACTAGGTACAACAAATATGATTGCTGGTTCTGTGGCAAAGTAGGGCATTTTGCCTTGGACTATTGGCATAACACAAGTTTCAGGAAGAACACCAATCTACCTGTTAGAGGAATTGCTAAAAGATTTAATATGAATGGAGCTAACTGGAACCAAGGACCCAAGACATTCTTGGGCTCTAAGGGAAAGTAATTCTGTATTGCAGGAAAGTCCAAGTTACCATGCCCCTATATGGTACTTGGACAGTGGATGTTCCAGGCACATGACTGGAACAAAGGGGCTGCTGAAGGAGTACACATCTGTCAAAGATGGACCTAAAGTAATCTTTGGTGGATCTGAAAGAGGAATCATCAAAGGGTTTGGTAACATTTATTCAAACCAAATTACCATCACCCAAGTGGCTTATGTAAAAGGTTTGAAACATAATCTGATTAACATAAGTCTGCTGAGTGATCTTGGATATGACATTTCATTTGTTAAGGATGGATGTCATATCAAAAGGTCAAGTGATCAAAAGATCATATTGACTGGGTATAGAAAGAAAAATGTTTATTGTCTTAATTTTGTATGTGAGAACAATGCTTCTCCCATCTGTCTTGTATCTGATGATAATGCATCTCATTGTGTCAAGTGGCACAAGAGGTTGGCTCATCTTAACTACAAGACAATTGGCCAACTCTTCAACAAAGAGTTAGTGAGGAATGGTCCTCAAGTTAAGTGTATAAAGGAAGGGATATGTTCAGCTTGTCAAAAGGGCAAGAAGACAAAATCCTCCTTTCATCGTCTTGAAAATAAGGATTCTGTGAGGTGCTTATACCTCTTACATATGGATCTTTTTGGTCCTATGCCAGTTCATAGTCTAGGTAGGAAGGTCTATACTTTTGTGATTGTAGATAACTATTCTAGATATACATGGGTGTTCTTTCTGAGACAAAAATCAGAAACCCCAAGTGTCTTACTTAGTTTTGTGAAACAAATTCAGAATGAACTAAACAGTACAGTGGTCAAAATCAGAAGTGACCATGGCACTGAATTTCAATCTGAAAGTATGACAAAATTATGTGAAGACTTTGGGATTTTCCAAGAGTTCTCCTCACCTAGAACACCTCAGCAAAATGGTATTGCTGAAAGAAAGAATAGGACATTGATTGAAGCTGGTAGAACTCTATTGAGTGACACCTCTCTTCCAGAATATTTTTGGGCTGAGACAGTAAACACTGTATGTCATGTGATTAATAGGGCTTCTATTACCAAGTGCCACAAAAAGACTCCCTATGAAATTATGAAAGGTAGAAAACCAAATCTATCCTACTTTAGGATCTTTGGTTGCAAGTGCTATATACTTAACAATGGCAAGTCATATCTAACTAAGTTTGTTGCCAAATCCCAAGATGGGATATGTTGGAACCCTAGGTTTAGATTTGAGTTCAGTCCTTTATTTCTGTCTCTTGACCCCAGATTTATCTATGGTCAAAGGTTAGTTGATAGGTTAGATTCTCTAGTTGTGTAGAATTGCTTTTCCAAATGAATATTTGGTTAAGTAGTTTTTCGTTCGACTATAGTCGAACGTTGCTCGACTATCGTCTATCGGCTGATCGACGATCGTCTATCAGTTGGTCGACGTTCTGTCTGTGTTGATAGCTCGACTATCTGTTGATAGGTCAACTATCTGCTTGCTTTGGTAGTTCGACTATCTGTCCTGATAGTTCAACTATCTGATAGCTCGACTATCTGTTGATAGGTCGACTATCTATTCCGCTTTGATAGGTCGACTATCTGCTTGATAGGTCGACTATCTGTGTTGCTTTAATAGTTCGACTATCTGCTTGGATAGTTCAACTATTTGATAGTTCGACTATCTGTTGATAGGTCAACTATCTGTCGTCTTTGATAGTTCGACTATCTGTCCTGATAGTTCAACTATCTGATAGCTCGACTATCTGTTCTGATAGGTCGACTATCTGCCGAGGTAGTTCGACTATCTTCTTTGATAGTTCGACTATCTGGATCGTTCGACTATCTGCCCGATAGGTCGACGATCTCCGTGCGCCGGTCGACAATCTCCGAAGGTCGTTCGACGTTTTGCTGTATGCTCTTATTTATTTTTTGTCATCTTCTGAGATGTGACTAATTTCATATTTATTTTGGCATATGTTATAAAAGATTATCTGAATAATTTGTGACATTATTTCCATGCAATATCAGTTCTATTCTATATGCATGAGCTAATCTTTTCTGACAAAGTTGTTTGTCTTGTAGCTGAGATATGATATCTGCCAGGCTGTCCTTTATAGCCGTTAGACTCAAAAAGTCTTCCTTGGCCGTAAAGAGATCTTTTTTGATGTGACTTTCTCTTATATTATTTCATCAGAAGTATTTGCAGCTTCTTAGAAAGCTTTATCCTTTTATAGGATATCTGCCTGCAGTATTTGTGTTTTGCTTTATGCTTTTTGCAGCCCAGCTTGTAGAGTTCAGAAAAAGACAAGATTCAAACTCAATTAGAGCCATTGCTGCTGCTGATATATAAAGACTTCTTTGAAGAAGAAATCAACTAGTACTCGTAGTAAAATATTCATTCAGCAAGCTTACAGCAAGAACAAGTTTAACTGCTCTCAGCAATCTTCACTTAACTGAGAAGTGTAGCTCTTCTGCTCTTCTTCAACCTGAGTTCTTCTGTTCCAGGAAGTTCTGACTCAGAGATCTTTTGAAGAAGAAGAAGAAGAAGATAGCTGCTAGAAGATTTTAATTTCTTATTTTATATCTTCTTGTAGTTCTTCCTTCAGTATTTACTGAAGTGTTTCGGAACTGAAGCAAGACTTCACCTGGACGTTCTTTGAGCCAGGGGGAGCCTAGATTCTTTTAGAGCTGTCTAGCTCAGTGCAAGTTATTGTGCTTCTCTAATCTATTGTAAAATAGAGAAGACACCTTAACCTCCTTTCCCCTCTCCTGTACAGGGTTATTACTCCCTTCAAAAGTATCCCTTGGTGGCAGGGCACCTGATCAAAAACCTGTGTTTGGTTTTTAGACACCTGATCAAAAGTCTAAAGGGTTTCTTGATCTACCTGAAGCAGATCTTGTTGGTGGCAGGGCACCTGATCAAAAACCCGAGTGGATTCCTACCTTGTTGGTAGAAGAGTGGACGTACCCAAGTTGTTTGGGGAACCACTATAAATTCCTTGTGTCGTCTGGATTGCCTTATTTAATTACTTGCATTGTGGCTGTGATTAGATCTTAACTAGGTTTGCTAGTTGCTGGATAGGATCCAAAGCTAAACCGTAATTACAGTTAGCCTTAGTTTGTGCACAACACTTGTGTTAGGATCTAAGGTTTAATCTTAAATATCTATAACTTTCATTCCGCATTTAACTCCAAGGGAGTTGAGTAGAAAGTCAACTTTGCTAGTGTAATTTTTGATTACTCTATTCACCCCCCCTAGAGTAGTATCTATCCCTTCTCTTTCAGGATATTTGTTGGGTACAACATAAATAGTAAGGCCTATAGAGTCTTCAACTTGACTACTCAAGTTGTAGAAGAATCTGTACATGTTGTGTTTGATGAATCAAGATTAATCAACTGTGAGTTGCCTTGTAGTTCATACAGTCCAACAGGTATAAGAAAAAGGATGGACAAGCTTTCCTTTGCAGAAGGTTCAACAGCAAATGAACAGATGGAAAATGTTGGCTACAGTCCAGGGGGGAGTACATGATTCTATAGAAGCTGATGACTCCCAGGAAGTGCAGCATAATGAAGGGACTGGAAATAATCAATCAGAAGGAAATCTACCTCCTGCTATCAGACATCTTAAAGACCATCCAGCAAATCAGATAATAGGGGATCCAAGACAAGGAGTGTAGACTAGAAGTAGAAATCCAAGCATAGTCTTGCACTCAAGTTTTCTATCACAATTGGAGCCTAAGAAATTTGAAGAAGCCATCCAAGACCAACATTGGATTAATGCTATGCAAGAGGAGCTTAACCAATTCAGAAGGTGCAAAGTCTGGGAGCTTGTTCCTAAACCAAAATACCACAACATCATTGGAACAAAGTGGATATTTAGGAACAAGTTGGATGAGAGTGGAGTAATTGTAAAGAACAAAGCAAGACTGGTTGCTAAAGGATATAGGCAGGAAGAGGGAATAGATTTTGATCAGACATTTGCCCCAGTAGCAAGACTGGAGGCAATCAGGATGTTTCTTGCCTATGCTGCATACCAAGGATTCAAGGTATACCAAATGGATGTGAAATCAACATTTCTGTATGGAGATCTAAAAAAAGAAGTCTATGTGGAACAACCATCAGGTTTTGTAGACTCTCTTAAACTTGATTATGTTTTTAGACTTAGGAAAGCTTTATATGGGTTAAAGCAAGCTTTAAGGGCTTGGTATGACACCCAGTCTACTTTCCTTATTGAGAACAAATTCTCAAGAGGCAAAATAGACAAGACTCTATTCCTTAGGGAGTCTAAAGGCAAGATAATCTTAGTCCAAATCTATGTGAATGACATAATTTTTGGGTCTACAGAGAACAACCTTTGTGTTAAAAGTAGCGAACAAACAACTAAAGTAGCGAACAAACGACTAGAAAACAAGCCAGAACTTTGAATAATTGAAATTTTTATTATCCAAAAAGATATCATTTACAAAGGTATGGCCTCCCTTTTATAGAATGGAGGAGAGAAGATAGAATACAAACTAACAATGTGGGACTAAAGCTATACAACAGTTCCGAGCGGCTAGAACAACAGACCGGAACAAGCCGCGTGGTTAGACAATATTTTAAACGCCCGGCAATACCAGAAGCAGGAGAGAGATGCGGTTGGAGACCGCTAGACCGCCCGATTTCCAAGCCGCCGAAGATGAACCGTCAGACCGCTAGACACCACAGCAATAGTCTGGATATCAACCCGCCGGACACAAACCGCCAGACCGCCCGGTCTACAACCCGCCAGGCTCAAACCGCCAGACCGCCCGGTCTCATACTTTGACACTCCCCCTCAAGCTGGAGCATAGATATCAATCATGCCCAGGTGGTCACAGATATGAAAGAAGGAAGTAGAAACCGGCTTGGTGAAGATATCTACCAACTCTTTGTCGGAGGTGACAAACGGAGTGCAAATCTGTCTCTTCAAGACCTCTTCTTGGATGAAATGGCAGTCGACCTCTGTATGTTTCGTTCTCTCATGGAAGACCGGATTTTTGGATATGTATATAGCGGCCTTGTTGTCACAGAACATAGGCAGAGGATAGTCGTAGACCTCTCCTAGGTCAAGCATGAGAGCCCGCAACCATTTTAACTCACACGTGGTTGACGCCATACTCCGATATTCGGCTTCTGCACTGGACCTTAAGACAACAGACTGCTTCTTGCACTTCCAGCTCACAAGATTATCTCCAACAAATGTGCAAAAACCCGATGTAGATTTACGGTCACCTTTATCATCCGCATAGCTTGAGTCTGAGTAGGCATCAACTCTCAGATGTCCACGCTTCTGAAAGAGTAGCCCTTTTCCTGGTGCTGCTTTGACATACTCTAGTATCTTCAAGGCAGACTGAAGATGACATTCCCTGGGAGCTTGCATGAACTGACTGACCTTGCCTACAGCATAGGCGATGTCAGGTCTGGTCACCGTGAGATAAATGAGTTTGCCCACCAGACGTCTATACCTGGTGGCATTGGATATAAGAGGTGAGTCATCTGTCCACGTTTTGTCCTCTCTAGTGGCCATGGGATACCTGGCCGGTTTGGCACCGGTCAATCCTGCCTCTTGTAGAAGATCAAGAGCATAATTCCGTTGGGAGAGAACCAACGAGTCAGGCTTCCGAGAGATTTCTATCCCCAAAAAATATTTCGGGGAGCCCATATCCTTTGTGACTAAGTGTTGACGGAGGTGTTTCTTTGTCAAGTCCACCCCAGCCTGGTCATCGCCGGTAAGAAGAATATCATCCACATACACCGCCAAAACCACAAGGCATGATGCGGTTTTGCGAATAAACAATGAGTGATCGGCTGAACTTCTTGTAAAGCCAATGGCAGCCACAATGCCACTAAACTTGTCGAACCATACTCGAGGGATTTGTTTTAGGCCGTAGATGGCCTTCTTCAACTGGCATACTCGTGTCTCCCCCTGAGCAACATACCCAGGAGGTTGCTCCATATAGACATCCTCCTGAAGATCCCCATACAGAAAAGCATTCTTGACATCAAGCTGGGAAATAGCCCACTCCCTGTTGACGGCCACTGAAAGAAGAACTCGGATGGTGCGGAGGCGAGCAACCGGGGAGAAAGTGTCAAAGTAGTCAACTCCATAAGTCTGAGTAAAGACTTTGGCCACCAGCCGGGCTTTGTAACGATCCACAGTGCCGTCGAGGTGAAACTTCACCACGAACACCCAGCGGCAGCCAACCACATCAGTACCGATCGGAGGAGGAACAAGGGTTCAGGTACCCCTTTCATTAAGAGTGGCGATTTCCTCATCTATGGCAGATTTCCAATGAGGAATAACAAGAGCCTCTTGGTAAGTGCGGGGAGTTGTAGTAGCCGATATAGCCAAAGCAAAACACCTGCGAGAGGGAGTAAGCCGATCATAGGAAACAACAGCCGCAAGCGGGTGTTGGGTACACGCCCGCACCCCTTTGCGAAGAGCAATGGGAAGATTCAGGTCGTCTATTACTTCAGGGACTGGAGCGTCCGTGGCGGAGAGAGCTGGCCCGGGACTAGAGAGAGACGGCCGCGGAGAAGAAGGTGGGGGTATAATAGATAGAGAAGGATACGGAGGAGGAGATGACATAGGAGGGGAGACGTCGAGCTGCGTGGAAGGATCACTGAGAGACGGTGGAGAGTAAGAGACCGCAGGAGAAAGCGGGGATGGAGAAGAAAAGTAGGATGCATTTTCGAAGAAGGTGACGTCTGCGGAAACAAACTGTTTGCGCAGAACGGGGTCAAAGCAACAATAGCCTTTTTGAGTGCTCGAATATCCCAAAAAGACACATTTTGTGGAACGAGGGGAAAGCTTGTCACGGGTAGCCGACGGAGCATGCACAAAGGCCGTACACCCAAAGATACGGAGAGGAAGAGGAAAGGGTTCCTTGCCCGGGTAGAAAATGGAGAAGGGGGTCTTGCCATGGAGAACCGAAGAGGGAATGCGATTGATGAGATAGCAGGCAAGAAGAACAACATAGCCCTAGTAGGAGCGAGGCACCTGCATCTGCGTCATTAGAGTGCGAGCGATATCAAGGAGGTGACGGTTTTTACGCTCCGCCACCCCATTTTGTTGGGAGGTGTAAACACAGCTGGTCTGATGAATAAGACCATGTTGCATACAAAAAGAGGAAAACTCATGACTGAGATATTCTTTTGTATTATCGGAACGCAGCACTTTAATAGATAAAGAAAACTGAGTTTGAATCATATAATAAAAAGATTGCCATACAGATAATAGTTCAGAGCGATCTTTTAAAAGATACACCCAGGTACATCTAGAGAAATCATCAATAAAAGTTACAAAATAAGAACTACCCCGACCAACGGTGAGAGTAGGAGCAGGACCCCAGACATCAGAATGAATGAGATCAAAAGGGCGGGAGGAACCACGTCCTTGCTTTGGCGGGAAGGAGGAGCGGTGATGTTTGCCAAGCTGACACGCATCACAGTTGAGTGGAGGACTGGTCTGAGGTAAGTGGGGAAGAAGCTGACGAAGAATCCGAGGAGGAGGATGTCCAAGGCGAAGATGCCATTGAAGCAGATCAGTAGACGTGGAAGAGAAGGCAGACAGAGCGGAAGTATTGTCGAGGAAGTAGATGCCGCCACTCTCAGTCCCAGTAGCAATCGTCCGTTGGGTCCTCGGGTCCTGAAAACAACAAGAAGTATGAGTAAATAATACAGAGCACTGAAGTTGCTTGCATAAAGTAGTAACCGAGAGCAAATTGCAAGGGAACTTCGGGACATAGAGAGTGTACACTAAGCGAAGCGACGGGGTGACTTGAACCATGCCCGTCCCGTGAACTGGGGAAGGGGAACCATCCGCAACGAGAACTGGGGGTAACCGATCATGCGTCTCTAGGAGAGAGAAGCAATGAGGGTTTCCAGTCATATGATTTGTAGCACCAGAGTCAATCAGCCATTTACCTTGGGTAACGACGTGTGCACTACCTGAGGTCGTGGCCACAGAAGCAGATGACCGAGAGGAGGCGGAAGTTGAGGAAGAAGTATCACCGGAAGGACGAAGATGAGGATGTTTCTGCCAGCAGCAGTCAACAGAGTGGTCGGTACGACCAAAGTGAGAGCAGAGAAACCTTGACGGACCGCGCGTGCCAGACTTGCTGCGGCCACTATTGCCACCCCGCTGAGCCTGGTGAGCATAGGAGTCCTGTGGAGGAGGGGAGGACAACAGAGGACATTGGAGCAGGGAAGTGACAGCGGCGATGCGAGCTGTGGTGGCATCCAAGGTGGGAGTGTCTGCTTCGCCCAAGATCTGCTGGCGGATCATATCAAATGACTCAAGGAGTCGTAGAAGATAACAAACAACCAGGAGTTCCTGGAAGTGTTTGTGCTGCTCGGCCAAGTCCGCGGAGAAAGGGCGATTCTGGAGGATTTCAGCTCCAAGAGCCTGAACTTGCTGATAAGCCGCAGCAGGAGACATGGAAGGGCGAGCGAAGAGATCCACATAGAGAGTATAAATGCGGGATGTCTGAGCCCCCTTCGAGTAGAGAGCAGCAAGGTGAAGCCACGCGGTCTTAACCGTCTCATCATGGCGTATGACAGGAAGACATTCATCAGAGAGGCTGTTAGCCAACCACGTGCGGACAAGCGCATCACTGGCATCCCAGTCATCAAATTTAGCAGAGTCTGGAGGAGGAGGGTCATCGGTGAGATGATGACGTTTGCGCTGAGAGCGAAGAAGAAAGGTGAAAGAAACAATCCAATCCGGATAGTTGGAGCCAACAAGTTTAGAAACCGTGCCAAGGTTGCCAGAGGAAGTAGGATGCGGAGCCGGAGTGGCGATAGGAGTAGTGGTAGTGGAGGTTTCAGAGAGAGCCATAGGAGAAAACAACGGGAAGCCGCGGGTTAAAAGACAAGCCGTACGGATAGGAAGAAGAGGGGCTACGGCGGTCACAATGTCAGACACCAGCGGCCAGAGAAGCCACGACCAAGCCACAGATCCAAGAAGGGAAAGAAGTCGAACGGCTAGAAGATAGTCCGCGCGAACAGAAGGGAGGAACAAACAAGGCGAATAAGGAAGCAGATCGCAGCGATCAAAGTAACAGGTCGGTGTGACTGACAGGCAGGACAGGGCGCAAGCAGGCGGAAGAGACAAGCCGCGAGAACAGGTCGTGAGAAGAAGGGACAAACCGCGCGGACAGGGTGCAGAGAATCAGCAAGAGAAGATCAACCTTCCTCTGATACCATGTTAAAAGTAGCGAACAAATAACTAGAGTAGCGAACAAACGACTAGAAAACAAGCCAGAACTTTGAATAATTGAAATTTTTATTATCCAAAAAGATATCATTTACAAAGGTATGGCCTCCCTTTTATAGAATGGAGGAGAGAGGATAGAATACAAACTAACAATGTGGGACTAAAGCTATACAACAGTTCCGAGCGGCTAGAACAACAGACCGGAACAAGCCGCGCGGTTAGACAATATTCTAACTGCCCGGCAATACCAGAAGCAGGAGAGAGATGCGGTTGGAGACCGCTAGACCACCCGGTTTCCAAGCCGCCGGAGATGAACCGTCAGACCGCTAGACACCACAACAACAGTCTGGATATCAACCCGCCGGACACAAACCGCCAGACCGCCCGGTCTACAACCCGCCAGGCTCAAACCGCCAGACCGCCCGGTCTCATACTTCGACACTTTGCAAGAAGTGTGCCAAACTTATGCAAGGGAAGTTTGAAATGAGTAGTATGGAGGAACTTAAGTTCTTCTTGGGACTCCAAGTAAGACAGACTGATGATGGCTTGTCCATATCCCAGTCTAAGTTCACCAAAGAGTTGATAAAGAAATATGTTATGGAATCTTCCTCTACCATGAAAACTCCTATGGGAACAAATATGCCTATATGTAAAGATGATACAGGTAAGCCTGTAGATGAGTCTTTGTATAGAGGAATAGTTGGTTCTCTATTATACCTCACAGCTAGTAGACCAGATATTATGTATGTTATATGTGTCTGTGCTAGGTACCAGGAATGCCCTAAAGAATCTCATTACACTGCTGTTAAAGGAATTTTGAGATATTTAAAGGGCACACCAAATCTAGGCCTTTGGTACCCTAGGAATGGAGATTTTCAACTATTAGGTTATTCAGATGCAGATTTTGCAGGCTGCAGATAGAAAAAGTACTATAGGTACATGTCAATTTTTGGGAGGAAGGTTGATATCATGGAGTAGTAAGAAGCAGACTAGTGTGGCAATATCCACAGCTGAGTCTGAGTATGTTGCAGTTGGAAGTTGTTGTGCACAACTATTGTGGATTCAACATCAACTAAAAGATTATGGTATCCAGGTAAGTAGAACACCTTTATTATGTGATTCTAAAAGTGCTATTTCTTTTGCAAATAATCCTGTTTCACATAGTAGGACTAAGCATATAGAAATAAAATACCATTTTCTTAGAGAACATGTAGAAAAAGAAGACATCTCACTAGAATTTGTTAAGACAGATTATCAAATTGCAGATGTATTTACTAAGCCTCTGGATGAAACAAAATTCAATAGATTTAAAATTGAATTAGGCATGCTAACTATAGATTAGTTTAGCAAAATTTGGCTAAGTAAAACTGTGTTGACTCATTCAGGATTTAAGTGTCGACACAGAGGATTTGTGTCGTCAAACTCAGAAAAATGGTGTCGACACAGAGTAGATGTGTCGACACATCAGGGATTTTTATGTCGATATAGTCTAGAGCGTCATGTCGACACAACTAGAGTATTGTTGTCGACTTATTCAGAATTTGTGTCGACACATATTGTCTATGTCGACACAATTTGACTATTTTTGCCCGCCTTTTGATCTTCTTGGCATAGAAGGGTATAAATAGATCACAGCCGTATTTTGTTGACATGCTCACCAGGGTTTCGAGACAAAACCTTGTGTGTCGACAATCCTTCTTCTCTCTTTTCTCAAGCTTTCTCAACGATTCAATGGCGCCAAAGATCGAAGATTCCATCAACGAGGGATATGAACTGGTTAGGCATGCGTTCGACGATGCAGCTCCAGAGATTAAGATGGTGGTGTCTCTTCTCATAGACGGTGGACTTGAATTCCTTATCTCAGAACCCACCAAGGTCTGGAAGAAGGAAGTTCTTGAATTCTACACCACCTCATCTGTGGATTCTACTGGTATGAAAATCAAATCAACTATTCAGGACACAAGAGTCAAGGTGACTCAGAAGCGATTAACCAGAATCCTTCATCTTCCAAGGATAAACGATGAAGAGGAGGTTTCAGCCTCACAAATAAGACAAACACTTCAGTGGTGTGGACTGGATCCCACCATGAAGATTGGTACTGCCTTCAATCGAAAAGGCATGAATAATCAGGGTAAATTCATTTCTGAAGTTATTGGGAAAGTGGTGCTGTGCAAGACTGGTGGACATGATAGGATCTCTGTCTTCATGTTCAACCTAATGACTAGGATTGTATTTCACATTCCCACCAACTAGTCAGCAGTTGTGTTTGACAAAATCAAGGAGGCAATCAAGAAGGCAAACATGGATAGAATACTGAGTCTTTACTTAGCTGGAATCATTCCAGAAGTAATGCAACAACTACCAGGCTCTAAGATCAATCATATGAGGAGAATGGATATAAGGTTGTTCTCCAGGTGGGATAGAGTTCTATCCAAGGATATGCCTGAATAAGATAGGCAGGAGACAGCTGAGAAGTCTCCAGCTCATCATCACAATGAGCTTGGTACTGAAACAATTCAAGTACAGAAAGAACAGATACCTGCACAGGTTCAGGGGGAGCCTAGTACTGCACATTCAGAAGAAGCAGAAAGGATTGACTTATCAGAGGAGATAGATACTGCTAGACTAGATGATCTTATAGAGAGAATTAATGTTCCATCACCTCCTCAAACACCAAAGGAATATACAATGGATGATCTCTTCAAAGATGCTGTAGACACAGCAGATAAAGATGACACCCAAAGGGTTGAGGGGGAGCAAGCTAGTGAGGAGAGGGTACCAGGTGAAGGTGAACAGGAGCCACATGTTTCTGAAACTGAAATCCCTACCTCACAAAAAGAAAGAGTTCAGATTGAGAGTTCCTCTGATTCTGGGAATGAAGAAATTCAAGAGGCAAATAAAAGGAAGCTTATGGTCTTCAAGAGAAGAAGCCATAGCTATAAGAAAGCACTTCAAACAACACCCACCTCTTCAGATTTTGATTATGCCAAGTTCTTGGTAACTTTTCAAATGAAAATGGATGAACAAAGAAAGGCTCTAGAGAAATATGTTGATGAAAGTCATAAAAATCTTCAGTTTGATCTGGCTCAAGATATAAAGTCTATAAGATTTGAAGTCAATCAACATAAAAGAGAAGTGACTGATTGTTTTACAAAAGGGGCACATGTTGTTGTATATCTGGCCAAACAACAAGAAGTAATGAAGAAAGAAATAGATGCTTAATCTATTAATCAAGGATACATTCTTGAAAATCAGAAAAGGCTAAATGACAATCTGAAAATTGCCAACACAGATATTCTTGCTCAATTTCAAACAACCATGACTAAATTGACTGAAGCTAGGGCAGCTGAAATGCTAGCATATGCCACTAAGTTCAAAACTGCTTTAGACTCAGTACAGACAGCCATAACCACTTCCCAGAAGGAAATTACTGCAAAACTTAACAAGTTGAAACCCTTCTTCAAAGATGGCATTAATTATCTAGATGATCAGATCAGGTTTCAGAAGGAAGATCTCAGAGATCATGTAGTAAGAGAAGTCCTAAAGGGGGAGAGGGTACTTATTTATGCTGGCTCAGAACATGCCAAGTGGGTCACTAACAGTGTCAGAGTCACATTGGGATATCCACCCCTTTGTGATGATGATAATATGGCAGAGTCAGGAGTACAGCCATAAGGTCTACTTGAAGGCAACCAACCAGAGGTTTCTCAAGTCATATACCCCCTGTAGATTTTGACATGATTCATCAGCAGGTGCAAACTATGTATAGTCCTCCAGAGGAGGTTTCAAATATTATACTTGGAAATGTAAACATGCCTGAAGCTGCAATCAAGGCTCAGCAAGAGGCTCAACTGTCAAAGAAGAGATTTAGGGAGCAAGCTGAACTAAAACCTGATTTTGAACAGTGGAGCCCTACCTCTAGAAACATCATACTAACTGCCTGGAAAGCTGTAAAAGATCAAGTCCATGAAAGGGGCAAGTGGTACAATGAACAAGAATGGCAGAAGCATGAAGCCAGACAGGAGGCTATTATTCAGCATAGAAGGAAAGCTAAGATGGGAAAGCTACCTCCTGATGCTGTGGAGCCTAGCAAATACTTTCCCAAGCCATATCACTATTTTGAGAGACAAAGACTAAAGACTGAGGCTCAGAAGAAGGCTGATCTTAAAGGCAAAAAGCCCATGGAAGAAACTGAACCTTCTGTGCAGGCACAAGTATAACCAGGAAGAGGGATTATTATAAAGGAGCCTGATCAGTCTTAGTCTAAGATGTCTTAGTTTTAGTTTAAAAATGTGTAATGTGAAATATTTTGTAAACAATCATTTTGACATAATACACAAAATCTTGCTCTTTAGTTAATTTTTGTGTATATCTTTTTATCTCTGTGATGAATCTGTGCAAATGTTTTGATTGTTAATATTTTCTGTAATATTAAGCTTATATACATCATCATCATTTTTTTTAATTATTATCATATGTGGTGTATATCATTAGCTAATATGGGTTATGACTTCTCCAAATAGGGGGAGATTATTGGGTACATTGGAAAATGTGTACCTGATTTGAAGAAGCCTAACTTAGCATAATGATATACATCAAGGTGTATTTGATGTTATTTAAGTTGAATATGTGCAGGTTAAAAGTATAAAAATTTCTTAGTCCATGTGTCGACACCAGAAGAAGATGTGTCGACACTTCAGGAAGATTGTGTCGATACTTGAAGAAGGCTGTGTCGACACAGAGAAAATGAGTCGACATCAACTGTGTCGACACCGGGAGGCAGTGTCGACACACACAAGATTATAGTCGACATCAACTGTGTCGACACCAGGAGGCTGTGTCGACACACAGAGGCAGAAGTCAACAACAGCTAAGTCGACACTTAGAGACTGAGTCGATACTTAGCAGAATCAACAATAAGTCTGTGGCTGAAGTAATTGTGTCGACATACAACAATCTGTGTCGACACATTCTCAAAAAGTTATGTCAAGAAGTTGTGTCGACATCAAGATAAATGTGTCGACATCACAAAGGATTGTGTCGACACTTAATCAAATTATGTCGACACATTTTAACAATTGTCTCGACACATATTGACAGTTTGTCTCGACACTTTCTGGCAGAAACAAAGACTCCTTGGCAGTTTGAAGAATTGACAGCTGTGGGTCTCTACAGGTTAACTGACGTGATTGACACAGACAGAAGTTTGTTAGGAACCGGACCAGCCGGTTACCAGGAATGAAGGCTATAAATAGACGGATAGTGTCTCAAAGAAAAACACTGAAAACTGTACACTGAATAATAAGTAACAATAAGGAGAAGATCTTTGCAGATCTAAGAAGATATTCTGATTGAACTATCAAAATCTATCAAAGTAGAATTCAGTCAAGAATTCTGAAGTATCTTCAAGGGACTTGGATAGAGAGAGATCTAGTCAAAAGAAGGCAAGAAGAAAGCTGTCTCAGATTTCAAAAGAAACAGATTCTGAACTTATCTGTCAAGAAGATTCAGATTCAAATTCTGAAATCTAAGGAGAAAGCTGCTGATCAGTTTATTTCAAAGAAGATCAACTCAACAAAGTTCAGATTCAAGAAGCTTTGAAGAAAGCTAAGTTCCAGTTGATTTTATCCATCTAGTTTATCAAGAAGCTGATCAAGAACACTGTCTTGTTCCACCTCTCTCACCAGGAGCAAGATAAAAATATATTTTACTCAAATCCTGTAGGATCTTTTAATAGATCTGAGTTGTAAGCCTAATTTATAAAGGCTGAGTGTAGGAGAGATAATCTCTGAGTTGTAGGTCTTGAATAAAGACTGAGGTAGGGCTGAATTGCCTGAGTGTAGGAGAGATAATCTCTGAGTTGTAGGTCTTGAATAAAGACTGAGGTAGGGCTGAATTGCCTGAGCTGTAGGAGTGTGGTATCACTCTGAGTTGTAGGAATCCATTTTGGATTCTGAGCTGTAGGATCTGAGGATCTGAGATAAAGAAGGGAGTTTGGCTGAATCTAGCACACTACTAGATAGGCGAAGGGGGAAAGTGGATGTACCCAGATCTTGGGGAACCACTATAAATACTTGTTGCAATCTGTGATGTGTAGTTCTAGATTGTGTGATTGTGATTGCTAAAGTAGCTGCAAAACTCATAGAAAATAGTCTTTAATTACTTAATCATTCTGCCTTAAGTTTGAAAAGAAAATAAGAACCTATTCAGCCCCCCTCTAGGTGTCTAGGTAATCTTGAAAGTAAAACTATCATTAATAGAGAAGCTGATTTTATTTATTAATCAGAAAATTCTTGGTTTACATGTTTTCCTTAGAACAAAAATAAAAAGTTACATTGTTCTATAAACAAGCCTATCTATCCTATTATTGTCTAGACTCCTTAATCACTATGCCTTTTCCTGATTGAATCTTTACCTGCACAGTAGGATCTGTATCATCAACAGGTTTCTTCCCTTTGAGATCCTTCTTCTTTTGTTCTTCTTCCTTTATTCTTTGCCTTTCAAAACAGTGAAAGGTCTTGAGGAAGTACCTGCTAGGCTCCAGAGCATTAGCAGATAACCTCCCAGTTTTTGCACTCCTTCTATGCTGAAGAATGGCTTCTTGACTAGCTTGATATTTATCCTATTCCTGCTCAGAATACCACTTACCCCTATCAGGGGTCTTATCCTTTACAGCCTTCCAGGCAGTCAAAATGATATTCCTTGAAGTAGGGCTCCATTGCTCAAAATCTGGCTTCAACTTAGCCTGTTCCCTGAACCTTTTCTTGGATAATTGTGCCTCCTTTTGAGATTGCTTGTCAGCCTATGACATTTCTACTTTTTCAATGATCACCTTTAATGCTCCTATGAAGGACTGTACATTGTCTGTAATTCTTGTTGAACCATGTCAAAATCACCAGGAGGGTAAATAACCTGTGTAACTTCAGGCTGATCTCCTTCAATATTAGCAGGTATTACTCCAGATTCAGCAACATTATCATCATCATATAAAGGAGGAAAGCCAAGTGTAGATCTGATGGACTTAGAGACCCATTTAGCATGGTCAGAGCTAGCTTTGACTAAAAATCTCTCCCCCTTTATGACTTCTCTAGTAATATGATGCCTCAGATCAGTCTTCTGAAATCTTATCTGATCAGCCAGATATTTTGTACCTTCTTTGTAATAGTCTTTGAACTTCAGTAAGGTATCAGAAATTGTCTTTTGGGTGGCTTCAATAGCTGTTTGAATAACAGCTAAATCTACTTGTATTTGCTTTGATAGTTCAGTTTTCAAATCTTGTGAAATACTTCCCAGTTTCTGGATGATTTCTGCATGAGAGTATTTGAGGTTTTCATTGGACCTGAATTGATTTTCTAAAACATACCCTTATTTTATGGCAATGTCCTCTACCTCAGTCTTCAACAGTTGTTGTTGCTCAGCCAAATACACCACAACATTACCTCCCTTATGGAAGCAATCTGTCATTTCTTTCTTGTGCAAATTGACTTCAAATCTGATTGACTTTTTGTCCTGAGCCAGCTGAAACTGCAGTTCCTTATTTGACTCATCCACATACTTCTCTAGAGATTGCCTTTGGTCATCCAATTTTACTTGCATTTGGACCAGTAATGAACAGAAGTCCATGCTTGAAACTGGTGGTTGTGTGACTGTGTGCAAGGCTTTCTTATAGCCTTAGCTCCTTTTATTTATTTCAACTATCTTCCTTTTCTTAGCCATAGTGGCTTCCTCATCATTAGAGGGTTGTGAGGAGCTTTCTATATCAACAGTTTCCTTATTAGATGGGGCATTTAACAACTCCTCTCCCTAAGTTCTTGGCAGGTCCTTTTCTACCTGGGATTTCTCCCCCTTAGTCCTTGCAGCAGGTAAATCAAGAAATAGATCTTCCATTTTTACCTCTTGCTGTATCTGTACAAGAGGAACAAGGTTAGTTTGGAAAATAAAAGGTTCTCCCTTGACATCCAGATTTTTGTCTAGGGCCTGTTCTATAAAGGAGATACTTTCTTACTCTTTCTGCACATCTTGTGCCTCCTTCTCAGCAATGTCCAGTGCTTCTTTATTGATATCTGAGACAATATCCATTACTGTATCTGCTGCATACTCACTCTCTAGAGTAGCAATATCAATTCCTTCCCCTTGAGCAGGTAGCTCAGGAAGTACAATATCTTGTGCTGCTGATTCAGGATTTTCTCCCCCTGGAGTAGTGACTACCTATTGTTTTGGGAGCACACTGCTCTCTACTTGATCTTGAACATCTTTTTGGGGCATGTCTTCATCTGAACTGAAGACCCCTTCCTCTTCAGAATCACTAAAAGATTCTGCTTGCTAAACAACTTCCTTCTTCTTCTTTTCTTTCTTGGTCAGTTTCTGAGGAGTAGAAACCTCCTTTGTTAATACTCTATCCCACCTAGACAGGATTCTTGTGTCCATTCTTCTCATATGGTTGATTTTTGATCCTGGAAGTTGGTTCGTAATATCAGGTATTACTGAAGATAAACAAAGACTCAGAATTCTTCCCAAATTTGGTTTCTTGATTCCTTCTTGTATCTTGTCAAATACTATGAATGTCCAATCTGTCTTTAGCTTGAAAACTATTCTTGTCATTAGATTGAACATAGAAGCTGAGATTCTGTCATGTCCACCTATTTTGCACAGGATTATCTTGCCTACCATATCTGACAGGAATTTCTCTTGCGAATTCATCCCTTTCCTGGTGATGGATGATCCAACCTTGATATTAGAGTTTAACCCGCACCAGCTTAAGGCATCTTTTGTCATCGAGGAAATGATGTCATCTTCATCCTTGACCTTAGGAAGTTGGAGTGATTTCCTAATCAACTTCAGTGTAAGTTTCACTCTTGAATCCTATACAGTGGATTTGATCTTCTTCCCGTCTGTGTCAACAGTTGTAGAAGAATAAAATTCCATGACCTCCTTCTTCCAAATCTTCATTGGTTTTTAAACCAAGAATTCCAACCCATTTTCTGAAATAAGGGTAATTACACCCTGAATTTCTGAAGATGTTGTTGTGAAACCACCACGAGCCAGCTCATACCCTTCGTTCACTTTGTCTTCCTTGATGGGCGCCATTGATGGAAGGGAGAGAGAGAGAGAAGAGAATATCGAAGTCGACACAAGGGCTAGGGTCGAGAAATTTGAAAGCGTATTCGACAAGATTTTTGCTTCACCTATTTATAGTCTAGGTGTAAAGGGGAGTTCAAAAGATGCTCCTTAGTAATAATAGTAGGTCTCGATAATACTTAGGTTTAGTCGACACATCTATGTGTCGACATACTTATGTCAGTGTCGACATGGACTGGTCATGACTCGACACAGAGTGTCGACATTGATTTTTGTGTCTCGACACAAAAATCATCTAGCTTAATGTCTCGACATTGTTGTGTCGACATCCATACTTCTGTCGACAGAGATACTTTTTATGTGTCGACACATCCTTTTTCTTTGTCGACACAACATACTGAGTGTGTCGACACAATTTGTTTGTGTCGACACAAACACTTTACTTAGACAAATTTCCTGAGAAATATTGTGCTTACATTGTCTACTTAGGTATGCTTGTGCTGACCTAGTCTAGGTTCAACATACCTAATTCAATTTTAAAATGATTGAATTTAGTTTTATCTAGAGGTTTTGTAAAAATATCAGCAATCTGACTATTTGTGTTTACAAATTCTATATTAATATCTTCCTTCTCCACACGTTCTCTTATAAAATGGAACTTAATTTCTATATGCTTGGTTCTATTGTGAGATATAGGATTCATAGCAATAGAAATAGCACTTGTAGAATCACAAAATAGTGGAATTCTACTTACCTTTATGTCATAATCTTCAAGTTGGTGCTTTATCCACAATAATTGTGCACAACAACTGCCTGCAGCAACATATTCAGACTAAGCTGTTGATATAGCTACACTGGTCTGCTTCTTGCTGCACCATGACACCAGCCTTCCACCTAGGAATTGAAAGGTTCCTGTAGTACTTTTCCTATCTTCTTTGCATCCTGCAAAGTCTGCATCTGAGAAACTAGTTAGTATGAAATCTCTATTCTTAGGGTAACAAAGACCTAGATTAGGTGTGCCCTTAAGATATCTCAAAATTCTCTTAACTGCAGTATAATGAGATTCCTTTGGGCATGCTTGGTATCTAGAACAGACACATATAACATACATAATGTCAGGTTTACTAGCAGTCAAGTAGAGTAGGGAGCCAATTATCCCTCTATACAAAGACTCATCAATAGGTTTCCCTATCTCATCTTTGCCTATAGGCATACTTGTTCCCATTAGAGTTTTCATGGTGGAGGCTGAGTCCATACCATATTTCTTAATCAACTCCTTTGTGAACTTAGAATGGGATATGGAAAATCCATCATCAGTCTGTCTTACTTGAAGTCCCAAAAAGAACTTCAGCTCACCCATACTGCTCATCACAAACTTTCCTTGCATAAGTTTGACAAATTTTCTTCAAAGGTTATTTTCAGTAGATCCAAAGATAATGTCATCAACATATATCTGGACTAGGATTATCTTGTCTTTAAATTCCCTAAAGAATAGAGTTTTGTCTATCTTTCCTCTAGATAATTTATTCTCAATAAGGAAAGTAGACAAGGTTTCATACCAAGCCTTAGGGGCTTGTTTCAAACCATATTGAGCTTTCCTAAGCCTATATACATAATCAGGAAAATGAGAATCTACAAAACCTGAGGGTTGTTCAACATAGACTTCCTCTTTTAAGTCACCATTCAGAAATGCTGACTTTACATCCATTTGATATACCTTGAACCCTTGATAGGCAGCATAGACCAAGAACATCCTTATAGTCTCTAGCCTTGCTATTGGGGCAAAGGTTTGGTCAAAGTCAATCCCTTCCTCTTTCCTGTAGCCTTTTTCTACCAGCCTTGCCTTGTTCTTGATAATTGTGTCATTTTCATCAAGTTTGTTTCTGTAGATCCACTTGGTTCCTATGATGTTGTGATCCTTAGGTTTAGGAACCAGCTCCCAGACTTTACACCTTCTGAATTGATTCAGCTCTTCTTTCATAACATCAATCCAGTTAGTATCTAACATGGCTTATTCAAACTTCCTGGGTTCTATCTGTGACAAGAAACTTGAACATAAAATTGTGTTCATGTTCTTGCTCCTTATTAGAACACCTTGACTTGCATCACCAATGATTTGGTGAGCTGGATGATCCTTCAGGTGTCTTCTAGCTGGAGGAAACCTGTCTATCTCATGGTCTTCTTCATTTTCCTCAACCTGATGCTCCTCATTATCTTCATCATCCATTTAGTTTTGTTCTCCCCCTAGACATCATGCATCTTTTCCATCATCCATCCTAGCAGGAGCTTCATCATTGATGGTCATCTTGTCCAGCCTGTCTGTTAGACCTGTAGAACTAACTGAATAACTAGACAATTCATTGTTAATCAATCTAGACTCATCAAAAAAAACATGGACTGACTCTTCTACAACTTGGGTAGTCAAGTTGTAGACCCTATATGCCCTACTGTTATTGCTGTACCCAACAAATATCCCTTCTAGGGATTTGGAAGCAAACATTGTTTGGTAGTGCTTACCATTAACTAGGGCATAACACTTGCTACCAAAGATTCTGAAGTAAGAAATGTTTGGTTTTTTGCCTTTCAAAATCTGATAGGGAGTCAACTTAAGTTTCTTATTTATGGATGCTCTATTGAGAACATGACAAGTAGTATTTACTACCTCAGCCCAGAAATATTCAGGGAGAGTAGTGTCACTGAGTAGAGTTCTACTCGCCTCAATAAGAGTTCTACTCTTTCTTTCAGTAATTCCATTTTGCTGAGGTGTTCTAGGTGAGGAGAACTCTTGATGAATCCCAAGTTCTTCACAGAATGTTGTCATACATTCAGACTGAAATTCAGTTCCATGGCCACTTCTGATTTTGACAACTGAACTGTTAAATTCATTCTGAATTTGTCTAATAAAAATCTATAAAACACAAGGTGTTTCAGATTTCTGCCTCTAGAAGAAAACCCATGTGTATCTAGAATAGTCATCAACAATAACTAAAGTGTATACTTTCCTACCAAGACTATGAACTGGCATAGGACCAAACAAATCCATATGCATGAGATATAAACATCTAATTGAATCTTTGGTATCAAGTGCAGGAAAAGAGGACTTGATCTGTTTGCCCTTTTGGCAAGCTGAACACACTCCCTCTTTAATGCACTTTACTTGAGGACCATTACTCACTAAACCCATGCTAAATAGCAGCCATATAGACTTATAGTTTAGATGAGCTAACCTCTTATTCCATTTGACACATAGTGAAGCTTTCTCACCTGCAACTAGGCAAATGGGTGAGTTGTTATACTCACAATCTAGGTTAAGAAAATATACATTCCCTCTTCTAGTGCCAGTCAACATGATCTCTTGATCACTTGACCTCTTAATTTGGCACTCCTCTTTATGGAAGAGATATCATAACCTATATCACTAAGTTGACTTATGCTAATCAGTATGTTTTATCCCCTTCATATAAGCCACTTTAGTGATGGTAATTGAATCACTAGAGATGTTACCAAATCCTTTGATGATTCCTTTTTCTGATCCACCAAAGATCACTTTGGGTCCATTCTATATGGATACATAGTCCCTCAACATTCTTCTTGTTCCAGTCATGTGTCTGGAACATCCACTATCCAAGTACCATATAGAGGGTATGACCACTTGGATTCTCCTGCATCAAATAAAGAATTACTCATCCTTAGAACCCATATTAGTTTTGGGTCCTAGATTCTTGTTAGTTTGATAACTATCATGTTTACCTACTGCTTTTCTGATAGATAAACTATTCTTAGTTTTAACACTTATGTTAAACCAGCAATCCATAGCAAAGTGGCCTACCTTACCACAACACCAGCACTCAAATCTGTTGTACCTTCTCTTAGGTACAGACTTCTCAACCTTGTTGCCAGCAGTTCTTTTGAGTGTAGGTGCTAGAGCAGCAAACCCCAAAAATTCCTTTTGAACCTGATGGGCTTGCTTATAGAGTGGCCTACTAGCATTAGCATACTTGCTAATGTGATCTCCATACTCACAGTGACCATGAGTAATTTCATGATCATACCTGTTTGTAGGTTGCATCACCTTCCTAAAGAAAATAGGGGGCTTAGAGGCTAGTGGATGAACTGGGGCCTTACCTTTTCCATTTGAATTAGGGGTCCTTATTCTTCCCTTAAAGCCTAGACCAGTCTTATCTTTTTGAGAAATTAAGTTGTCTATTAAAGACAAGACTGATTTTGGCTTAGAGAATTTAGCCACTAACTCTTTTTCTTTCTGCAGTCTTGCCTCCAGATTCTTGATATGATTTTCTTTGAAAGAGATTGTGCCCATCTGAATGACAGTTATGTTCTTCAGTTTGGAAACCTCATTAAGTTTCAAATCAATCAGCTTGGCTGATTCTGATGCTGCCAGCTTAAGAGATTAAATCTCCTTGGCCTGCTCCTTGACAAGAAGCTTGCTTCTCTTTAGATCTTGCAGCAACCCACCATACTCATTAATGAGTTGGTGTACATCCCCTTCAGACTCAAAACTATCCTGATCTCTTGATGCAGATGCTTATAATTCTGATCCAGTAAAGTAATCAGACTCTAAGGGAGAATTGTATACCTTACTAAGACCAGCCTGATCCTCACACTGATAATTTTCTGATAGGGCCATCAGTCCTCTACAACAATGTTCTTCCACTCCATTTATAGAGTCCAGCATTTGTAGGAATTCTAACCCCTTAGAATCCTCTTCAGTTGAGAATAGCCAAACATATGCTTTTGCATCTTCTTCTTCTCCTGATCCTGAAGATGAAGAGTCTGTCCAACTCTTCAGTTTTTGAGCAACAAAGGATTTCACCTTCTTGCCCTTCATTTGATGCTTCTTCTTGTCCTTAGATTCAGTCCTCTTATCTAGACAGTTAGCTATGACATGTCCTGGCCTGTTGCAGCAATAGCAAAAAAACTTAGAGTTAGTTTGTAACGCCCCCGATTTTTTGGTGTTTTGATTATTTATCGTTTGGCGTTACGTGGACGCGTTTCCAGCCTTTTTGCCGTTGTTAGAGCATAGTCTTAGCTCTTTAGGTTCCTTGTGTAACCTGTTTGCAAGATTCCCCAGCTAGTCTGTGTCAGTTGTGATGACTCGACTGAACCTCTTAGGGAATGCTTGTGCTTTGGCTTGGGTGGTGTAAGCCCGAGTGTTCGATCTTTGGATGTTGTTTTCGAATTCGTCGTTGTTTTCGTAGCTTGGGGTCTTAGCTATGACGCGAGTTTTTTCAAAATCCGCGATCGTTTGTTTTTTCGCGTCGTTTCGACGTTCGTTTTGTTACCCGGTAGTGTGTATCCAGGCTGTTGTCTTTGTTGTGCATAGCCTTATATTGCCGAGCTTGGTAAGGCTTGTGCTCTGCTTTAGGCTAAAATGTTAGCCATTTATTATATATATATATATATATGTACATGTATATATATATATATTTATATATATATATAAATATTTTTTTTGAGCTTGCTTATTTGGGGTTGGCCTTGTCTTTTAAGATAAGTATATATATATATATATATATGTGTGCTTAAGCTAGAAGTGGCTAGTAGCTGGTGGCCGAAACTCCCCATGCTTAGATTATTTTATATTATCTTTTGGGGAGAAGGTGGCTGGAGATATATATAGGAAGACAGCTGGTTTCAAGCCTCACTTCTCCTCCTTCCCAAACAATCAACAAGCTTCCTGTAGAAGGATCCGGCGGAGGAGCTATAGTTTTGACCGGCGGTGGCCGCTGGTTTAGGAATCCTTTCTCTCAGGAGACGGTGGATCTGAGCTACTCTCGTCGAGAGCTAGCTTACTAGCTTGCTCTTTTTGGTGGCCGATCCTTGCCGCCAGTGTCGAGCTGGGCGTGCTGCTGCCGTTTCCATCTGAAGTAAGTCAAGTGGCCCCTGCCCTTGCAAATGTTCTCTTTCCTTCTTGTTTTTGTTCTCTGAAGCAGCCATAGTATCCTATTTGGGTTGAGGATCATGATAGCTGTAGGTTTAGTGTTAATTAATCTAAGTTTTTAACTGGTCTTAGCTAGCTTAGGTTGCTGGTAGATCGGGTAAGGAGAAGCAACATGAGCCTTGGAATTAATTTTCCAAGGCTCTGCATGCCAGGCGTTGAGTGGAGTGGGCCTCACTCAACGCAAGGTTGTTTTTTTTGCGGCTAAGGGTCCAGACATTGAGTGGAGTGGGCCTCACTCAACGCCAGGTTATTTTTGCGGCTAAGGGTGCCAAGGCGTTGAGTGAGTCGACCTCACTCAACGCCAAGGCAGGTCTGGCGTTGAGTGAGGTGAATTCACTCAACGCCACAGCTAAGACTTACGGCTAAGGGTGCCGAGGCGTTGAGTTAGTCGACCTCACTCAACGCCAAGGCAGGTCTGGCGTTGAGTGAGGTGAACTCACTCAATGCCACAACTAAGACTTGCGGCTAAGTCTTTGGCATTGAGTGAGTAGACCTCACTCAACGCCGCAGCTGTTTTGGCATTGAGTGAGGTAGACTCACTCAACACCGCAGTCTTTTCAGCAGTTAAGTCTAATGGCGTCGAGTGAGTCGGCCTCACTCAACGAGAAAGCAGGTTTGACGTCGAGTGAGTCGGCCTCACTCAATGCCAAAGCAGGTTTGGCGTCGAGTGAGTCGACCTCACTTAATGCCAAAGCAGGTTTGGCGTCGAGTGAGTCGACCTCACTCAATGCCAAAGCAGGTTTGGCGTTGAGTGAGGTAAACTCATTCAACGCCACAGCCAGGGCTTGCGGTTAAGTCTTTGGCATTGAGTGAGGGTACCTCACTCAATGCCGTGGCTGTTTTGGCGTTGAGTGAGGTAGACTCACTCAACGCCGCAGTGTTTTTTTTAGGCTAAGTCTTTAGCCTTGGGATGTGTGCTTCTTTAGGACTGTTAGAGGAGTTTTTCCTTCCTAAGGGGGATGTTGGGGTGTTCAGCTAGTTTTTGCTTGCCGACTCGTGGGCTATGGCCGGAGGGGATGTTTTCTGGACTTTAGAGGGGTGAAATGTGTGTGCTGAGCTGTGGACCCCACGAAGTCTAGACAATGGGGCCGACTTGTTTAGGTGTGTGGACCCTAAGGCTGCCACCGGTTGTGTTCACCCTTGAGTATTTATTTTGGGGTCTGGTTGTTGGTGCTGGTACTGCCACCCACTCCAGCCCCTTATTATTTACACCCCGGTCATTTGCCCAAAAAGTTAGGATTGTTAGCTCTTTCTTTTCCTGCTTTTGGCTATTCCTGCTAGTATACTGATGCTTTACTGCTGTAGGTTGTTTTTTCTGCCATGCAGGTAGCTTTTGTGCTCACACTTGGTGTGATTTACCTTTACTGTCCTTTTTATAATATTTTTCTTCTTACTGTCGTACTTTTCACTTACTATTAGCTGTTGCTTTTGTTACCGGGTTGGTAAACCCTTTTTACTCGCACTTAAATTATATATTCTTCATGCTTTGATATTGTGATGAGGCATTCTTTCTTGAATGCCCCAGGTCCAGGTTATAGCCAATAGAGCGGTTGTTCCCTTTTAGTGTGTTTTGCTGATAGCCTCCATGGTAGCTGATCTTCAGATCTTCCACCTTGTGAGGTAGTTATTATTCTTTTCTGCATGGGCATGCACACTCACCGATGAGTTCTTGTTGGGTTGTCGACGCCCACTGGTGGCTTACTTGCTTTGCTGGATATGAATTAAAACTGCTGTTTTTGCCCTTTTGGTGTTGCTTATTTGCTTCTGGGAAGGTTTTATGCTAGGATGCATGTTAGATATTTTAAAACCCTAAACTATTATATGTATCTCATGCATATCATATTTGTAAAACTAAAACACTATCTTCTTTAAGCGTAAAGAATATCTTTCATATATAAATACTATACTCACCTTAGGAGTCGTGCATAACATAAGTGGTCCCTTGAGGGCCCTTATACTCATTTAGGGTGTCAAATCAACTAAATCAAAGTATTTTTCCGCTGCAAGCAAATATATTTTCCTATCGTGGACTAGCTGATCCACTGTGCCGAGGGATATGGCTTTTAAATAAACTGGTTTTCTATTATTTAAAAACTTGTGATTTGAAGTTTTAGTGCGTTTCCTGAGCGTCAGCAGTTATCCCCTGCTCGATGTGGCATCACAACACGTGTTTTCCCGTACGTTGATACTTCTTAATCTCGGGAAAATGCGGGTTGTGACATAGTTTGTTTACTAGGTTTTAAGGCATACCTGTCCTCCTTGGGATTCTTCTTTTTCTTGTAGTACTCATCCTTGGAAAAGGATGATGATGGTCTGGATCTCCACTTCTTCTTTTTCATGAACCTTTGGAACTGCCTTGTAAAGGCAGCAAAGTCCTCATCAGAGGTGTGGCTGTCTGATTAAGTTGTATCAGGAATTCCTTCTTCTGCCTCAGCACTCCTTCTGGGTAGAGAAGGAGATTTTATTCTGCCATTTCTTATGCCTTCAGCCTTGAAGGCTACTAATTTGTCCTTATACTCAGACCTGCTACTCTTCTCTTTCTCCTTCCTGGCAGCAAGCTGCATTTCATATGATAACAACTTTCCAAACAATATGGGAGGAGGTGTATCAGCAAACTTGGCCACCTCTCTGATGGCACAAATCTTTGAGTCCCAGTCCTTTGTTAGAGACCTGAGAAACTTGTCATTTAGTTCATAAGTGCTGAAGACTCTTCCATAGGTTATCAGTTCATTAACTATCCTGAAGAACCTTTTGTAACATTCAGCTATGCTGTCAGTCTTGGCTTGTCTAAAGCTCTCATATTCTTGATTCAACATAAATTCCTATCCTCTCTAAGTTCTTCTGTTCTCTCCATGTAGACAATCAGGGTGTCCCACATTTCCTTGGAGGTTTTACAGTGAACCAGATTCTAAAATGTGTCATCATCTACAACACTTACAATAATGTTCTGTGCTCTTTTGTCTAGTGTTTCCAAGATGATCTCATCCTTTGTCATTTTAGAATAGTTCTTAGGGGTTCTAACATTTGTATCCAGAGTTGATACCTTCATTGGAATGAAGGGTCCTTCTTATACAGTAATATAGATTCTTGGATCAGAAGCCTCCATAAACAATCTGACCCTTTCCTTCCAAATGCCAAAGCATTCTTTCCTACAAATAGGCAGTTTCATAGATCCAAACTCCATTTGATTCTCATTTGAACCCATTCTTGAAATCTATTAATTGCCTAGGAGATATACTCAGAATGTTAGGTCTATCTTTGAATAACCTCCCTCTGATACCACTTGAAAGACTTATTTAAAGAGCCTAAACACCTAGAGGGGGGGGGGGGTGAATAGGTTCTAATTATCTTTAAGAATTTTAGGCAATATAACTTGTTATTACTTAGCATAGAGATTGCAAACCATAGAACAGAAAACACAGCACAGCAGACACCAGATTTATAGTGGTTCCCCAAGGTATGGGTACATCCACTTTCCCCCTTCGCCTATCTAGTAGAGAACTGGATTCAGCCCAACTTCCTTCCACTAACTCAAATCCACAGATCTTACAACTCATAACCAGATTGGTTCTTACAGCTCAGACTTATACAAGTCTTACCTCAGATTCTCCCCAAGAATCCTACCTCAGGCCACAGCCCTACCTCAGCCTTTATAACTAGGCTTACAACTCAGACTATCAATAGTCCTACACCTTAGGCACTCAGCCCTACCTCAGCCTTTATAATTATAGGCTTACAACTCAGATCTAACAAAAGATCCTACAAGAATTTGAGTATTTGAGAAATACAGAAATATCACCAGATAGATCACTCCATAGGTGAGAGCTTCTTATTCAGTTCTTGAATGAACTGAATCTCCAAATCCAACCCGACTTAGCTGTTTCAAAGCTTCTTGATAGAACAAAATAAGTTTGAAATCTTCTAGATGTAGAAGTTGATCTCTTGTCAGCTCATTTCTTGAATTCAGAATAAGATCTGAATCTTCTCTACAGACTATTCAGAATCTGCCTTCTTAAGGGTCACCCCTTTACTTGTTCTTGAAAACTTTCCTTAGATGATCCCCGTTTTTATCTTTATATATGTTGTTTTTTTAAGTTGTCACGGATCAGTCCTTTATATAGAGATTTCTCCTGATTACCGGCTCATCCGATTTGTAACAACCTTCTGACAGTTCTGACAAAGGTGACATACCTGTTGGTAATGACAGCTATCAAGTCACCAGTCATGACAGCTGATTCCTTAAAGACTTTACAACTCAGCATGATCCACTCAGCAGACTGCTTCATAGGTGTCGATACAAATAGACTTAGTGTCGACACAAGTCTTGATGATGTCAACATAACACTCCATGTGTTGACACAATCATTCTTCAGTTACTCGACACAGCTTTTGTTTGTATGTGTCGACACAAGTCCTGTGTGTCGACACAACCGCTCCTGGTCTTGACATAACTAATGCTAGCAGATGGCATTGAGTGTATATCCAGCTGTCATTGAGTGTGTGTCGATAAGACGTTGAGTGTGTGTCGACACAAGTCCTGTGTATCGACACAAGTCTTCTGACTCAGTATAGCTGTTGCTATTAGATGGCATTGAGTGTCATCCAGATGTCGTTGAGTGTGTGTCGACATAAGTCCTGTGTGTCGACACAAGCCTTTTGACTCAGTATAGCTGTTGTTGTAAGATGGCATTGAGTGTGTGTCTAGCTGTCGACACAAACCTTCTTCAGGTGTCGACACAATTCTTAAGTGTCAACACATGCCTTTCTTCTAGTGTTGACATAACTCTTGGGTGTCGACACAGCTTCTGCTTTATGTGTCGACACAACTTCTTCTTCAGGTGTCGACACAATGCTTGGGGTGTCGACACAACTTTGCTTCTAGTGTCGACAAAACTTCTGTGTGTCAACACAACTTTGCTTCTGGTGTCGACACAACTTCTTTGTGTCGACACAACTTTACTTCTGGTGTCGATACTTGTACTTAGAAAAATTTCTTTACAGACCTTATACCTGCGCAATGAAACTCAAACATACATCAAATACAAATTGATGTATATCATTGAGTAAGATGACTTCTCCAAATCTGGTACACATTTTTCAATGTACCAAACACTAAGATAAGTAGAATTCCTCTAGCTGATGATTCTACTAGACGTTCTCTAAATTGCAAGGAATCCTGTATCTCTTGATAGGACTAGATTTGTTTTTCTTTCATATTAAAAATATAAGGAGAAGGTTAAGATAAGTCTTAAATATTTGTCTCAACAAATAAGTAAGTTGCTCACATTCTCTAAGCCACTAGGTGGAACTAGATTCAATATCCTCAAGTTTGACATGAGGATGTTAAATTTGGTTCAAGCTCTCCTTTAGTTGTATATATAGTGTATTTGTGTTGTAGGTCAATTTAAATCCCTGCAAGATTGGTCAGTCTAATAAGACTAAGGGTTAAAGGCAAATCCGTCTGTTTGCGGCTAAGTAAGAGGAATTAATCCGATCCATTGATCTTAACTTGATCCCCAAACAGGTACACGCCTTTCTGCCCTCTATCTTTAGAAAAACTATAAATAGAGGGTCTTGTGCTCAAAGAAAAACACACAGTTCCTTGCCCTATCTTGCCCGATACTGCCGAATCGACAGAAAAGTTTTTCGCTCGCTCTCACAAATTCGCTAATGAAATGGAGCCAAAAGGTCAGGACTTCCTTTTTGAGGGTTCAGGACTTGTGAAAAATGGATTCAAGGATGCGCCAGAAGAGGTGTAATTTGCTCTCCACCTACTCCAGGTTTCTGACCTAGGGTTCGTTCTATCGGAGTCCTGTCTTCTGTGGAAGTGGGAAAAGTTGGAACTATTTACAAATGCCAAAGGAGACTCTTCCTCAGAAAAAATCAGGACTATGTTTAGTGGAACTAAGATCAAGATAACCCCGAGGAGGCTAAGCAAAGTGCTCCAGTTGCCGAGGTTTACAGAGACTGAGGACGAAGATGCCCTAGACCAGTCTGATGTCAGAGCAGCCATAAAGTGGTGCAGCATCTCCAAACACACTACATGCTCTATCATAAGGAAGAAACTTAACCTCAAGGGAAAGTTCCTGGTCGACATTATCAGAAAGGAATTCTTATGCAAAACTGGCTTGCACGACAAAATCTCAAAGAAGATGTTCGAGCTGATGTTAAGGATAATCCTATCCAAAAAGACAGATTGGGGAAGATTCCTATTTGACAGAATTATAGAGTGCATAAATGAGCCAAATCTGGGGAGAATTCTTTCCCTATATCTACTGCAAACTATTCCATAGATCCTGAATCTGAGGCTGGGGACAAGAATTCATCACATGAGAAGGATGGATATAAGAATACTGGATAGGTGGGACAGGGTCCTTCACCCCCATGTCCAGCAAGGTGCTAAAAATAAGGAGAGACAAGATCCAGTGGCAGAGGAAAGCAGCACAACTAGCTCTTCTGAAGAACAATATGGGGAAGAGCCTCATGACACAAATCTATCTGTGTCTGAGGATGTGACCAGGATAGACACATCAGCACAAGTGTCTAAATCCTCTGATATTGATACTAGAAATCAGCTGAGCAGAGCTCAAACCGAAGATTCTCTAGGCCAAGATGGTGACTTGCCATCAACTGAGGTAGCTGGGCAAGTTGCTAAAGAAATTGTCAATAAAATCTCTACTAGGATGGAGGGGGAGACCTCCAGACCTGATGATGTTGTAGATGTAACAGGCCCTCTGAGTGAATGGGAGAGACTTCTGGAGCAAGAAAAAAAGGATGCTATACAAGATGCACCTATTGTGGGAGATAAATATCTGGATAAGCTCATGGAGACTCTACTATCTGAGGGGGATAAACTCGAGAATCTTCAAAAGATACCTCAGGATGCTGAGAATGTTGCTGATGTGTTGCATGTCTCTGAGGACATGGTAAATGCTGAGGGGGAGATTAAATATGAACTCCCTGATCATGATTAAGTGTATGAAATAGACTCCTCCATGTTAGAAAAAGAAGAAAGAATTCCAAAGAAAGCTTAGTCTTCTGTCTTTACTATGGCTGACTCTGATGTAAGGGCAAAGGTCAGGACAGTGCAAGAAATAGGTGATGAAGGCACATCAGCCAGGATAGATAAAATGCCACCTATGTTTTTAGCTCATTTGAAGGGGCTGTTGGATAAGAATAGGAGAACCCTAGAGAACTTTGTGGATGATGCTCTCAAAGAAATCAGGAAGAAGCTATCTACAGAAATTAAATCAATCAGATTTGAAGTAAATCTTCTAAAGGGTGAAACTATTAAATTCTTCACAAGGGAAGCTCCAGCAGTAGATTATACCATGGAAAAATTGGATGAGGTTGGCAAGAAAGTTGTAACAGTGATAAATAATCAAAACATTCAGGCACAGAATATGCTAGCTATCCACATTGCTGACATAGTATTTGTGGCCAAACAGACTGCTGATATATTCAATAAGATGGATGGATATACAAAACTACTGGATGATCTTATGTTAGAGGTCAAGAATCAAGTGACTGCTAGAGTTTACCATCTTGAATTAGCCTGGAGCAAGGCCTGCCTCTCCCAGACCAAAGAACTTATTGAAGAAGTCAAAAAGGGGGAGAGTGAGTGAAAGATTTGATTTCAAGAGCCTAAACACCTAGAGGGGGGGGGGTGAATAGGTTCTAATCCTTTTTAACAATTAAGGTAATTAACACAACACAAATATCACAAAAACAATAACAGAAAATACACTACATAGCACACCAAGATTTATAGTGGTTCCCCAAGTTATGGGTACGTCCACTTTCCCCCTTCGCCTATCCAGTAGAGATTTGGATTCAGCCAAACTTCCTTCCACTAGCTCAAATCCACAGATCTTAAACCTTAGAACCTGATAGGTTCCTATAACTCAGACTTCTTCAAGCCCTACCTCAGATTCTTCCCAAGAATCCTACCTCAGGCAACAACCCTATTTCAGCCTTTATGTCTAGGCCTACAACTCAGACTTCTTCAAGTCCTACACCTCAGGCACTCAGCCCTACCTCAGCATTTATAAATTTAGGCTTACAACTCAGATCTATAACAGATCTTACTGTTGGAACACCCTAATTTGGATTTGGGTCAGGATCACTATGTCTTTAGGATTATTAGATTGACCCATCAATGTATAGCTAAGGGTCATAGGATGTGCAAAGTCAAAGGCTCTCAGAGTTTGAAGAAATCAGCAAAGAGAAAATCAGTCAGAGAAGAATTCAGAATTCAACCTTGGCGTCGAGCTCAGATCGACGTTTTGAAGTTCAGGCGTCGAGCTGAGATCGATGATCTCTGAGCTCAGGTCCACGAGGCGTCGAACTCCATTTGACGATCTCCGAGCTCAGATCGATGTTTTTTGTCCCAGACCAGCTCCAATATCTCTGAGCTCAGATCGACGATAGTTGTGCTCAGATTGACGATCATCTTGTTGAGATCGACGATTTCTTCCATCCCTCTGAACACAAGTTCCCAGGCAGATTTTCAGGATATTCTCGGTCCAATCAATGTGAGCCGTTCATATTCTAACACAGCTTTATTACAGGACAGTTACAAGAATGTATTTATGGAGATTATAGCCGTTGGAGTAACTAAGAGGCAGCAGTAATAAATGCAAGAATTCAAATGACCATTGGCCTCCTATCAGAATATATACACAGAACAACAGAGAAGAAAAATAGGTGAAAAAGAAGAGAATAACAAGAACATAGAGAATAAGAAGAAGAGAGAGAATAGTGGAGAGAATAAAGTAGTATAGGAATCAGAGTTCCAGGAAGAACTCAACATCACCTGTATAGTCAGAGCTCTTCTCAGATCTACTGTTCCAGGAAGCCTGAAGAGACAACTACTCTACATCAAACTGAAGGCTTACTAGAAGATCAACATCATCAAGGCTTCATCATTCACACTCCAAGAAAACTCACATTTCAGCCTTTGCTGAAATCATCATTTGCTGGAGCAGTCATACATTAAAGACCTATCACCCTATGCAAAGCTCTCCTTCCTGAACAATTGCAAATCTCAGAGGGAGCTTTGAAAACATCATCAAAATCCACTTATGCTTCTCTTTGATTGTTGAACAGAGAAGAGAAGATCAACTCACCCTTCCCCCCTTTACAAAGGGTTCTTGAACTCCCTTCAAAAGTTCTGCTTGGTTTCTGAGACCTTATCAAAACTCAGTGGTGGCAAGACACCTTATCAAAAAATCTAGATCTGGTTTTTGAGCACCTTATCAAAAGCTCATTGGTGCCCAGGACACCTGATCAACTCATCTTGCAGTGGATTCCTGTCACAACCCGCAATTTTCTCCGAATTAAGAATTATCAGAGTAAGAGAAAACACGCGTCATGATGCCACGTCAAGCAGGGGATAACTGCTGACGCTCAGGCAAATTCAACTACAATCTTTATGCAAGAAAATCATGTGCTTAATGAATAGAAAATCAGTTATGTTTAGAGTCCGTATCCCTCGGCTCAGTGGATCATCTAGTCCACAAAAGAAAACTATATTTAAACGCTGCGGAAAAATACTTTAATTAGGCTTTACACCCTAAAGAGCGCATAAGGGTCCCAAGAGAACCACTCATGCTATGCAAGACACTACACTTAGTTTATATAATATATATAAGAAAACGGTTTTCGTACGTGATTTGGAATATAGTGATTAAGTTTATAAAAACATGCTGATCATGAGCTTCATTTATAATAGTATTTATAATTTAAAAATAACTAGCAACCTAGCATAAAACCTTCTCAAAGCAAGTAGACTATCTCCAGAAAAATAAATGGTAGCAGCAATAGTATATATCTAGTACAAGGTAAAAACTACTAGTGGGCGCCAACAACCTGACACGAACCCACCAGCACACATATATGTCTGTAAGAAAGTACTGAAAACAACCTCACAAACAAGGTAAACAAAACTCCAAAGTCCGGGAGTCCACCAACAACAACACCTCCAACTAGCCACCAGACTGGCTACAGCTCAGAACCTGGGGTATTCCAAAAGAAAACAGAATACCTCAGCAAGCAAAAATCAAGGTAAAACTGCATGAAAGAGTCAACCAAAAGGACAAAATAACAGAAAACATGCAGTAGAAAGAGTCACAACTGTCCAAAACAGGACAACGCGAAATGCACAACATGCAAAGGAACAGCAACGACCCAGCCCAGGAACTACATCCTGCAGGGCCTACTAGACTACCAAGAGTCAGAATGCTGCAAACTACCAAAGAAGAAACTTCTAACACCCTAAACTGCGGGAAGTGATAGTAGCAAAAACAACAACGAGGAACCGGATCGAAGGCAAACGCAGTCCCCCAATCCACCATGTCCAAGTCAAAAGCTCGAGGGTCAACACGAGAAAACACAAGGGACCTTCCACCCGACATGCCCAGCCCGTACCTGGAGCAAGAAATCCATGGGTGGCCTTGGCTATATCACACAACTCCACCCCCATAAAGAGCTACAACCACCACTACTATCCACGACCCACGATTCGGCCTTTAGGAAAATAAAGAAAACGGCCGACAAGGAAACCCAGAAATACAACTGGAAAAAAAAATCCACTCGGAAACGAAATACAAGATAAAGGAAGAGTGTTGAAATAAACCAACACGACTAGGCGTTGAGTGAAACCCACTCAGTGCCTACCTAAACCTTGGCGTTGAGTGAGCTAGCCTCACTCGCCGCCAAAATAAAGTTACTACCCACAAACCCACTAAAGAATACGGAGCTCGACGACAGTCGAACGGCCAAGGCAGAAGATCCAGAACTCGAGTAGTTGCCTGCCACTTGAGTATCTAAACTCCCACACTCGAAATCACCTAAATTCGCCTATCAAAAGAAAATATACAAAGCGCACGATCAGTGACGCATGATCAGTGGTCGTGCGCACTCATCGGCTGATGATCGTGCGAAACGAAACTGGAAACCTGACAGAAAACCTAGCAACTGCGCACGATCAGTGTCGCACGATCAGTGGTCGTGCGCACTGTTGCCAGCGCTCGTGCGATTGCCCGAGACAGAACTTTGGAAACTGAACTTTATACGCGCACGAACAGAGGCACACGACCAGTGGTCGTGCGCCCTAAAGGTTAATGACCGTGCGCGGCAAACCTGTACCGTTTGGAATTTTCCGAACGACACCGGAACGCGCACACGACTCACGCCACTGCAGTAGCAGTAGACAACTATCACGTCGCACGCAACTACCATTCAAACTATGCCTAACCATTCGAATAATACCTTAACGAAGGAAATTGGCAACCACACCCCCCTCCTAACTCTCCCTCTCGGCTACGCCCGAACCAGAGCATCAATCAAAAATAAAGGAAAACAACGGCTTCACGCCGACAATTTGGATTCCAAACATCACAACATAGGGGGGGTTTCAGTAGGAAGAACTAAGCCCTATAGTTAGCAAGAAAACGAGAACAACAAGGCTCTAACCTGGGCTAACCGGGATTTCAATTTCAGCAAATAAAATCAAAGAAAACACTTGGCAAGGGCAAGAATACCACTTGCCTCAAATCTCAGCGAAGCTTTGGACTGCTTTCCTCCTCTTCGCACGGATCAAGACGGCCGCAACACCTAGAACAAAGACTCGGCCATTAATGGCGGAAAACTTCCAAAACTGAAAATTCCAATCCTTCCAAAACTCCACGAAAATCGAATTTCATACCGCAGGAATGAAGGTCTCGACGAGAGCAATCCGAATCCACTCTCGGAATCGAATTCCGTCCACAAACGCTCCGGGAATCGGCGTCCGAAGGCAAGGTAGGCGGTTACTCCGTTTCTCTCGTACAAGGGGCCGGCGGTTTCTATCGTGAAGAAGATGATGGCTTTCATTCTAATACTATATATATATATAATTATATAATTATATTATTAATTACAAAATTACATAAAGCACTAAATCGACGCGAAAACCGAACTACCTCGGAATTCGACGAAATTCGCACCGTAGCTAAATTCCCACGCTACGAACACAACGGCGAAGTCGAAATTAACTTTCGACGAACAGAACTCGAGTTATACCCAAACAAAGCCAAACACAAACATCCCCCCGAGAGGCCACACCGGGTCACCAAAACGACTCGGTTTGCTAGGGAGATCTTGCCAACAGGCTACCAAACAGGGCACTCAGTTCTAAGGAGCTAAACCACACTCCACACATGGCACAAGCCACGGAAACGCGTCATCGTAACGCCAAACGAGAATAAAAATAATCGCTGAAAAGACGGGGCGTTACAGTCACTCCCCCTAAAAGAAAGTTTCGTCCCGAAACTTTACGCACAACCCTCCTACAAAAGTAGGAAAAAGTAACAAATAGAAGTTACAAAGGGAAACATACCGATCAAATCAGAGAAACAGGTGAGGGTACGCCCTCCTCATGGCCGACTCTAGCTCCCAAGTCGCGCTCTCCAAATCCTGATTTTTCCATAGAATTTTCACCATCGGTAAGGACTTCTTTCGCAGCACACGCTCCTGAGTATCCAAAATACGAACTGGCACCTCAACGAAGGAGAGGTTGGGCTCTAACTGGGGCACAACATCCAAGAGTTGCCCACTGCTGCGCACACACTTCCGCAATTGGCTAACATGAAAAACATTATGAACACCAGGGAAGTTCGCTGGCAAAACCAATCTATATGCAGACACACCAATCCGCTCCAAGACCTCAAACGGGCCCACATACCTTGGGTCCAATTTCCGATTTTTACCAAATCTCTTCACACCAACCATTGGAGAAACCTTGAGGTATACATGATCCCCTACTAAAAACTCCAAAGCAGACCTACGCCGATTGGCGTTCTTTTCATACCTCTCCTGGGCTAAACGAAGCTTCTCCCGAATAAGCTTCACGGTGACTTCCATCTCTTCTAGAGCATCAGGACCCAACAAAGGCTTCTCACCAGCCTCAGCCCAAAACAACGGAGTCCTACAGCGCCTCCCATACAAGGCTTCGAACGGAGCCATCTGCAAGCTTTCCTGATAACTGTTATTATAAGCAAATTCCATGAGTCGCAGACGCTCATCCCACGCTCCACCGTGGTCTAAAATATAGCACCGGATCATATCCTCAACAATCTGATTGACCCGCTCCGTCTGCCCATTGGTCTGAGGGTGGTACGCAGTAGAATACCTCAGATCCGTACCCAAACCCTCCTGCAGACTCTGCCAAAAACGAGAAGTAAACCGGGAGTCTCGATCAGAAATGATGCTAACTGGCACACCGTGGAGTCGGATGACTTCATTCAAGTACAACTCCGCTATCTTCTTCATCGGGTAATCAATCTTATAAGGCACGAAGTGTGCACACTTCGTCAATCTATCCACTATAACCCAAACAGAATCAAATCCTCTCGGGGATTTTGGCAAACCCGCAATGAAGTCCATAGATATACTCTCCCACTTCCAAGTCGGGATATCTAGCGGAGTCAACTTACCACCAGGCCTTCCATGATCGGCCTTCACACGCTTGCAAGTGTGACACTCAGCAACATATCGGGCTATATCTCCTTTCATACCATACCACCAAGCAATTTGCTTTAAGTCACGGTACATCTTCGTAGATCCTGGATGGTAGGCAACGCTGGAACCATGAGCCTCACTGCAAATCATACTCTTAATGTCCCCAACAGCGGGAACGCAAAACCTGCCGCGGTACTTCAAAGTACCCGCATCATCAATAGAAAAATCTGGCAACTCTCCCTTCTCTGTCCTGGTAAAAAGGTGCAACAGATCCGGATCGTCCTTCTAATGCAGTCTAGTCAAAGAAATCCAGGACGGCTCTTCCACTGATAAGCTACTCTGTAAACTACAGCATCCCACTGAAATATCCATAAGGAGGAACTCCTCAACTAATCGATCGACGGAGAGGTTAAAGATCTTTCCCGTCTTTCGGCTCAGGGCGTCAGCCACTACATTGGCCTTGCTCGGATGATACTGGATTTCTACATCATAATCCGCCACATACTCAAGCCACCGCCGCTAACGCAGATTCAACTCTTTCTGCGTGAACACGTACTTCAGGCTCTTATGGTCAGTAAAAATCTTGCACTGAGCCCCATAAAGTAAGTGCCTCCACAACTTCAACGCATAGATAACCGCTGCAAACTCAAGGTCATGCGTAGGATAATTCCGCTCATGAGTTTTCAACTGCCTTGACCCATAAGCAATTACTTTTCCGTCCTGCATTAATACGCATCCCAGACCTATATGCGAAGCATCCACATATACATCATAATCCACGCCCTCAGTAGGAAGGGTCAGAACGGGAGCAGTACACAATCTCCTTTTTAACTCCTGAAAAGCTTCTTCGCACTTCTCGCTCCAAACAAAAGCCACATTCTTCTGAGTCAGCTTGGTCAACGGTGCGGCTAGAGAAGAGAAACCCTCCACGAATCTCCTGTAATAGCTAGCCAACCCTAAGAAACTTCTGATCTCCTTAGGAGTATTCGGCCTACTCCAATCCGTCACTGCTGCAATCTTTTCTGGGTCAACCGAGATCCCATCCTTGTTCACCACGTGGCCTAGAAAAGAAACCTGAGGCAACCAAAATTCGCACTTGCTCAACTTGGCGAATAACTTGTGGTTCCTCAACTCTGATAGGACCAAACGCAAATGCTGCTCGTGCTCCTCAGCACTGCGAGAATAAACCAACACGTCATCAATGAAGACCACAACGAACTTGTCTAGGAAATCCTTGAACACCCTGTTCATCATATCCATGAAGGCTGATGGTGCGTTGGTCAGACCAAACGACATCACCAAAAACTCAAAGTGCCCATGCCTCGACCTAAACGCAGTCCGTGGAATATCTGCCTCACGGATCCTGAGCTGATGATAGCCCGAACGAAGATCGATCTTGGAGAACACCGTGCTACCACGCAACTGGTCAAATAAATCATCGATCCTCGGCAGAGGGTACCTATTCTTGATAGTGACCTTGTTCAACTCTCTATAGTCGATGCAAAGCCGCATCGACCCATCTTTCTTCTTTACGAACAAAACAGGAGCACCCCAAGGCGACGAACTCTGCCTGATAAAACCTTTAGCCAACAACTCATCTAACTGAATTCGCAACTCCTCTAACTCACGAGGGGCCATCCGGTACGGCGCCTTAGCAATAGGACGCGTACCCGGCTCCAAATCAATAACAAACTCCACATCCCGCTCAGGAGGGATACTAGGAAGATCATCAGGAAAAACATCGGCGAACCCACGAACAATAGGAATCTCCTCCAAGCGTGGCACGCTAACAACGGTTCCAACCGCCGAGACTAAACAAACACAACAATCAGAAAGAAACAATCTCTGAACACATACCGCAGAGAGAACAGGAGAATCCTGACACGGATCAGCATACACGCTGCCGGGCTGACCGTCGTCCCTGATGAAGTCCAAGCACTTTCCTTTGCACTGAATGACCGCATCATACCGAGAGAGCCAGTCCATGCCCAAAATGACATCGAAGTCCTCTAGATCGATCATCTTCAGATCCGCCTTCGCAAGAAAATTCCCCAACAAAACCGGGCAATCCAAAATACCCAAATCTGACAACACAGATTCACCAGAGGGAAACTTGACACGGAAGGAATCCCGAACACGATCTAGAGACAACCGATGACGCTCCACAAAGGCTCTAGCCACGAACGAGTGGGTAGCGCCGGAGTCAAACAGGACACGCGCCCAGCGGTTCTTCACCTTAAATTTCCCTATAGGAACGCACAAAACTAAGGAACTAGCACAACAGTACCGCAAACAATCTAGCAACTAAACTACCAGGCTAGAAAGAAAAACAACCAACTACTAACCTGAGATCACCTGGGTCGAAGTCTGAGCCTCCTCGGAAGAAATCACGTTCAGCTTCCCTTTTCCCTTGTCCACATGCTGAGGTGGAGGTAATGCCTGCAATGGAACTGCAGGAAGAGCTGACTGGACCTGAGGACACCTCGACTTAACGTGACCCTTCTGCCCACACTGATAGCAGACTCTATCCCTGGACCAACACTGGGCTGCATCATGCCCGGATCGCTTGCAAACTGAACAGGAGACATCTCTCCCAGGAGCACCCTGAATAGCATGAACCTGCTCCTTCTTCTGAGCTGCCGCCTTCTTGAAACACCTCTCAACAGGATGGCCTGACCGGCCACAAAAACTGCACACCACCCTGCTCCTCTTTCCCGGAACAGCATCGGGTATCAGGGGTTTCTTCTCCCCTACCAACTTCCTCTTATCCTTCCACAACTGCTGGCCTCTGCTCTTCGCCGTCTCAATGGCCTCAACCTTAAGAGCAGCCTCTACAACTCCAGCATAAGTCACTGACCCATAAGTACTGGCCAACTGCTGCACCTCACTCCTCAAACCACCGAGGAATCGCTTAACTCGATCAGCCTCAACGCTGACCAATCTAGGGGCAAAACGGCTCAACTTACTAAACTCTATCTCATACTCACCCACCGTGAGCTGCCTTTGCTTCAGATAGAGGAAATCATTCATGAGGCGGTCACGCTCGACCGAGGGTAAGAACTTCCTCAACAGCATCTCCCTGAACACTTCCCAAGAGCATCCGGCTACCAGGCTCTCCTTCTCTCTCAGCCACCAACTCTTAGCCAAACCTTTAAGCTGATAGGCGGCTATCATCACCCTCTGATCATCTGAAATCCCAGAGTACGAGAACATCTCCTCCATGGAGATCAGCCAGTCGTCTATCACCATGAAATCTGCCTTCCCATCATAGGTGGGAGGGCTCAGCCTCTGAAACTGCGAGATGAAGGCCATCTCTGCTGGCACCACCACTGGAGGCCTCAAGGGTGCAGGAGGAGGAGGAACAGCTAACCCCCCTGCAGGAACTTGCGCACCCTGAGCCTGCCCTGCCACAACTGCCACCAAAGACTGAATCTGGGCTTGCAACTCCTCCAACTGCCTCCCCATAGCTACGCTACTCTGACGCAGACCCTCGATCACCGCATCGTTCTGAGCTCCAGAAGATTCACCCTCAGACAGGGGAGTCGCTCGAGTCGCAGGATGCCTAGCCATCCTAAAAATCAATACAACGCAAATCAGAACCAAATCCCACGACTAGAACCGACTACCAGTACAGACAATACATATGTAGATATAGACTTAAAGCTGCTAAACTTGCTCTGAGAGTTTATCTTCTTCACAATAATTAGATGATATGCACTAACCTAGGATGGTTAACCACCACCTCACTAACTCTTGTGCCTAGATCGGATGCTTGAACTTATGTTAGTTTGAAAACTTATGTGTGTACATATGTCATCCTGCAAATCTTTAGCTCGGCGCGTTGTGCTTATGCAATGTTATGATATGCATGATTGTGCTATGCATTCTAAAAAAAAGGCCCTAATGCATGATATGAGCGGCGTACACATGAAAATGTTATGCATCCCATACTACATAACATTTCCATGCAACGAAAAAGAAACGTGCTAGTCGCAGTCATGTGGTGAGGTTATGCATCCCATACTACATAACCCTCACATGTAGCCCCTATGGTGGATCCATATACGAACACATATTATGCATCCCATACTACATAATATGCCCCGTATACTTCATGTTATGCTATGAGTGTAGTGTTCGTGCTTTTGCCAAGACGTGCTGATGACATATCAGTGTGTGAATGACATGATGCTAAACTACTAAAAGCATCCAAGGAAGGTTGCCCAACTAACTTGTCAAGCAACCTCCCTCTGATACCAACTGTCACAACCCGCATTTTTCTCTGAATTAAGAATTATCAGAGTAAGAGAAAACACGCGTCATGATGCCACGTCAAGCAGGGGATAACTGCTGACGCTCAGGCAAATCCAACTACAATCTTTATGCAAGAAAATCATGTGCTTAATGAATAGAAAATCAGTTATGTTTAGAGTCCGTATCCCTCGGCTCAGTGGATCATCTAGTCCACAAAAGAAAACTATATTTAAACGCTGCGGAAAAATACTTTAATTAGGCTTTACACCCTAAAGAGCGCATAAGGGTCCCAAGAGAACCACTCATGCTATGCAAGACACTACACTTAGTTTATATAATATATATAAGAAAACGGTTTTTGTACGTGATTTGGAATATAGTGATTAAGTTTATAAAAACATGCTGATCATGAGCTTCATTTATAATAGTATTTATAATTTAAAAATAACTAGCAACCTAGCATAAAACCTTCTCAAAGCAAGTAGACTATCTCCAGAAAAATAAATGGTAGCAGCAATAGTATATATCTAGTACAAGGTAAAAACTACTAGTGGGCGCCAACAACCTGACACGAACCCACCAGCACACATATATGTCTGTAAGAAAGTACTGAAAACAACCTCACAAACAAGGTAAACAAAACTCCAAAGTCCGGGAGTCCACCACCAACAACACCTCCAACTAGCCACCAGACTGGCTACAGCTCAGAACCTGGGGTATTCCAAAAGAAAACAGAATACCTCAGCAAGCAAAAATCAAGGTAAAACTGCATGAAAGAGTCAACCAAAAGGACAAAATAACAGAAAACATGCAGTAGAAAGAGTCACAACTGTCCAAAACAGGATAACGTGAAATGCACAACGTGCAAAGGAACAGCAACGACCCAGCCCAGGAACTACATCCTGCAGGGCCTACTAGACTACCAAGAGTCAGAATGCTGCAAACTACCAAAGAAGAAACTTCTAACACCCTAAACTGCGGGAAGTGATAGTAGCAAAAACAACAACGAGGAACCGGATCGAAGGCAAACGCAGTCCCCCAATCCACCATGTCCAAGTCAAAAGCTCGAGGGTCAACACGTGAAAACACAAGGGACCTTCCACCCGACATGCCCAGCCCGTACCTGGAGCAAGAAATCCATGGGTGGCCTTGGCTATATCACACAACTCCACCCCCATAAAGAGCTACAACCACCACTACTATCCACGACCCACGATTCGGCCTTTAGGAAAATAAAGAAAACGGCCGACAAGGAAACCCAGAAATACAACTGGAAAAAAAAATCCACTCGGAAACGAAATACAAGGTAAAGGAAGAGTGTTGAAATAAACCAACACGACTAGGCGTTGAGTGAAACCCACTCAGTGCCTACCTAAACCTTGGCGTTGAGTGAGCTAGCCTCACTCGCCGCCAAAATAAAGTTACTACCCACAAACCCACTAAAGAATACGGAGCTCGACGACAGTCGAACGGCCAAGACAGAAGATCCAGAACTCGAGTAGTTGCCTGCCACTTGAGTATCTAAACTACCACACTCGAAATCACCTAAATTCGCCTATCAAAAGAAAATATACAAAGCGCACGATCAGTGACGCACGATCAGTGGTCGTGCGCACTCATCGACTGATGATCGTGCGAAACGAACCTGGAAACCTGACAGAAAACCTAGCAACTGCGCACGATCAGTGTCGCACGATCAGTGGTCGTGCGCACTGTTGCCAGCGCTCGTGCGATTGCCCGAGACAGAACTTTGGAAACTGAACTTTATACGCGCACGAACAGAGGCACACGACCAGTGGTCGTGCGCCCTAAAGGTTAATGACCGTGCGCGGCAAACCTGTACCGTTTGGAATTTTCCGAACGACACCGGAACGCGCACACGACTCACGCCACTGCAGTAGCAGTAGACAACTATCACGTCGCACGCTACTACCATTCAAACTATGCCTAACCATTCGAATAATACCTTAACGAAGGAAATTGGCAACCACACCCCCCTCCTAACTCTCCCTCTCGGCTACGCCCGAACCAGAGCATCAATCAAAAATAAAGGAAAACAACGGCTTCACGCCGACAATTTGGATTCCAAACATCACAACATAGGGGGGGTTTCAGTAGGAAGAACTAAGCCCTATAGTTAGCAAGAAAACGAGAACAACAAGGCCTCTAACCTGGGCTAACCGGGATTTCAATTTCAGCAAATAAAATCAAAGAAAACACTTGGCAAGGGCAAGAATACCACTTGCCTCAAATCTCAGCGAAGCTTTGGACTGCTTTCCTCCTCTTCGCACGGATCAAGACGGCCGCAACACCTAGAACAAAGACTCGGCCATTAATGGCGGAAAACTTCCAAAACTGAAAATTCCAATCCTTCCAAAACTCCACGAAAATCGAATTTCTTACCGCAGGAATGAAGGTCTCGACGAGAGCAATCCGAATCCACTCTCGGAATCGAATTCCGTCCACAAACGCTCCGGGAATCGGCGTCCGAAGGCAAGGTAGGCGGTTACTCCGTTTCTCTCGTACAAGGGGCCGGCGGTTTCTATCGTGAAGAAGATGATGGCTTTCATTCTAATACTATATATATATATAATTATATAATTATATTATTAATTACAAAATTACATAAAGCACTAAATCGACGCGAAAACCGAACTACCTCGGAATTCGACGAAATTCGCACCGTAGCTAAATGCCCACGCTACGAACACAACGGCGAAGTCGAAATTAACTTTCGACGAACAGAACTCGAGTTATACCCATACAAAGCCAAACACAAACATCCCCCCGAGAGGCCACACCGGGTCACCAAAACGACTCGGTTTGCTAGGGAGATCTTGCCAACAGGCTACCAAACAGGGCACTCAGTTCTAAGGAGCTAAACCACACTCCACACATGGCACAAGCCACGGAAACGCGTCTTCGTAACGCCAAACGAGAATAAAAATAATCGCTGAAAAGACGGGGCGTTACAATTCCTACCTAGGGTGGTAGAAGAGTGGACTACCCAAGTTTATGGGAACCACTATAAATTTCTTGTGTTGTCTGGTTTGCCTTTATTTCTTTTCTTTATTATTCTTGCTGTGTGTTTTCTCTAATCTCTAGGATTGATCTCCCTTTCAATTGGTATCAGAGGGAGGTTGGTTATTCAACAACTAGATCTTCACTAGTTTGGTTGTTTATACAGGCTAACACCTGAACCAAAAGATCTCTCTTTTGATCCATCCTAGTTAGATTAATTATTCTGTTTTTCACATAGCAAGAATATGGAATATTCTAGCACTAGACCTCCTAAGTGCAACATAAACAAATTTGCACTTTAGAAGACAAGAATTAAGTCATTTATGGATAATATTGATGAAGAAATATTTTATGCCATTATGATAGGTCTCCAGACCTCAGCAACAACAACTAAAAGGGCCAGACTAACTGATGCCAGAGCCATGAATATCCTAACACAGTCATTATCTGATGACTTGTTCCAGGAAGTTGTTGAATGCTCAACAGCTAAGGAGATATGGGATTCTCTTCATCAAATGGCTTCTGAACCAATGGATGGAATAACAGAAAGAAGCTACAACATCTTATTTGAAGAAGGAGAATCAGTATCCCTAGATGTCATTTGGGATGTATCAGATGATGAATCATCACTTGAAGATGAAGAGGAGGAAGCAAGGGCCAAACAATTCTGCTTAATGGCCATCAATACTTCATGCAGCAGTTTAAAGTCTGAACAGACAGAAGGAAAATCAAAACCTGAAGAGGATCTGGTATTATCTAACTTTGTTCTCAGTTCAGTTAACTTAGAACTTCAATTTTACTGCCAAGATTCAATAAAACCTGAGGAGGAAACAAAACCTCTCAGAGGAATGTTTTCAGAATATATTCAAAGGAAAAAGAAACATTTTAATCAACGAAATAAGTTCAAATCGTCGAACTCAGATCAACGATCCTATATAAAATCGTCGAACTCAGATCGACGATCTTATATAAAATCGTCGAACTCAGATCGACGATCCTATATAAAATCGTCGAACTCAGATCGACGATCCTATATAAAATCGTCGAACTCAGTCTGCTTTTTCATAAATTTGATTTATAATTATTAGGATAAAATATTTAAAATATTTTCAAATCCTTTTCCTATTTGGAACAAATTTATTAGGAAACATCTTTTCTTAAGGGCTGCTTCTATCCTTTTGATATCTTGTTCAAAATTATGTTAGGATTTCTGTATGAGAATTCTCTGTCAGATAACTTTATATTTCTTATAGATCCTTTTCTAAATTCATCTAGATTGAGTCCTCTACTCTAGTTTCATTGGTCAGCAGTGATCATGGCACTGAGTTTGAATCTCTTTTGATGAAAAGAAATTCTATAGGAAGAAAGATATCAGACTTTGTTTTTCAGATTCAGAATCCTAATAAAATGTGCTAGACAAATAACATTTTTTATGCTAACATATCCTTTTCAAGGAGAGAGCAATCTCTACCATAGCCTTCTGCAGGTACCATCTATAAGAATTAGCTGGATGACTCAATCAAAATCCAATTTTCAAAGTCATCCCAGCCTCCTCCAGTCACAGTTACTGCATCAACATTGGGGGAGTTTTGTAAAGCCAGCAGCAGTCAGTTTTAACAGCAACAGAAGTCAGCTATGCAAAGCTTCTCTTTTTATATCTTATGCTTTGTAATATTAATTATAATATTTTTATGTAAATAGTAATCCTAACCCAAATAGGGGGAGATTGTTGGAACACCCCAATTTGGATTTGGGTCAGGATCACTATGTCTTTAGGATTATTAGATTGACCCATCAATGTATAGCTAAGGGTCATAGGATGTGCTAAGTCAAAGGCTCTCAGAGTTTGAAGAAATCAGCCAAGAGAAATCAGTCAGAGAAGAATTCAAAATTCAACCTTGGTGTCGAGCTCAGATCAACGTTTTGAAGTTCAGGCGTCGAGCTGAGATCGTCGATCTCTGAGCTCAGGTCCACGAGGCGTCGAACTCCGTTCGATGATCTCCGAGCTCAGATCGACGTTTTCTGTCCCAAACCAGCTCCAATATCTCTGAGCTCAGATCGACGATCATCTTGTTGAGATCGATGATTTCTTCCATCCCTCTGAACACAAGTTCCCAGGCAGATTTTCAGGATATTCTTGGTCCAATCAATGTGAGCCATTCATATTCCAACACATCTTTATTATAGGACAGTTACAAGAATGTATTTATGGAGATTATAGCCGTTGGAGTAACTAAGAGGCAGCAGTAATAAATGCAAGAATTCAAATGACCATTGGCCTCCTATCAGAATATATACACAGAACAACAGAGAAGAAAAATAGGTGAAAAAGAAAAGAATAACAAGAACATAGAGAATAAGAAGAAGAGAGAGAATAGTGGAGAGAAGAAAGTAGTACAGGAATCAGAGTTCCAGGAAGAACTCAACATCACCTGTACTGTTAGTGCTCTTCTCAGATCTACTGTTCCAGGAAGCCTGAAGAGACAACTACTCTACATCAGTCTGAAGGCTTACTATAAGATCAACATCATCAAGTCTTAATCATTCATACTCCAAGAAAACTCACATTTCAGCCTTTGCTGAAATCATCATTTGCTGGAGCAGTCATACATTGAAGACCTATCACCCTATGTAAAGCTCTCCTTCCTGAACAATTGCAAATCTCAGAGGGAGCTTTGACAACATCATCAAAATCCACTTATGCTTCTCTTTGATTGTTGAACAGAGAAGACAAGATCAACTCTCCCTTCCCCCCTGTACAAAGGGTTCTTGAACTCCCTTAAAAAGTTCTGCTTGGTTTCTGAGACCTTATCAAAACTCAGTGGTGGCAAGACACCTTATCAAAAAATCTAGAATTGGTTTTTGAGCACCTTATCAAAAGCTCATTGGTGCCCAGGACACCTGATCAACTCATTCTACAGTGGATTCCTACCTAGGGTGGTTGAAGAGTGGACTACCCAAGTTTAGGAGAACCACTATAAATTTCTTGTGTTGTCTGGTTTGCCTTTATTTCTTTTCTTTATTATTCTTGCTGTGTGTTTGCTCTAATCTCTAGGATAGATCTCCCTTTCACTTACAAATAAAAGTTTTTTTTAAGGAAATAAAAAAACTTCACCCAGTTCAACAGATAAAAGGTCGTGAACTTCTTGATCAGTTCTTGATTGAACTGAATACTCTATATCCAACCTGACTAAGCTTCTTCAAAGCTTCTTGAATTTGAACAAAATAAGGTTAATCTTCAATTGGAGTTAGAGTTGATCTTTAATCAGCTTCCTTCTTGAATTCAGAATCAGATCTGAATTTACTTGCAGACTTTTCAGGATCAGCCTTCTTGTGGGATTGCCTCTTGCTCCCCCTCACTGGTTCTCAATCTTTGTTGAGTCAGTTATTTCTCCTCTTGATTCTGTTCTGGATTATGTTGTTTTTCTGGTTGTTATGGATCAGCCCTTTATATAGATTTCATCCACGATTACCGGTTGATCCGGTTTATAACAGCCTTCTGACAGTACTGGGAGATGTGCAAGTCTTGTTACTTATGACAGCTATCAAGTCTTCAGTCGTGACAACTGAACCTTCATTGAACTTCTATCAAAGCAGGGAACAGTAAGCAAAATACTTCAAATGTGTCGACACAAATAGACCAAGTGTCGACACAATTCTTGATGATGTCGAAACAGCTTCCAATTTGTCGACACAGTCATTTTTTATCTTCTCGACACAACTTCTGTTATATGTGTCGACACAAGTCCTGTGTGTCGACACAACATCTCCTGGTCTCGACATAGCTGATGCTGATAGATGGCGTTGAGTGTATGTCTAGATTTTGTTGAGTGTGTGCAAGATGTTGTTGAGTGTGTGTCGACACAAGTCCCGTGTATCGACACAAGACTTTCAGACTCAGTATAGCTATTGTTGATAGATGGCGTTGAGTGTGTGTCGACCCAAGTCTCGTGTGTCGACACAAGCCTTCCAGACACAATATAGCTGTTGTTGATAGATGGCGTTGAGTTTGTGTAGACACAAGTCCCGTGTGTCGACACAGTCTTGCTTTTGGTGTCGACATAACTACTGGGTGTCGACACAACTCCTGCATTAGGTGTCGACACAAGTCCTGGGTGTCGACACTTGTACTTAGAAATTTTTCTTGTAATTCTTAAACCTGTACACTGAAACTCAACATTCCATCAAATACACCTTGATGTATACCAATGAGTTAGGTGAGGCTTCTCAATATCTGGTACACATTTTCCAATATAGCCAACAGTGAGGTAATAAGAACAAATATTGAAAACATGGTCTGGGCTACCAATGTAATGAGGGGATCATTTGGGGTGGAACCTGTCCAATATGATAACATCCCAATGTTTCCTCCTCAAGTTCAAGATATACTAAATCCAGGCATGTCTGCTCAGCCTGTTCAGCTAGAAGGCCAACTACAAGAGGATCAGTATCAAGAAGATGGTGCCCAATGGGGAGATGCACATGTTGCTATATTCAGCCAATATGCTGAACAACTACAAAAGTCAAAGGAAAAGATTGTTGATGAGGAAGAGGAAGAAATCAAACTAAGTAAAAAGAGGTACAGAGAAAAGATGGAGAAGAGAGATGACTTTGAATAGTGGAGCCTAAAGTAAAGAACCATCATCCTATCTGCCTGAGAGCATATAAAGACTAAGAAAACTGATAGAGGCAAACTTTATAACTCAGGTGAATGGAACAAGATGGAAGAAAGGGAAAATGAGAGGAGGAAATTCAGAAGGGACATGCATGCAGGCACATTGCCTCCTGATGCCATTGAACCTATCAAATACATTCCCAAACCCTATGATTACTTCCAGAGACAGAAAATCAAGATGTATGAAGCAGCTGAAGTAGACAAAGATGACAAGAAAGGGAAAAAAATAGTTGATGAAGCTGAGAAGGAAGACAGATCCAAAAAGAAGCCTAAGGGCAATGACATTGTGTTAAGGGAACCTGAAAATTGAAATGTTTCTTATTTTGCTTATCGGGCTTAAGGAATGTGTTTTGTTTTGTTTTCTACACAAAAATATTTATCCCTTCTAAGTTAAATGAATGTCATTTATGATTATTTTCATTATTGTCTCAGAGTTATGCATTGTGTCTTTCAATATATATGTTGCATATTTGTGTTAGTGTATACATTATCTTAGGTTTTGACTTCTTCAAATAGGGGGAGATTGTTGGGTCCATTGATCTCAATGTACTGGATTTGAAGAAGGCCTTGTAGACCATTGTATCAATATGTTGTAATCTAACATGTCCTACAAGTTCTCTGTATGCAAGGTACCTTCTATACATTGATTGGACATATTGATTCAAGTGGCCAAGATAGGTGATGTCTAGGCATGCTAGTGGAAAGACAGAAATCTGTCTAAGTCCACAGGCGTTGAGTGAAGCCAGTTCACTCAACGCCAAATGCAAGGGAAGATGCTAGATAGGCTAGAAATCTCCTAAGTCCACAAGCATTGAGTGTAGTCTACTCACTCAACGCCAGGTGAGTAAAATTATTGAGTGTAGTCTGCATAGTCAAAGCCAAAGAATTGGCAAGCTGAGAAAGTGGCTAAGTCCACATGCGTTTAGTAAAGTCTACTCACTCAATGCCATACAACTAAAAGCTGTGAGTCAGGAAAAGCCTAAGAAGAAACCAAAAAAATGTGACTAAGTCTACAGGCATTGAGTGAAGTCCACCCACTCAACGTCGTAACATCAAAATTGTTGAGTATTGCTCAGTCAGTCAAAGCCACACAAAATCTATGTAAATATTTGACTAAGTCCACATGCATTGAGAGAAGCTTACTCACTCAATGTCGTATGATAAAAAGCGTTGACTAAACCTTTGTTAGTCAGAGACTGTGATTTCACAATAATTTGTCTAAGTCCAAATGCGTTGAGTGTAGCTTACTCACTCAACGCTAGATAATAGAAGAATATCTGTTAAGTAGTTTGGCGTTGAGTGATGCTTACTCACTTAATGCCAAGTGGCAAAATCTAAGTAATATGACGTTGAGTGATAAAGACACACTCAACGCTCTCAACGCTTCCCAAGCAGGAAAATCAGCTAAGTCCAAATACATTGAGTGAAAGTTGCTCACTCAACGCTAGGTGACTAGAATCATTTCTAAGTGGTATGGTGTTGAGTGAAGCTTACTCACTCAATGCCAAGAGATAGAAAGTGAAAGTGAGGGGATAAGATACTGACTACTCTAGAGGGGGGGGGGGTGAATAGAGTATTCAAAAATAAAGAGACTCTAAACACTTCTCTTGAGTTATTTGCGGAATATAAAAACTAAAAGCTTTATACTTAAAGCCTAACAGAGTGTGGTGAAAAATAGAGGATGCAAACTGAAGTTTCAGTTGAGAATATGTCCTAACACATCAACTAGCAACCTAGTTATATCTATCACAACCACAGTGCATCAATTAAAGTAAACAACCAGACAACACAAGAGCTTTATAGTGGTTCCCCAATTGGGTACATACACTCTTCTACCACCCTGGTAGGAATCATCTACAGGTTTTTGTTCAGGTGCCCTGCAACCACAAGATCTGCTTTAGGTAGATCTAGAAACCCTTCAGGCTTTTGATCAGGTGCCTAAGAACCAAACACACAGGTTTTTGATCAGGTGCCCTGCCACCAAAGGTTTACTTTTGAAGGGAGTAATAACCTTTTTACAGGAGGTTAAGAGAAAGAGTTGAAGGTATCTTCTTTGTGTTCAGAGAAGCTAGTGGATTGCTATGAATATATCAAAGCTCCCCCTGGCTTAGAGAATGTCCAGGAAGAAGTTTTGCTTCAGGGTGTAGGATCTCCAAATTGCTTGAGTAGACTTTCTGATGCAGCCTTGAAGAAGACTCAAGCTTTTGAATGAATGTTCTTCTTCAGTAGCTTTTGCAATCTACAGCAATGATGTTCAGCAATCTGGGAGTGATCTTCTTCTTGAAAGCTTGAGCACTGAGAATTGATTTTCCTGAAGACAGGATGAACTCAGGAAGAAGAAGAACTTTTCTTTTTCTCTTGAGAATTCTGGTTCTGTGTCTTTTTAGAATTGTATTGTGTTGTTGTGTATTGTATTCGACCGACTGCACTGATAATATAGAAACTTCTCTTCTTTGAATAATGCCTCGAGCCCCGCGCTAAAATATCTTTCCAAATAATACAATAAAACAAATAAAGAAACTGCGCCAGAAATCTTCTCTATCATTCCCAAAAAGTAATTAAGGATTTTAAAATATCCTATCAAATTTACTTTATAAATTGGCACAGGAAGCAAGGCATAACGGCTATATTACAGCTGTTAGAAAAACACGATTTCCTCTAATAAAACAAATGACTTTATTCTTTTAAATCTCTCAATTAATGCACAAGGAATATTACAAATAAGCAAAAGAATATAAGAATTAAATTAAGAAGAATATCTGAATAACATATGTCTTAAACATGAGGAAATAAATCAATAATTCAAATGAAAAGAATACAGATAATAGCAGACAGAAAACGTTGACTAGAGAACGAAGATCGTCGATCTGAACAAGCAGATCATCGACCTGAAGAAAAACTATCTTCACAGAAATCGTCGACCAGGGCAATACGATCGTCGATCTGAGCAAGCAGATCGTCGATCCCACTTCAGAGTTCATATGACTCTGAGATCGTCGATCATCAATCGAAGATCGTCGAGCGAAGTTTGACTATCGTCGAACACAAAATTACATAACCTAATTCTCATTCCAAACCTTTCTCAACTAGCCTAGCCTGAGGGTAAACTAACATTTAGTCTAACCATTGACCATAGATAAATCTTGGGTCAATTGCGCCTAATAGAGATGACATAGCCCAAATCAAAACTAGGGATCCAACAATATCCCCCTATTTGGGTGATGTCACTCAAACAAAATAAATCTAATACAAGCAGATAAGAAAAAAACAACAATAGATATATCAGCAAGCACATTTGAATAAATCAGATTAGTCAAAACAAATAACACAGTCAATTATCAATAGAGTCTGAAGGAAGAATAGAAGTAGCAGGAGAGAAAGTAATTTTTCTTCTTGGATAAGATGCATCCTTCTTTTATAGCTTCAAGTCCTGTTCTCCAATAATCTTTAGTTCCCCTGCTTTAGGCAGAACATCTTCAGGGTGTTTTTCCATATACTTGGAAGCATCAAAAACCTCTGAACTGACTTGAAATCTGTCCAATTCTTTCTTTCTGTATTTTGACATGGTAGAAAATCTTATAATGTCTTTTCCTTCTTCTTTAGCTTTCTTGATTTGTGCAGATCCAACCAATTCTAGAAGTCTAGCCATTTTATAGTTAGGATCAAGCTCTTGACTTTCATAGGCATGTTCATCAGAAGTATCCAATGGATTTATAGTCTTGAATTTTACTGATTGAGTTAAGAAACTCTCAGTTAGCACTTGAACTAGCTTGACATTTATATCTACTGGCTCTTGAATTATAAGACGTGATGGAGGAGCAAACTCAGCATACTTTTTGCTTGATTTATCAGAATATATAACTCTTTTTCCTTTGAAATTTACTGGTTTAGCCTGAGCAGGTTTTTCCTTTGAAGGTGATCTAGAGGCTGGAGGAGGAGAGAAGGTGGGTTGTTGATATACAACTTCCTTAACTTGCTCTCTTTGAATGTTTGACTTTTTAGACTACCTCTGATCACTAGAACTGCTTGGAGGAGGCTGCCTTCCCTTTCTCTGATAGTTATATGACTGATTTTGCCTGGCTGAAGGAGCAGAAGATCTGGGAGCAATATTTCCTGAGGCACCAGCAGAGGGAGGAGGAGGAGGACCTCTCTGAATTCCCTTGGGAGGAGGAGAGTACTTCCTGCTCTTCTTCCTTGCTTTCTGTTCATTCTTAGAGTACCACATCCAAGCCTCAAAATTTTTAGCTTTAGGATCAATTCCTTTCAAAATGCAGTAGGGAATATCATTATCTGGATTAGGAGGAGCTAGAGCTGTGGCTTTCCTTTTCTTTTGAGCAGACCTTTTCTTTTTCTTATTACTATCAGAATCATCAGAATCTTCATCTTTATCATCAGAATGTAAGGGTTGAGGTTCTGCATACAGATCATCAATTTCCTTTCACATAGCTTCCTCTTTCTCTTTAACTTGCAGAAGAGCTTTTTCTTTTTCTTCTTATAGAATGTCTTGGGCCAGGAGAGAGTCCAAATCTGGACCTGGGGTGTCATCCCAAAGGGTAGAAGGCACATAAGTCTCAATTTCTGGAACTGTTTCTTGAGCAGCAGAATTCCATTTAGCTTCTAAGAAAGATGTTATAATTCCTTCTAGATATCTAGCAGCAACAGGAGTAGAAATCTCCTCAAGATAAACTTTGAAAGCAAAATCTACTTCATCTATTGTTTCAAAAATAACAAAGCTATCCAAAAACTGAAGGCACATTGGTCTCTTGTAGCACATAATGGCCTGAAGAGGATCAAAAAAATAAGGGGAGGATATATGATTATAAAGGTCTCCACAGGATGACTCATCATCTGAGTCAAGGAATGCATCCAGTTCCTCTTCCAAAACTACTGGAGCATCTGAATCTTCAACTATCCACTAAACAGAATCTAGAACAACTGCATCTAGAGCTGAAACAACTGCATCTGGGACTGGAACTGAAAATCTTTCTAACTCTGAAAATCTTTCTAACTCTATAGTAGGGCCCGAATCATCTTCATCAAGCATCTCCCCCTGCCTGGGTTCAGTGAAAACTAAACCCAGGCCCCTAGATGAAGAAGGGACTGTGAGGGTGGAAATGGAGGCAGCAAGAGAAGAGATAGATAGAGCAAGAGGGGCAATGGCCTCAACTATCATGGCTTTCATGGAAGTAGTTATGAGGTGAAGGACAATTGCAATAACTTCTGGTGTAATTTTAAATAATGGAGGAATGATGGAGGGGGAATCATCAGAATTAATATTCTTCTGAACTGGGGTTTCAGTATTTGGAGAATTATGATGAGATGGATGATCAACAGTTGGTGAGGGATGATTTGAGGTAGCTGGGGAATGAGATGGAGAAAGCAGATTGAACAAAGATTCTAAATTTGGATTTGGAATCTCAGTTATGTGAGCTGGTGTTGGAGAAGCAGGTGGAGATGGATGGTTCATAGGAGAAAAAGGAATGTCAATGAAGGTGGATGGCAAGGAGGAGGAAGCAGGGATTTCTTCACTAGGGAGGGAAGCGGCTTCAAGAGCCCTTGTGCCCTCAGACGTTTTAAGGGCAGACCAAGCCTTTGAAGGCTTCTGAATAGTCCACTTCCACTTAATAAACAGAGAAGGATCTATTCTCTTGCTGGCATTGATCGCTGCAGGAGTAGAGCCTAACAGTTGGGAAGCTTTCTTAGAGAGAAAGAACCCGATCAGCCTTCCTTGCGTTACCTCTTTCTTGTAGTTCTTCTTCCTGATCAAATCAAACAGCAGACCAGCCCAGTTGATTTCTTTCATATTCACGAGAGCTGACATCAAGGCAAACTGATGCCGATTGATGTTATCATGGGCGGAATGCTTTCCAAGCAACACATTTCCAACTAGATCAGCCAGAAACTTTAATTCGACAGATAAGTTTACCTTCAGGAGCTTAGATGGGATGCCTTCTACATGACCCATTTCCAACAGCATCCTTCCATACTCAGCAAAATCTTGCTCATACTCATCAGAGCCATTCTTTAACTCAAAAATTTTAGTCAGAATTTCTGGAGTAAGAGTTACCTCCACGCCGCTGATTAATCCTTTCATCTCTTTTTCATCAGAAGACGATGTATAAATCCATTCCTTGATTTTTGATAGGTGCAGTTTGAGCTTTGAGGACATGAGTTTCTTAAGACCTTGATCTTCACACAACTGTAGCATTTCCTGAAAAACTTGTTCGCAGTTTCTGAAAGACTCGAAATAAACACTGAAGCCTGCATCGAACTTCATCACGGATAGGGTTACAGAGGAAATCGCCATTTGATCAATGAGAGTACCTGAAACAAGAACAAACACTGAGAGAGAGAAGAGAAAGCGCGGGACGAGAGCTTAAAACAAGCCTGGAAGCAGAATTTGAAAAGGCGAGCTCCGTTGACGATCTTCAGACCTAAATAGACGATCGGTTTGAGATAAACTTGCATCATTGATCTATGAATGAAGATCAAAGGAATCGGTCGTCGATCGTCGGTCGACGATCGATTTCCAAAGCAGAGTCGTCGATCATCGATCGACAATTTCTATCTCTAAATGCAAAGAGCTGTCGTAGACCTAGGGTCGACGATTTAGCTCAACTTGTTCGACTATCTTTGAACACCATTCGACGATCTCAGAACAGATTTCAACTTAGTAGATTTTTCACTTAGTCTGATCCATTCATCATGCCTAGTTGATTCAAAAAGAATAGATGTTTCTGTTCATCTAAAGGCTTTGTGAAAATATCACTTCTCTTAAGATCTATGGGTATAAACTCGAGATTTATCTTATTCTTGTCAACACAGTCTCTAAGAAAATGGTGTATAATGTCAATATGCTTAGTCCTAGAATGGTGCATAGGATTTTGTGATATGGAAATAACACTGGTACTGTCACACATAATTTTGGTATTTCTGTGTGTGTACCCATAATCCAAGAGTTGATTTTGAATCCACAGAATCTATGAATAGCAACTAGCAGCTGCTATATATTCAGCCTCTGCAGTTGAAGTTAAAACAGAAGCCTGCTTCTTGCAAAACCAAGAGACTAATCTCTCACCTAGGAACTGACAAGTCCCTATGGTGCTCTTCCTGTCAACTCTACAGCAAGCATAGTCAGCATCTGAGTATCCAATCAACTCAAATTCTGATTCAGCTGGGTACCAAAGTCCTAAATTAGGACATCCCTTCAAGTATCTTAAGATTCTCTTAAGAAGAGTTAAGTGAGATTCCTTGGGGTTGACCTGAAATCTAGCACATAGGCATGTGGCAAACATTATATCAGGTCTACTTGCAGTTAGATATAATAGGAAACCAACAATGTCCCTATAATTTTTCTGATCAACAGGCTTGCCCTTATCATCAGAATCAATAACTACATTAGTATCTATAGGAGTGTGCATTGCTGAAGCATCTGCCATCCCAAACTTCTTTACCAATTCCATGGTATATTTAGATTGGGAGATGAAGATTCCATCAGCATCTTGTTTCACTTGGAGACCAAGGAAATAAGACAGCTCACCCATACTACTCATCTCAAACTTAGAATGCATTAAGTCTGAGAACCTTTTGCATAGTTTGGGATCAGTGGAACCAAATATAATATCATCCACATAAATTTGAACTAACAGGATTTTGTCCTTGTGGTGCTTAATAAAAAGAGTTCTATCAACTATGACTCTATCAAACTTATGTTCTAATAGGAAACTAGCTAGAGTCTCATACCATGCTCTAGGAGCCTGCTTAAGTCCATACAGAGCTTTATCCAACTTAAAAACATGTGAGGGATAAGTTAAAGAAATTAAACCAGGGGTTTGTTCAACAAATACCTCTTCCTTTAGCTCACCATTTAAGATTGCACTCTTTACATCCATCTGGAACACCTTAAACTTCATGTAGGCTGCATATGCTAGAAAGATCTTTATTGCCTCTAGCCTTGCAAAAGGAGCAAAAGTCTGATCATAGTCTATTCCTTCTTCCTGTCTGTAGCCCTGTGCTACAAGCCTTGCTTTATTCCTTATAATAGTTCCTTAAGCATCCAATTTATTTCTAAACACCCATTTAGTGCCTATAATCAGTTGGCCTTTTAGTCTTGGTACCAACTTCCAAACTTTGCATCTTTCAAACTGATTTAGCTCCTCTTGCATAGCAATGATCCAGTGGGGATCTTGCTCAACATCTTTTATGGTTAGGGGCTCAATCTAAGACAGAAAAAAAGCAAGCATCACATCTTAACTTAGTTGATGTCTAGTTTGCACACCAGTTGAAATGTCTCCAATCACTTGAGATGTAGGATGATCTCTAAGTGTGATATAATCAGTTGGCAGTATGTGATCTTCAACAGCAGTTGGAATTAATTCCTCAGGTGGAATTAGATTGGCTTTTGGTAAAACTATAATCACTTCTACTAGGTTTTCATCACTGTCTGAATCAGATAACTGAGGAGCTGGTTGAATCCCCTAAGTGAGTTTCAGCTCATCCAAATTCTTGCATAATTCAGGTACCTGTAAAGAACTACTGGAGGAAGTTTCCTTCTCTCTATAAAACATCTTGGATTCATCAAAGGATATATGTACCGACTCTTCAATTTTTAATGAGGATTGATTAAAAACCCTATAGGCTTTGCTTACTTGGGAATATCCTAGAAAGATTCTCATTGAAGCCTTTGCCTCGAACTTTCTAATGTATTCTTTGCTATTGTTATGAATGTAAACTACATAGCCAAAAATTCTAAAATAATCTATTTTAGGTTAATTTTCTTTATGCAATTCATAAGGAGTCTTCCCCTTTAGTTTATGTATCAAACTCCTATTCAGTACATAGTTAGCTGTGCTAACTGCTTCTGCCCAAAAGGATAGAGGCATATTAACATCTACTAACAATGTTCCTGCAGCTTCAATCAGGGTTCTGTTTTTCCTTTCAACTACCCCATTTTGTTGAGGAGTTCTAGGAGCAGAGAAGCTATGCCTGATACCTTCTTTCTCACAGAATTCTTGCATAAGAAGAGAATCAAAATCTGTCCCATGATCACTTCTGATCAGGGCAATGTGAGTATTGAACTCAATCTTTATACAATGTAGAAAGTCTGTAAGAACTTTAAAGTTATCAGATTTAGTTCTCAAGAAGAACACCCAAGTGAACCTGGAGTAATCATCTACAATGACTAGGGTATAGAATTTCCCTCCTATACTTTGTACAGCTATTGGACCAAAAAGATCCAAGTGCAATAGGTACAGAATTCTAGGTGAATCACTTTTATTTACAGCTTTGAAACTATTTTTGGTTTGCTTGCCTAGTTGACAAGCCTTGCATAGGCCTTCCTTCTTGTAGGGGCAAGAAGGCAAACCTCTGACAAGGTTGTATTTAGATAACCTAGATATATTCCTGAGGTTAATATGACCTAGTCTTCTATGCCACAAAGTATTATTGATACTCATTTCATTAAATAAGCAAATTTCAGAAGAAGTGGATTTAAAATCTACAAGATAAATATTTCCTTGCCTAATGCCTACTAATATAATGTTATTATTCAAAGTAATATGGCACAGAGTATTAGAAAACCAAACCTGGTAGCCAACATCATAAAGTTGACTTATAGAAATAAGATTGTGCTTCAGTCCTGTGACATAAGCTACCTTCTATAAAGTCATTGACCCTAAGGTGAATTTGCCATATCCTTCAGTCTGATCACAGCTGGAATCACCAAAGACCACCTTTGGTCCCAACTTGGCTTTGAAGCTTGATAGATTATCTTTATTTCCTATCATATGCTTGGAGCATCCACTATCCAAATACCACTTGTCCTGAGTGATAGGATAGGTCTTTACCTGCAATAAGATAGATTAAACATTGTGGACCCAGGTAACCTTGGGTCCTTTGTTCTTCACATAGGAAAAACAAGAAATAAAAGAGTATGCAAGTTGAGGATGATATCCTAAGGGATGAGATCTCCTAGGTGGGATAATCCAATTTGAAGAAAGATTAGCAGACCTAGGGTTGCTATTAAACTTATTATTCCTATAAGCATTGTTGTAATTCTGAAAATTTAGTTCTGATCATCGATCGGTGGTCGACGATCGGTACCCAGATTGTCGATCTTGGTTCATAGAATAGAATTCTGGGTTCCACGATCGTCGATCTCTATTCGACGACTCAGGCTGAGATCGTCGATCCCTCATTATTGAGTAATTGTACCTAGCAGGTGAGTTCAGAGATCGTCGATTGTTGTTCGACGATGGGTGCAACGATCGTCGATGGGCGTTCGATGATTTTTGTATTTCTATGAATTTTTGTTTCCTTTTGTTTCTCTTAACCTTATTTAAAATTTTCTTAGCCTTTTGAACAACCTCAGTGTTGTGTATTCCCTTTTCAGAAACAAACTTTACTGGAATGGATAGATTGTATTCAAGGAGCAATGGGGGTTCACTAGGGGAGGCACCTAAGCCTAACTTATTATTATCTGTCCTAGTGTTGGTAGTGCTTGTGATCTCTAGCAACTTAAGGCTTCTTCCATTAAGTGAATCTTCTAACCTCTTAGTTTTAGCTAGCTCTAATTTAAGAAATTTAATTTCTTCAGATGCTCTAGTGAGTTCAGATTCTAACCTAATGTTTTCACTAGATAGAGATTCAGATCCAGCTAGTTTATCTCTAAGCAATTTAATCTCCTTTTCTGAGCTAAGTAAATCTAGGCAAAGAGTTTTAAAATCATGCTTAAATTCAGCAGATGTGAAATCATAAGATGCAATTACCTGGTCTTCATCAGATAATTCATCCTCCTCATCTTCAATTATCTCTACAGCAGAGTTACTGCTGCATGCATTAATTACCATAAGGCAAATCTCTTTAGCTTTCTTCTCTTCTTCATCATCTTCACTGGAGCTGGAGGAAGATGAGTCTTCCTCAGTATTACTCCAGGTCTTTGCAACAAGACCTTTCTCTTTCTTCTTATATTTGTGAGAAGATGTCTTGGAGTAGTGCTTCTCATGTTCCTTTTCTTTTCTTCTTTCCTTATGCTTTGTCTTTGGACACTCAGGGAGAATGTGTCCAGGCTTCCTGCATCCATAACAAACAGTTTCTGTAGATGGGGTTTTATCATACCTTGGCTTGTCATCATATTTTGATGGCTTTCTTCTTTTGTCTTTTTTGCCCATCTTGTAGAACCTCTTGGCAAAGAGTGCCATCAGTTCTTCATTTGATTGAGTCACTTTGGACTCATCATCAGCCTTAAGAGTAAGGGTTTTCTCTTTCCTTGTTGGAGCAGGTGCTTTGGCTTCAGCTTCAGCTTCCCTGGTCTTTAGTACTTTCTCAAATGATTTGAGCCTTCCAAGGAGAGCTTCAGTTGATATCTCTGTTGTACTTATGGACTCCTTGATTGGCCAGATTCTGAGATCCCATGTGCTGGGGAAGCACATCAGTATTTTATCATTGACTTCTGTCAATGTAATCTCCTTATCAAGTGTCCTCAGCTCATTGATAATGGAACTGAGCCTTGTGTACATGGCTTCTACTCTCTCAGCCTATTCCTTCTTGAAGTTCTCATATTGGGATATGAGGTTGGACCTTCTGTCCTTCCTCTCATCAGCTGAACCAGCTACAATCTGATTCAGTGAGTCCCACATGGCTTTTGCTGAGGTGCAATCAGCCACTTTCTAGAATGTCTCATCAGACATAGTTTGAGCAAGAATATTCAAAGCTTTGGCTTCAACTATCTTGGCCTTCTTATAAGTTTCATTATAGTCAAGAGGTGGCAATGCACTAAGATTTGCAGATGTTGTAGCAGTAGCTGTAGCAGGTGGTGTTGGTTGCCCTTTTAGGATAGAGGAAAAAATATCTTAATCAATAGAGTTCATGTAAAGTCTGATTCTTGGCTTCCAGATGCCAAACTTGGCTAAGTTGCATACTGGAGGTCTGGTGCTAGAATAATCTTTGTACTGGGCCATGAATCTAATATGAGTGTATATGGTATCAAAGTATCTTATCACAAGATCTTATGGTTCAGGTGTTAGCCTGTTCAACTAATCAACCTGGCTCTGATACCAATTGAAAGTGAGGGGATAAGATACTTACTACTCTAGAGGGGGGGGGGGTGAATAGAGTATTCAAAAATAAAGAGACTCTAAACACTTCTCTTAAGCTATTTGAGGAATATAAAAACTAAAAGCTTTATACTTAAAGCCTAACAGAGTGTGGTGAAAAACAGAGGATGTTAACTGAAGTTTAAGTTGAGCATATGTCCTAACACAGTAACTAGCAACCTAGTTATATCTATCACAGCCACAGTGCATCAATTAAAGTAAACAACCAGACAACACAAGAGCTTTATAGTGGTTCCCCAATTGGGTACATCCACTCTTCTACCACCCTGGTAGGAGTCCACTACAGGTTTTTGTTCAGGTGCCCTGCCACCACAAGATCTGATTCAGGTAGATCTAGAAACCCTTCAGGCTTTTTATCAGGTGCCTAAGAACCAAACACACAGGTTTTTGATCAGGTTCCCTGCCACCAAAGGTGATGGCGCCGCCATCCCCCGATATGTTGACTTGGAGCATCCCCCACCAGACGACGTTGGTGATCCGGTACATGTCAAAGATCCACGTCATGTTGCTGAATAAGATCCCCTTCCAGATGATTATGGTGACCCGGTTTATGTGGGTGCCGACTCAAGCGTGATGTTCCTTTACCGCATTGAGATGAAGATTTGTCACGACATCCTTCGCCATGGCCGCGTCAACATCTCCGCCAATGTCGTGTCAAATCTCCGCCACGTCATTTTAAATATTATTTCAGATTTTAATTATGTTTTTATTTGGCCAATATTTAGCCAAAGTTTTAATTATTTGTCATTTCATTTTGGCCTTTGTTTAGCCATATTTGGGGTGCATATAACCCTTGTCTTTGTACAGCCTATATAAGGCTATGTTGTATTGGATTTTGAGTTAGTGAATGAATGAATTAAAATTGAAACCCTAAATTGATTTTTCCCTCTTCCCTCTTCCTCTTGGAGTTCGGCTCCCCTACCCCCTCTCCTCCTTGGCCGCCGGCCACCCCTCTCCTTCCTCTCCCTATTTCGGCCTCCTCTCTACCTCCACCTCCTCCTTTCCAATAATCAACCATAACCTTCAATCCCTCTCCAAAAACCGAGCCCTCCTCTTCATCTTCAAGAAGGCCGACCACTTACAACCTCCCCTAGCCGCCGGCCTCCACCTCCATCACCACACCCGAGCCCCCCTTTCAACATCAACTCGACCACCACCTCTCCTCCACAAAACCGTCCTCATCCCTCTCAACAAAACCCTACCATCACATATATCCTCTTCCCAAAAACTGATTCCTGTGGTGAGATCCAAATCAGCCCCATCTTCTAATCCAAGAGAAGAATCGGCCAAAGCTTGTGGTGAATCTTGTGAAACTTCAACGGCGTCGGAAGGCAACGAAGAACTTGGAGTTTCCCTCCAACCGGCACGCTTTCGGTGGATCCGGAACGGAGCGATCCAAAGAGAGTTAAATCGGAATCATCCATTCCGGTTGGGTAACGAACGTCTCCACTCTTGTGTGTTTCTCTCTTAGATCTTTTCTTTGGGCATTTAGCATATCGTGTGATTTGTGATTGGAGAATTTTCGTGGATAATATCTATTAAATTATTATTATTGTTATTTGATTCCCATTTGAATTCGTGAGGCGTGGCGGCCCTCATTTTATTTCGTTGGGAGAGAACCACCCGTTATCCGAATCCTTATTTCGGTGGTGTCTCTTTTGGTACAACGTACGCTCGATCGAACCGTGTGGGTTCATTTCGCTTGAGAGGATCTTGGTCTATAGTCTTGATATTATCTTAAGGGGCCTAGCGAACCCCCCCGAATCCTATTAAATTAATTGTTGCAACTTGCGTAGTGGCTGTGTTTATTCTTCGTGTGAGCGTAATAGTAATTATAATTAAGCGAGCGTGTGAATCCCTTAGTCGTTACGGTGTCGAAACCCATGGCCTACATCAATTTGGTATCAGAGGGAGGTTGTTGTTGATTTCCTAATCGGCACCATCCTTCTATTTTTTAGGTAGGCTAAAGAAAATATAAATTTCAAATTTCAAAATTTCAAATTTCAAATCTCAAAATTTAAAATTCAAATTTCAAATTTCAAATTTCGAAATTTCAACTTTCAAAATTCCAATTTCAAATTTCAAATTTCCAATTTCGAAATTTCAAATTTCAAAATTCAAATATAAAATTTAAAATTTAAAATTTCAAATTTCGAATTTCAAAATTCAAAATTAAAATTTAGAATTTCAAATTTTCTCCAAATTAAAACAAAAAAATAATAATTTTGTGGTCTGCCAATAGCCGGCTAAATTTTATTTTCAGCAATAAAAAAAATTAGAAAAAAATTAATTAATAATCTCCATATTTTTGCCAACAAGAATATCAAAAAATATATATATAGTATTTTGAAATATTAGCGGGAACAAATCGATCTTTGAAAATTAAATAGAACCAGACTATATTTCTTTGTATTTGTGTACTTAATCCGAGTAGTCTATCCCCATTTTCCCGCTGAAAATTAAAACAAAAAATGGCTTACGATGTTCACGTTTCCCGAATGAAATCTTTAGGTTCCGTCATGAAAGTTAGAAAGCCAGTCCATTGCCTGGTAGTGGAAGAGATTAAGGGGTTGATTGGCCAACTAAAGGCTAATCAAGTTACACCGCGCACCTCTAGGCGTGTTAGGATTCCTGCTCCGACATATGATGGGCTAGGTGGATCACGAGTGTTTCTATGTTGGGTGAACGACATGGAGCATTATTTTGAGCAATATCGTATTGTGGATCCCCACAGGATTCCCGTTGCGAGACTGCAATTATTTGGTCGAGCCCATACTTTCTGGCTTAATGAGGAAAGACGTTTAGGAATGCCCTCCGTCGACCCACATATAGGTTGGAAGATTATGAAGAATTTATTAACGGATGAGTATTACCCTCCATACTGCCGTTCTCCGTCTACTGGTTATCTGAGTGAGTCGCCGCCCAAGATTTTGCCTACATCGAACCAGCATGTTCCCTCGTACTCCCGTATGAGGACGTCTCATGATTTTATTTCTCCCCGCCTGGGCACTAGACCCTTTCCTGTTTATGAGAGTGTTCCTATCAGCGTGAAAATTGTATCTGAGCTTGCGATTACGAGTACGCCCGTCACTGAGGCCGATGCTGTTAATGTTGATAACATGAGTGACGATGAGGAGATTGGTTACTCGAGTGACTTGGATGAGGATTTCTCATTTGAGGAATCCTCTCCACTCCCTTTCGATGACATTTTGGAGCCATCCCCTTTGACTATTGTGGAGCCTTTTGATGATCCTAAGTCGATTGATATTCTCGCTAAGTCAGAAGAGTTACAGTCTGTTGAGAGCTTACCCAGTCGTGATTCATTTAACGATCTGTTAGGACATGAGCTTGCTATTTCTAGACCGAGACGTATCGAAGTGCCTATTTCTAAGATTTTCACTATAACTAATGTCAGGACTGATGTGTTGGAAGATTGTTCTAGTAAAGGAGTTAAACTCTTGGAATACGATATTGAAGTGGAACCGGATGAGCATCCCCTAATGCTAACTCCTTTACCTAAACTTGAATGTGATTTTAACTCTCTACCATTTGTAACGCCTGATCTCGTTGTAGCGTTGCTGATCTATGATCTGATCACTGAATCTGAAATACATGATTACCCACATGATTTAGAAGACATGTCAGATGATTTTTCCGTAAGAGTGAATCCACTGTTTGAACTTTCTTATGACTTTATTGGGTTGCGACCGGATGATCTTTATTGGAAGTCAAATCCGTGTTTTGAGGTTTCGAATTGGATTACTAGTGGTACCTTGGCGATGGTGCCTTATGACGTGATGTCCCCTCGACAAACTTATTTGCCAAGCCCGGTCGCACGCATTTATCCCCCGCCTTGCTAGTGGAATAAGAAAGACATGGATTTCGATGAAAGACACAAGAAAAGGCGACTTTTGAGGACCCGTGCACACACACGCTAGTGAACGTAGTTGTGAATGTTACGTTGTGTTGCCCGCACGTAATGTCAAATCCGGGAGCGCCCCGTTCTATATATAGTGATGAGTGTTTTCCGTTAGCTTTTATTCATGACGTTTTAAAATTTAAATTTAAATTTAAATCTAAAACTACGACGTTGTATGGTGTTGATTTCACCACTGCTTTATTAGCACCCGTGCCACCTGACTTGGTCCCGTTACTGCCCATTGTTAAAGCAACTCACGTTGCACATGGGTTCTCCCCACACAGTTCTAAGATTGTTTGTTGGAATCGGAGAGTATCCTACCGTTATATAAGTGATTTGGTTTTGGTTTGTCTCGTCCCTGAACGGATGCCTCCGGGCACCTCAGAAATATTTATGAACTGGCCAGTCCATTATTTGCGAATCTTATGGAAATTTAGTAGCATGACATTTCTTGTAGAATTTTCCATTGATTGGGGCATTGCTCCTATTTTCTACTTTTCATACTTTACGCGTCATGTTTATATGCCCCTTGAAAAGTCTATCTCTCCGTTTACATATTCCACTATGCTTTCTATTGGGTTGGGTGGTGATAGTTTGTTTGGATCGTTCTCTTCTCAGGTCTCCATCAGAGGTATGTTGGTTGACGTTGTGGAAATACTTTGTTCTTATTTGTCTAATGCGTCTGTGAGGTCCCCCCAAGACCACCTTTTGCTTTGCAGGTTCCTCTTCCTCAACGAATATACCCGGGACTACTCATCAGTGATGAGTATTTTTGAGAGGGGGAGGATTGATGGCTCCGCCATCCCCCGACATGTTGACTTGGAGCGTCCCCCACTGGACGACGTTGGTGATCCGGTACATGTCCAAGATCCACGTCATGTTACCGAATAAGATCCCCTTCCAGATGATTATGGTGACTCGGTTTATGTGGGTGCCGACTCAAGCGTGATGTTCCTTTGCCGCATTGAGATGAAGATTTGTCATGACATCCTCCGCCATGGCCGCGTCAATATCTCCGCCAATGTCGTGTCAAATCTCCGCCGCGTCATTTTAAATATTATTTCAGATTTTAATTATGTTTTTATTTGGCCAATGTTTAGCCAAAGTTTTAATTATTTGTCATTTCATTTTGGCCTTTGTTTAGCCACATTTGGGGTGCTTATAACCCTTGTCTTTGTACAGCCTATATAAGGCTATGTTGTATTGGATTTTGAGTTAGTGAATGAATGAATTAAAATTGAAACCCTAAATTGGTTTTCCCTCTTCCCTCCTCCTCTTGGAGTTCGGCTCCCCTACCCCCTCTCCTCCTTGGCCGCCGGCCACCCCTCTCCTTCCTCTCCCTATTTCGGCCTCCTCTCTACCTCCACCTCCTCCTTTTCAATAATCAACCATAACCTTCAATCCCTCTCCAAAAACCGAGCCCTCCTCTTCATCTTCAAGAAGGCCGACCACTTGCAACCTCCCCTAGCCGCCGGCCTCCACCTCCATCACCACACCCGAGCCCCCATTTCAACATCAACCCGACCACCACCTCTCCTCCACAAAACCGTCCTCATCCCTCTCAACAAAACCAAACCATCACATATATCCTCTTCCCAAAAACCGATTCCTGTGGTGAGATCCAAATTAGTCCCATCTTCTAATCCAAGAGAAGAATCAGCCAAAGCTTGTGGTGAATCTTGTGAAACTTCAACGGCGTCGGAAGGCAACGAAGAACTTGGAGTTTACCTCCAACCGGCACGCTTTCGGTGGATCCGGAACGGAGCGATCCAAAGAGAGTTATATCGGAATCATCCATTCTGGTGGGGTAACGAACGTCTCCACTCTTGTGTGTTTCTCTCTTAGATCTTTTCTTTGGGCATTTAGCATATCGTGTGATTTGTGATTGGTAGAATTTTCGAGGATAATATCTATTAAATTATTGTTATTGTTATTTGATTCCCATTTGAATTCGTGAGGCGTGGCGGCCCTCATTTTATTTCGTTGGGAGAGAACCACCCGTTATCCGAATCCTTATTTCGGTGGTGTCTCTTTTGGTACAACGTACGCTCGATCGAACCGTGTGGGTTCATTTCGCTTGAGAGGATCTTGGCCTATAGCCTTGATATTATCTTAAGGGGCCTAGCGAACCCCCCCCGAATCCTATTAAATTAATTGTTGCAACTTGCGTAGTGGCTGTGTTTATTCTTCGTGTGAGCGTAATAATAATTATAATTAAGCGAGCGTGTGAATCCCTTAGCCGTTACGGTGTCAAAATCCGTGGCCTACATCAAAAGGTTCACTTTTGAAGGGAGTAATAACCCTTTTACAGGAGGTTAAGGGAAAAAGTTGAAGGTGTCTTCTCTGTGTTCAGAGAAGCTAGTGGATTGATCTGAATATATCAAAGCTCCCCTGGCTTAGAGAATGTCCAGGAAGAAGCTTTGCTTCAGGGTGTAGGATTTCCAAATTGCTTGAGTAAACTTTCTGATGCAGCCTTGAAGAAGACTCTAGCTTTTGAATGAATGTTCTTCTTTAGTAGCTTTTGCAATCTACAACAATGATGTTCAGCAATCTGGGAGTGATCTTCTTCTTGAAAGCTTGAGCACTGAGAATTTATTTTCTTGAAGACAGGATGAACTCAGGAAGAAGAAGAACTTTTCTTTTTCTCTTGAGAATTCTGGTTCTGTGTCTTTTTAGAATTGTATTGTGTTGTTGTGTATTGTATTCAACCGACTGCACTGATAATATAGAAACTTCTCTTCTTTGAATAATGCCTCGAGCCCTGCACTAAAAGATCTTTCCAAATAATACAATAAAACAAATAAAGAAACTGCGCCAGAAATCTTCTCTGTCATTCCCAAAAAAGAATTAAGGATATTAAAATATCCTATCAAATTGACTTTATAAATTGGCACAGGAAGCAAGGCATAACGACTATATTACAGCTGTTAGGAAAACACGATTTCCTCTAATAAAACAAACGACTTTATTCTGCCAAATCTCTCAATTAATGCACAAGGAATATTGTAAATAAGCAAAGGAATATAGGCATTAAATTAAGCAGAATATCTGAATAACTTATGTCTTAAACATGAGGAAATAAATCAATAATTCAAATGAAAAGAATACAGATAATAGCAGACAGAAAACGTCAACCAGAGAACGAAGATCATCGATCTGAACAAGCAGATCGTCGACCTTAATAAAAACTATCTTCACAGAAATCGTCGACCAGGGCAACACGATCGGTTATCTGAGCAAGCAGATCGTCGATCCCACTTCAGAGTTCATATGACTCTGAGATCGTCGATCATCAATCGAAGATCGTCGAGAAAAGTTCGACTATCGTCGAACACAAAACTACTAAACCAAATTCTCATTCCAAACCTTTCTCAACTAGCCTAGCCTGAGGGTAGGCTAACATTTAGTCTAACAATTGACCATAGATAAATCTTGGGTCAATTGAGCCTAATAGAGATGACATAGCCCAAATCAAGACTAGAGATCCAACAGAAAGATTTTTCCAAGTATTTTGGCGTTGAGTGAAGCTTACTCACTCAATGCCTAATGACTGGAATATTCTCTAAGTGCTTTGGAATTGAGTGAAGGTTGCTCACTCAACGGCTAATGACAGAGAAATTTTTCTAAGTGTTTTGGCATTGAGTGAAGGTTACTCACTCAACGCATAGTGATAGAAAATCTGTCTAAGTGTTCTGGCATTGAGTGAAGCTTACTCACTCAACGCCTATACTACATATGCTTGATTTTAGCTAAGTCCACAGATGGTGACGTCAGCAAAGAAAACAAGTCAACATAATTCAAATTTGTTGTGCGAAAGCTACAGTACGTGATAAATATAACCGCGTGCCTTCAGTACTGCAATTAATGCAAAGCAAAGTTGCAGCTGTAAATTTCACCAATAATAAAAGGCGAAGATCGAGGAAGAGAAGATAGCTTTTGGAAAACACTTCTGGACTTCATCTTCCTGCCGACAATTTTGCAAAACTTGGAGAACCAGTAAAAGTGCTAATCTAAAAGCAAAACCAAGTTAGTCTGTGACTCACACACAGTTAGCTATTGAAGAAGCTATTAATTGAAGAATCAAACCATCATCAATAGCTAGATCAGAAAATCCATTTTCTGAGAAAGAAGAAGTTGCTGAGTCATCTGGACTCAGCAGTAGTAAAGAGAGAGCCAAGTCTATCTTGGCTTAAGAAGCTGTTAAGGGAAAAAGCCGCCAACATCAGTCACTTCACATTTCTAGCAAGCCTTTTCCTGAAGATATATCTCTGGAGCTGAGAAGAAGATAGAACCGAACTTGTGGGTTAGTTCAGAAAGAAGCAGAACAACATATCTGCAAAGGAGCATCACAGGGTCAACCCTAGCTGCAGTTGCTGCATAGTTCAAGCTAAGCTGTCCTAAAGACACTTTCTTGACTTTGTAGAAGAGGTTTGGACTGAGATAGCTCAGGACAGAAATTGATAGGCTCAGAGTAATTTCTCTAGAGCAAAATCAACCAAACTCGCTTCCACCTTGTAGGATCCTTTTTGATCTGAATGGTAGGAGCAAATTTGCTCTGAGGTAGGATCTAAGTTTGGATCTAAGTTATAGGGCAGTTTTGCCTGAGGTAGGATTCTTTTGAGAATCTGAGAGTAGGGCTTTGGCCTGAATAGTATGATTCAAGTTTGAATCTGAGCTGTAGGATCCAGTTTGGATCTGAGGTAGATGATCTGTTGATCACTGAGCTGTAGGGATTTTGAGCCCGAGGTAGGTGAGTCATTCTCTCTGAGTGGTAGGGCACTTGTGCCTGAGTTGTAGGATCCTTTGGATCTGAGGTAGGGACTTTGTTCCTGAGGTAGGAGAGTCATTCTCTCTGAGGTAAGATCCCTTGTGGATCTGAGGTAGGGTTGTCCTCCTAGCCTGAGTTGTAGGGACTTTGGGCCTGAGGTAGGTGATCTTTGGATCACTGAGTTGTAGGGCCTCGTGCCTGAACTGTAGGTCCTGGAGGAGACCGAGTGGTTCTGCGGGATCGTGTTGTAAGCTCTTAGGAGCCGAGATTGGAGAAGTTCCTTGTCTAACTATAAGTTAGAAAGGTGGGAGGGAAAGTGGATGTACCCATAATCTGGGGAACCACTATAAACTCTGTGTGTACTTTTCTGTGTGTTTCTTTATTGCAGGTTATTTGGTTATTGAAAGCAAATCCACTAACTCACCAAATAATTAAAGAAGAAATATAAAAGAAAGTGACAAGAGACAAATAATCTATTCACCCCCCTCTAGGTGATTTAGCTATCCTTGAGAACAAAGACTTTCAGGGTATCACCTCTAGAATATGGAAGGCGAGACCTTAAGTCATACCTTGAGTGATGTTGACTTGAAGCGTTTATATCAATGAAACATGTAAGCACTTTCCTTCATTGAATAATGAAGTCCTTTGATCTTTTAGTCCTTTTTGGGCAATGGAGTTCATGGCAGGCCAAGATTTTTCTAAGTCTCAAGATGCTCCCATTGTTAGGATTCCATCTACTAACAGGGTCGGGATCCTAGATGGACATCATTATGGCTCTGGAGCTAGGTCTCGAGATGCTCCCGCTGTCAGGCTTCTATCTAGCTGGTAGGGCCGGGATCCTTGATTGATATTGTTATGGCTCTGGAGCTAGGTATCAATATGCCCCCGTTGTCAGGCTTCCATCTATCTGGCAGGGCCAGGATCCTCGATGGATATTGTTATGGATTTGGAGCCAGGTCTCGAGATGCTCCCGCTGTAAGGCTTCCATCTAGCTGGCAGGGCCGGGAACCTCGATGGACATCGTTATGGCCCTGGATCTAAGTCTCGAGATGCTCCCACTATCAAGCTTCCACCTAGCTGGTAGGGACGGGATCCTCTATGGACATTGTTCTTGCTCTGGAGCTAGGTCTCGAGATGCTTTTGTTGTCAGGCTTCTATCTAGCTAGCAGGGCTGGGATTCTCGATAGAAATTGTTATGGCTCTAGAGCAAGGTCTCGAGATGCTCCCGCTGTCAGGCTTCCATCTACCTGGCAGGGCCGAGATCCTCGGTGGACATTATTCATTCTCTAGAGCCAAGTCTTGAGATGCTCCGCTGTTAGGATTCCACCTAGCTGGCTTGGCCGGGATCCTCGGTGGACATTGTCAGCTCTAGAGCCGAGTCCCGAGCTGCTCCACTGTTAGTCTTTCACCTAGCTGACAAGGCAGAGATCCTCAGTGAGTGAAGTTGTCTCTCCAGAACTAGGGCCTGGGCTGTGCTTGACAACCAACACAAGGCATCTAAAGTTGAACTTAGAGAGGAGGCTATGGGAAAAGGTCACGAGGAAAACTGGGGGTTAGACCTAACAATCCCCAGACGAGTAGGTAGTGGCGAGCCGGGATCCCGACAACTACCATGGGGTGGCACTATCTAAGCAAGGAATAATCAAAAAGGGCGAGTCGAGATCTCGGCAGAAGGGCGAGCTGAGATCTCAGCAGAAGGTCGAACCAAGGCAGTTCTTGGAGACTACACTACACCCCACCAAGATTTTACTCGAGAAATTTTTTTGTTCATGAAAAATATCTGTAGAGCCAAAATCTCAAGATGAGTTGGATGGTCTCAGGTCCGGCTCAGCCAGAAGCCCGACCCTACTATTAAGGGGTGGCGAGATATCTAGGTCCCTACGCGAGTACGTATCCTAACTCAAATACATTCTAACGGTGAAAGCTATCCTAACAGGGTCACGCTGCAAAGAGGCGACACACGTGCGAGTGCAGTACAAAAAGTAAACACAAGAAATGGAAGATTTTGTAAAGTACTTTTTCATTAATGTACATTTTGTTACAAAGGGGTGTTTGCCTCGGTGAGGTTACAAAAAAGGGGGAAAGGGATTTATAGGAATAAAGAAAAAAGGATAAGATTAGCTAGCTCTCTCCCTCCCCTCCAGAGTTGTCATCCCTATAGTCGGCGATGTCCCTAAAGATCGAGGCGAAGCTATCTTCCTTCTCGCCAGGGTGGAAGCGGCATGGGAGAACAGCTCTGGCACCAGATCACTCATAGTCATCTCCTTGCAGCCTTCCGTCAGCACCTGCATGTCTCGCATGACTTGTAGGGTGAATTCGATAGTACTAATGGAGTTGATGCGCAACTTCTTGGCGACCTCAGCCTCGGTGAAGATCTTAGGTCTCTGGACTGGACCACCCAGCTCGCCGCCAGAGGGGAGGAGGATGATGTCCATTAGACGAGTGACCTCGCCCTAAAGGGCTTTGTTCTGCTCCTCCAACACCATTTTTCTCTCCTCCAGCTCGGCGGCCCGAGCACGCATGCGGTCCGCGGTTTCGGCATCTTGCCAGGCAAGGAAAGATAAGAAACTGAGGGAAACCAAAGTAAAAAGGAGAAGGGGTTAGCCTATACTTACCACCCCGCAGACAGCTTTAGCGAGGAGACTCTCAGTGATCTTAAGTCGCTTTGACAGGTCAGCGGTGTTGTCCTTCATGACATCCCACTCCTGTTCCTCCTTCGCTAAGTCGTGATTGAATTGGAAGCTGCAGCAATTCGACATGTGCACAAGATCCAGCGCACGCATTTGAGCTCGCGAGCTCTCATGGTCGAGCTGCTGGAGGCTCATGCCATTGTAGGTCGCAGCGTCCTCGCGGCCGTATAGCCCGAACCGTAGGGCATAGGCATGCCCATTGGGAGGGTGGCGCTCCGACCAAGAGGGATAGATAAATGAGATGGAGACTCGTTGAGCCTGCTCATCCCATTGGACCATTAACACGTCGAGACGGCCCTTGACCTTCCCGCCGAGACCATAGTTCTGGTTGTCTTTCGACAGGCCCAGCTTACGGGCCGCGAACTCCTAAGCGGTGTTGGAGGCAGGCGGGTCGCCTCTACCCTGGTCCTTCTCTGGCGACTTCTCCAGCGTGATCTCTGGGGAGCTAAGGTATATTTGATGTTGTTGTTGTTTCTCCTTGGAGATCGCCATCACCTTCTTCATATTTTTTGACGGCATAAGGTGGAGAGGCGAGCTGGATCCCGCGGGGTCGGGTCGCTTCTTACTGGAGGAAGGTTTGCCTGACCCCAGCTTGCTTCGACAGGCTGCTGCGGCTTCCCTCTCGCACGCGAGTGGGTCCGGGTAGAGTCCCGAGTACGCAAAAGGCAGGTGCTCGGCAATCAATCGCTCCCCTACAGAAAAAGGCTTGGGAGTTAGAAAATCTTTATTATCCATAAGTGAGCCCATTGAGGAGGAAAGAAGGGAAAGAGTTATACCTTCATCGGGCGGAACTGGGGGAAGCGAGTTGAGGCCCCTTCGAAGGAAGGAGACCTCAAAATCCTTGCCGAGGAAGAATTTGTGGAGCTTGACATCATCGCCCGTCACCGTCGGGGGGCGATACACCTCCTCACTCCTCTGTCTAGGTGAGAAGGGTATATTTCCTAGCTCACCCTTGATGAAGAAAAGCTTTGAGAACCAATTATGGTTCTTGTTGGCTGTCTCGCGGACCTTGAACTGCGAGCCGACCAGGAAGGAAACCCCGTCAATGGTTTCCCGGTAGATGAAGAGCTTCCTGAACAGCTTCAGGTTGAACTCTATCCGCTCTCGGCAGAGGTAGCATGCGAATTCCACCATCATGGCGATAGCATTCGGGTTTAGTTGGGCGGGGACAGCCCCATAGTACTTCAGGATTTGGCGAATTTCTCGCCATAGGGGGAGGTGCAACCCCACCTCCAAGTGCGAGATGGGGAAGGAGAGCTCATCCTCAAAGAATGAGTTGATGGCCTCACCTGCTGCGGGTCGGCGCGCAGAGAACCCCGCTGGGATGTAGTCGACAACGAAGTCGACGAGCTCCTGCTCCCTGGTGTTTCCCTCATAGAAGTTGTACTCGGCAAATTGCCGAGAAAATTTGGACATCCCGTTAGCATCAGGTCGCGTCTTACCCATTTTTTTAAAGGCTCTCGTGCAAGAGGAAGTGGAGAGAAGGACAAAAATGAGAGGGTGTATGTCTGCAGTAAAGTCAATGGCCTAGGGTTAGGAGAGGGGGCCTATTTATAGAAAACAGAATTAATTGTCGAGCCGACCGGTCAATCCGGCTCGCCGACCCCGACTTACCGACCGCTGCGACCCGTTCTATCCTATGGCGAGCTGTATCTAAAGCGCAGCATGTTATGCAGAATCAATAAACAATAAAATCTAAAAATTGTTCAAGTTATTATAGAGAGGGGTTCTCGCAGTACTTAAAAGGAAAGTACAACAAGGAGAGAGTAATTTAGGGCATGCAAGCTGGGAGCTGGGGGGAGAGTGTCGGTAGGCTCATCTAGGGAGCCATTTCCATCTACCCCGGTCTCGCATCCCTATCCCCGGAGGTCGGCGCGGGTTGTTGAACTCACAGACAAACTCCAGATCATGGTGGATGAACCGGATGTTCTCGCTGATCCTGTCCATGAGCGGGGTGGGGGACATCATCCCACTTGTCGAGCCGCGCTTCACCTCATCCGCGAGCAGCACGTATTCCCGCTCCAGTGCCTGCAGACTCTGCTCGGCAAGGTTGTTCTCCTCATGGATCCTGCGTAGAGAGGATCCTTGCTTCTTGAAGACCTCAACAACTCGCCTCCTCAGCTCGACGGAGTCCAGCGAGATGTCTAGGAAGTTCTCTATCGCGCTGGGAAAAGGAAGTGACGAGTAGAAAGCTAGCTCAGAAAACTCTTCCGCCTCGGATTGGAAGGGGAGACCTGCAAGGACAGTTAATCCTGGTGAATACACATTTGGCGAGTGCTTCAAGAACTAGGCGGGATGGTCCAATAGAAGTGGAGCTTACGGGACAGGCTCGAATTCCTTCGATTGGTGTATGAAGGGGGCTTGGCTAGATCCTTACTGCAACCTTGAAGTCGAGTTCTGTGGGGGATAATCTCGAAGATCGGGATCAGGATGTACCCTACATCTCCCTCCGCAAGTGCAGGTGTGGGTTGCCGAGAAGGTTTGCGAGCTGGCAACTCCTGCCTCTGCGAGTCTAGCCCCGTGGTCTCAAAAGGAGGCGACGAGTCACGCAGGCGAGTATGGGGAGTTTTGGGCCACTAGTCATCAGGGGGAGAGTCATCTCGCGGTATAGAGGCTTCACCGCCAGTCTAATGGTTATACGGGTCGGCAACGACCTAGATGATTTCCTTTCCCTTTGGTTTGAGGCCTGGCCCAAAATCTGGAGTAGAGGCCTGGTTGCGGTAGACCGACTCGGCAACTTTTGGAGTTGGCTTGGCTTTCTTGGTAGGTTGAGGATTTGAAGACTCGTGTGGCGAGGTGCTGGGATTTATAGCGACTAGGCTGTCATCATGAGCGACGTTGAGCCCACGAGCACGGTCCAGCCTTTCTTGAAGCTCTTTGGAAAGAGGCATCTCAACAAGATAAGAGTATGGAGAATGACAAAGGTCGCCCAGGTACGTTGGCATGTATATATAGCCGCTGGTGGATCCCACCAAAAGATTCCCTTGGGCTCGCTTACCCACTCGCTGTTCTCCGTGGGTTGGATGTTTCTTTCTGAGTTTGGGGAAATCTCGCAAAGAGTGGGGATTGTGTTTGTAAGAGTCGGTCCAGCCATTTTGGCACAGTCCAAGTCCTAGAAGAGTCGGCAGGGAGGTAAGGGCTCTATGGCCTCGCCGACTCGCCCAGGCGAGTCGGCAGGGAGGCAAGGGCTCTATGGCCTCGTCGACTCGCCCAGGCAGGATGGAATATGTGAGGGCCGAGTGGAGCAAGTGGGCTCGCACTCTCCCCAGGGTCTCTAGAAGTAGTGGGTGAGTGGGGTAGACCCAGGCCCGCACTCGCCTAGGGCAGAAAGTGGCAGCGAGTGCGAGGTCTATCGAGCACTCGACTCCCCAGGTGAGTGGAGGTTTCAGAGGGCCACTCGCCCAATACTGTATGTTATATTCTTACCATTATACTCCCGATCTGGGCTACACATAGCTGTTTAGAATAACAGATGCATGCTATTTGCAGACCATTTTCAAAAAACTATAAATAGACCCAAGGGGGCACCTTAGAAGGTATGCTTACTTGTGCCCTGATCTTCTTGTGCTTTCTTAGGTATCCTTAGCTCAACACTTGGCTAAGGAGGGGAAGCACTCTAAGATCTTCCGGGTGTGTGGTGAGACCTCTGTGCTAGAGCCTTGGGTATGTTCCTTGTGCTAAGTCTTTAGTTGTTTAGCTTGTGAGAGAGAAGTAAGTGTGTGATCACTCCTTCCCTATGGGTCGGACTCTACAAAGACCGATTCTTCGATTTCAACAATATGCATAAGACTATTATAACAGATTGAGTAGGTCAATTCACTTCCAGGGAATAGAGGGTGGTGCATGCGTATTTAGGTTCTCAGCTTGCATTCGGCACCACATTCCATTTACAGACCGATAGGTAGACAAAGCATACTGATAGTACAATGGGGGACCTGCTATGCTTGTGTATATTGGATACAGGGAATCCTTTGGAGCGACTATTGCCTTTGATCAAGTTCTCCTACAACAACAGCCACCAGACGAGTATTGGTATGACTACCTATAAGGCTTTGTATGGGAGGAATTGCTGAATGCCGCTATCTTGGGTCAAGGATGAGGATCCGAATGCACTTGGATCAGATTACATTAAAGACACATATGTGCTCATTTGACTGATTAGATACTTGATACTGGAGGCAAAAAGATGGCAGGCGAAGCAATACAATGTGAGACATCAAAAGATGGAATTTCAGGTGGGGGACAGAGTGTTCTTTAAGATAAATCATGTGCACGGTGTCTCGCAGGTGCGGAGGCACAAGAATCTCATCCCTCTATTTATGAGGCCTTATACGATCCTAGAGCAGATCGGTCCCTTGGAATACAGGCTGGATCTACTGCTAGAGTTGGCAAACCTACATGACGTCTTTTACGTCTTCTCACTTCGGAGGGTCTTACTTTGAACATAGCAGCACATTACTTCTAACTCGGGCCCAGAACACCTAATCGGTCAGTTCATTTGGAGCCGATCTGAATCAATGATTTATACGTTTGAGTCTTGTGAAAGAAGAGAGTTACTTTGGTCAAGATGTTGTGCTCCAATAATGGGCAGGAGGCACATACTTGGAAGCTCATAGACCTCATGCAACAACGTCACCCGAAACTCTTCACCTCAGCTATAATCTAATAATCTTTTAAAATTTTCTAATTTTCATAGTGCATAAGACCCTGTAGACCCGAACTTAAATTTTGAGGACGAAATTGTTTTTTTTGTTTATTGGGATTTGTTACTCCTTCTAGACCTCTTAATAGTATTAGGGCATGAGTGGTAAGTTAGGGCAAGGAGGTAATCCTTAGTTTCCTTGAACCAAGGTAAAATCACTAAGTGCACACCAAGGAGCACAAGTCAACCTAGGTCAATTCACCTCAAATTGGATTCACCAACTCAAATTGATCTCACCAATACATCCCTAACCCTAAGGGGGATGCAATTGACCATTTATTTCATGAATTGGTGGACCAATTGCATGGATTTGACCAAAGTTAACTCTAGGTCAACATAGGTCAATTCAACCCTAATGAGCTCAATTAAGCTTCACATGGTCAAATTGACCTCACCCCTAGCCTTGTAACATCATTAGGGACCCAATGGACCCAAAAGCCCCATCAAGTGGACATCAATTCACCCAATTTGACCAAAGTCAAACCTAGCCTAATTTTGGTCAAAATTACACTATATGAGTCAATTAGCCCAATTAGGGCATCACCATGACCCAATGAGCATTGAGTGATGTCATAGGACTCAAGATCAACATATGAGAATAGTCCACACATCAATTGACAAAGTCAACCCCCAAATCAACCATGGTCAACATAAAGCCTAAAGGTGAGAAATGAGGGTCCAACCCAATTCCAATGGGCTAAGGCCTTGAACGAAGGCCCTGTTGGTGTTACTATGGTGATCTGGAAGTGATCAAATATGTAGTCTCACTTCCAACGCAATATGAGCCTATAGGTTCGCACATAAGAGCATTTGAGAAGTTGGAAAGGTTTGTGTTGGCCTTGCTCATATGTGATATGAGTGAAGGACCAAGCCTATGACATTCTGGATCTGAAGGTTTTTCATTCCAGGGCCTATATTGTGAATATGGGTCATCAGGTAAGTGGTCGGAAGACCCAAGGGAAAATTCGTCAAGTATAGTCTTGAGGTTTCAACTAATAAGTTTGAATTCGTCGAGTATCGTCATGACATCTCAACGAATCTGTCTTGGATTTGTCGAGTATCGTGCTGATAATTTCGACGAATTAGACTTCGATTCGTCGAATTTTGCCTTGATGCTTGGACGGTTTGTTCTGTCTTGATTTGTCAGATATTTACGTGTTATTTTGATGAATGACCTTTTGATTCGTCGGATATCGACGTATAAACTCGACGAATGATGTTACCTCCTGTTTGATCGTTTAAGTCCCGGTTCGGCGTGGTCTGCGGGTATCAGATATTTCGGTCTTCTGTATATATACGGTATAAACAGTAAACTGTGAAGAGACTTATTTTTCCTTGACCTAATCGTTCGATATTGAAGAGAGCGGCGTCGATTTCTCCCGACGGAACTGTTCCACACCGATAATGTTGTTGTCGCTTCACCGTGCCGCCGACCACCCATTTCGTCACCATAAAGTGTTTCCTCAGGCTTCATTGTCATTGCCGCTTCTCCTTTAACGGTTCTAGCAAACTGTGGAGACTTTGAGGGCATACCTTCTTCTAACCTAGATCTTTTGTGACAAGAGTCTATGGGTTCTCTTTACTCGTATGGACATTCTTAGAGGTGTGGACACATTTCTACACTCGGAACTACAGCCGCTAGTGTTCGTCGGACTTCTTTGGAGCACCTTGGTTGAGTAGTGACTCAATCCCGCAGAAATATAATTTTATTTACTATAATTTTACTTCTTAATCAATGTTCATTGCAGGATCCGTATTTCTTTTGGGTTTTCTTGTTCCCTAATTCCGCTGTGCACATATGATGTATCACATAGAAAAATCCAACAGGCCCATCCTACAGCCTATTAGCATTATTATACCCAATGCCCTCTGATTTGGGAATCTAATGACATGCAAGAGTGAAAAAAATGAGAATTTCCTCAATATTAAATGGGTCAAAGAGGATTTCATAGAAAAGAGGCCACATGTCACTCCTCTCCGCTTCCCAAATCCATCATTGAACTTCCAAAGTGCTTTAGGACTGATCTCCCATTACTCCCAACCGGCTGCCAGCAAGGGTAGCATTCAAAGCTCATGTTCGAACCCCCTTACATGCCATCTTCATAAATACTCCTTCTCAGATCCATTGGACCCTTTCATCACCTTCAGAACCTCTCAAGCAGTTAGGCCAATGCCTTGGAGTGGTGGTTTTGCTGGAGAATCTTTGGATCAAGCAAGCTTGCAAGAAAACACCATTTCAATGGCCATCCGCCACAACAGCCGTCTCCAAGCACGGTTACATATTTGTTTCTCCTCCTCTCCCCTTGTGCTAGTTTCCTAGATCCATTTGGAGATAAATCGGGCTCAATTGAGCCAAATCCCATGAGAGGAAATCAAAACTTCCATGTTTTTTGTGAGTGTACAGGATCGCCGGAACCGCTGCCTCCGGCGACCAAGTTGCCGCTAATCGGTGGCCTCCACCTATACGGAGGTGGTGGTGGTTGATTACTAAGAGTTTAGTCATCATTTAGGACCAATATTTACTTAGATATTTTAATAGATTATTGCATTCATTCATTGTTTTTATATATTTTCGTAACAATATTATTTTATATCATAAACTTATATTTGTTTGCATTTTGTAGAATTACGTCAGGCCTGAGAGAGATTTATAGGCAATATCCCACTGTCGTGACCAGACCAAAGCTCGACCACAACAATTGAAGCTCCGCCACCTCTGCGTACAGCAGCCCCGGCCACCAGCAGCTCACCCCTGCAACCAACCATACATATATAATATATATATGTATATATATATATATGTATGTGTGTTTATATATATATGTATGTGTGTATATATATATATATGTATGAATGTTTATATATATATATATATATATATATATATATATATATATATATATATTAATGCATATATATATATGAATGTTTATATATATATTAATGCATATATATATATGAATATGAATGTGTATATATATATATATATATATATATATATGTATTAATATATATATATACACACATACATATATATATACACACATACATATATATATATATATATATACACACACACACACACACAAACTGCAGCTCCGCCACCACCGTGCCGGCCTCCTCCACTGCTCCGGCAACCTCCATCAAGCAGCAGCTCAAGTCCAGGCCGTCCCCTCCGGCACCTCCAACTGCCCGAGCTCCACCGAGCTCGGCCACCATCCCTCCATGCAGCAGCTCCACCTCAGCAAGTCCAGCTGGCCTGCTTCAATGCTGCCGTTTCATGCAGCAGAAATCCCGCCACCATGCAGGAATCCCGCCACCAATGGTCCCGCAAATTTGAGTACAAGGTTGCAGCAGCTCGGCCACACCCTTGCAAGGAATCCTGCCACCCGGATTGTTGACATGGCACTCCAATAGCTAGGCTGGGGTTTCAGCCCGGAAAATGTGCAGTAATGCCTCCTCCTGCATGAATCCCGCCTCCACTTTATTAACCAACGATGACTCATCTCAGCCTATAAAAAGGCTGTACTCGAGGATAGTGGGGGTGTGCTTTTTGGCTGAGAAGAATTTGGAAATATATTTAAAATTCAGATTTGTCCAATCATTTGGAGAAGAATTTTGAGATTAAGATTTGAGAAATTTCAATTTGGAATTGCTCGTCAAGTTGTTTCGTTTTTCTGTTTTTATTATTTTGTTTAATAATCTTGTACGTCTTTTGTCACCACATGTAGCCGTGCAATCGCTCAAATTTTGTAATCTCCTTTTTATATAGCAATAATATTTTATTTTCTCTTATTTAATTTTTGTTCGTATTTTAATTTTATTCTTTGTCTCGTTCGTTTTTTTTTGATGTCATATGCTTACGCGAATGATTCTCCCATCTCCATGTGCGGCTAATTCTCTATAGGGCTCGATCGAGATGATCCTAGGATGAGTTAATTTTTGTTACGATTTTAGTTTTGCTTTTTCTCAAATTGTTGAACGCTTACGATTTACCGTTGATCAATTCATTGAGGCTATATATTTTATATAGTTTTCATAATGATTTTCGCTCTTTAGTTGGCCGAGAGGCTCGTGAGACGAATCGATCACTCATTAGTAAAAAAAGTAGAACGCAACACTCGGAAGAGGACAACGTAACTCTTCCGGATTGGAGTGAAATCCAATAGTGATGTTCACAACCTAAAGCAAGTCTTAGGCGATGCGATTTGAGAACGAAAGTTCGGTCGATACACCTAAGCTTAGTTGAACCTAATCCTCGAAAGAGGAGTGTTCATGCTTCGGGAACCTCCACGGTCAAAGCCTTTTCAATAAGAGAATTGCACTCTAACTTCATTCCGTTATATTCTTTTTCCAAGGTGATTCAAGATCGGGCACTAGCTTTTAACTCATCGAATTAATTCAATTAGTATTTTTTTATTCGCAACCCCCAACCCAAATTCCTATTGATAAAATAATAACGATATTTCAAAGTAGGATTACTCGATCATCCCGAGTCTAATACGACCTTGGTTTTATAAACCTATACCACTTTCGCTACGGTACACTTGTCGTTGTCGTTTGCGGATATAGTTTCGCGCGATCAAGTTTTTGGCGCCGTTGCCGGGGACAATTGGTCGATAATTTGAAAAAGAAATAGTTATTAATTTTATCGATTCTCTTCTTCTTTTTTTTTGTTTATGACCCGAGTAAACTCTTCAAATAATTTTGAATTTGGTTTTGATCCGGAAATCAAGCGCACCTTTCGGCGACGTCTTTGATTTAGTGATCTACCAATAATTTGCGAAGAGCCAATCGGAGAAACTAACGAGGGCCCTTCCTATGTGGCAACAAGTTCAAACTTTCTACAATGGTTTGAATCTCCAAACTAGGCAAATGATTGATGCGGTCACGGGAGGTACTCTTAATAACAAAACCCCCGAGGCCGCTCAAGAGCTTTTTGAGGAGATGACCATGAATGCTTATCAGTGGAATGCGCCACGGTCACGTCCTAACAAGCCGACCGGACTCTTTGAAGTCGAGGCCAACCCGAAATTGGCACTTCAAGTAGAAATGCTCACAAAATAAGTGGCGGAGATGTCTGCTTCCTCCGCCATAAATTGGGCTTATAATAATAATAATAATTTTCATGAGCAAGTAGATTATATGGGGAACTCCTATCGTCCTCCGTATAACCCGAATAATAATATTCCGTTCAATAATAGTTATAATCCGGGTTTGCGGAATCACCCAAACTTTTCATGGAGTAACCCCAATAATGCTCAACGTCCACTACAAGTGAATCCTCCCGGATTCACTCCACCACCATCGCACAAGCCTTCTTCACTTGAAGAAGTGTTCACTAAATACGTAGCCTCAAATGAGTCAAATATCCGGAGTCTTACCGGATCTATAAAAAATTTAGAAAATCAAATTGGGCAATTAGCCAAATTAGTCTCTGAGCGCCAACAAGGAACTTTGTCTGGCAACACCGAGCTCAATCAAAGGGAGAGCGCCAACGTAATAAACCTCCGCAGCGGAAAGGAGGTAACTTCAAAAAATTTGGCTGGACCCGAGGTTAACGTTTCATCTTCACCTCAAAAATTTACTTCTCCTCAATTTAAATCTTCTTCTTCTATTTTAGCTCCGCACATTATTCGAAATTCTATTTTACCTTATCCTTCAAAATTAAAATATGAGCGCGAAGAGGAGCAATATGAAAAACTTATTAAAATTTTAAAGCAAATTCAAATTAATGTGCCATTCTGCGAAGCAATTGCCCAAATGCCCAAGTACGCCAAATATTTAAAAAATTTACTTTCAAATAGAAAGAAACTTGATAATTTTTCGCGTATTTCTTTGAACGCAGAATGCTCGGCGGTTCTATTAAATAAATTACCACAAAAATTAAATGACTCCGGGCGGTTCTCTATCCCGTGCTTGTTCGGTAATTTATTTATAAAACACGCTTTAGCCGATTTAGGTGCTAGTATTAATCTCATGTCATATTCTTTAATTAAAAAGCTTGGTTTGGGCATCCCAAGCCCAACTAATATGAGCATTCAACTAGCGAATCGGTCAATAAAATACCCAATAGGGGTAGTTGAGGATGTGCTAGTTAAGTTTGACAAGTTTATCTTCCCGGTAGACTTTGTCATCCTCGACATTGAAGAGGACGCCGAGGTGCCCCTCATACTCGGACGACCCTTCCTCGCCACCTCTCGGGCAATTATAGATATAAGTAACGAAAAGCTTCTCCTACGGGTAGGGGAAGAAGAAGTTACTTTTAACATCAATTCCTCTTTGAAAAATGTCATTCCAAATGACGACTCTTGTTATATATTAGAAACAAATTTTGATGAAAATCTATCGTCATTTGCTGAAATTATCTCGAAAAATTTAGAACAGCCGGAGTTAGCAAAATTAATTTGTTCAAAAGAAATCACTCGGTCGCTACCATTCGAGCAAATCAATTTAAATAATTTTTAAATTAACACGTCTTACGAAGAACCGCCGAGTCTTGAGTTAAAACAACTCCCCGGTCATCTTAAGTATATTTTTCTAGAAATAGATTCAAAATTGCCTGTAATTATCTCATCGGCGCTTAACGATGCGGAAATTTCCGCATTAATAAATATTTTAAACAATCACCGACATGCAATTGCATGAAAAATTTCTGATATTAAGGGGATTAGCCCCTCATTTTGCACGCACAAAATCACATTAGAAAATAATTCTCGCGGCACCGTTCAACCACAACGACGCCTCAACCCAAATATGAAGGACGTTGTTAAGGCTGAAATAATAAAATTATTAGACGCGGGAATTATTTATCCTATTTCGGATAGCACTTGGGTTAGCCTGGTGCAAGTCGTGCCTAAGAAGGGCGGTATAACGGTAGTTTCCAATGAAAATAATGAGTTGATCTCAACCCGTACTGTTACGGGTTGGCGGGTTTGCATCGATTATAGGAAATTAAATGATGCCACCCGTAAGGACCACTTCCCGTTACCCTTCATTGACCAAATATTCGAACGTCTATCCGGTCACTCACATTATTGTTTTCTTGATGGTCTTTCAGGATACTTCCAAATCCCAATTGCACCCGAAGATCAAGAGAAAACCACGTTCACTTGTCCCTTTGACACCTTCGCCTATCGGAGGATGCCGTTTGGTCTTTGCAACGCGCCGACTACATTCCAAAGATGTATGTTGGCAATTTTAACGAATTAGTAGAGGACGTCATGGAAGTTTTTATGGACGATTTTTCTGTTTTCGACAATTCTTTTCAAAATTGTTTAAATAATCTTGATCGTGTTCTTCAACGTTGCGAAGACACGAATTTGGCACTTAATTGGGAAAAGTGCCACTTTATGGTCCGAGAAGGATTAGTCCTCGGACATAAAGTTTCAAGTAAAGGGATCGAGGTCGACCGGGCCAAGATCGAAGTCATAGAAAAACTTCCCCCGCCCACCAATATAAAATCTATTAGGAGTTTGCTAGGACACGCATGATTCTATAGGCGATCATTCGAGATTTTTCTAAAATTACAAAACCTTTAACCCATCTCTTAGAAAAAGAATCCGCGTTTATTTTTGACGATGAATGTTTGAAAGCATTTGAAAAAATAAAGAATGAATTAATAAACTCGGCGATTTTAATTGCGTCAAAATAGTCTTTACCGTTTGAAATAACGTGTAATGCAAGTGATTTTGCTGTAGGGGCTGTTTTAGGCCAACGGATGAACAAATATTTTCACCCGATTTATTACGCAAGCAAAATGCTTACGTCCGCTCAAGCTAATTATACAGCGACGGAGAAAGAAGTTTTGGCGATAGTTTTTGCATTTGATAAATTCCGTTCTTATTTGACGCTTTCAAAAGTTATTGTCTTTTCAGATCATTCCGCGCTCCGGTAATTATTGAACAAAGGGGATGCCAAGCCCCGACTATTGAGATGGGTTCTCCTCCTTCAGGAATTCGACTTGGAAATTCGAGAAAAAAAGGGAGCGGAGAACTTGGCGGCCGACCACCTCTCAAGATTGGAGAATCCGGCTGCAGGAGCGCTAGTGGAGGCCGATATTGACGACAAATTTCCTGAAGAGCACCTTCTTGCCACCGATCAGGTAACGACTTCCTCCACCCCTTGGTACGCGGATCTTACCAATTACTTAGTGGCACGGGTCCTCCTAAAGAATTATTCAAGTCAATAAAAGAAGAAATTCTTTTTGGACTTGAAAAATTACTTTTGGGAAGACCCCTTTTTATTTCGTGTCTGTGCGGACCAAGTGGTAAGAAGGTGTGTATCGGGCGAGGAAGGCGTCCAAATATTGCAGCACTGCCACGAAGGACCAACCGGTGGACATTATCAAGCAAACCAGACCGCTAGGAAGGTGCTAGAGGCGGGCTTCTACTGGCCCACCTTATTCAAAGACGCTCACACTTATGTGAGTAAATGCGATAGTTGCCAACGGTCAGGTAACATTTCTAACCAGGACGAAATGCCACAAAATATATTTTTAGAATGTGAAAATTTTGATTTATGGGGGTTAGATTTCGTAGGTCCACTACCACCTTCTCATAATAATAAGTACATCCTTGTTGCGGTTTACTACGTGTCAAGGTGGGTTGAGGCGCAAGCTTTCCCCACTAACGACGCGAGATTCGTCGTCATTTTTAAAAAAAAATTATTTTCTTGATTTGGCACACCACGCGCGCTGATTAGTGATAGGGGCAGCCACTTCTATAATGGCCAACTCGCTAAAATTTTAGCCAAGTATGGCGTTACCCACAAACTCTCTACCGCCTATCACCCCCAAGCAAATGGCCAAGTGGAGGTGGTAAATCGTGAACTTAAGAGAATTTTAGAAAAAATGGTGTCCATTAATAGGAAGGATTGGTCGCTTAAATTAGACGACGCTTTATGGGCTTATCGAACGGCGTACAAGACCGCAATCGGTTGTACTCCGTACCGATTAGTCTATGGAAAAGCTTGCCATTTACCGGTGGAATTAGAGCACCGCGCATATTGGGTGCTTAAATTTTTAAATCTAGATTTAAACTTAGCCTCTGAACAAAGAAAATTTCAACTAAATGAATTAGACGAATGGCGTGCAAACGCCTATGAAAATAACAAATTTTATAAGGAGAGAACTAAATTTTATAACGATAAAAAAATTAAAAATCCAAAATCTTTTTCACCGGGAGATCTAGTCCTTCTTTTTAATTCTAGACTTTGGCTTTTTCCCAGAAAATTGAAGTCCTGATGGTCCGGATCCTTTGTCGTGAAAGAGGTTTGGCCATATGGGACCGTGCTAATAAAACACCTGGAAAATGGCTCATTCAAAGTTAATGGGCACCGATTAAAACTATATCACCCCGGCGACCCCTCAACCGGAAAAATTAAATCACTAAATCTTCCAAACATTTAAAATCGCCACTTAGTCAAGCTACGTGACGGTAAACAAAGCGCTTGTGGGAGGCACCCCATAATTATCCCTTTCATTTCTATTGTTTTTCTTGTTTCCTTTCCTGACAACTTTTGCAGGTTTTGGGTCGATGTTATCAAGCGGCTGTCCCGACAAATAATCAGGGAAGATTCTTTATAATATTTAATTTTTCTTTATTTTATTTTAAAATATATTTGTAAACTTCATACTTAGTTTGAAACATTGGGGATACTGTTTATCTTTAAGTATGGAGGGGTAGCATAAATTAGTTCTAATTTTTAACTTAGTTTGTTTTTTTTAATAAATAAAAAAAAAAAAAATCTAGACTTATTTATGAAGTGGACTTAATTTGTTTTCACCATAACTTTCCTAGTTTACTCAGTTGGTTAGTTCCAAGTAGACTTCATTTTTCATGTGAACTAAGAATTTTTTTTGCTAGAATAATTTTTTTGAAACTTTTGAGTAAAATTGTTGAATCATATAGTGTTTCTAGTCAAATGCATGTGTTTGAGTAGTATTGGCGTAGAATTAAATTCTTGGCATAAATCTAAATTTATGATTTGTTAATTGTGTAGAAAGAATTTATTTTACTTCTAATTTGAATCCAGTTTTATCGAAAAATAGTTTAGGTGAGTGTGTAGAAGATCGTTAGAAAGCTATTACTCGACTCGAATGGAAGGGTGTTTCTTTTTTGATGTCTAGAATTTGCCCTTAGCTATCTTTGAAACTTTTGCATTTTAGAGTAATTAAACTATATGAAAATGATTTAGGCCTCTCTTTGGATAGTTTGAGCTTTTGCACCCAACCCAAAATTAATTACTACCATTGTTCACATAAATTTGAGCCTTGTACCTTTATTTGACTCACCTCCATCATTTCGCCACCAAAATAAAAAGTCCAACCTAGTGGTGCAATTAAATTTTGAGCTAAAATATTGAAAAAAAGGTGTTTATTAAAAGAACAAAATTTTCATAGTAATATGCGGCCTAGGTATGCATATGCATACTTAGAATGATCCCAACTATGAAGAGAAAAATGGTGTTTATTTTAAAAGCTAAAATTTCATAGTGACATGTGGCCTAGGTATTCATACGCATACTTGGAATGATCCCAACTATGAAAAGCAAATTCTCATAATGATATGTGGCCCAAGTATGTGTATTCATGCTTTGAATGATCCCAATTATGAAGAAAAAAAAGAAACAAAAAAGAAGCTCAAAAGCTCATTGTTTAAGTGAAATATGCTTTCATATTCATCATTGTTCACCTTTTCCTTAAACTCAAGCCTTAAGTACATCCTATTTAAGTCCTAAAGATCCATAGAGTTGATTTAGTATGAAGTGTAGTGGAGAAGGTACAACGGGCAAGCCTATGGATTTCTTTGAAGGTCTCCCCGAGCGTCAACATCTAGTAATTTAAATCTCAGTGATCACACTATTTTCTCCCTATTACATAACTTTGAGATTAACCTTCGAATCGTCTTAAAAATGATAATAAATAATTGAAACGCATTTTAATTATCTCATAAATTAGTATTTATGCCAAGAACGTCTTTCTACTAAAATGTCTACGCATGCCGGCATAAGGCTTCGCATTTTACTCTAGCTTTTAAGATTCTATCTAGCATTCTAATTTCCTACCCTTATGAGAATAGTTTGCTCGGGACGAGCAAAACTCAAGTATGGAGGTGTTTGATGACTAAGAGTTTAGTCATAATTTAGGACCAATATTTACTTAGATATTTTAATAGATTATTGCATTCATTCGTTGTTTTTATACATTTTCGTAACAATATTATTTTATATCATAAACTTATATTTGTTTGCATTTTGTAGAATTACGTCAGGCCTGAGGGAGATTTATAGGCAATATCCCGCTGTCGTGACCAGACCCAAGCTCGGCCACCACAATTGAAGCTCCGCCACCTCTGCGTATAGTAGTCCCGGCCACCAGCAGCTCACCCCTGCAAGCAACCATACATATATATATATATATATATATATATATATATATATATATATTATATGTATGTATGTGTGTGTGTATATATATATATATTAATACATAATATATATATATATATGTATGAATGTTTATATATATATATATATTAATGCATATATATATATATATATGAATGTTTATATATATATTAATGCATATATATATATATATATATATATGAATATGAATGTATATATATATATATACGCGCACACACACACACACACACACACACACAAACTGCAGCTCCGCCACCACCATGTCGGCCTCCTCCACTGCTCCGACAACCTACAGCAAGTAGCAGCTCAAGTTCAGGCCGTCCCCTCCGACAACTCCACCATGAAGCAAGCTCACCTAGCAGCTCCAACTGCAGCACCTCCAACTGCCCGAGCTCCACCGAGCTCGGCCACCATCCCTCCATGCAGCAGCTCCACCTCAGCAAGTCCATCTGGCCTGCTTCAATGCTGTCGTTTCATGCAGTAGAAATCCCGCCACCATGCAGGAATCCCGCCACCAATGGTCCCGCCAATTTGAGTACAAGGTTGCAGCAGCTCGGCCACACCCTTGCAAGGAATCCTGCCACCCGGATTGCTGACATGGCACTCCAATAGCTAGGCTGGGGTTTCAGCCCGGAAAATGTGCAGTAACGCCTCCTCCTGCATGAATCCCGCCTCCACTTTATTAACCAACGATGACTCATCTCAACCTATAAAAAGGCTGTACTCGAGGATAGTGGGGGTGTGCTTTTTGGCTGAGAAGAATTTGGAGATATATTTAAAATTAAGATTTGTCCAATCATTTGGAGAAGAATTTTGAGATTAAGATTGGAGAAATTTCAATTTGGAATTGCTCGTCAAGTTGTTTCGTTTTTCTGTCTTTATTATTTTGTTTAACAATCTTGTACGTCTTTTGTCACCACTTGTAGCCGTGCAATCGCTCAAATTTTGTAATATCCTTTTTTTTATTGCAATAATATTTTATTTTCTCTTATTTAATTTTTGTTCGTATTTTAATTTTATTCTTTGTCTTGTTCGTTTTTTTTATGATGTCATATGCTTACGCGAATGATTCTCCCATCTCCATGAGCGGCTAATTCTCTATAGGGCTCGATCGAGATAATCCGAGGATGATTTAATTTTTGTTACGATTTTAGTTTTGCTTTTTCTCAAATTGTTGAACGCTTACGATTTACCGTTGATCAATTCATTGAGGCTATATATTTTATATAGTTTTCATAATGGTTTTCGCTCTTTAGTTGGCCGAGAGGCTCGTGAGGCGAATCGATCACTCATTGGTAAAAAGAGTAGAACGCAACACTCGAAAGAGGACAACATAACTCTTCCGGATTGGAGTGAAATCCAATAGTGAGGTTCACAACCTAAATCAAGTCTTAGGCGATGTGATTTGAGAACGAAAGTTTGGTCGATACACCTAAGCTTAGTTGAACCTAATCCTCGAAAGATGAGTGTTCATGCTTCGGGAACCTCCACGGTCAAAGCCTCTTCAACAAGAGAATTGCACTCTAACTTCATTCCGTTATTTTCTTTTTCCAAGGTGATTCAAGATCGGGCACTAGCTTTTAACTCATCGAATTAATTCAATTAGTATTTTTTTATTCGCAACCCCCAACCCAAATTCCTATTGATAAAATAATAACGATCTTTCAAAGTAGGATTACTCGATCACCCCGAGTCTAATACGACCTTGGTTTTATAAACCTATACCACTTTCGATACTGTACACTTGTCGTTGTCGTTTGCGGATATAGTTTCGCGCGATCAGTGGTGGCCAACCAGGGAGGTGGTCGAATGGCCGAAAATTTGCTCTTGAATAAGCTCTAGATCGGGGAAATCCTGGCCAAAGCCTTAATGAAGAAGACAACTAGATGCAGTCCATTTTACTTTAAGATCTATGTAGATCAAATTATTTATACACTATAGTTTCATGTATTTTGTCACACTTTATCCAGTATTTTCAAACTGAAAATTAAGCCCCTTAGAGGCTATTTGGGGAAAAGTTGTCTGAGACAACTTTAGTTGCCCCCAAAGTCTACTTTTTGTAGGAATTTACTCAACTCATAGGAAGTTATTCAACTCATTTGGTGACCTACAACCCTCTGAAGGGTTGTTTTACTGAGATTGCTCCTTATGTTGGACAGAAATTAAAATGTGAATATCTTTCATATGGTGACTTGCATGGAGTTGAAATTTTGGCCTTCTATTCTTGTATCCTAGACTCAACTTCTGCCCCAAGATTAGAATTTTTTGGCACATTTTTCTGGTTTTAGAAATATTTATTTATCCATGCATATGTAAAATACATAGTTGTATGACCTCCAATTGACCCAAATTTTCGGTGGGTGTTTAGTAGTTCATTATAAGTCACTGATCAAAAATTTAGGTCATTTGGAGCTTTGCATGTAGGTGCATTCTACTTGCATGAGGCTATTGTTGAACCTGAAACCACGGTTCAACGAAGAGTTTAGACCTAGGGTATAGCTCACCTTTACTCCTCTCAAGTTAGTGCCACAGCTGTGGACTTAGAATTTTGAAACCTTCCCACCAAAACAACCTCAAACAGACCTTGAGTTGCAGTGAACAGGTTCCGCCACACACTCAAAAGATCTTTGATTGCTTCCCCTCCCAAACCAATACTGGACCGAGCCCCTTTGGAGGGCCAAGGGAACTTTCAACCACCCACCTGTATACCACGATGAATGATGAGCTGAAGATCCTGCCAACCAAAGCTAGCAAGGGGAGAGGAGAACTCAGAAAGTGGTCCTCTTCAAAGGTGCCCTTGGAGGTCTATTTATAGTTTTCTAGGGATGGTCTGTCAATAACGAGATCCTGCCTTCTAAATACTGTTAAATATAGGCCAAAGTAGTCTGTCAATAACGAGACTCTGCTGTTCGGAGAGGCTAATGGTAGGCCCAAAATGAATTATCGGGAAAATGGAAAATGGAAAATGGAAATGAATATTCTCTAATGCCGAGTTAGCGCACCTCAGCCCACTCGCCTAGGCAGTGAGAACTCAATGATATTGAGCTCTCGCCACTCGCCTAGTCGGCTAACACCCGATGGAGCTGGGCATTCGCCACCTTGCCTCTCGCCTACATGCACGATATCAACTCGCAAGCTCTGCTCGCCTATTACTATACTGGATAAGCATCGGGTTCCTGATAAAACTAATCCCTTGCTTCCTACCTTTGGGCCAGCTGGGCCCATTCGACAAATACATGGTTGTACAGTGATGGCTTAAGGTGTATGGTGTGCATTTAGTCAAAAGAGAAACTTTGTAAATGTAGTATGATTGGCTTGGTCAATCTCAATGGAATTTTATACATGCACATATTTAGTGGAAATACACCATCTCTGATAATCTTAGGACTTTTGAAGTTAAAATTTCTTGGAAAATATATTATTTACATTTGGTTACATTTGTGTATTAATGAAATAAAAGTGACAAGTACATTTGGAAAAATTGTAAATTTCCGTCACTAGTCATATTTTGTCATAACTCACCCCTCAAAATTTATTTAGAATTTTTGGATGACAAAAACTTAGGGTTATTTCAATAATTACCATTATGCCTCTTTTATTATTTTTTAAATATTTGTGGTCATAATAATTTATGAAGTTATGAATCTATGTCATAATGTTTTATTTAGCTTTTCTAACCTCTATAAATTTTATTGGATTTATTTGATAAGTATTTTAATTACTTTCTTTGAAAAGTGAACTATTGGATCAAATATTGAAAAATAAGGATTAATTATTATCTGTCACTAAAAATTTATGATATTTTGCCCAGACTTATTTTTCATCAATATGAACTTAAGATAATTTAATTGTACTGGTTGGATATATTAAAGTGACACTTCATGTTCAAAACCACTAGTGACATTTATTTAGTGAAATTTTATTTAGGGGCCAATTAATTAATGAAATTTATGAACTTAGGGTATATCTCATTTTTGACTTGATAGAATTCTGGAATTAAATTTAGGGCAATTGGCCAAGTACTTTGAATTTTTTTATCTATATACTCAATATAGCTCATATGGTTTATATTGTAAATCAATGGAGTGATTATTAGAATATTCATATTATTTGAAAGATGAACCCAATTTGGAGTAATGTTAAGATTATGGTACAATGCTGGTTGAAGTCTTAAGATAGCCACCAAGAGGTGCTGAGTGTTAGTGTACATGGACACTGAGGAGAGTAGCTAGATTAGGAGTTTGATGATAGATCATCTCTCCCCTACAAGAAGCATAAACCACCTTAGGATAGTTTAAGAGTAACATAGAGATATGGTTATGAGAAGGGGGTAGTCACCAATAAAACTAAATATCCTAGAAAGGGAATTGTGACTTCAACCCATCGTATCCCTAGTACTGTTGTGAGCCCATCACTAGGTAGACCTCAGGAAGTCCAGGATTCACCTTAAACTTCTATGTTCAATTAAATAATAAATAAGAGTATTCTAAGTAAGTGAGCAAAGATAATGTAAACCTCATCCCGTATTCGGGGGTAGAGTGGTTCAAGGACTTATTAGTCTTGCAAGATGTAGACTCGATGCTTGTTGTGAGAGAGATGTGATAGGACTTGTTAGTCTTGCGAGCTGGAGGCTCAGTGTGATTTTGGTTTGAGGACAATTTGTCCTGCGAGCCGGAAGCTTGGATGGGTAAGGTGATACTTTGCATGTGCATATGATGTGGTAGGTCTTCGGTACCAGCCCAGTCATCACACTAACGATAGTACGTTGACTTGGCAAGATTGATAAGGTTTAGAGGGCCAGCTTAGCCTGGTGTCTTGGTGATATTTTCCTAATGACTTATCTCTTAGCCGTTAAGACTTGTGGATCCCAACATTGGGTACACAGAGACTCTAGAGTACACCAGAGATGGGTACAGATGCGTACATAATGCTTAGGCCTCGTAGTGTGTATACTTACCTAGGTGTGGGGAGGTGCCCGCTCCTCAGCCACTGTTTGACTATGATGGATGTTGAAGCCAAGAAAAATTCCCCACCTCAAGATCGGACAAGGATGCTTAAGGCTACTAGTCAAGTAGTAAAGTTAGACAGCCCACGGAAGCAAGAATAGAAATGAGCTAGGAACAATACCCCAGGTTGCTGCGGCAGGAAGGTCCCACCACGTACCCGGCTGCTTAAAAGAAGCAGCCCCTCCACAACCAGAAAGGTCGAGCTAGGTACAAGGGAAACGATCTAGCAACTAAGTCGCAGGTTGCGAATTGGTGTCTAAGGAAAAGGAATCCAAAGGGCCCGCGAGTATCTATTCCAGATTCTTGGGTCTCTTTCCCTCGTACCCCTAGGGTACTATTTATTGGGAAATCCAAGAGGGGGGTAATACTTATACCAGCAACCTCGACGACTAGGCGACTTTTTGGGGAACTCGCACGGGCTGGGCGAGTAGCTCACCTAGTCAGCAACCTGGCGAGTATGCGTGGGGAGCTCGCCATACTCGCCCAGGCCTTCTGCTGGCTCGCGGCTTGATCTTGACTTCTGTCTTGACTGGTTGACTTTGACTCTCGCTAAGATGGTTGCGGTAGGGCCCATCCTCGTCAAATATGGGTTGTAAACAATCCCCGCTCTTTTTGAGTGACGTGGGAGCTCGGAAATAGGGGGGCCTGGTTTCTGAGGCTGATCTCCGAAGCTCGCCTACCATGTCGGACGCTAACATGAAACTTCTTCAAGACAGCCTCGCCACCCTGTCTGGTCTCCTCAGCATCTCCAAATCGAAAAGATCGCGCGAGGAAGATGTCGCTGCCGACTTGCCGCCGTCGAAAAAGAAGAAGACCAAGAAGCCCAAGAAACCCGCTTCTTCGTCGATCGACCCGCCTCCGCCATCTGAGCCAGTCGAGACGACGACTATCGAACCTGCGCCTTCTGCTAGTACCAAGAAGCTTCTCATCGACCTTGGGCTAGATGACGTTCCTGACTCAGCCGTCCTCAGTACGCCCGAGAATCCTGAAGTCACCGGGAAGCCGGCGACATCCCGGATCGAAGTCGTCTCCTTGATAGGTCGCCGCTCTGCCCCCGCCCTCCCCAATCGTTGATCGCTGTGTGCTTCTCGCTGACCTGATTTTCTTGTGCAGACTCCCCTCCGGGCGTCGTGGATGTATCGCTGGATGTCACCCCCCTGAACTCCGCTCCGTTGCTCGCCCTCGCAGTTGATAAGCCATATCGGACCGCGCATACAGTCCAGATTAACATCGGTGCTAAGAAAGCGTCGGAGACTTCCTCGGCGAAAGAAAACCTTCCGGCGAGTAAGGGACCACCGATGAAGGATATCCCGGCGAGAAGGGACCCTCCAGGGAGCAAGGATCTCCCGGCGAGCAAGGCTGCTCCTTCTTCCATGCGAGATTCGACACTGCCAGCGGCGAGCTCTCCCTTGCCGCCGCCGCCTCTAAACGCGGCTTCTATTCAGGCGGTGAGCACCGTTTTACCGCCGCCGCCATCTTTGTCTGCCCAGCAGAAAGCGGACTTGCAGCGACATCCCCCGCCTCCTCCGATGAAGACTTCGCAGCAGCCAGCAAGCTCGTCGCAGGCTTCGCCTCCGCCAAAGAAGCCAGATAGACCGTGGCCAAGTTACTTCCCGCTGTGAGTTGGAGACTCCGACTATGGAGGTCGCAGGTAGGGAGGTCGCAGGCAGGGCAGATCAGCCGATCACTCGGGTGGTCCATCCTCTAGTCGGTAAGATTTTCCCGGTCGCGTCCCTTCACCGCGCCGGTCCTGATCTCCTCATTACGGTAAGTTTTGCCACTGTTATCTCTGATCGTTTGGATGCTTGTCTGATCTTACGACTTCTCCCTGACAGATCGACCGACGACTCCTGGGGCGGCCTTCATCAACGCCATCGGGTCATCAGGGAGTGAGTATCGCCATGCTGCAGCTCGTGCCTACATGGAGCTGGAGATCAACTTTGACCAGCTCTCCATTTGCCACCCTCATCACCGGATCTCGGCTCTGGAGGCGCGAATGGAGAAGATGGAAGAACTCCAGACCACCTTGGAGAGCTAGCAGCTCGCTTCCATATGATGAAGGAGAATGATCGCCAGCTAGCGCTGAATAACCACCGCCTGTAGCTAGTCCTCGACGAGTTGGCTGGCATCCGGGCAAGCATGGGCTCCGTTGGCGGCTGACAAGGATTGAGGAGCAACTGCGGCTTGGCGACGATGCGATGGCGCTGGCGACAGAGCACTTCCGGCGGGCGCACGAGACGGGATGGGCCGGGCAACATCCTCACCCTTCGGAGAGACCACCTAAGACTTAGAATTATTTCTTCTTTTATGCTGAACTCGCCGTAGGCGACTTTGTAATAAACTTTATTTTATTTTTAATAAGTGAATCTGCATCTCGCCGCTTATTTCTCCCTGTTTATTCTGTGGTGTACCGAGTTTATTATGCAAGTTTTGATGGATGTTGCGACATCCTTTGCTGTACTGTGCGAGGTGGGTTGACGAAGGGTGTACTTCCTTACTGCGACTTCGACTGATACTCGCCGAGACAGATACCCCCCTTTGACTTTGCCTATAAATAGGAGGGGTAGGTAAGACATAAGTACGTTGCTGCGGATTTCTGAACCCACCTCGCGAGTAACTCCTCTGCTCGCCTCTTCTTTCCTTCTTCTTCCACTCACTTCTTTTCTCTTAGTCAGCTCGCAAAGATTGTGGGTGATGATGTTAGTGCCCTCCGACAAGCTCATTCCATGAACTTCGCCGATACGGCTTTTAAGAAGTCAATCACCACAGAAAAGGACTTGGAGACATTCAGGGAGCGCCACCTACCAGAGGGATACTCGGCAAGGCTCCCTGCTCACGGCGAGCGACTCAACACTTATATTGAGGGCGCGTTGGTGTTGTCGCTGTGCCATTTTAACGCCGGACTGTGACATCCCTTTTGGCCTGAATTCTTGCGAGATCCTCCGATATTTCGGGATCGTTCCTGCGCAAATCAACCCCAACGGGATGGCGATCATCATGGGGTTCCTTTACTACCTTCGGGAGGAGAGGATCGCCTTTGACCACTCAATATTCCGCCGGATATTTGCCTTTGCCGCGAATTCAGAGGGTGTCATCTACTTAAGCAGCCACATCTGCACTTTGGTGGGGACCGCGAACAAAGTCCACCGCTGGAGCGAACAGCTGGTTGTCATTCACGGTGACTTGGGAGGACTTTTGGGAAGGCCACGCCAACCCGCCGATGTCGCCTTCCTCCCGCCGATCTTGGAAGGTATTCGTGAGCAGTTGTTCGAATCCTTCCGAGGTCGCCGGTTTGACGTTATCTACTGGCGGCTCAATGTCAACTCGCTCGAAGCGATCCATCCCAATGAGGGTAAGACTTGAGCGAGATGGTATATGCTCGCCTGCTCGCTTCTATTTATTGAATCTCACACTAATAATGTCGAGCGGTCTTTATAGTGGCCAACGAGCTTCCCGACAAGCCACTTCCTCCGGCGAAGGAAGTCGCCACCCCTCTTACTGAAGCCCACCCCCCGCCTGATGTTGGGGAGAGGAAGAAAATCGCCAAGGGGAAGGCGAAAGCCAGGTTGCCGGGGCCTGCGAGTAAGAAGGCGAAAGTGTCATCGCCTCAAACTAATGACAAGGAGTCTCCGCTGGAAGCTCGGGTGCCCCACTTCCACCCAAACTATAACCTCAGGCGAGGGGTGGTGGACACCTATGGTCACCCGCTGGTGACCTGGTCGGCAGATGAGCACTTAGTGTTGCTAAGCACAAACCTCCCGTCCTTGTCGACGGATTGGGAGGACAAGGGGGAGGCCTTCGCCATCCTCCATGCCTTGTATGGGCGAGTCGATGCTGAGTCCATACTGGAGCTCGGCCCGTCGGAGCTCGCCCATCAATCCGCATGCTCGTTCACGCGATCTACCGAGTTAGGGCATTTTACGACCAGGAAGCTGTTGGAGACTACAGAGTCTTTGAAGATCATCTCCAAGAAGGCTATAGACCTCGACATGCAGTCGGTCCATTAGAAGGACTATGAGGTAAGTCATTTTATGTTGGCGATAAATGATGATTCTCGACTGGTCATTCGTTTGAAGGTTGATACCTCGAACGTCGCCGAGATCGAGGATGAGAATAAGCTGTCCGAGTGTGATGAGAAGCTCTCCACCTCGCAAGCTAAGCTGGAGGTGGCCCAAGTTCGTGCTGTCGAGATGGATACTCGGTTGGTCGCCGCCGAGGGATGCGCGAGCTCCTCTACTCTTTTGCTGGAGACGCCGCGGCCGCAGGACGATCCGCAGTGGGTCATCAAGTGGTCCCGACTTCTTTTGTAGGAGAGGTCATCCGTTTGCCGCGAGATAGTGCAGGCGGCATGGAACATAATGCTCGCGCGGCTGAGAATCAATGGGCAGCTCGTCAAAGGGGAGAAGCAGCTCACCGTCGACGAGCTCATACCCGAACTGCTCGCTGAGGAGACGATCTTGCCCGATCGCGTCCCCTCCCCGTCGATAGGCTCTAGCAATTCCAGTAGTAGCACCAGCGGCAACGACGAGGTAAGCGAAGAGGATGGCGAGGAGGAGGAAGAAGAGGATGTAGATGTCGGGGACGACGAATATCGGCCGGATACTGGCGACGACGAGTCCTAGTTGCTCGCCGATGTTTGTCCTTGGATGTAACAATTTTTTGACCCTTTTGTAACTTGTACACTTGATATATTTATATAAGTTTTCCATTCTATCTACTTATCGCATGCTGGTTGATATCGCTCGCTAGGCTCATAGGCTCGGGGAGAAGTGCTCGTGACACGTACTTGTTCTACAAACTCGCATAAGCATATACGCCTGAACACCAATTAGCATACTCGCCAAGACATACTCGCCTACGTGCCCAAGGCATACTCGCTTGCTCGCTCGGGGAATACTCCCCTACTTGCCCGAGCAATATTTGCACCTGCCTAAGGAATATTCTCACCTGCCTAATCAGGATCCGAGCTCGGCAGGTGATGAATAGTCGTCTCTCAGGAGCCAGGCTCAACTAGAGTGGTGTTAGTCAACTCGTTAAGGAAATTAGTCGGTCTGTAGGAGTGAAACTCGTACAGAGTTGACGAACTACGACAATGTTCTGAAAAAGGAATTGATCTCCTCGAGGAGTTTCAATGGCCAGTATGTAGGAGGGGAGCTCGGGTAGGGACACGGAATTATGTTCACCCTGCCACTCGAGGCCTTCTCTTTGGAGTCGACACCCTACCGGGAGTCAAGCTCGATCGGGGGTGGAGTCAACTCGAGGAGGCAAGTAGTTGGTCTGCAGGAGAGGAGCTCGTGCAGAGTTGAAGGGCTACGACATCACTCCAACGAGGAACTTAATCTCCTCGAGGAGGTTTAATGGCCGGTATGCAGGAGACGAGCTCGTGCAGGGATACAGACTTATGTTTACCCTCCCACTCGAGGCCTTCTGGTTGGAGTCGACACCTTGCCATAAGTCAAGCTCAACCGGGGGTGGAGTCGACTCGAGGAGGCAAGTAGTCGGTCTGCAGGAGAGGAGCTCACGCAGATTTTACGGGCTACAACATTACTCCAACGAGGAACTGATCTCCTCGAGGAGGTTCAATGGCCGGTATGCAAGAGACGAGCTCATGCAGGGACACAGACTTACGTTTACTCTGCCACTCGAGGCCTTCTATTTGGAGTCGACACCTTGCCGAGAGTCAAGTTCAACCGGGGATGGAGTCGACTTGAGGAGGCAAGTAGTCAGTCTGCAGGAGAGGAGCTCGAGCAGAGTTAACAAGCTACGACATCACTCCAATGAGGAACTTGATATCCTCGAGGAGATTCAATGGCCGGTATGCAGGAGACAAGCTCGTGTAGGGACACGGACTTACATTTACCCTACCACTCGAGGCCTTTTATTTGGAGTCGACACCTTGCCGTGAGTCAAGCTCGACCGGGGGTGGAGTCGACTCGAGGAAACAAGTAGTCGGTCTGTAGGAGAGGAGCTCATGCAGAGTTAACAGGATACGACATCACTCCAACAAGGAACTTGATCTCCTCGAGGAGGTTCAATGGTCTGTATGCAGGAGATGAGCTCGTGCAGGGACACAGACTTACGTTTACCCTGCCACTCGAGGTCTACTATATGGAGTCGACACCTTGCCGGGAGTCAAGCTCGACCAGGGGTAGAGTCGACTCGAGGAGGCAAGTAGTCAGTCTGTAGGAGAGGAGATCATGCAGAGTTGATGGGCTACGACATCACTCCAACGAGGAACTTGATCTCCTCTAGGAGGTTCAATGGCCGGTATGCAGGAGACGAGCTCGTGTAGGGACACAGAATTACGTTTACCCTGCCACTCGAGGCCTTCTAATTGGATTCGACACCTTGCGGGAGTCAAGCTCAACCAAGGGTGGAGTCGACTCGAGGAGGCAAGTAGTCGGTCTGCAGGAGAGGAGCTCGCGCAGAGTTGACGGGCTACGACATCACTCTAATGAGAAACTTGATCTCCTCGAGGAGGTTCAATGGCCGGTATGTAGGAGACGAGCTCGTGCAGAGAGACATACTTACGTTTACCCTGCCACTCGAGGCCTTCTTAGAGGGCAATGCTATCCTGTTGGCTATGAGAGACGACAATGGGGTTAATTGCATCGACATTTTTGGTGAGAAGATAATTTTTTTAAGAGGGATGCTCTCGAACCCGCTGAATCGAGAAGTCGACATCCGAACCCGTTCCTAAAAATTCCTCCAGTTGGGTGAGATGAACTCAGGGAGACATAGACCGACATGCATGGGGTGAGCAGATCTCGACCGACAATGCAGAGGCTTGGTCTTACAAGACCGCTTAAAGTCCGGAAGCATCGTCCTATCTTTCACACTGGGCTATTTATGAGGAACAGATTGAAAACTCGCATTCCGATCTATCAGCGTAGATAGCTTTCATCCACGCTTAATGGCTATGATTGCCAGTGTATGGGCGGAGTGTGATGTTTCATCGAGGGTCCTTTAGGACGCACTCAGAACCAACATACACCTTTGGGCTTAACCTTGCCTTTTCTTCGGCAGGTTATCCTGTTTTGACAACAATTTAAATTCCTCTTCTTATGATGGCTTAGCGAGGTCGGCCTATCTTTGAGTCCGGGATTTAGGGTGCAAGTTTGTTCCTGGTATTTCCTCCAGTTGGAAGAGAGATGAACTCGGGGGGAAATAGGCCGACATGCAAGGGGGGAGCTGACCTCGGCCGGCAATGTAGAGGCTCGGTCTTATAAGAGCTCTTAAATTCCTGAAGCATCGTCCTATCTCCCACCCTGGGATATTTATGAGGAACAAACCGACTACTGGTTCCCGGAGTCGACTACGAGGCGGATCCTGCAAGCATTCAGAAGTCTCGAGGTATATAAGCACAAAAGAGAGAAACTCAACTGTCATTATATATCAAGAAATATGTTTACAAAGTTGATACATGAGTTACCGCTAAGGTTAGAACCTTTTTAGGTCATCCCCGCTCCAGGTCCCATTCAGCTGTTCTCTTGCTTGATCTTGTAGGTAATAGCCTCCCGTGGCCAGGGCTTCTTGGATGATAAAGGGCCCTTCCCATTTGGGATGTAGCTTGCCGACGGTGGCCCCCCGCCCCGCGGCGTCCACCTTCTTCATGACCAGATCTCCTGCAAGGAAATGCTCGAGGCAGATATTTTTGTCGAAGTGCTTCGTGATATGCCTCTTGATCTCCTGCTGGCGCATGGAGGCCAAGTCACGAAGTTCCTCGACGTAATCCAGAGAGGGCCTTTGGGCATTTTCGTTCTCCAGGCGCCATTCTTCGCCGCCATCTTCCGCCGCAACAACTCTTGGACTCCGCAACTCGAACTCCACCGAGATGAGTGCCTCAGACCCGTGGGATAACTTGAAAGGCGTTTCCCCCATGGCTGAGTTTGGAGTTGTCCTCAGAGCCGATAGGACCGAGGGGAGCTGCTCAGCCCAATTTCATTTGAGATTGGTGACCTTCTTCTTCAGCAGGTTGATGATAAGCTTATTGGCGGCCTTTACTTGTCCATTACTCCGAGGATGGTGCACAAAAGCGAACTAAAAGTCCGTTCCTAGCTATTTGCAGAAGTCCTCCAGCTCCAAGCAGGAGAATTGGGCCCATTGTCGGTGATGATGGCCAGAGGGATCCCAAATCTGCATGCAATTTCTCCCCAAATGAAGTTCTTAACGATCTGTGTAACGCCCCATTTTTTCAGCGATTATTTGTATTCTCGTTTGGCGTTACGATGACGCGTTTCCGTGGCTTGTGCCATTTGTGGAGTGTGGTTTAGCTCCTTAGAACTGAGTGCCCTATTCTGTAGCCTGTTGGCAAGATCTCCCTAGCAAGCCGAGTCGTTTTGGGTGACCCGGTGTGGTCTCTCGGGGGGATGTTGATTTTTGGCTTTATTTGGGTATAACTCGAGTTCTGTTCGTCGAAAATTAATTTCGACTTCGCTGTTGTGTTCGTAGCGTGGGTATTTAGCTACGGTGTGAATTTCGTCGAATTCCGAGGTAGTTCGGTTTTCGCATCGATTTGGTGCTTTATGTAATTTTGTAATTAATTACATTATTATATAATTATATATATATATATATAGAATGAAAACCCCAGATTCATCATCTTCCCCACTCGAACCGCCGCCCCTGTACGAGAGAAGGAAACCGCCGGACTACCCTTCCCTTCGGACGCCGATTCCCGGAGCGTTTGTGGACGGAATTCGATTCCGAGAGTGGATTCGGATTGCTCTCGTCAAGACCTTCATTCCTACGGTAAGAAATTCGATTTTCGTGGAGTTTTGGGAGGATTGGAATTTTCGGTTTTGGAAGTTTTCCGCCATTAATGGCCGAATGTTTGTTTTAGGTGTTGCGGCCGTTTTGATCCGTGCGAAGAGGAGGAAAGCAGTCCAAAGCTTCGCTGTGAATTGAGGCAAGTGGTATTCTTGCCCTTGCCAAGTTTTCTTTTTTTGAATTTTCTTAATGAAATTGAAATCCCGGTTAGCCCAGGTTAGAGGCCTTGTTGTTCTCATTTTCTTGCTAACTATAGGGCTTAGTTCTTCCTACTGAAACCCCCCCTATTTTGTGATGATTGGAATCCAAATTGTCGGCGTGGAGCCGTTGTTCTCCTTTATTTTGATTGTTGCTCTAGTTCGGGTGTAGCCGAGAGGGAGAGTTAGGAGGGGGGGTGTGGTTGCCGATTTTTTCGTTAAGGTATTACTCGAATGATTAGGCATAGTTCGTATGGTAGTGGTGCGCGACATGGATAGTTGTCTGCTGCTACTGCAGTGGCGTGAGTCGTGTGCGCGTTCCGGTGTCGTTCGGGAAATTCCAAACGGTACAGGTTGACCGCGCACGGTCATCAACCGTTAGGGCGCACGACCACTGGTCGTGTGCCTCTGCTCGTGCGCGGCTGTCTTTCAGTTTCCAAAGTTCTGTCTCGGAAATTCGCACGAGCGCTGGCAATAGTGCACACGACCAGTGGTCGTGCGACACTGATCGTGCGCAGTTGCTAGGTTTTCTGTCAGGTTTTCCTGGTTCGCTTCGCACGATCATCAGCCGATGAGTGCGCACGACCACTGATCGTGCGTCACTGATCGTGCGCTTTGTATATTTTCTTTTGCTAGGCGAATTTAGCTGGTTTCGAGTGCGGGAGTTTAGATACTCAAGTGGCAGGCAACTACTCGTGTTCTGGATCTTCTGCCTTGGTCGTTCGACTGTCGTCGAGCTCCGTATTCTTTAGTGGGCTTGTGGGTAGTGGTATTATTTTGGCGGCGAGTGAGGCTAGCTCACTCAACGCCAAAGTTTAGGTAGGCACTGAGTGGGTTTCACTCAATGCCTAGTCATGTTGGTTTATTTCAACACTCTTCCTTTACCTTGTATTTCGTTTCCGAGTGGATTTCCAGTTGTATTTCTGGGTTTTCCTTGTCGGCCGTTTTCTTTATTTTCCTAAAGGCCGAATCGTGGGTTATGGTTAGTAGTGGTGGTTGTAGCTCTTTATGGGGGTGGAGTTGTGTGATATAGCCAAGGCCACCCATGTTTTTTCTTGCTCCAGGTACGGGCTGGGCATGTCGGGTGGAAGGTCCCTTGTGTTTTCACGTGTTGACCCTCGAGCTTTTGACTTGGACATGGTGGATTGGGGGACTGCGTTTGCCTTCGATCCGGTTCCTCGTTGTTGTTTTTGCTACTATCACTTCCCACAGTTTAGGGTGCTAGAAGTTTTTTCTTTGGTAGTTTGCACCATTCTGGCTCTTGGCAGCCTAGTAGGCCCTGCAGGATGTGGTTCCTGGGCTGGGTCATTGCTGTTGCTTTGGACGTTGTGCATTTCTTGTTGTCCTGTTTTGGACAGTTGTGACTCTTTCTACTGCATGTTTTTCTGTTACTTTGTCCTTTGGTTGACTCTTTCATGCAGTTTTTCTTTATTTAGCTTGCTGAGGTATTCTGTTTTCTTTTGGAATACCCCAGGTTCTGAGCTGTAGCCAGTCTGGTGGCTAGTTGGAGGTGGTGTTGTTGGTGGACTCCAGGACCTTGGAGTTCTGTTTACCTTGTTAGTGAGGTTGTTTTCAGTACTCTCTTACAGACATATATTTGTGCTAGTGGGTTCGTGTCAGGTTGTTGGCGCCCACTGGTAGTTTTTACCTTGTACTAGATATATATACTATTGCTGCTACCAATTTCTGGAGATAGTCTACTTGCTCTGAGAAGGTTTTATGCTAGGTTGCTAGTTATTTTTAAACTATAATTGTTATTATAAATAAAGCTCATGATCTGCATGTTTTATAAGCGAAATCACTATTTTCCCAAATCACGTATAAAGACCATTTTCTTATATATTACATAAATTTAATGTAGAGTCTTGCATAGCATGAGTGGTTCTCTTGGAACCCTTATGTGCTCCTTAGGAGGTTAAACCTAAATAAAGTATTTTTCCGCAGCGTATAAATATAGTTTTCTTTTGTGGACTAGGTGATCCACTGAGCCGAGGGATACAGTCTCTAAAATATAACTGATTTTCTATTCATTAAGCATATGATTTTCTTGCATAAAGATTGTAGTTGGTTTTGCCTGAGCGTCAGCAGTTATCCCCTGCTTGACGTGGCATCATGACGCGTGTTTTCTCTTACTCTGATAATTCTTAATTCGGAGAAAATGCGGGTTGTGACAATCTGGGAGGTGGTCTTGGCCAAAGCCCTGGCCTTGATCTACTTGGAGAAGTAGTCGATTATCACAAGTACAAACTTTCTCTGTTCACTGGCTTGAGGAAAAGGGTCGATCAAATCCATCCCCCAGATGGCAAAGGGCCATAGAGCGGTGATCGAGCGGAGGTGTTGAGTTGGTTGAAGTTGAAGAGGCGCGAAGAGCTGATATTGGGAACATTTTTTGGAGAAGGCTTCCGCGTCCTTGTGGATGGTTGGCCAGAAGTAGCCATGCTTTAGTATTCTTTGTTCCAGAGTACGAGTCCCGGAGTGGCTGCCACACTCCCCTGAATGAATTTCCTCGAGAACTCGGGGGACCTCGGTCTCTGACAAGCATCTGGCCAAGGGGCCCTAGATGGTCTTTCAGTAAAGCTCGCCATCTTGCAGTAGGTAGTACACGAACTTATACCAAAACCTTCTTTGATCTTGCCCGTTTGAGGGTAGCTGACCCTTCGTTAAGAACGTAACGAACGGATCTTTCCACGAGGGTCGCTGCTCAATCTCCATCATTTCCCCTTCCTCGATGGACGGTCGAAATAGCTCAGTGACAGTCCCCCTGGCCCGGGGACCGTACCTGGCAAGGTAGTCAGCTTCATAATTGTCCTCTCGGGGTACATGCTCGACGAAGAAAGATTGGAATCCCCCGATCAGACCCTTAAACTTTACCAGGTACCATTTTAGGGTGGAATCATGGACTTAGAACTCCCCCCGTATCTAGGAAACGACCACCATTGAATCGGTGAAAGATCTGATGTCTTGGATGGCTAGCTCCTAGGCGAGACGCAAGCAGGCCACCATGGCTTTGTACTCTTCCTGATTGTTCGTAACCGGGAAGAGGATCTCGACGGCCTGCTCGATCCTGGTTCCCTGGGGGCTAACCAACACGGCTAATATCTCCCACAAAATGCTTGCCAGAAGCCCCGTCCACAAACATCTTCCAAGAGACTGGACTGGAAGCGCCCACGTCTACCTCCATCTCATCCGAGAAGTCGGCCAGGAAATCTGCCACCGCCTGCGCCTTGACCGCCACCCTTGGAGAGTAAGAGATGTCGAACTCGCTCAGCTCCACCGCCCATTTGGCCAACCTGCCAGAATGCTCCACTCCATCCAAGATAATCCTTAGGGGATTATCGGAGACTACCTTGTGGAGTGAGCCTGAAAATACGGACGGAGCCGCCGAGCTGAAATTACCAAAGCAAAAACTAGCTTCTCAAAAATAGGATACCTCGTATCGGCTTGCCGCAGCACCCGACTCACATAATAGATGGGAAGCTGCTTCCTTCCTTCTTCTCGGACCAACTCCAAACTAACTGCCTCGGCCCCTACTCCCAGATAGAGTAAGAGGTCCTCGCCGCCTTGCGGACCTTGGAGGAGAGGATCTTGGGTCAGCTGCTGCTTAAGCTTTCTGAAAGCCTCCTCACACTCCGCGGTCCACTCAAATTTCTAATTACCTCGAAGGGTTTTGAAGAACGGGGAGCACTTCTCTCTGGCCTTGGAGAGAAAACGGCTAAGGCCTGCCAGCCTTCCAGTCAGCCTCTGGACTTCCTTGGAATCTTTCGGGGAGGCCATCTCCAGGATGGATTTTACTTTGTCGGGGTAAGGCTCCACCCCCCGGGGAGTGAGGAGGTGACCTAAGAACTTTCCCCTTCCCGCGCTGAAGACACACTTGGCCGGGTTGAGCCGCATCTTATACTTCCTCAAGGTGGCGAAAGTCTCTGCCAGATCCACTATGTGCTCTGCGACGCTCTTGATCTTGACAAGAAGATCATCCATATAGACTTCCAAATTCCGCCCTTTTTGCTTTTTGAAGACTTGGTCCATCATTCTTTGATACGTTGTGCCGACATTTTTGAGCCCGAAGGGCATCATTTTGTAGCTATAACATCCATCGCTGGTGATGAAGGAAACATCGCGGAAATCGGGGGGGAAGCATCCGGATCTGGTGATATCCTGAAAAAGCATCAAGAAAACTCATCACCGGAAATCCGACAGTGGAATCAACTAGCGCGTCGATTTGAGGCAAGGGGTAACAATACTTCGGGCAAGCTTTATTCTATATAGAAAAATCAATACATAGCCTCTAACCCCCTCCGTATTTCTTAACCATTACAACATTGGAGACCCAGCCTGGATACTGGATCTCCGAGACAAACCCCGCCTCTAGAAGCTTCCTTACTTCCTCCCGGATCGGCCCAGCCAGCACGGTGGCGCTCTTCCTTTGCTTTTGACGAACTAGAGCTACCGCAGGATCCAAGTTGAGGCGATGACAGTCAACATCGGCGTCAATCCCTGACATCTCAGTGGCGCTCCAAGTGAAGATGTCGACATTCTCATATAGGCAAGCGACCATCTCCACCTTCCCTTCCGGAGGCAAGGATCCTCCGACCCTCAGCAGCTCAGGCTCTCCTCTCGGGGAGATCACCTCAACTTCCTCTAGCTCCTTAGCAGCTTATAGGCCCTCCTCTTGCTCCATCATCCTCTCCAGCCTTTCAGCATCACCCATCTAGTTGATGGTGCTGACCGCGTTCAGGTAGCACTCCTTAGAGGCCTTCAGATCTCCCCTTATCCTGAATTGGACGTCATCTCGACAGTACTTCAGGCACTGGTGGTATGACGATGGGATGGCCTTGAAATAGTTGATAAGGGGTCACCCGAAGATGACATTGTAACTACTGGGTGCGTCGATGATGACGAATCATAATCAGATTGAAGTACCCCTGAGAGTGACAAACAAATCCACTCCCCCTTCCACCTCTTTCTTCTCTCTTGAGAAGCCAAAGAGAGGTCCATCCGCAGCCTGGACTCTGGACGCCTCCATCTGAAGCTCGACGAAGGTTCTCTTGAAGATGACATTCACCGAACTCTCGTTATCCGCGAGGATACAGTCGACGGTGAAGTCTTTGATTGCAGCTTGTATCACCAACGCGTCGTGGAAAAGGTTCTCGTTCCACAGCATGTCCTCCTCTGAGAAGGTTATCTCGTTCAGAAGCAGAGTCTGTGATGTCGAGGCAATGCTCCTCTTGTAGATCTTGTTGAGACTACCCTTACGGGAAGCTCCGAGCCCGACACCTCCATTGATCACCCCAACATTCCCATCTCCGTGACCGGGAATAACATTTCCTCGACCTCCCTAGTCGACCCTATCCTCATTCCTCCTCCTCAACGGAGCTTGGAATGTTACTTGCCCCACCAGGGCCTCCTGCCTTGGCTGCTCTCTCTCCACCTCCGTTGCTTCTTACCTCCTCCTTGCTTCCCAAAACTCTGGGCAAGCCAAGGTCCCATGCCCCTCTACCCGATGGATATCGCAGTAGAGGGGAATCACCGCCTCCCACCGTCTCTCCTGACGCTCCTCCCTTCACCGACGCTTATTGGTCTGTCACACGACAGCCATCGTCTCCCTTCTTCCTCCACCTTGCCCCTCAGATTGTTATTCCTCCTCTCCTCCTGCCGGACCGGTCGCCTCCACTGGGGGTGATCTCTCGGTACTGGAATCTTCTTTCCTTCCCCCTTCCTTTTGGAGCCTCAGCGGGCCTCCTCTCCTCCTTCCTTCGAGGCCTCTCCTGCTTCCTCTCCTCCACCCTCCTGGGCTCTTCTCTTCTCTTCCTTTCTTCCTTCCTCTTTGGCTCCTCCCGCCTTCTATCATCACGCTTCTCTGTCCGCCTCTCCTTTTCCAGCAATCTTCCTCCATTTTCCCCTAACGGCTTATCCCCGTCCAGCCTTGCCAAGAACTCCATGTTCCTCTCCTCTCCCTGAATGAAGACATTCGCCCTCTCCACCATTTCCTCGAACGATCCAGGCGGCCTATGCCCCAACTCCATATTGAAGAGTTTCTGCTTTAGGCTGAACTTGAGGGATACCATCAAGGTGAACCCATCTACCTCCTCCACCTCCAAGACCTCCTCCTGAAACCTGTCGATGTAATGACCCAGACTTTCGTGCTGCCCCTGCACGATTTTAAAAAGGGCCGTCGCTTCCCTCTTCCGCTTCTTAGATTTCGCGAACCTCGCCACGAGGCCCCGACGAAGGTCGGAGAAGCAGTAGATGGAACCTGCTGGCAGCTGGTGAAACCAATCTCTCGCACTATCCTTGAAGGTGATGGAGAAGAACCAGCATTTGTAGGCGTCGAACATTTTGCAGATGGATACCACGTCCTCAAACCACTTAAGATGCCTTACCGGGTCATCTTTGTCGGAGTAGTAGGAGAGGGCGGGCTCTCGGAAATTGTCAGGGACGGGCTCCGCGAGGATTTCGTCGTAGAAGGGGCTCCTCCCTTCCTGACGGCGGTGAGTATCCTCCCCATTTGAGTAATCATACTCGCTCAATTGGCGAGTATCCCTACACCTCGCCGAGAGTTCAGGATCTCGGAACCTAATGCCCTGGCTACTCGTAGGGTGCTGACGTGACGACATCGGTCGCTCCTCTCTTGCCCAAGCGAGCTCCTTTCCTGCTCGCCGGGTTGGGACTTCCTCGCCCGGTGGGGTCAGGCGACGAGGAGAAGTCGCCGTGACCTCAGGGGGGCTGGAGAACCTAACAAGTATCACCCTCTCCATCCTCTTCGCGAACTCCTCAAAAGCAGCTACCGTTACAAACCCGCCACCTCGCTTCGAGGTGCCTACTCTTGCCGAGTTGTCCGCAAACTCGCCCTGATCGCCACCATTGACCATCTTTCTCAACCACGAAACTTTCCTCCTTGGCTGCTGGACACGCTCACCGTACCAAGTGTTGAAGCCAAGAAAAATTCCCTGCCTCAAGATCGGACTAGGCTGCCTAAGGCTACTAGTCAAGTAGTGAAGTTAGACGGCCCACAAAAGCAAGAATAGAAATGAGCTAGGAACAAGACCCCAGGTTGCTGCGGCAGGAAGGTCCCACCACATACCCGACTGCTTGGAAGAAGCAGCCCCTCCACAACCAGAAAGGCCAAGCTAGGTACGAGGGAAACGAGCTAGCAACTAAGTCGCAGGTTGCGACTTGGTCTCTAAGGAAAAGAAATCCAAAGGGCTCACAAGTATCTATCCGAGATTCTTAGGTCTCTTTCCCTTGTACCCATGGGGTCCTATTTATAGCGAAATCTAAGAGGGGGGGAGTCATACTTATACCCTCCACCCCGGCGACTAGGCGACTTCCTGAGGAACTCGCACGAGCTGGGCAAGCCTAGCGAGTATGCGTGGGGAGCTCGCCATACTCGCCCAGGCCTCTTGCTGGCTTGCGTCTTGATCTTGACTTCTGTCTTGACTGGTTGACTTTCACTCTCGCTGAGCTAGCTGCGGTAGGGCCCATCCTCGTCGAATATGGGTTGTACAACGGAGGTTCTCGAGAGGTTAACTACCTCTAAATAGTGGGAACAAAAGGTCTGTGCACACAAAGTCGATTAGTGTGTGTGTGTGTTGCACTTGTATGCTACATAATATAAACATTGCATAATATAACCCTCATTTCTCATAGACCCACATCATATAAATTAGTATGTGATCTTTGATATGATGATTTATAATTCTGGAAATCTTAACTTATAAGTTTGTATGTGCATTCATATAAGTTAAGATACTCTTATGTGATGGTAGTAGATATCTTACTGTACTTACTTTACCTGTGATATACTTTTCTTATTGTTTTTACTGCTTACTAGTCTACCTGTTTACTCTAACTTAGTCTTTACATATTGTTGTAGTGTATATATATATTATTGCTAGCTAGAGCCACATCACATGTTTTTGTTAAACTACTTTGTTGTCCTCCGCCATCTTCCTTCCGCACGGTGCCTAGGAGTTGCGGGGGTGAGACGAGGATGAAGCGTCTTAGTCTTTTTGACTAACGGTTGGTGGACCATATCATTTTAGGAGCGCGCGGAGATGCAACACCATCACGACCCGGAGTACCAACACCACGAGGAGGCAGGACATGAGGAGCAGCCGCCACGTACTACTACTACCACTACCAAACACTTGGTCGATGTGTTATTTACTTAGCTTCCGCATGATTACTGTAGAATGAGAGATAGATTTTATATTTGGATATGTACAGTGCTTAAGCCCTTATCACTCTTTCTTGTTATCAATCACATTGTGGACTTTCTATCTTTTGATATATATGTGTGTGTGTGTGTGTGTGTGTGCGTGTGCGTGCGTGTGCGTGTGTGTGTGTGGTGATTGTGGACTTGTTTACTTCTTTTCTCGTTGGCCTGTGATATGATCATATCGTACTAGCCGGCAAGATCTGCGTCTTGTGGTGACAACTAACCCGTGAGTTGGTGTCACCGTGAGTTGGTGTCACCGTAAGACGGCAGTTCTTGACATAAAATCTTCACGCGGCCGTGCTCAATTACCGGGAGGGGGGATTTTTCATTTCTCCTTTCTATTTCCAAATCTATAACTCATATTTCATTCTTCACTCCTTCTCAGTAGCATTACAAATCTCCATTTTAAGATCTGCAAATGAAACAACTTTTGTTCAAACTCATTTTCACGTTATCTTCAGCCTCTATATTCTGTGCTCATTTTGATAGTTTATTCTATATTTAGTTGCTTCATTGGTAGAAGTGCTCAGAATCCTTTTAGCTTTAGATACAAGAATGTCTGTTTTAATTGTGCATCGTTTGTCATGCTTTTATACTAAGAAAATTTGTTGCCCCTTAATTCCAACTTTTATACTAAGTTCATGAGTAATCACTACCTACAACCAAACATGTTTGAGTTCCAGCGCGAATATATGGACACATGTGGTTTTGAGATTTTCAATCTATCTTAAGAATAGTTATCAAACTAATGGTCTGAAATCAATTCTATTCTGTAAGTACTGTGAAGTTAGATCCATTAGAAAATTAGATAGAGCAACCACCCTATTGATTTTTATATGCAATTGGATAGAGCAACCACCTGTTGATTTTTGTATGAAAATCAACATGTTCATATGAAGTTAAAAAAAAACCAAGTTTATAGAAGCAACCCCACCGGTTCCCCAATCACAGATAACAACCATCCTATATTTCTATCGAACTTCTGTTCCTATTAATCACTAACCATGTTTTATTATTTTTCTTGATAACTACTATCTAAATCGTACACACCAATAAACGGTAGGAAATGTACATTTTGGAACACTAATTTGAACACATAATCTCAATGTCAGAATCAATGCCTATTTTTAAGCAGACAATCCTAGGTGGCTTGCAAGATTTTGATGTTTTTTTTTCATTTATGATAGAAAACACATCAAATTGATATACAATTCATAATTAATGTTTACTCTAATATTGTGGGAGTATAATGTGTTCAAATTTAGGCTTTGTTTGAGGGGACTTATTTTCACCGGACAAGCGGTTACGACCGCATGAACCAGACCATACTGGTTCATGCGGTCGTAACCGCTTGACCGGTGAAAATAAGTCCCCCCAAACGGAGCCTTAGGATCCGTTGCCTTAGGATCCGTTTGGGAGGACTTATTTTCACCGGTCAAGCGGTTGAGACCGCATGAATTGATCTTAATTAAGTCCCGATTCATTCGGTCGCAACTGCTTGACTAGTGAAAATAAGTCCCCCCAAACGGAGCCTTAGTATCATAACATCTACAACATTTCTGGATTATTCATATAATGACAAAATAAAGTTTTTAATAATATCAATTCTACAATCATTTGATGTGTGAATTTGAATGAACTGTTTTGAGGAAGTTTTGACTTTCATTTTAATAATTCTGCATCCAACTCAATTCAGTCCCCTAGAAGAAAGGATAATTAATGATTTTTTTTTTTGTTTTGATGGTCGCAGAACTGAAAAACATACTTGGGCCCTAACTATTTCATGGTTGTATCCTCTTTTTTTCAATCCGCCCCTGCCGCAGGTATTTCATGCTCCATGTTTTAACTTTAATTAAGATAGATTAAACTTGATCTAGATGCATTTTCCTCTGCAATTCATGCTTTATTAGTTGCCTTTCTCTTTTGATTCCTCTAAATACGACAACACACCTAATGCAATTATTTGGCATTTTCCTCTGCAAGTCATGTCTTCCTATTTTGATTTCTCTAAATATGACAATAGTTATCTGTAAGTATATAATATTTGGCATTTTAATAATTTGTATCCTCTTTTTTTCAATCCACCCCTGCCTCAGGTATTTTATGCTCCTTGTTTTAACTTTAATTAGGATAGATTAAACTTGATCTAGATACATGCTCCTCTGCAATTCGAGCTTTATTAGTGGTCTTTCTCTTTTGATTCCTCTAAATACGACACCACACCTAATGCAATTTTTGACAATTTGAGATTTATTAGTCATGTCTTCCCATTTTGATTTCTCTAAATATGACAACACAGTTATCTGCAAGTATATAATATTTGGTATTTTAATAATTTTTCTATCTCACAAGAGTTCTAACTTTGACATGAATCATCTTCCCCATTTGGTAGCAAAAATACCGAGAAATTTAGTTATTTTATTGTTACTTATGGCTCATTCTATTGTTTGTATCTTATTCCATTGTTGTTTATGGCTTATTTTGTCATTTGTATCTTAGAGTTTTTATTTCCTATTTTCATTTTCCTGATTTATGGGCTGTTGTTTTCCTCTTTTCATTGTTTGTATTAACAATGTAGTCATGTTAACAACTAAAATGAGGAGAAATGTTTTTGTATAAAACATTATTGACAATAAAAATTATATGTAAACAATAATTCCACCAATCTTTTCATTTTCCTGTTTTTGTAGTCATGTTAAGGTTGCATCCTCTGTTGAAACGTTTGCATTCTCCGATCAAATATTTATGCTGTAACGTTCATATTGTACATGTGATTGTCAGCCCCTCACTCTACTCTCAGCCCGCAAGCATATTTTCATTTTTTGTTCCACTAGGCAGTGAAGTTAAACACTTAAAGTATCACTTGGCAAGAAAAATCACTTGGCAAGGTATTAATAAATTGGCCATAACTCAAATATTATTTTTTATTCTCAAAAAACATAATATGCAATACGTTCTACTCTTAGAATAATATTTTCAAAACTGCATGTCCGCCAACTATAGATGTCAACGACTGCCCAACTACAAGCATGTGTTGAAAGAAGCAATGAGCTTCGTCATCTACAAGCAGCAAACACCACCGGTTTGCCACCGGAAATATATCCCCTAAGAGGAAGGCCACGAATATTTGCGTTATCTCAAGACCGACGTGACGCAACAAATGCTCGAAGAAGAGAAGTCCGAAAACTACAACGACTCATGAAAACAACTACTACAACAGAGAATCTCCCCGAACAACAACAAATAATTAACATGCAAACAAATAATCCCACAACACCTTATGTTCAAGAGCCACCTATTTCACATACATCAACAGGTCTAACTCGGCCCCAAACCAACTTCATTTATTCAATTTCATTACACATGCAACTCTGCTAACGAGGTTTATATTTAAAATCATAAAACTCTCACACATTTTGCAGGTGTTATAATCCCTCAAAGGGCACCAACCCAGACACAACGACTAGAGCACGGACAACCAAGTACTACACATCCACGTAGAGGTCGTTCCACAATCCCTCTTTGTATTAAACTTTAATGAGGAATAGTTTCCAAAAAAAAATGCAAACATACTTCAACAAGGTTTTCAAAACCTTTAATCTTACACATTCTTCAAAACTAGTAGATTCACTACAACAAAAATTGATGCGCCGTCAAGCAAACATAAAAACACAAATTCAGCGAAGAAGTGCATGTCTACAAGAACAAAGAACTACAAACAAATCTTATGTGGAGATGCATGCGGGGTCGTCTACCCTTCTTGGTAATTTCCCTTATGACTATGCAAAATTAACACCTGGACATGTTATACATAATTATTCCACAATAACTTCTTCATGTTAATATGCAGGCAATAATCAACATCGAAGAACGACAACTCATTTCACAGCAAGAAATTGTTATCCCGCACTTAATGTGCCCACAGTTACACTATCTTCCCCTACTTTTTGCCCGCATTGTCATGCTAAGCTTTTTCATAACGAGACACCTACTCTATGCTGCAAAGGAGGTTTGGTAGATCTGCTAAATATTCCAGTACCGCTTGAGCTATTTGAATTTTACACTGCATAAAATACCGAAGCACGCAATTTTAGACAGAATATATGTGCTTAGAACCACGTATACTCCTTCACATCTATGGGAGTAACATTTGATGAAAATATGCCAACATTTAATTAGGGTATCTACACTTTTAGAGTGCACTGCGCAATATATCACAAGATTGGCTCTCACCTCCCAGAAAACAGTACTCACTCGCGTTACTTGCAAATGTTCATTTATGACACTGAGCATGAAGTTGAGAATAGGTTGCTCGAGAGTCCAGGCCTTCATATCACACTTGAAAATATTTCCACCATAGTAGATGTGGTAAACCATTTCGTGCAGAATTTCAGGCAGCTTGCAAAACAACCGAACCTTCAACAATGCAGATTATTAATTAAGGAAAGACCTTCAGTTGAGCGTCAGTACTCACTCCCAACGACATCACAAGTTGCGACGATATTAGTAGGATCTGATGACTTTATGGAAGACAATGAAATCGACATACTCATCGAAACAACTTCAGGTTATATAATACCTATAAAGGAGTACTCTAACTATTACGACCCTCTACAATATCCATTACTCCTACCGCACGAGACATACAGTTGGCGCGGAGACAAACTAATTAATCGTGCATACAAAACTAGCTGCTGCGACTACTACTCATACTTGCTACAGGTAAATAAAACATAACATATTAAATGCATCCTATTGTTTATAACTACCCGCTAATTTAGAGATTATATATGCAGCAACGCAGAAACATACCTTTCATATTATTACATGTTGGGAGTTTACTACAACAATACATGGTTGATATATACATAAAAGTTTAAACACAAAAACTACGCTGGATTCGGCCCCACCAAAGCGATGTTAGGGAGGAGCATTATTAGGGTATACAAGATTTTTTATATAGCGGTGAAAACGATGCAGGTACATATATTATCAATTAAACTTGATGATAAGCCATCTTTTATAATTTAGGATTCTACCTTATTTATAAAGTAATTCTATTTAATATCTTTACAGGTAATGTGGGACGTAGAACAATCTTACTATCATCTTTTATTAGAAGAACAAAAGATATATGCAAGTGGGATCAGGATGCTATGGTAATGACGTGCAATCCTTCGTGGTCTGAGATAATCGATGTGCTTTCTCCTGGACAAACGCCTCAAGATCGCCCAGATTTAATCTCCAGAATTTTCCATGCAAAGGTAGAATGTTTAAAGGATGGCGTTTTCCGCAAAAGCTTTCTTGATAGAGTGGTTGTTCACATGCACATTGCCGAGTTTCAAAAGCATGGACTACCACACACACATATATTATATATTTTCAACGAGCACAATAGGCTCAACAGTTCAGACGACTATGATGGGGTCGTAAGAGCATAAATACTGATACAATCTGAAGAACCCGAGCTATACAATGCAGTTCTTTAACATATGATACATGGACCATGTGGACGATTGAGACCGAACGCGCAATGCATGAAAAATTATGTTTGCAAAAAGGGCTTACCAAAATAAGTCTCAAAGAGCACAATGCACTGAATTGAATTGTACCTCCTATACTGCCACAAGGATGAGGACATGAGAATAACACTAGGGCGTGATGATAAATTGGTAATCGATAATGGCTGGGTTGTTCTGTATAACCCATGGTTTCTACTCAAATATGATTGTCACATAAATGTGGAAATATGCAATAGAATTGAGAGTATCAAATACTAATATAAGTATGTATACAAGGGTCCCGACTGGGTTGCATTCAAAGTGTGCTCGGGTCAGAACTATGATGAAGTATGTAAATTTGTCGAGGGTCATTGGACTTTCCATCCTGAAGCTTCATGGAAGTTGTTCAAATATCATATGTGCCAAACATATCCTTCAGTTGTAAGATTACAAATACATTTACCAAATCAACATCAAGTAAGGTTTAAGGCTAATCATTCTATGAAAGACCCCCTCCCGAAACACAGAACACGGCACGAGAGGGGTCTTATGCCAAGAACAGCCGCCTTGCGGTAACACTAACACTCGGGTCATCCTGTACTATAAGACGCCTATCCTGCTGGCTTCAACTAATATCAATATATAGATGCCAACCCAACCATAATAATAAAAGAAGTCAACCCACACCAAGCATAAGTCCATAAGTACATCAAAAGAGAAGCTAACCAAGCTTCTATATAATCAGAGTACGTAAATAGAGTTGCCCCAAAAGCTACATCAAAATCTCTCTCACTCACATCTGTAACTGACAGTATCGCCGGTACCGTCCCCTCAGGCCCTGTCGTCCTGGCCTGGCTGTCCAGCTGCATAGCCTGCTGCTCAACCTGCGGGGTTTCCTCCTAAAAAGGAAGACGTAGCAACCGTTAGTCATAAAGACTAAGTGGCTTCACATCCGCTCCCCCGGCGACTCCTCGACATCGGGCGGAGAAAGGAATAGGTACAATATATATAAAATAGTAGTACAAGCAGGTGAAGTAAGTATACAAATCATAGGTAGCAATAAAAGTAGTGTATAAATGAACAAGCTCTTATTCTATAATTCTACCATCTACAGCAGCAAGAGAGTATAATGTTATAACAGTAAGTAACTCAACTTATATGAATGCCCATACAAGCATATAAGTTGAGGGTCGTTCAGCAATAAGTAACTTATCGTATATGAGTGCCCATACAAACTTATACGATGAGGGTCTTGTGTATGTAATGAAGTGCAATGCTATGTATGCAATGCAATGACACACCCATGATCAAGCACATGCAATCGCTATGTCAACACAGACTTATAGTTCCCACTATTGCTAGCAGGTAGCTAACCTCTCAGGCGTCAACCGTCGTGGCCAAACGGTGACAGTAGAGCGGGCATCTCCACTACTAGGCTGGTCTCCACACTACCTGGCCTAGGCCTCCGTACGCCTCAATGCTAAGAACACAACAGCGGAGCTCACATGCATACTACGGCTCAGCGGGTTCTCTTGGGTAAATGTGCACCAAGATCTTAGCCCCGAACTGGCCTATGCGTGACACGGAAGGAGCCTCAGAAATGAACACAAGGACCAAGCCCAACCGTTCACTTGGCACGGAAGGAGCCTCGAGACGTGAACACCGAGGACCAAGCCTAACCGTCCAAGGTCTAGCTGTCAACTCCCATCGGTGTGACGATTGGCGAGCCCGTAGACCTGCCATACTATCCTTAACCTGGGATTACGACACCTCGTGTCGACTCACACCACATGCAGTTTCACAATATCATGGCATGGAAGGAGCCTCGGGACGTGAACACCGAGGACCAAGCCCAACCATCCATCAAATACGGAAGGAGCCTTGGAAATGAACAGGAGGACCAAGCCCAACCATCCAACTTTACTCATCTCAATCTCATTCCAACTATTGACGGTCAACACCGCACTCGTTACTTCCACAATGCTACCCGTAGGGAAACGACACTCTAAGCATTGTATTTCTAATTCCCTTTTATCCATTCAACATACATCATGGGCATAGTTAAATTATTTATACATTTATCCAATTATATCTACCCAATTATATCAGGTTCTTTCCTTCAATTAAACTTGTCCACAACTCGTTATACGAATTTAGATTTATAACCTCAACTTATCACGTCACTATGATGATTATGTCAAAAGAGTTCACCCAAGCCTCGAGTTGGATAGCAACATTAAATTCCACCAAATCGTATTCCACGTTACACAGCCCAGAATTTAGGTGCAGCCTTAATCCGGGCAGTAAATTCGACCAAGGATTCCTGAGGCTACAGAAATCCGACGAGTGCGTGTAACCACTCGTTGGAAATATAATTTCAAGGGCTAAAACTTTCGTGTTTTGTCGAAAGCCCAGATTTGATCGCATCACACCAGAAATTCACTCGAAGCCTGCTGCGTACAGGATACAGATTTCCTGGGTGGAATTTCCCCCAATCGCAGCAGATTCGAACTGACTTTCCCGTGGCTACAGGTATCTCCTGGGAATGTGCAACCACTCGTTGGAAAGATAATCTTGAGGGCTACGACTTTCATGTTGAGTCTAAGATCCAAATATGGCAAGAATACCCCCGAAATTGGCCACCAAGATCGCTGTGTGCAAAAAACAGATTTCTGCACGCATCTTAAGGCGAGATGAATGGCATCCGTTCATCTTCCTCCTTGCACCAATCTCCCAAAAACTCTTCCAGAAAATCATCCACCCTTATTCACCCTCACGAAGTCATATTTCTCCACGAATCACTCTCTCATCTTCACTTTGAAGAATGAAGAGGTTGGAGGGGACTAAGCCTAGAAAAAGACCTAGGCATGGCTTTTCCCTAAGAAATCTCCTCCTCACCATCAAGACTCTAAGGAGTCGATATATCTCCTAGAATATTAACTACAGATCTAGCACCAAGGGAGAGGGGAGGAAGCTCACCTCGATTCTAGCGGTACCATCATTTCCGGCCATGGATCTAGTCATCCTTCTTTGCGGCATCTCTTGCTTGGTGCAGTTGTTCTTCACGACAAAGGAAGGAGAGAGAGAGAGAGAGAGAAGGCCACCTCCAGGAGCTCCGAATGCTTCCCGCGGCTCTATCGGATTCGCGAGGTCAACGATGACGGCAAGAACGATCGGCAAGGATGGCTAGGGTTCGGCTTTATCTCCTCTTATAAACTGATGTATTAGGTTAAATCCTTCCTCCACGTGTCAACGCCCCATTGGACCGCCCCTAATGGGTCATATTGAAGTGACCCGGTCAAAGGAATCATCATCAGCACAAATCCCGAAGTCCGGTTCGGTCCGCCTGTATAAGCCGGCGAATCTGCCTGGGCGAAGAAAACGCACAAGTCAAATTCGACAGGAATCAACCGTCATTCTCGACGATCGGCGAGAATCGTCGGGCATTCTCGACGAATTCGTCGGGTATCAACAATGATACCCGGTGAATTTCACTTAGTCCACTTATCAGAAATTCCTGGCGTTGAGTGCGTTGAGTATTAGTCAGCGATACTCGACGATCGGTGGGTATCACCGGGCATTCTCGACGATCGGCGAGAATCGCCGGGCATTCTCGACGAATTCCTCGGGTATCAACAATGATACTCGACGAATTTCCCTTAGCCTAATTCTCAATCAACAGTTTTGAATCCAGTGGTTATCGACCATCGATACCCGTCAAATCGGCGAGTATCATTCCCGATACCCGTCGATCGGCGAGTATCAACTCCCATTCTCGTCGATTTTACCTTAGGCCATTTCCTTTCGATCTGTTGGATATCACTCAACCCTACACTCCATTCAACGCACTTGGCACCTTTTTCCAGTGCGTCCCGAGCCCGAGTCAAGTCTCTTGACTCAAAACTCGTGCGAGGGGCCTAACGCGAATTGGGACGTTACAAATCCTATCAACAAAATAAAAGATTTCATCCCCGAAATCAGGCTAGGGCTATGGGGATGCAAGTACAAAATATTATGCGCTATAAAATGTTACCTTGGGAGAACAGCTCCGGGTAGCACTCTTGCATCAAGTCCACCGGCTCCCAAGTAAATTCTTCCTTCCCATGATTAGACCATAACACTTTTACCAGAGGCACACTTTTGCGGCGCAAGGTTCTTATCTCATTATCAACGATTCGTACCGGCTCCAATCGCACAGATCTGTCAGACGCCACCTTACCATCAGTTGTGGGGATGTATTGTTCAGGCCGCAACAGCGCCTTCCGAAGCGACGATATATGGAACACGTCGTGGAGATTTTCTAGCTCGGGCGGTAGCTCCAGCCGATATGCCAAAGGGCCAATCCTTTCCACTATGACATAGGGTCCAACATACCGTGGGCTGAGCTTCTTCACTCCCCGCACCCATGAAAATCCATGCATTGGCCGGATTTTCAGGAACACTTTTTCACCCACTTGAAACTCCACCATACGGTGCTTTGCGTTATAATACTTCGCCTGCCGACTTTGAGCCTCCAACATGCGATCCCTTATTAGCCTAACCACCGCATCAGTATCGTCAATATACTCAATTCCCAATGCCTTCGGGTCTTCGTCTTGCACCCAAGACAAGGGGGTTCTACACCTTCTTCCATAAAGGGCTTCATGGGGCGCCAAGCCAATGCTTGCTTGATGGCTGTTGTTGTAGGAGAATTCCACTAAGGGCAAGAGTCTTTCCCACGGCTCTCCCCTATCTATCACACACAACCTCAACAGATCCTCCAATGTTCGGATGGTCCGCTCAGACTGCCCGTCCGTCTGTTGATGAAATGCGGTGCTGAATGTAAGGCGCGAACCCAAATACGCCTGTACCGCCTTCCACTCCTTGGAGGTAAAATGACCATTACGGTCCGAAACTATTGTCTTAGGTACGCCGTGATACCGTACAAACTACTCCACAAAAAGGCGTACTAAGACATCCACATGAGCCTCCTTCTTCATAGGGATGAACCGGGCAACTTTCGTCAGGCGATCAACGATCACCCACACTGAATCATTTCCTGAGCGGGAGCGAGGTAGCCCATGTATGAAGTCCATGGAAATATCCTCGAACTTTCACTCGGGGATTGGCAACGACTGCAACAGGCCACCGGGGCTCCTGCACTCTGCCTTCACTCTTTGGCAGGCTTCACAATGCGTGATAAAGTACTGGACATCCTTCTTCATTCCTAGCCAGCACATCGTCTTCCGTAAGCTGGCGTACATCTTTGAAATTCCCGGGTGCACGGAATATTGAGAGCAATGTGCTTCTCTCAAGAAATCCTCCCGGATTCTGCCACCTTTGGGAATGTAGAGCAGGTCGCGAAAGTAAACGAGGCCGTTCTTTAGTGTGTTCTCGTCGGTAGTCCCGTCTTCGATTAACTTTATTGCTGGGGCCAAAGCCGCATCCAATCCTTGCTCCACTCGTATCCGGTCCCGGATATCACAAACTATGCTCATGCTGGACAAGTACTCCGTATATTCTGCCGAAGAAGCCTTAAATATTAAGGTAATGTCCATCTCCTCAATCATCCGTGCCAACTCCATGCTCATCAACTGAGACTCTGGGCTCGAGCCTGGTACTTTCCTACTCAACGCATCGGCTACCGAGTTCGCTTTTCCGGGGTGGTAGTTCAAGGTGAACTCATAGTCGCATAGAAACTCTAACCACCGCCGTTGTCTTAAGTTCAATTCCTTCTGGGTATGGACGTACTTCAAGTTTTTATGATCCGAGAAGATTTCGTAGTGTACGCCGTATAGATAATGCCTCCATACATTCAAGGCGAACACCACTGCTCCTAGCTCCAAATCAATGCACCGGGTAATTGATTTCATGCTTCTTCAATTGTCTTGAAGCATAAGAAATTACGTGCCCGTGTTGCATCAACACCGCTCCCAACCCCTGATAAGACGCGTCCGTGTAAACTTGGAATCCTTCCTTCCCAGATGGAAGGACAAGGATGGGGGCGGAGGTAAGTCTATCCTTCAATTCCTGGAATGCCGCTTCACATTGGAGTGTCTACTCAAATGGCACACCTTTCTTTGTCAAAGAAGTAAGCGGGAGGGCAATCTTGGAGAATCCTTTTACGAACTTGCGGTAGTATCCGACAAGTCCAAGAAAACTCCTCACATCGGCCTCCGACTTCAAGGGCGACCACTCCTTCACGACACGCACCTTAGCCGGATACACAGCTAGTCCAGCCCCACTGATTACATGACCCAAGAAGGCCACTTCCCTAAGCCAGAATTCACACTTGCTAAGCTTGGCGAACAGGGCGTGCTCTTTTAACTTTTCCAGAACTAAGGCCAAATGCCCGGCATGTTCTTCCTCCGTCTTCGAGTAGACTAAGATGTCATTAATGAACACAATGACGAATACATCAAGATAGGGCTCAAACACTTTATTCATCAAGCTCATGAAAGCTGATGGGGTATTTGTGAGCCCAAACGGCATCACTGTGAACTCATATAAGCCGTACCTTGAGTTGAAAGCCGTTTTCAGAATATCATCCTCTTGTATTCTCAATTGGTAATACCCCGAGCGCAAATCTAGCTTGGTGAACCAATGCGCTCCCACCAGTTGGTCGAACAACTCATCGATCCGAGGTAACAGATAGGTGTTCCGTACCGTCAGTCGGTTGAGTTCCCGATAGTCTATACATAAATGCAGGGTTCCATCTTTCTTCTTAACGAATAGAACAGGGGCTCCCCAAGGCGATGAGCTGGGGCGAACAAACCCTGATTCTACCAACTCCTACAGTTGAACTCTAAACTCCGCGAGTTCTTTTGGGGTCATCTGATAAGGGGTCATGGAGACAAGCTTAGCTCCTGATACAAGCTTAATCTGAAAATCCACTTCTCTATGCGGGGGTAACCCTGGCAATTTTTCAGGAAATACCTCAGGGAAATCCTGTGCTACCCTCACATCCTTCACATCTTCCTGCATCTCCTTTAGTTCAAAATATATCATGTAGACTTCATCCCCTCTCATATGAGCTTTCAAGGTCTGGATTGAGGATAACAATATTCGTGGTGCGAAATTTATACCTTGGAAGACTACATCAGTATCCCCATGTCTCAAATAAATGTGCTTCTCCGCAGAGTCGATTCTTGCATGGTGCCAATCCAGCCATGCCATGCCCAGAATGAGGTCGAATTCTGGTATTCTCAAAATTGTGGCGGGGGTATCGAAGGTCTTTCCCCCAATGGTTATCTCCAACTCACACTTCGCGGTTGCCGTCATCTCAGATCCGTCTGGGAGGCGTACTCTTCGAGAAATACCAATGAAATATTGCACTCCGTGTATGTCCTTGATGAAGTCTTCAGACACGAAAGAATATGAGGCACCGGTGTCAAATAACGTATAAGCCAGTTTCCCACCAACCATCACGGTGCCTAAGTGTCATTTAATAATACTCAAGCTAGACGTCTAGTATATCTTAAGTCACTAGAGGATATTAATGGAAGCAAAATGGCTAATTCAAATCGTACCTGCAATCATCTCCTGAGGATTCCGCTCTTGAGTCATATCCAAAGCATACATCTGATCCCGAGCGGGTCCGGGGTTTCTTCCTCGTTGTCCTCGTCCTCGACCACGCACATACCCTCTCCCCCGCGGGGCTTCTGGAGGGAAAGCAAAAGGCGCATCTCCAAACAGTTGCGGGCAGTAGCGTCGAATGTGGCCCGGTTGGTTGCATTCAAAGCACACCCGTTCCTGTCTTCCACCGTGTTGCTGAAATTGTTGAGGTGGAGGTAATGCTGGCGGTTGTGGAACCGGGCGCTCCTCTCTAAAGTTTTGGGGAAAACGCCCGCCACCCCTCCGATATCCTCTTCCTCTTCTATTATCAAATCTCCTTCTATTGCTGGGGCCGACTACCATCACTCCCTCTGCTGGCCTCTTACCACTTCCCAAGTGGTCCGCTTCCAATCTCTTCGCCATATCGATAATCTAAGCCAGACTAGAGTCCGCTATAAACAAAAGGGCTTGTCTTAGGGGATCTCGCAAGCCTTTGTAGAATTGTTTGGCGTACCCTCTATCATCCAACTCATAGGAGTCAGCGTATCTAGCCAAGTGCTGAAACTCCCGTTGGTACTCTGTCACTGACATGGACCCTTGCTTTAGTTTCAAAAATCTCTCTTCAAGACCATCCCGAGCGGCCGAGGGGATGAAATGCTCTAAAAAGGCTTCAAAGAATTTGCTCCAACAAATGTCCGTGTACACTCTTCCACGAAAAGTGGAGCCCATGAGGGACTTCCACCACCTTTTGGCGTGCAGTTCTAAGAGTGTTACCACAAGGGTCACCGCCATATTGTTTGGACATCTTATTCCTGCCAACAATTCTTGTATAGTGTAGAGCCACTCTTCCGTACGCACCGCCAACTCTGTCCCAATATAAGCAGGAGGGGAGAGAGCTCGGAAAGTGCTTAACCAACTAGATTCTAGACCCTGTTGTTGTACAGGTGCCTGCTGAGATTGGGACCTAAAGGTGTCCAAAATAGCTGTGAGCGTCTGCCCCAGCTCTGATTGTTGGAATTGTGTAGGCACGGACGGGGCGGGGGTGCCCCTCACTGGCTCAGCATGTATTGGGATCTACACATAGTGTACAAACCTAAGGTTAGGTTTGATAATCTAAGGTTAAAGATGGACAAACTTAGTGTGAATTATATATGGGCACACCACTGCTTCCGCTAAGTCAGTTTGTCCCCAAACTGACTAATCAAACGGGGGTGGCACCATTATTAAGCTACTTTCTCCTTGGAGGATCGTAGCAAGCTGATACCATTTGTAAGACCCCCCTCCCGGAACACAGAACACGACACGAGAGGGGTCATATGCCCAGAATAGTCGCCTTGCGGTAACACTAACACTCAGGTCAGCCTGTACCACAAGACGCCTATCCTGTCGGCTTCAACCAATATCAACATATAAATGCCAACCCAACCATAATAATAAAAGAAGTCAACCCACACCAAGCATAAGTCCATAAGTACAGCAAAAGAGAAGCTAAACAAGCTTCTACATAATCAGAGTACGTAAATAGAGTTGCCCCGAAGGGCTACAACAAAATCTCTCTCACTCATATCTGTAACCGACGGTAGCGACGGTACCGTCCCCTCAGGCCCTGTCGTCCTGGCCTGGCTGTCTAGCTGCATAGCCTGCTTCTCCACCTGCAGGGTTTCCTCCTAAAAAGGAAGACGTAGCAACCGTTAGTCCTAAAGACTAAGTGGCTTCACATCCGCTCCCCCGGCGACTCCTCGGCACCGGACGGAGAAAGGAACATGTACAATATATATATATAATAGTAGTACAAGCAGGTGAAGTAAGTATACAAATAATAGGTAGCAATAAAAGTAGTGTATAAATGAACAAGCTCTTATTCACAATTCTACCATCTACAGCAACAAGAGAGTATAATGTTATAACAGTAAGTAACTCAACTTATATGAATGCCCAAACAAGCATATAAGTTGAGGGTTGTTCAGCAAGAAGTAACTCATCGTATAGGAGTGCCCATACAAACTTATACGATGAGGGTCTTGTGTATGTAATGAAGTGCAATGCTATGTATGTAATGCAATGACACACCCATGATCAAGCACATGCAATCGCTATGTCGACACAGACTTATAGTTCCCACTATTGCTAGCAGGTAGCTAACCTCTCAGGCGTCAACCGTCGTGGCCAAACGGTGATAGTAGATCGGGCATCTCCACTACTAGGCTGGTCTCCACACTACCTAGCCTAGGCCTCTGTATGCCTCAATGCTAAGAACACAACAGCGGAGCTCACATACGTACTACGGCTTAACGAGTTCTCTTGGGTAAATGTGCACTAAGATCTTAGCCCCGAACTGGCCTATGCGTGACACGAAAGGAGCCTCGGAAATGAACACGAGGACCAATCCCAACCATTCACTTGGCACGGAAGGAGCCTCGGGACGTGAACACCGAGGACCAAGCCCAACCGTCTAAGGTCTAGCTGTCAACTCCCATCGGTGTGACGATTGGCGAGCCCGTAGACCTGCCACACTATCCTTAACCCGAGATTATGACACCTCGTGTCGACTCACACCACATGCAGTTTCACAATATCGTGGCATGGAAGGAGCCTCGAGACATGAACACTGAGGACCAAGCCCAACCATCCATCAAATACAGAAGGAGCCTCGGAAATGAACACGAGGACCAAGCCCAACCGTCCAACTTTACTCATCTCAATCTCATTCCAACTATTGACGGTCAACACCGCACTCGTTACTTCCACAATGCTACTCGTAGGGAAATGACACTCTAAGCATTGGATTTCTAATTCCCTTTTATCCATTCAACATACATCATGGCCATAATTAAATCATTTATACATTTATCAAATTATATCTACCCAATTATATCAGGTTCTTTCCTTCAATTAAACTTTTCCATAACTCATTATACGAATTTAGATTTATAATCTCAACTTATCACGTCACTATGATGATTATATCAAAAGAGTTCACCCAAGCCTCGAGTTGGATCGCAACATTAAATTCCACCAAATCGCATTCCACGTTACACAGCCAAGAATTTAGGTGCAGCCTTCATCCGGGGAGCAACTTCAACCAAGGATTCCCGAGGCTACAGAAATCCGAAGAGTGCGTGTAACCACTCGTTGGAAAGATAATTTCAAGGGCTACAACTTTCATTTTAGTCGAAAGCCCAGATTTGATCGCATCACACCAGAAATTCACTCGAAGTCTGCTGCGTACAGGATACAGATTTCCTGGGTGGAATTTCCCCCAATCGCAGCAGATTCAAACCGACTTTCCCATGGCTACAGGTATCGCCTGGGAACGTGCAACCACTTGTTGGAAAGATAATTTTGAGGGCTACAACTTTCCTGTTGAGTTGAAAACCCAGATCTTGCCAGAACACCACCGAAATTGGCCACGAAGATCGCTGCGTGTAGAAAATAGATTTCTACACGCATCTTAAGGCGAGATGAACAACATCCGTTCATCTTCCTCCTTGCACCAATCTCCCAAAAACTCCTCCAGAAAATCATCCACCCTTATTCACCCTCAAAAAGCCATATTTCTCCACGAATCACTCTCTCATCTTCACTTTGAAGAATGAAGAGGTTGGAGGGGACTAAGCCTAGAAAACGACCTAGGCATGGCTTTTCCCTAAGAAATCTCCTCCTCACCATCAAGACTCTAAGGAGTCTATATCTCTCCTAGAATATTAACTAAAGATCTAGCATCAAGGGAGAGGGGAGGAAGCTCACCTTGATTCCAGTGATACTATCATTTCCGGCCATGGATCTAGTCATCCTTCTTTGCGGCATCTCTTGCTTGGTGCAGTTGTTCTTCACGACAAAGGAAGAGAGAGAGAGAGAGAGAGAGAGAGAGAGAGAATTTCACTTAGTCCACTTATCGAAAATTCCTAGCATTGAGTGCGTTGAGTATTAGTAAGCGATACTCGACGATCGGTGGGTATCACCGGGCATTCTCGACGATCGGCGAGAATCGCCGGGAATTCTTGACGAATTCGTCGGGTATCAACAATGATACTCGGCGAATTTCCCTTAGCCTAATTCTCAATCAGCAGTTCTGAATCCGGCGGGTATCGACCATCGATACCCGTCGAATCGGCGAGTATCATTCCCGATACCTGTCGATCGGCGAGTATCATTCCCAATACCCGTCGATCGGCGAGTATCAACTCCCATTCTCGTCGATTTTCCCTTAGGCCATTTCCTTTCGATCCGTTGGATATCACTCAACCCTACACTCCATTCAACACACTTGGAACCTTTTGCCAGTGCGTCCCGAGCCCGAGTCAAGTCTCTTGACTCAAAACTCGTGCGAGAGGCCTAGCGCAAATTGGGACGTTACATTCTATCTCCAATGTGCTCGCTGATGAACGTAATTCGCGAACAATGTTAATAGAGTTCTTTAAAGAATACAACGATGAGATAGAGGCCACACATTATTTATATGTAGACTTCGCAAGACACTACTTGAAAGTCTTAAAGTTGTTAGTTGTCTACCTAAATCACCTAGAGGGGGGTGAATAGGTGAGATGTGCGTCTAATGCGGAATAAAAAATTTTACAACTATCACAAATAAGTAAGCAAGCAATCACACAGACGACAAGAGATTTATAGTGGTTCCCCGATCTTGGGTATGTCCACTTTCCTCACCGATCTAGCAAATCACTAGACTCGGCTACTCCACTATCTCGGATTGCAAACCAATCCTACACCTCGGAACCACGTTCCTACAAAACTTGATCCAAACGGATCTACACTCGGAAGATACAAAAACTTCCTACCACTCAGAGCACAACGCTTCTACACTCGGAGAATAATCTCTTACAAGATTTACAAATAGATATGAAAAATACAAACAGAAATATTCTCAGATCTGTAAGAAATAAGTCTTTAGGTCTTCTTCTTGAAGTTGCGGCCCTTTTAGAATTGTTGAAGAAGACTAACAGATCTGACCTGAGAAATTATTGAATCTACTCGATCAAGGAAGAAAGAACATTTCCTGAATCAGTAGATCTTCTAGATTGAAAGGATGAGGATCGATCTTGATGAGAGCAGTGGCGGCGGATTCAAGACGTCGAGCTTGAGAATAGATCGGCCGAACCAGAGCTTTTTGGAAAGTACGAGATCCGCTCAATAATTTCTCTTAATCCTTCTTAGGGTTATGTCTTAGTGACAAGACCTTATATAGGATATCTCTTAATGGTTGGAAATATCATAAATGATGACACGTGGACCAATCCTGTTGGGTTATTTGAAATTCCGGTCGTTCTGGACTTAGAAGAAATTCTCTGGAAAAAATCCGACTTAGTTCTCGAGAAGTGATTATAGTTCTCGAGAACTATAAACTGAGTTTTCGAGAACAATAGAGACTTCTCGAAAACTAATCTCTTTAGAAAGGGTTTGACTTCTCGAAAACACCAGAGTATAGTTCTCGAGAACTAATTTACTTCTCGAGAAATAATAGAGGACTTCTCGAGAACTTGAGCTTAGAGAAATTTTTTTTCTGAACTTCTCGAGAACCAAGGGAATACTTCTCGAGAACTAAATTGACTTCTCGAGAACTTATAGAAGACTTCTCAAGAACTTTACTTAGAATTAACTTCTGATTGAATTTATGAACTTGAGAATCAAAGGAATACTTCTCGAGAACTAAATTGACTTTTCGAGAACTTATAGAAGACTTCTCGAGAACTTTACTGACTTCTCGAGAACTTAACTTAGAGAAATTCTTGAACTGTCCTGACTTCTCGAGAAGTAGAGTCTGAGCTTCACAAGAACTATACCATACTTCTCGAGAACTCTGAGATTACTTCTCTAGAACTGGTCTTAGAAAGTTTTTCAAGAACTTTTGAGAAGATTTCCTTCTGGCCCTATCTCCATCCTTTGCTCCCAATGTTTGAACATAAAGTGTATCCCAATTGAGAGGCTACACATGAGTCAACACTTTGGATCACCCAGTGAGGGATTACACTGAATGGTCCTGTGTTCATGACCCACTATAGACTGATATTGGTCTACACTTAGCACTGAGAATCTACAAACATTCAACTAGAACAAGGATATCAAATACAACTTAATTCATCTTAGTTCAAGGGTGACTTCATGCAAATCTGGGTTATTGTGGATGCAATACCCAACAAAGTCTTTTTAGGGTAGCTAAACACCTAAGGGGAGGTGAATAAGTTCTTTTTGAATCTTTTAAGTCTTTTAGAGAATGATCTTGTTGTGTGTTTATGTTAGTAGGTTAGCTTTCAAGAACACATACAACACAGAATTTTATAGTGTTCCCCTATCTAAGGTACATCAGCTTTCCACCTTCACCAATGTAATGCCCCAAGTTTCCCGTAGGCAGGAGATTGATTTTGTGAGCTACCGCCTGACAGTAAGGTTAGCGCCGAAGGTAGTATTATAGAATTAGTGCAGGTGCTCTCTGTGAGATACTGCCTGACGGTAGGTTGATACCGCGCGGCGGTATCATGGTAGAATAAATTGGCAAAGCTCTTAGTGAACTACCGCCCGACGATAATGTTAACGCCAACGGTAGCGTGGCCGTTTTGTTTGGATTTCCTCTCTGAGAGCTACATCGCGGTGGTAGTGATACCGCGTGGCGATAGTGATTGTTCGTCGTAAACAGTGCGTTGATGCGAAACATCGTCTACCACAAAGCAGTAGCAGGACAGTTACGACGTGGCCTTGTGTCAGCGCGTGATTAGAGGTTTTGGGCGATGGGCTTACAGAATAAGCCAATGCTTGAGGTACCGCGCGACAGTAGATAGTTAATGCGCGGTGGTAGCAAAGTTTTCGTCCGGGAATGTTGAGTTCCACTTCATTTTCTCTTGTAACTTTATTCTTCTGAGCGAGAGAGAGAGAGAGGAGAGTGAAGGAGAGGAAGAGGAAGGAGATCCAGTCGCCATTTGAGTATCGGAGCTCTGAGTCACGAGTTGAGTTCAAATCTGCGGAGGCAAGTCTGTTGCAGTCATTTTCATCTAACTAGATTCTATCCCATGGCACCGAAGCAAACATCATGGGTAACAATCTTTCTCCTTGGACAAGTGAAGTCCTTTGATTTGGAATGTGAGGGTAGACGCTCCACGAGCACGTGGAAGTGATTCACTCGGAGGGTTGAGCGGCTGTATCCCCATTATCTTTGCATTTAGAATCTGGAATCGAAGTATGAAGTAGGCATGCTATGTGAAGCCCATCCAGACAAGTTGGTGTAGATTGGTGATGATTTTTTGTATGCTGGAGAAGAATCTGTGGTAAACGTGTGATTTACGGAGTCGCGGGGTGTTCAGGATGCTGCATTAAGAGTACTGGTAGTGTATCTAAGAAAACAACCATTTTGGGGAAGAATTGATAGTTAGTCCCCTACCACGCTGTTGTACCGCTACCGTTAGCGATATCTCCTAGTGAGCAATGTTTTGTGAGGCCTGTCACTTTGTGACTTGGGGGCCATTATGATTATGAGGCCTCTCTTGGAGACCTATAGACCACTATGTTAAGTTGAGAGCCCAAGGGGACCAACTAAGGAGGCCGTGAGTGCCAGCCATGGAACATAACAGAGTAATGTATCGTGCGAATGAGAAAGGGGGGGGGGGCTGACACGCATCGCGGTTTGTTGCGCCTGATGATTTGAGAATGGGGAAAGAGCTGAACCATACCCATACCTATGGCGTTCGTCTTGGAGTGGGTCATTGAGTAAAACATGGATAAAACCTTGACTTTGTCATAGCCATAGGAACGAGTCTTTGTCTTCGGCCCAGAAAGACTAGTTAATGCTCAAATTATACTGACCGTTGCTGAGTACGGGGGTGGGGGGGTGGGGGTGGGGGGTGACCCTTGTTAGGTCCGGTACACCGATAATGTGCTCGGAGTGTATGGGGCATGTGGCATGTAGTGCCAACGTCTGTGGTTAATGGTGCTTAAATTGCACGTTCTATCGCTAGTATATATTTATGCTAATTACATGTAAAGAAGGAGCACTGCCGCCCCGAGTGTGGGGTGGGGTCGTTATAATTTGGTCAATTAATGTTGACTGTTGCTTTTTTTTTTCCACCGTTGGGATCGAATGATTTCGTGCAGGTGTAGCTGAGCCGAGCGAGAAATAGTGGGTTGAAGCCCATGGTTTCTATAACGGCCCTCGAAGGCCAAGGCGAAGTTGTGTTTACTATTTACTATTTCATGTGTGGCCTAAAGTATGTAAAAAACTTCTATTTGAGGAAACTTTTGTAAGGCCTTAATGACTTAACAATTTGTGTATTTATGTTATCATTCCTGCTTGGATTTCGTGGACATTCGTTAGGTTAGGTTCTAAGCAATTAAATCATCTTCCGCTAGAATGCACTCTGAGTTAGAATGCGAAAATGGATTTTGGACTCAATATGTAACTCCACTATCTGTTCGTGGAATATGGCATGGAGCCCCAGCTGGACCTTGTGTTATATTATACGTGATGGATGAGACTGTTACAATTTGGTATCAGAGGCTAGTTTCGGTCGTTCTTATTCGAATTCATGTTTGAATTCAATTAAGGGTTGGTGAGCACGTGTATCTGTACTACCATTATAACATGAAAGAACACCCATGAATGTCCACTTAGGAAAAAAATACACATATTTAAGGATACTGTGTATTCCTATAATTGCTTTGTGGCAATATGATTGGTCGCCTAATTGAGTGTTTCACGATTATAGGTGACTAGGAGTGGTGCAGAGCAATCCCAATGCTAGCATTCTGTAGAGAGTAGTGCGTCGAATGACGTGCCTGCGGCCCCTCCTTCCGTTGAAACCATAATATTGGTAGCTGAAGCGGTTTTCTCCATGTTAAATGCCCATCCGGGGAGGCAAGTGCAGCCTCCTGCCCCTGAACTGGGCCAAGTACCGCTTGGCGTGGCTGAACCTATAGTTGGGGGATCAAGTACCTACAGAGCCTGTGGTGCAAAGAAGAGTAACTGATAAGCAGCTCAAGCATGTGATGAGCTTTAATCCTCCAGTGTTTATGGGGACTAGAACCCCAATGCAAGTCGAAGACTGGCTCTCTCGGATTAAGAGAGTCATGACAAAAATGGAAATGGAGGAGTTGCAGAAAGTCACCATAGTCACTTTCCTATTGGGCGGAGAGACAAGGTTATGGTGGGACGAATTGGAGTTGCATCACTTTGATGGAAGACAGCTCACTAATATCTCGATGGATGAGTTCTCGAGATTATTTTTAGCTCAGTATATTCCTTCATCGCAGAAAATTGCTATGCAGAATCAATTCCAGAGGTTAACTCAGGGCAAGAGTAGTGTTGACGACTACTTACATGAGTTCACGAGATTGGGGCGATATGCGAGCTCTATCTTTACTAATGAGGAGTTCAAGATGAACCAGTACTATGAAGGACTACACGATGATCTGAGGTTGTTACTCTCAGGTCCAATGACGTAGGGTTTTCTAACCTTAGTAAATACAGCCCGATCCCTAGAGTAGGACATGAAGCGTGTACAGTATAAAAATAGCTCGGCGTTAACGAGGCCAGAATTTAAAGTACCAAGCTCATCAAAGACTGGGTCCCGAAGGTTGAATAAGAAGCCCAAATTTGCTGGACTGGCTTCTTCATCTGTTGCTTCTGGGGCAACGTCTGGGCGAGGAGGCCCGATTGATTATTATAATTATGGCAAGCCGGGTCACATAGCCAACAATTATTGGAGTGGCAAGACGGAGAAAAAGGCAGGAGCATCTTATGCTGAGAAAGGGAAGATGATGGAGTCAACCACGTCCCATCATGCTCCAGCCCAAAGTAGAGTTTACAACCTTGGCTAGCAGGAGGCCATTAAACAAGGCAATGTGATTACAGGTATGATTTAGAATTTATCATTATTGCTTTCCATACCTTACGCCCCATGCATTGGTTGTATGACTATCTTGTATTAGGCTTTATCTTAGTCTTGGACTGTCCGGCGAGAGCACTATTAAATAGACGAGCTTCACACTACTTTCTGTCTGAAGACGTCGTGTCGTGTATCGTAGTACCTTCTTCTTTGGCTAAGGATAGGCTAGATGTGTTGCTGCCTAATGGATGTTCGAAGCGTGCAGATAGAGTTTATTGCGTAAAAGTGCGGATAGGCAGTCAAGAGTTTGACTTAGAAGCATCATTACTTTCAATAGTAGAGTTTGATGTGATCTTTGGCATGGATTGGCTCTTAGAGCAATGTGCATACATCGATTCCAGTCTCAAGATGGTCAAACTGGGGCTGAATATGGGTCGTAAAATTACCTTATCTAGTATGAAGGGATTGAGTAAGACGCTGATGTCTGCTCTCTAAGTAGTCAAAGAAGTTCGTGAAGGTGCGGAGTTATTCATCAACCTGTTATAGGCTAAGAAGTCCATGCCTGGTTTGATTATAATTTCTATGGTTTCAAAGTTTGCTCACGTTTTCCCCGAAGATCTCCCTGGAGATTTACCTCAGAGGGAGATCGATTTCACCATTATGCTAGTGTCAGGTGCCAAGCTTGTGTCACACTCTCCGTACCGTCTAGCACCAAGGGAGATGGCAGAATTGAAAGTGCAGCTTCAAGAACTACTAGATCATTGTTACGTGCATCCAAGTTCATTACCTTGGAGCGCACCGGTTCTTTTCGTGAATAAAAAGGATGGAAATTTGTGACTGTGTATAGATTATCGGGAGTTGAATAAGTTGACAGAGAAGAACAAGTATCTAATTCCGAGAATCGATAATCTGTTCAACCAGCTAGTTGGTTCTACTGTGTACTCGAAGCTGGATTTGAAATCTAGATATTATTAGTTGAGAATCAGGGAAAGTGACATTCCCAAGATGACATTCAGTACACATTATGAGCATTATGAGTTCACTATCATGATGTTTGGGTTGATGAATGCGCCATCCATGTTTATGGACTTGATAAACTAGACGTTCAGAGAGTATTTAGACCAGTTCGTGATAGTATTTATTAACGATATCCTGGTGTACTCTCAGTCTGAGGAAGAACATGCAGATCATTTATGCACTGTTTTGGATACCCTGAGGAGAAGTCAGTTGTACGCCAAGTTCTCTAAATATGAGTTTTGGCTATCTTCGGTAGCGTTCCGTGGTCATGTTGTTAGTGGAGAGGGAACTGCTGTTGATTCGGCGAACATAGTTGCGATACGGGAGTGGCCTGTGTTGTCTACTGTGGTAGAAGTCCGGAGATTTCTTGGGCTTGCCGGCTACTAAAGGCGCTTCATAGAGAACTTCTAGCAGATAGCATTACCCCTCACTACCTTGATGAGGAAGGATCAAAACTTTATTTGGTCAAAGGCATGGGCACAATATTTTGAAGCATTGAAAATTTATCTGACCACGACGCCTATTTTTTGCTCGTCATGTGATTCTGAGGGCTATGAAATCTACAGTGATGCCTTAGGGAGCATCTTAGGCTGTGTTTTACTTCAACATGGGAAGGTGATAGTGTAGGGCTCTCGCCAAATAAAAGTGCACGAGAAGAATTATCCGGTCCATGATTTGGAGTTAGCGGCCGTGATATTCGCTTTGAACTTTGGAGGCACTACCTGTATAGCATAAAGGTCGATATCATTACAGATAATAAGAGCCCGAAATATCTGTTCGATCAGAAGGGATTGAATATGCGCCAGCGGAGGTGGATGGAGTTCCTTGGAGACTACACATTCAAGATACATTACGTTCTTGGAAATAGAAATTCTATTGCGGACGCGCTGAGTTATAGGACACCTGCACAAGCCAACTAGATATAGATGCATGATGATTGTCTTATTCGAGATTTGGAGGCCTTGGAGATCTCTTGTGTTGTTAGGAGTTCTAGTGCTAAAGCGTGTTTGAACTGGATGGAGGTGCAGTATGACCTCGCAGACTGAATTCGGCAAGCGCTGGAGCTGGATAATAATATGAGATGCTACTTGGCAGAATCTTTGGATGGGTCAAATGTACAGTTTTTTGTTATTGATGGCCTTTTGTGGATGAACAGTCGATTGTGCATCCCAAATGTGGGCAAATTATCGGAGAAGTTAATGTACAAGGAACATTTCACAAAGTACTCAATCCACCCGGGGAGCAAAAAGATGTTCAAGGATATGAAAAAGTTATTATGGTGGTCAGGATTGAAAAAGGACATAACTCTATATATGGCAAAGTGTCAGACCTGTGCCCTATTAAAGGCCAAATGTGAGAAGCCCGGTGGATTTCTAAAGTCTTTACCAATACTGGAGTGGAAGTTTGAGGACATTTCTATGGATTTCGTGCACGGCTTGCCAAGATCGTAGAAGGGGAACGATACCATCTAGGTGATTGTTGATCGTTTAACAAAGGTATCACACTTCATTCCGAATAGGAAGGATGATTCAGTAGAAAAGTTTGTTAAGTTTTACATTGACAATATCGTACGATTGCACGGTGTGCCCCGTAGCATCGTTCGTTACTGAGATGGGCGCTTCACGTCTAATGACATTTCATCCTCACACGGATGGTCAGATAGAGAGGGCAAATAGTATGATGGAAGATAAGCTCTGCATGTGCGCCCTAGATTTCGGGAAGAAATGGAAGGACCATCTCTATACGATTGAGTTTGCCTACAACAATAGCTACCAAGCAAGTATTCAGATGGTGACCTTCGAGACCCTCTATGGTAGAAAGTGTCGTACTCCCTTGGCATGGCTGGATATGGGTGAAACGAAGCTATTTAAGCGAAAGAAAGTTGAAGATGATACTTCAACTATACGTACAATCCATGAGCGATTCCTGATCGCTTAGGATAGACAGGCCAAATATTATAACACCAAGCATAGAAATGTTGAGTTCTCCATAGACGATTGGGTTTATTTAAAGATCAAACCGTTCAAGGGAATATCAGGGATTCGATGCTTGAAAAAGCTAAGTCCAATGTAACTTGGGCCATTTGAGATATTGGAGCGCATTGGTGAAGCTTACTATCGATTGAAGCCAGGTTGAACTAAGTGGTTTGCATGATGTATTCCACATATCGGTTTTGCGAAAGGCGGTGCAAGAGCCTACGCAAGTGGTTACAACAGATTAAGTGCCAATCGATAGTGGATTGACAGCGAAGGTCAAGCCCATTCGAATAGGAGACATGGAGGTCAAACAGCTGCGAAATAAGTCGATTAGAATGGTCAAGGTCCGGTGGGACAATTGTGGTCGTAAGGAGCTATCATGGGAGCGTGAGCAAACGATGCGAGCGGAGTTTCCTGAGCTTTTTCATTGAGGTATACATTTGTAATATTGATACTTATATATTTTCCTGCAATGTGTAATTTTGGGACGAAATTTCTTTAAGTGGGGGAGATTTATAACGCCCCAAGTTTCTTGTAGGCAAGAGATTGATTTTTTGAGCTGCTGCCTGGTGGAAAGGTTAGCGCCGACGATAGTATTGTGGAATTAGTGTAGGTGATCTCTTTGTGATACCGTCTAACGGAAGGTTGATATTGCATGGCGGTAGCATGGTTGAATTAATCCTCAAAGCTCTCGGTGAGCTTCCTCCCGATGGTAATGTTAACACTAGCAGTAACGTGACCGAATTTTAGACAATTTAACAGGTTCTTATCACAACACAAAACATAAAATAACAGCACAGCAAACACAACACAACATACACCAGATTTATAGTGGTTCCCCAAGGTATGGGTACATCCACTTTCCCCATTCTCCTATCACGTAGAAAGCTGGATTCAGCACAACTTCCTTCCACTAGCTCAGATCCACAGATCTTACAACTCAGAACCAGATGGTTCCTACACCTCAGACTTATACAAGTCCTACCTCAGATTTTTCTCAACAATCCTACCTCAGGCCACAACCTTAGCCTTTATAACTAGGCTTACAACTCAGACTATCAATAGTCCTATAACTCAGGCACTAAGTCCTACCCCAGCCTTTATAATTATAGGCTTACAACTCAGATCTAACAAAAGATCCTACAAGTAATTGAGTATTTGAGAGATTAAGGAATATCACCAAATAGATCACTCTATAGGTGAGAGCTTATTGATAAGTTCTTGAATGAACTAAAACTTCAGACCCAACCTGACTTAGCTGTTTTAAAGCTTCTTGATAGAACAAAATAAGGTTGAAATCTTCTTGATGTAGAAGTTGATCTCCTGTCAGCTCCTTCCTTGACTTCAGAATAAGATCTGAATCTTCTCTGCAGACTGTTTAGAATCTGCCTTCTTAAGGGTCACCCCTTTACTTGTTGTGAAATTCTTCCTTTGAATGATTCACTTTTTTTCTCTGTATCTGTTCTATTCTTTTTTTAAGCTGTCACGGATCATTACTTTATATAGATATTTCTCCTGGTTACCGGCTGATCCGATTTGTAACAACCTTCTGACAGTTCTGACAAAGGTGTCAGACCTGTTGGTAATGACAGCTGTCGACTCACCAGTCATGATAGTCGATTCCTTAGAGACATAACAACTCAGCACGATCCACTCAGCAATCTGCTTCATATGTGTCGACACAAATAAACTAAGTGTCGACACAAGTCTTGGTGATGTAGACATAACACTCCAGGTGTTGACGTAGTCATTCTTCAGCTACTCAACACTTCTTCTCTTTGTATTTGTTGACATAAGTCCTGTGTGTCGACACAACTTCTCTTGGTCTCAACATAACGGCTGCAGATAGATGGCATTGAGTGTATGTCTAGCCTTCATTGAGTGTGTGTGTCGACACAAGTCCTGTGTGTCGACACAACTGGTTCTTGTCTTGACTTAGCTGCTGTAGACAAATGACGTTGAGTGTGTGTCTAGTTGTCGATACAAACCTTCTTCAGGTGTCGACACAATTCCTGAGTGTCGACACAAGCCTTTCTTTTAGTGTCGACATAACTTCTAGGTGTCGACACAGCTTTTGCTATAGGTGTCGACACAATTCCTGTCTTAGGTGTCGACACAATTCTGGGTGCCGACATAACCTCTTCTTCAGGTGTCGACACAGTGCCTGGGTATCGACACAGCTTTGCTTCTAGTGTCGACACAACTTCTGGTGTCGACACTTGTACTTATAAAAATTTCTTTACAAACCTTATACCTGCACAATGAAACTCAAACATACATCAAATACAAATTGATGTATATCATTGAGTAAGATGAGGTTTCTCCAAATCTGGTACACATTTTTCAGTGTACCTAACAATCTCCCCCTATTTAGAGAAGTCATAACCCTTAGTCAAAGATATACATCACTTATAATAAAACATAGAAGAATAGATGTACGTATATTTCAGTGTAGGATAACATATAAATAATGTAAACAACTCAGAGCAATATTGAAGCTGATTTTATTTATTAATAAGAAAATACTGGGTTTACATGTTTTTCTTATAATAAAAAAAAAATTACATTGTTCTATATAAGCCTATCTATCCTATGATTGGCTCGGCTCCTTAATCACTATGCCTTTTCCTGATTGAATCTTTGCCTGCATAGTAGGGTCTGTATCAACAACAGGTTTCTTCCCTATAAGATCCTTCTTCTTTTGTTCTTCATCCTTTATTCTTTGCCTTTCAAAATAGTGAAAGGGCTTGGGGAAGTACCTGCTAGGCTCTAGTGCATTAGTAGCTAACTTCCCAGCTTTTGCACTTATTCTATGCTGAAGAATGGCTTCATGCCTAGCTTGATATTTGTTCCATTCCTGCTCAGAATACCACTTACCCCTGTCATGGGTCTTATCCTTTACAGCCTTCCAGGCAGTCAAAATGATATTCCTTGAAGTAGGGCTCCATTGCTCAAAATATGTCTTCAATTCAGCCTGTTCCCTGAACCTTTTCTTGGATAATTGTGCCTCCTTTTGAGCTTGCTTGGCAGCCTCTGATATTTTTACTTTTTCAATGATCACCTTGGATGCCTCCTATGAAGGACTATACATTGTCTGTACTTCTTATTGAATCATGTAAAAATCAGCAGGAGGGTAAATAACTTGGGCAACTTCAGACTGATCTCATTCAATATGAGCAGGTTGTATTCCAGATTTAGAAACATTGTGATCATCACATAAAGGAGGAAAGTCAAGAGCAGCTCTGATGGAATTAGAGATCCATTTAGCATGGTCAGAGCTAGCTTTGACTAACAATCTCTCCCCCTTTATGACTTCTCTAGTAATATGATCCCTTAGATCAGTCTTCTGAAACCTTATCTGATCAGCCAGATATTTTATACCTTCTTTGCAGTAGTCTTTAAACTTCAGTAAGGTATCAGAAATTGTATTTTGGGAGGCTTCAATAGCTATCTGAATAGCAGCTATATCTACTTGTATCTACTTTGATATTTAAGTTTTCAAATCTGTTAAAATAATGCCCAGTTTCTGGATGATTTCTACATGGAAGTCTTTGAGGTTTTAATTAGATCTGAATTGATTTTCCAAAACATACTCTTGCTTTGTAGCAATATCCTTAATCTCAGTCTTGATAAGCTTTTGTTGCTCAGCCAAATAAACCACAGCATTGCCTCCCTTATGGAAGCAATCTATCATTTCTTTCTTATGCAGATTGACTTCAAATCTGATGGACTTTATGTCCTGAGCCAACTAAAACTGCAGTTCTTTATTTGATTCATCCACATATTTTTCTAGAGACTTCCTTTGCTCATCCATCTTAACTTGCAATTGGACCAGTAATGAACTGAAATCCATACTTGAAGCTGGTTGTTGAGTGACTGATTGCAAGGCTTTCTTTTAGCCTGAGCTCCTTTTCTTAATGGCAACAATTTTTCTCTTCTTAGCCAAAGAGGCTTCCTCATCATCAGAGGGTTGTGAGGAGCTTTCTATATGAACAGTTTCCTTAGTAGATGGGACAAGTAGGATCTCCTCCCCCTCAGTCCTTAGCAAATCCTTTTCCAACTGGGATTGCTCCCCCTCAGTTCTTGTATCAGGTAAATCAAAAAAGAGCTCTTCCATAGTGAACTCTTGCTGCACCTGTATAGGAGGAACAAGATTAGTTTGAACATCAAAAGGTTTTCCCTGGACATCCAGATTTTTGTCCTGGGCCCTCTTTTTAAAGGAGATACTTACTTGCTCATTTTGAGCTTCTTTCTAAACATTGTCTTAAGCTTCATTATTGATTTCTGATACTATGTTCATAACAGTATCAATAGCTAATTCACTCTCTAGGGCAGCTTCAGTAATGCCTTCCCCTTGGGCAGACAGCTTAGTTTGTTTAGGGTTCTCTTCTCATGGAATTGAGACTATATGTTGTTCCAGGGGTTCATTGCCCTCCACTTGATCTTGGTCTTCCTTTTGTTGCTGGTCTTCATCTGAGCTGAAGAATACCTCCTTTTAGGAATCACTGGAGGATTCTACTTATTGAGCAACTTTCTTCTGCTTTTTATCTTTCTTTATTTATTTTTGTGGTGTAGATACTTCCTTTGTCAACACCCTATCCCATCTAGAAAGTATTCTCACATCCATTCTCCTCATGTGGTTGATTTTGGATCCTTGCAGTTGGTTTATTACATCTGATATTAATGAAGATAAACATAGACTTAGGATCCTACCCAAGTTTGGTTTCTTTACTCCTTCTTGAATCTTGTCAAACACTATTGCTGTCCAGTCAGTTTTCACTTTGAATATGACCCTTGTCATTAGATTAAACATGTGGACTAAAATTCTGTCATGTCCACCAGTTTTACACAAAATTACCTTGCCTATTATTTTTGACATAAACTTTCCTTGTGAATTCATCCCTTTCCGAGTAATGAATGATCCAACTTTGATATCAGGGCTCAGCCCTCACCAACTTAGTGCTTCTTTAGTCAGGGATGGAGTTATTTCATCAGTATCCTTAACCAAGGGAAGCTGAAGAGATTTCCTGATTGTCTTCAGTGTAAGTGTTACTCTAGAATCATGTACAGTGGCTTTGATCATCTTTCCATCTGTGTCCACAGTTACAGATGTGTAAAATTCCATGACTTCTTTCTTCCAAACATTCGTCGGTTCTGAGACCAAGAATTCCAAACCATTTTCTGAAATTAGGGTAATTCCACCTTGAATTTCTGGAGATGCTGTCGTGAAACCATCACGAACCAGTTCATAGCCTTTGTTCACCTTGTCAACTTGATGAGGCACAATTGTTGGGAGAGAGAGAGATGGAAGAGAAGAGAAGATCGAAGTCGACACGAGGTCTAGAGTCGAGAAATTTGAAAGCGTAGTCGACAAGAATTTGGCTTCACCTATTTATAGTCTAGGTGTAAAGGGGAGTTCAAAAGACTCTCCTTAGTAATAATAATAGGTCTCGAAAAAACTTTGGTTTAAACGACACGTCTATGTGCCGACATACTTATGTCAGTGTCAACATTGACTAGTTAAGTCTAGACATAGAGTATCGACTTTCATTTTTGTGTGTCGATATAAAAATCAGCTAACTTAAAGTCTCGACAGAGTTGTGTCGACACCTATACTCCTGTCGACAAAGATACTGTTTCCGTGTCGACACATCCTTTTTCTTTGTCGACACAACATACTGAGTGTGTCGACACAAAGTCTGCTTGTATCGACACAAACATTGTACTTAGACAAATTTCTAGAGAAATTTTCTACTGATATATACTACTTAGGAATACTTGAGCCGACCTATTCTAGATTCAACATGCCTTATTCAATTTTAAAATAATTGAATTTAGTTTCATTCAGAGGTTTGTAAAAATATCAGCAATTTGATTATTGGTGTTTAAAAATTCTAGATTAATATCTTCTTTTTTCACATGTTCTCTTATGAAATGAAACTTAATTTCTATATGCTTGGTTCTACTGTGTGATACAGGATTCTTAGCAATAGAAATAGCACTTGTAGAGTCACAAAACAGTGGAATTTTTCTTACCATGATATCATAATCTTCCAGTTGGTGCTTTATCCACAAAAATTGTGCACAGCAACTTCCTGCAGCTACATATTCAGACTCAGCTGTTGATATGGCTACACTAATCTGCTTCTTGCTGCACCATGACACCAGCCTTCCACCTAGGAATTGACAAGTTCCTGTAGTACTCTTCCTGTCTTCTTTGCATCCTGCAAAGTCTGCATCTGAGAAACCTGTTTGTAAGAAATCTCTATTCTTAGGGTACCAAAGACCTAGATTAGGTGTGCCCTTAAGATATCTCAAGATTCTCTTAACTGCAGTATAATGAGATTCCTTTGGGCAAGCTTGGTACCTAGCACAGACACATGTAGCATACATGATGTCAGGTCTACTAGCAGTCAAGTAGAGTAGGGAGCCAATTATTCCTCTATACAAAGACTCATCAACAGGTTTCCCTGTCTCATCCTTGCCTGTAGGTATACTTGTTCCCATTGGAGTTTTCATGGTGGAGGCTGAGTCCATACCATATTTCTTAATAAACTCCTTGGTGAACTTAAACTTGGATATGGATAATCCATCATTAGTCTGTCTTACTTGAAGTTCCAAAAAGAACTTCAGCTTACCCATACTGCTCATCTCAAACTTCCCTTGCATAAATTTGGCAAACTTTCTACAAAGGTTATTTTCAATAGATCCAAAGATAATGTCATCAACATATATCTGGACTAGGATTATCTTGCCTTTAGATTCCATAAAGAATAGAGTTTTGTCTATCTTTCCTCTAGAGAATTTATTCTCAATAAGAAAAGTATATAAGATTTCATACCAAGCCCTAGAGGCTTGTTTCAAACCATATAGGACTTTCCTAAGCCTATATACATAATCAGGATAATGAGAATCTACAAAACCTGATGGTTGTTCAACATATACCTCCTCTTTTAAGTCACCATTCAGAAATCCTGACTTTACATCCATTTGATATACCTTGAACCCTTGATAGGCAGCATAGGCCAAGAACATCCTTATAGCCTCTAGCCTTGCTACTAGGGCAAAGGTTTGGTCAAAGTCAATCCCTTCCTCTTGCCTGTAGCCTTTTGCTACCAGCCTTACCTTGTTATTGATAATTTTGCCATTTTCATCAAGTTTGTTTCTATAGATCCACTTGGTTCCTATGATGTTGTGATCCTTAGGTTTAGGAACTAGTTCTCATACTTTGCATCTTCTGAATTGATTCAGTTCTTCTTGCATAACATCAACCCAATTAGTATCTAGCATGGCTTCTTCAACCTTCCTGGGTTCTATTTGAGACGAGAAGCTAGAACATAGAACTATGTTCATTCTTTTGCTCCTTGTTAGAACACCTTGACTTGCATCACCAATTATCTGGTGAGCTGGATGATCCTTCAGGTGTATTCTTGATGGAGGAAACCTGTCTCCCTCATGACCTTCTTCATTTTCTTCCACCTGATGCTCCTCATTGTCTTCATCATCTAGAGAGTCTTGTTCTCCCCCTAGACAACATGCATCTTTTCCATCATTCATCCTAACAGGAGCTTCATCATTGATGGTCAACTTGTCCAGCCTGTTTGTTAGATTTGTAAAACTAACTGAAGAACTAGACAATTCATTGTTAATCAATCTAGACTCATCAAAAACAACATGGACTGACTCTTCTACAACTTGAGTAGTCAAGTTGTAGACCCTGTATGCCCTACTGTTATTGCTGTACCCAACAAATATCCCTTCTAGGGATTTGACAGCAAACTTTGTTTGGTAGTGCTTACCATTAACTAGGACATAACACTTGCTACCAAAGATTCTTAAATAAGAATTTTTTGGTTTTCTGCCTTTAAAAATCTGATAGGGAGTCAACTTAAGTTTCTTATTTATGGATGCTCTATTGAGAACATGACAAGCAGTGATTACTGCCTCAGCTTAGAAATATTCAGGGAGAGTAGTATCACTGAGTAGAGTTCTACCAGCCTCAATTAGAGTTCTATTCTTTCTTTCAACAATTCCATTTTGCTGAGGTGTTCTAGGTGAGGAGAACTCCTGATGTATCCCAAGTTCTTCATAGAATTTTGTCATACACTCAGACTGAAATTTAGTTCCATGGTCACTTCTGATTTTGACCACTGAATTATTAAATTCATTCTGAACTTGTCTAACAAAAGTCTAGAAAACACTAGGGGTTTCAGATTTCTGCTTCAAGAAGAACACCCAAGTGTATCTAGAATAGTCATCCATAACAACTAGTGTATATACTTTCCTACCAAGACTATGAACTGGTATAGGACCAAACAAATTCATATGCAAGAGATATAAACATCTCAATGAATATTTGGTATCTAGTGCAGGAAAAGAGGAATTGGTCTGTTTACCCTTTTGGCAAGCTGAACACACTTCCTCTTTAATGCACATGACTTGAGGACCATTTCTCACCAGACCCATGCTAAACAGCAGTCCTATGGACTTATAGTTCAGATGACCTAGCCTTTTGTGCCATTTGACACATAGTAAAGCTTTCTCATCTGCAACTAGGCAAATAGGTGAGTTGTTCAACTCACAATCTAGGTTAAGACAATAAACATTTCCTTTCCTAGTGCCAGTCAAAATGATCTCTTGATCACTAGACCTTTTAATTTGGCACTCCCCTTTATGAAAGGAGATATCATAACCTAGATCACTAAGCTGACTTATGATAATCAGGTTATGTTTCAGACCCTTCACATAAGCCACTTTAGTGATAGTAATTGAGTCACTAAAAATGTTACTAAATCCTTTGATGACTCCTTTTTTCTGATCCACCAAAGATGACTTTGGGACCATTCTCTATGGGTACAAAGTCCCTCAACATTCTTCTTGTTCTTGTCATGTGTCTGGAACATCCACTATCCAAGTACCATGTAGGGGTATGGTCACTTGGATCCACCTGTATTAAATAAAGAATTACTTATCCTTAGAACTCAAATTATCATTGGGTCCTAGGTTCTTGTTAGTTTGGGAAATAACCTGTTTACCTACAGATTTTCGGATAGGTAAACTACTCTTTGTTCTAACACTTGTGTTAAACCAGCAATCTATGGCAAAGTGGCCTACCTTAACACAATACCAACACTCAAACCTACTGTACCTTCTCTTAGGTACAGACTTCATAACCTTGTTGCCAGAAGTCCTGTTAAGTGTAGGTACTAGAGCAGTAAACCCTAAGAATTCCTTTTGAACCTGATGGGCTTTCCTATAGAGTGGCCTACTGGAATTTGCACACTTGCCAATGTGATCTCCATACTCACAGTGACCATGAGTAATTTCATGATCATGCCTGTTAGTAGGTTGCATCTCCTTCCTAAAGAAAATAGGGGGCTTAGAGGCTAGTGGCTGAACTGGGGCCTTACCTTTTCCATGATAATTGGTGGCCTAGTTATTTCCTTAAAACCTAGACAAGTCTTTCCTTTCTGAGGAATGAAATTGTGTATTAAGGGCAAAATAGATTTTGGCTTAGAGAATTTAGCCACTAGCTCTCTTTCTTTCTGGAGTCTTGCCTCCAGATTCTTGATATGATTTTCCTTGAAAGAGATTGTGCCCATCTGAATGACAGTTATGTTCTTCAGTTTGGCAACCTCATTCAATTTCAAATCAATCAGCTTAGCTGATTCTGATGCTGCCAGCTTAAGAGATTCAATCTCCTTGGCCTGCTCCTTGACAAGAAGCTTGCTTCTCTTTAGAGCTTGCAGCAACCCACCATACTCATCAATGAGTTGGTGTATATCCCCTTCATACTCAGAACCATCCTCATCTCTTGATGCAGATGCTTCTGATTTTGATCTAGTAAAGTAATCAGACTCTAAGGGAGAATTGTATACCTTACTAGGACCAGCCTGATCCTGGCATTAATCATTTTCTAATAGGGCCATCAACCCTCTGCAGCAATATTCTTCCACTTCATTTATGGAGTCCAGCATTTGTATGAATTCTAACTCCTTAGAATCCTCTTCAGTTGAGAATAGCCCAACATATGCTTCAACATCTTCTTCTTCTCCTGATTCAGATGAAGAATCTGTCCAGCTCTTCTGCATTTGGGCAACAAAAGATTTCTCCTTCTTGCCCTTCATTTGTTGTTTCTTCTTGTCTTTTGATTCAGCCCTCTTGTCTGGACAGTCTGCACTGACATGTCCCTTCCTATTACAACAATAACACACAATCTTAGAATTAGATTATTTACTAGATTTAGAAGCATACATGTCCTCCTTGGGAGTCTTCTTTTTCTTATAGTACTCATCCTTGGAAAAGTATGTAGAAGGTCTGGTTCTCCACTTCTTCTTCTTCATGAATATTTGGAACTGGCTTGTGAAGGCTGCAAAATCCTTATAAGAGGTGTGGCTGTCTAATGAGGTGTTGTCAGGAATTCCTTCTTATGCCTCAGCACTCCTTCTGGGAGGAGAAGGAGATTTTCTCCTGCCCTTTCTTGTGCCTTAAGCCTTGAAGGCAACTGACTTTTCCTTGTGTTCAGATCTGCTGCTCTTCTATTCCTCCTTCCTAGCTGTAAGCTGCATTTCATATGAAAGCAGCTTTCCAAACAGTGTGGGAGGAGGTGTATCTTATAACCTTGCCACCTCTCTGATGGCACAAATCTTGGTGTCCCAATCCTTTGTCAGAGATCTCAAAAACTTGTCATTCAGTTCATAAGTGCTGAAGACTCTTCCATAAGTCATCAACTCATTTACAATCCTGAATAATTTCTTGTAGCATTCAGTTATGCTATTATTCTTGGCTTGTATAAAGATCCTATACTCCTGATTCAACATGGATTTTCTGTCTTCTCTAACTTCTTTTGTTCCCTCCATGTAGACAATAAGGGTGTCCCTCATTTCCTTGGAGGTTTTACAGTGCACCAGATTCTGAAAGGCTCCATCATCTATGACACTTACAATGATATTCTGTGCCCTTTTGTCTAGAGTTGCCAGGATGATTTCATCCTTTGTCATATCACAATAGTTCTTTGGGGTTTTCACATTTGTATCTAGTGTTGATACCTTCATTGGAATGAAGGGTCCTTCCTGTACAGTGATGTAAATTTTTGGATCAGAAGCTTCCATAAACAATCTGACCCTTTCCTTCCATATGCTAAAGCATTCTTTCCTACAGATAGGCAGTTTCATAGATCCAAGTTCTTTTTGATTCTCACTTGAACCCATTCTTGAAAATTTTCAATTGCCTAGGAGATTCACTCAGACTGTTAAGTCAATTTTTGAGCAACCTCCCTCTGATACCACTTGAAAGACTTATTTCAAGGGCCTAAACACATTGAGGGGGGGGGGGTGAATAGGTTCTAATTATCTTTAAGAATTTTAGACAATTTAACAGGTTCTTATCACAGCACAGAACATAAAATCACAGCACAACATACACCAGATTTATAGTGGTTCCCCAAGGTATGGGTACATCCACTTTTCCCCTTCGCCTGTACAGTAGAAAGCTGGATTCAGCACAACTTCCTTCCACTAGCTCAGATCCACAGATCTTATCACTCAGAACCAGATGGTTCCTACACCTCAGACTTATACAAGTCCTACCTCAGATTCTTCCCAAGAATCCTACCTCAGGCCACAGCCCTACCTCAGCCTTTATAACTAGGCTTAAAACTCAGACTATCAATAGTCCTACACCTCAGGTGTAACACCCAAAAATCTTAAGATGGAGTCAGGCTGGGTGACACGGCCTGGGACACGGGCGTGTCCCAGGGCGTATCCAGGCACATGACCTGGGACACGGGCGTACCAAAATGTAACGACTCCACCCGTTAAATAACATATAATAAAAGGTCCGGCCGGGGCCCCACTCTATATGCTACAAACAGACGGGGAGGTAACAGGATAATACCATCAACGCATCCTAACACAGAGCATGCTAGCGGAATAGATACACAAGTAGCTGAACTCATAGCAGGAAAATCCACCAGATATATATAAACCAACGTTATATACAACCACTCAAACGAGGGCATAGCAAATACTACAGGTTGGCCTTAAGGCTTTACAGTTCCTCTTGAAACAGTATGGATTGCAGACATCTGCGCGCAGGCCGGTTATATATGAATAACAGAAAATACAAAAGCTAGCCTTCAACGGCTAGTAGCAACAGCAAGAGCGGCAACAGCAGCAGCAGGGGCATCAACCCTTCATTTTTTGCTCGGTTCTCCAGCACCTGCACAAGGACAATCCACCCAGAAGGTGGCAAACAAGGCAACGGTCAACATTCAGCTGACCAATTTATAACAATCCTACCCCTTTCCCGGGGCAGTAGCATTCCTTCCCTGCAGAGTAAGATAACAATTGACAGATAATATACATATTGTGCTCTCACGCACAAGCAATCCATCACAACTGTCGGCCACCCGGCCCGACGATCTATTCTCTCAGACACACTTTTGGGTACACCGACGAACCGGGATCAACACCATTTAACATTTAGTCTTAATGGCGTGCAGGCTTAATACTCTCATTATGCTACTGAAGAAAGCCTAATGCCTTGGCACTTCCTTGTACAGTCAACATAACGCAGGTACAGATCCAATACCCCCTGTTGCTCAACTTGCCTTGCCCTCACTAAGCACATCGTACTTACGGCTATAATAAAAGGCGCGGGTCAGCTTCACCTTTCCTGTTCGGCACGAGGCCTTTTAGAGCTCGCAGCTCCCAATCGCCATAACGTCCGCCAAGGACTGGCGTCACAATAGCCACACTGTCCATCTAGGACTGCCGTCATCGTCCATCAAGGACTGGCTATATCGTAGCCACAGCACAAATAACACAAGGGAATTTTCCTGGAGTTCCGCATTCCAGTACTTCCTACTACTCCCCTTCACAGGCATAACCCAACGACCCCACAAACTACACAAGTATACGTAGAGTCTTCTCCGGTGCGTTAATGCAACATCACCAATCCATACAAACATGTCAAGATGGGCTTCACACAGCATGTCTATCCCGTACTACACTTTTCCGGGTCTATATGCAGACTCAAGCTGGGGATAACAACTATCACCCATTGGAATCACTCACTTTTTCCACCTTTTGGTGGAGAGGATTCCTTACTCATGCATAAAGGAGGACTTCACATGTCCAAGAAGGAAGATCATTACCCTCGACGATCTCTTGGGAGCCATCGAAAATCTGGCCGGTTGGAAAGCACCGCAGCAGCTTTGCCTCCACTAAACAAGCCTCAGATCTCGAATCGGACCGCGGGAGTACCACCAAAGCCTTGCTCTTCTTCTCCTTCCTCCAAGCTCTCTCACTTTTTCTACCTTGATAAGAATAGTATAAGAAGCTAACACTCAGCCTTATCACTGCAGGAAAGGACCAGGGCCACTGGATCCAAATAGAAATAACTGGATGGCCAAGATCTGCCCAAAATTCTATATTTGACTTGACACGACCTGTGACACGCCCGTATCCCAGGCCGTGTCCCCCAAGCGGTGTACGAAACGACTCAAAATAAACCAGAACACGGGCTCCACATGCCCGTGTCATAGGGCAGACACGCCCGTGTAAACTTTGACACGGTCGTGTGACTGGCCGTGTCACCCTTTGTAACACAAGCCCAAATCAGCCGAGCAGGACACGGCTAAGGCACACACCCGTGTCCATGGCGGTGTGCCCAACACGCCCCTGTGACACGCCCGTGTCACAGGCCGTGTTCCACACTCAACGCCACTCAACACCATTCCTCTCAGCACTACTCAACGCCACTCAATATTCTCCTGAGCAAGACATGCCCTGGGACACGCCCGTGTCCCAGACCGTATTGCCTCTCGACGATCAGTTCTCGAGAACTCGAGTCGATGCCTCGAGAAAAGGACATGCCCTGGGACACGCCCGTATCCCAGGCCGTGTGCCTGGACACGCCCTGGGACACGCCCGTGTCCCAAGCCGTGTCACCCAGCCTGAATCCATCTTAATATTTTGGGGGTATTACATCAGGCACTCAGCCCTACCTCAACCTTTATAATTATAGGCTTACAACTCAGATCTAACAAAAGATCCTACAAGTAATTGATTATTTGAGAGATTAAGGAATATCACCAGATAGATCACTCTATAGGTGAGAGCTTCTTGATCAGTTCTTGAATGAACTTAAACTTCAGACCCAACCTGACTTAGCTGTTTCAAAGCTTCTTGATTGAACAAAATAAGGTTGAACTCTTCTTGATGTAGAAGTTAATCTCCTGTCAGCTCCTTCCTTGACTTCAGAATAAGATCTGAATATTCTCTGCAGATTGTTTAGAATCTACCTTCTTAAGGGTCACCCCTTTACTTGTTGTGAAATTCTTCCTTTGAATGATTCACTTTTTTTCTATGTATCTGTTCTGTTCTTTTTTTTAAGTTGTCACGGATCAGTCCTTTATATAGATATTTCTCCTGGTTACCGGCTGATCTGGTTTGTAATAACCTTCTGACAGTTCTGACAAATGTATCATACCTGTTGGTAATGACAACTGTCGACTCACTAGTCATGACAGTTGATTTCTCAGAGACTTAATAACTCAGCACGATCCACTCAGCAATCTGCTTCATTTTTGTTGACATAAATAGACTAAGTGTCGACACAACTCTTGGTGATGTCGACATAACACTCTAGGTGTTGACATAGTCATTCTTTAGCTACTCGACACTTCTTCTCTTTGTATGTGTCGACACAAGTCCTGTATGTCAACACAACTGCTCTTGGTCTCGACATAACTGTTGCATACAGATGGCGTTGAGTGTATATCCAGCCGTCGTTTAGTGTGTGTGTCGACACAAGTCCTGTGTGTCGACACAACTGCTTCTGGTCTTCACTTAGCTGATGCAGGCAAATGGCATTGAGTGTGTGTCTAGCTATCGACACAACCCTTCTTCAGGTGTCGACACAATTCCTGAGTGTCGACACAAGCCTTTCTTCTGGTGTCGACATAACTCTTGGGTGTCGACACAGCTTCTGATATAGGTGTCGACACAATTCCTACCTTAAGTGTCGACACAATTCTGGGTGTCGACACAAACTCTACTTCAGGTGTCGACACAATGCCTGTGTGTCGACATAACTTTTCCTCTAGTGTCGACACAACTTCTGGTGTCGACACTTGTACTTAGAAAAATTTCTTTACAAACCTTATATCTGCACAATGAAACTCAAACATACATCAAATACAAATTGATGTATATCATTGAGTAAGATGAGGCTTCTCCAAATTTGGTATACATTTTTCAGTATACCCAACAATACCACGTGGCAGTAGTGACTGTTCATCGTATATGATGCGTTGATTCGACACAATGTCTACCGTACGGCAGCAGTGAGGTACCGCACGACGGTAGCTGTATTGTTACAACATGGCCTCATGTCAGTGCGTGATTGGAGGTTTTGGGTGGTGGGCTTGCGGAATAAGCAAACTCTTGAGGTACCGCGCGGTGGTTGATAGTTACCCCATGATGGTAGCTCAGTTTAAGGCCGGGAATATCTAGTTCCACTTTATTTTCTCTTGTGTATTTCTTCTTCTGAGCGGCAAAGAGAGAGAGAGAGAGAGGAGAGTGAAGGAGAGGAAGGAGATCTAGTCGCCGTTGGAGTTTCAGAGCTCTGAGTCGCGAGCCGAGTTCAGATCCGTGGAGGCAAGTTCGTTGCAGTCATTTTCATCCAGCAGGATTCTCTTCCATGGAGCCAAAACAAATGTCAAGGGTAACAACCATTCTCCTTGGACATGTGAAGTCCTTTGTTTTGGCATGTGAGGGTAGACGCTCCATGAGTATGTGGAAGTGGTTCTCCTGGCGGGTTGATTGGTTGTATCCCCATTATCTTTACATTTAGAATCTAAAATCAAAGTACAGAGTAGACATGCTTTGTGAAGCCCATTTAGACAGTTATTTCTAGATTGGTGATGATTGTTTGTATGCAAGAGGAGACTCTGTGGTAAACGTGTGATTTACAGAGTCACGAGGTGTGCAAGATGCTGTAGTGAGATTATTGGAAGTGTCTCTAGGAAAATAGCCATTTTGGGGAATAATCAATAGTCTGTCCCCTACTACGCGGCGGTAGCTCTACCGCTGGCGGTAGCTCCCAGTGAGCAATGCTTTGTGAAGCTTATCACTTGGTGACTTGGGGGCCATTGTGATTGTGAGGCTTGTCTCTTGGAGACATGTGGGCCATTGTGTTGAGCTGAGAGCCCAAAGGGCCCAGCTTATGTGGTCGTGAGTTCCAACCTTGAAACATAACAGAGTTATGTATCATGAAAATGGGAAAGGGGAGGCTGACCCGCATCGCGATTTGTTGCGCTCGGTGATGTGAGCATCGGTAAAGAGTTGAATCGTACCCAACCCTTTATCGTTCGACTTGGAGTGAGTCATTGAGTGAATCTTGGATATCACCTTGACTTTGTCGTATCCATAAAAGCGATTCTTTGGCTTTGGCCCGGAAAGACTAGTTAATGCTCAAAGTATGCTAATTGTCGCTAAGTACAGGGGGTGTGACCTTGGTTAGGTCCGGTACATCGATAATGTGCCCTGAGTGCATGGGGCGTGTGGCATGTATTGCCAACGTCTGTGGTGTATGGTGCATAAATTACACATTCTATTGTTAGTATATATTTATGCTAATTACCTACAGGGAAGGAGCACCGCCGCCCAGGGTGTGTGGTGTGGTCGTTATAATTTGTTCAGCTAATGCTGATCGTTGCTTTGTTTCCCACCATTGGGGTGGACTTATTTCATGTAGGTGTAGCTGAGCTGAGCGAGAAATAGTGGGTTGAAGCCCATGGTTGCTATGTCAGATCTTGAAGGCCAAAGCAAAGTTGTGTTTACTATTTACTATTTGTTGTGTGGCCGACCTGCGTGTCAAAGTATGTAAAACACTTCTATTTGACGAAACTTTTGTAAGGACTTAACCATTTGTGTATTTATGTTATCATTCCTGCTTGGGTTTAGTGGACATTCATTTGGTTGGGTTCTAAGTAATTAAATCATCTTCGGATAGAATGCACTCTAAGTTAGGATGCGTAAATGAATTATAGTCTCAATACATAACTCCACTAACTGTCCGCGGAATATGGAATGGGGCCCCGGTCAGACCTTCTATTATATTCTACGTGACGGATGGGGGGGGCGGGTGTTACAACCTATCTAGCAATGAGATAGATTTGGCCAACTCCTCTAGTACGCTGATCAAATAGATCTTACACTCAGATCCCTCCCTGGATCTTACAGCTCAGAGTACTCTCCACTCCTACAACTCAGACTGCTCACAGTCCTTCCTCAAAGACAATCATCGGTGTCCTAACTCAGGCTTGACATCCCTATAACTCAAAGTCTTCCAACTTCTACAGCTCAGAGACCAAGCTGGTCTCCTACCTCAGATCTTCATACAAGACCTACCCGAGGCACAATTCTTATCTCAGATCCTTCCCAAGACCCTACAACTCAGATTGCTTCACACTCATACAACTCAAACCGCTCATAGTCCTACACTCATCCTTTATAAAATAGGTCTGCACTCAGATCTCAGTGAGATCCTACAAGATAGAATAAATGTTTGAGAAATCTAACACAAAAGAAAATTTATGAGTCTTCTTTTTTGGTTGAATCAATAGTCTGTCCTTCTTCATCACAACTACAGGAAGGTGATTCTTTAGATTTGGTTCAGCCTATATTGTGTTGAATCCTTACAGAGCTCTTCTTCTTCTTCAAGCTTGAGAAAGACAACAGCTCAGTATAGCAGGCTTGAAGACAACCAAAAATAAGATCTGATCTGCAAGCCGACTTTTATGAGATTAGGGTTTAGAAAGATTGGCAAAAGTTATTTTAAGAATGTCACCCACTTCGCTTTTATACATCGGCATCAAAAATGGCTATATCCCTCTATGGAAAGCGACATAACTAGCTTTAATTGTTGATTTATTCCAGGATAGCATTGTCCGACCAATACGGCAGACTCTGTCTTTTAGCGCGCAATTTGCATCGATTTGAATTAAGAATGACATCAACAAACTTTACACGGCGTCAATTGACTTAGAATAATATTTGAATCTCAATATGCGTTGAGAGATCTCATATGTATCGATGAATTAGTGCTTTGACTGTTAACTTCAGAAGAATTGAGTGAATGGCCTTCACTCAAAGCTTTTGTACATAGCCAAATTCTGCCTAATGCCGAGGCGTTGAGTGAAGGTTCTTCACTCGACGCTTTTGTCCTTTAACACCTTTTATTGAGATGGCGTCGAGTGTAAGTCCTTCACTCGACGCTTGTTTACTTAATCTGATTGTCTTTGATAAGGCGTCGAGTGTAAGTCCTTCACTCGACGCTTTTGTCCTTAGACTGATTTTACTGAGATGATGTCGAGTGTAAGTCCTTCACTCAACACTTTTGTACTTAACAACCTTTCTTTGAGAAGGTGTTGAGTGTAAGTCCTTCACTCGACGCTTTTATACTTAGTCAGATTTTAGTTCTTCACCACTGAGGCTTTGAGTGAGAGTAAAACTGACAACGCTTTTTGGCCTTTTGCGTTGAGTGATGTGTAGTCACTCAATGCTTTTATACTTAATCAATTTCCTGTCTTCCTTGACCATGCTGACTTCTTTCCAACCATAATTCTGGTAATTTCAGTCTGTCTAATCACTTAATTACAAATATCCTACACATGTAAAGTTAGACATATATCAAATACAAGTTTGTGTATATTATTGACTTGTGTGCCTTTTTCAAATCTGGGACATTGTGATTAAAATAACCAATACTACTGATGGCTTACTCCAATAAGGAAATGGATAAAAAGACACAAGAATCGATTAGTCATTGGTCGCATGTACGCCGTATCACTAATGAAGGGTGGACAGTTCTACTTACACCTTGTACTCAATCATGTTCCAGCACCAACATCATCTGATTACCTTTATACTGTTCATGGGCATCATTATGCAACATTCAAAGAAGCTATTGAGTAGTAAGGGTTGCTTTAAGAAGACAATAGTTTTGAAGACAAAACTTGGTCTCAATGAGAGCTCGGACCCATGGGGGTAGCTTGAACTTACTTCTCCCGAACTTGAACTCCTGACCAGTCACTTAGAACTAGAAAACTGCCCCTAGGATGCTACGTAGAGGTCCCACCACACACCCGGAAGATCTCTAAAGCACATCCCCTCTCAGGCCAAAAGCTGAGTTGGGCACCATGGAATGCTTTCGCAGCCAAACCAAAATAACCCAAGTAGGAAGAAGCCAAAAGAACTGGATCCCCTCCAAAGGTGCCCACAGGGTCTATTTATAAAATTCCAAGCCTAGTCTATAAACATCATAACTCTGTTGTTTAGATCATCTCTACGCAGCCCAAAACGGTCTGCCAACAGCGAAACTCTGCAGTTCGGAGGGGCTATTGGCAAGCCATCGAGGGAAATCTGGTAAAAGACACTACTGGGTGAGTGGTCCATGAAAATACCACTCGTATGGGGCGAAAAGTGCTCGATGGGATTGGTGCTTGCCACCAACCCCGAGCCTAGGGAGAGTGCGGGTTCGATTACCCCACTCGCCCCTTGCCATGGGCCCAGGGCGAGTGCGAGCCTATATGCTCCACTCGCACCCCACACTCCTGGCCACTCAGCCTGAGTGAGTCGGGCAGGTCCCACCAAACTCGCCCGTACAACTCGCCTGAGTCATAGAATGTACACCATTCGGCTAGGTCTTTCCCTGACAGGCCCACTCGTCGGGCACGTGATTGTACATAATCCCCGCTCTTTGCGAGATGGCCCGATGTTTAGAAAGAATCATCCAACCTCGGGCATTCGGCGAGTGAGACTGGGGTCATAAAGAATCTTATGGTGAGCTCCACAAAATGCTATATATATATGTCTACCAGGGGGAGAGGGACATTGTTACCCCCTCCTAAGTTCCTGATCTCAACTACACTATGCATCTTTCTAAGGTGTTCCAAGAGAGTCTCACCCATGCAAGGGAGCTCAATTCCTCCCGCACCACAGAACTCATGCCCTGGCTTACCAACCAGTCCCCGAGTAAACTATTGAAGCGCAAGCCAACGAAGAAGGCTAGCCTGACTCGGCGGGCGATCCCACCTCGGTGAGCCGCCCTCAACGCCAGGCCATATACTCACCTCCCCTCTTTGACACAGGTCTTCGACGGCTCTATTGGCCCCCATTATATTCAATAGATCTCCTGAGTATAATTATTCTGGATGTGCTTGTAGGGCGAGCACTCTAAAGACAAGGGGGCCGATGAGGTTCTCGCCGACCAGGGTGCTCTACCACGTGATGACGTAAGTCTCCCTAGGTTCAGGTCAACCCCACACCCACAGAATCGTATCCCCGGACCTTTACTGACAATCCTACGAGAACTTCGGGTAACTCATCTTCTCCTCCTACCCTTCTCATCGATATCGTTTCATTCCTGCTCTTCCATTCGAGACTACCGACCTAGTCTCTCCATCGCTGAGGTCATCGGCTCGCGGGCCCGAGCGTGATCCTGCCACTGGCCCTACACTCGCAGTAGGGTACTAGGGACATCCCCGTTCCCCTTCCGCTTTGATCTCTGACCTATGCTCCTTTCGTCTGGGTAATGGTAAGGTACTCGCCTCACCCGTCGGCCGGCTCCACCAAGGACAGCAAAGCTCTTCCTTCCAGCCTCACCACCAGTGGATCTCTACCTCGCATGATTAATTAAAGCACTCACCCCTTCTTATACTTCGAGTCGCATCTTACTAAAACTATCATTTTCTCATGCCTTACCAGAAACTCAGAAACTGAAGAGTCTTTTGACTAGGAGTTCTTCTCGCCACCCCCTCTACCAACTCACTTGAAGACTTTTTGGACATCCCGAGCGACCCTGTCGAGATGAAGAAATGAACAGTAGGGGTCCTCAATAAGTTTGGATTCATGCTGCGGGAGCTCCAAGAGGAGAGGGATGTTGGCGAGCAGCAATTGCGCGCCCTCAAACAGGACCACGCGAAACTGGTAGACAAGGTGAGGCGAGGATCGAGAGGCAAGATGACTTCCCCCCGACCGCTTAGAGACCGAATACAAGAGAATATGCGCCTTGTACACCAAGAACTCTAGACGCTCTGCGAGTTTAATAATCCTCGCTGACTACAAGGGATTGGGGCGCGAGGCTGGGGATGATGGAAATGGTTCCCAATCTGAGCCTACTGGCACTCGCCCCTTGGACCCCTCCGGTCTTCTCGTGCCTTGTAATAATTTTTCTTCCCCCTGCTTTATTCTTGTTTGAGGACATTTACAAAACTATGCTTTGTAATAGTTGTAACATATGCAATATTTGATGCTTGTTGATCTTGCACGAGTGCAGGGTTTCAATTTGAATTCAGCTCGCTCGGTGGTAGAATATGTCGCGGGAGGTCTATGTCGAGGTTAGCGAGTTAGTCTGAGGGAGTGACTCGCCTTACCCTAGCTCTTTCTATAAATAGGACTCCATACCTACCCGTACCGATCACATTTATTGTAGTCACACCTTCTTGAACCCGAACTTCTTGCCCTAGCACTCGCAAAAGACACTTTGTTAGGATGGGAAAGATGAGAACCAACGCTGATGGGAGATCAAAGTGTGTGAATCAATTTGTCGAGTATCCATTCTTCGATGGGAATCCCTCTAAGGACGAATAACTCGCCTTTGTGCCGACGTCGTCCCTCTGGGGTTCACTGTGCACTGGTCGGGGAGGGGCGAGGCAATAAACACTTTTCTCATCGATGAGCTCGCCTTCCCCATATCGCACTTTAAGGTGGAGTTGCACCTTCCCCTCTGGCTGGATGTATGCTAGGTACTAAAATATTTCGAGGCCGTCCCCACGCAGCTCAACCCCAACATAATTTCCATGTTGGTGGTGTTTGCGAGCTTCCTCCTGAAGGAGCATATCTAGTTCAACCTCACCGTCTTCCGAAAGCTCTTTATCTATTGTGCCACCAACGGCGGGGTCACATTCTTCCCCGGCTTGCATTTCAAGGTGCGTGAGAATGCAAACAAGAACCACTTCTGGTTCACCAAATTTGTCTTCATTAAGGGTGATCTTGACAACATCCCCTAATCGCCTATTCAACGGGGCAAGGAGATGTACCGGGCGCCGACAGTATCGGGTAATGAAGCCTACCTCCACCACTTCTTCCTCCTTAAGTACTTTGATGTCGTCATCCTGCGAAGGGGCCATACTCGCTCCCGCCGGTTCTCCCTGGAGAAGGTATGCTTCCCACTTGCTCCACTTTGGACACACCAAAAATGTGTTTTCTTTTCTTGATGAGGCTAAGTTCATTCTTTGCAGGGGAGAGACTGGTCCCGAAGCACCAGCTCTTTGCGGATGCTAGACGGCACACTGACCCACTCGCTTGAGAGAGGGCAGCCGCGACAACGTGCAGGAGAGAGCATGATATAATCGGACCCTCTAACAGCCTCAAGCAACCCGCCTCGGCTGGTTCCAGCTCGCCTCGCCCTCTGCCGTCGGGAAAGAGGCTAAAGAAGGCGGTGGTGTCCAAGGTCAAGCACGTCCAGAGGGACTCGGTAGAGAGGAGCGAGGCAAGAATGACCTCCCCGGGTCCCCTTCCATGATGGTGTCAAAAACCCGTGAGGCGGAACTACCGAGTGCCCATCAAAATTTTGGCCTTGGTGGGAAGATGAAGGATCAAACCAATGAACCATGGTGATTTTTTGGCGAGAAGTCCAATCGGGTATCAATATCCTTGATCCTCCCCTCCTGGTCCAAGCGACGTCCTACCAGTAGGCATGCCTTCGCCCTCGGCTTTGGGCCCTATGAAAAAAGCTAAATAAACCGTAAATTTTATTGCTCCAAAAAGATAATTATTACATAGGTATGCCCCCTTATTTATAGAAAACGGGGGAGATGAAAGAATACAATAATCGATGTGGGACTAAATAAAAGTCGAGCGGCCTATGTGGTTTGACATGGTCAAACCACACACTATTCAATGAATAACTGAACACCCAACGACAACTATGCAAAGCCGCCATATTGCTAGGGAAGACCGTTGGTCCAGGCCACTAGACCGCAACTGCGGGTGAAGACCATACTATAGTTTCGGTTAACCATCTATTTACTGCTGGAGCTTCCTCCAATCCATTGCGGCTAACATGCACTCTACTCCTGCAGCTAAACCCAGACCGCTGCATCTAACCTCCAGACCGCTACAACTAACCTTCAGACCGCTGCTACGGTTAATCACCAGACCGCTTCTGTGACTTTCTACAAGACCGCTACATCAGCTAACACACAGGTCACTGCTACGACTGTTCCTCATACCACCACTATTATTGTCCTCCTAACCGATAGCTTAGGTTCACCAACAGATCGCAGAGACAAACTGCCAGACCGCTGAGAGAAGCAGATCGCTGCGGTTAGACATAAGACAGCTCGATCCCCTTAAGCTCTAACAATCCCTCTCAAGCTAGAGCATATATATCTACCATGCCCAGCTTGGTACAAAGCTCCCCAGAAGGAGTAACTGACTTAGTGAAGAAATCAACTAGTTCTCTTTCTGAGGTAACAAATAGAGTGCATATTTGATTCATCAAAATCTCCTCTCTAGTGAAGTGACAATCAACCTTGATATGCTTTGTCCTCTCGTGAAAGACAGGATTCCTCGAAATTTATATGGCTGCCTTGTTATCACAGAATATTTGCAGAGGATGATCATAAACCTCTCCAAAATCAAGCATAAGTGTCTGTAACCACTTCAGCTCACAAGTAGTTAGAGCCATACTCCTATACTCCGCTTCTTCGCTCGACCTTGAGACTACAACATGTTTCTTGCTCTTCCAGCTGACCAAATTGCCGCTGACAAAAACACAGACCCCAGACGTGGACTTCCTATCTTCTTTATCATCTGCATAACTGGTATCAGAATATGCATCAACCTCTTAATGTCCCCTTTTCTGAAACAGAAGTCCCTTCCCTGGAGCACATTTCACATACTCTAGATCTTCATTGTCTACTGAAGATGACACTCCTTAGGAGCTTGCGTAAACTGGCTCACTTTTCCCACTACATAACAAATACCCGGTCTTATGACTATTAAATAAATTTGTTTCCCCATGAGCCATCTGTACCTAGTGACATCCTTGAGAAGAGGTGATTCCTCACTCCAAAACTTATCATCTCCAACAGACATTAGAGATCGAGCAGGTTTATCCCCAAGGAGGCATGTCTCTTTTAAGAGGTCTAAGGCATACTTTTACTGTGAAAGAACAATAGACCCTGGTTTCCTAGATATTTCAATGCCCAAGAAATATTTCGGAGATCCCATATCTTTAGTAACAAAATGCTGAAGAAAGATGCTTCTTTGTCATATACACACCTTCTCTATCATCCCTGGTAAGAAGAATATCATTTACATAAACAATAAGGACAACAAGACCAGTCGATGTCTTGCGAATGAATAACGAGTGATCCACAACACTTCAAGCAAACCCAACCAAAGAAATAACCTCATTGAACTTTCTAAACCAGGCCTTGAGACTTTGCTTAAGACTATAGATCGCCTTTCGCAGTTTACAGACATGAGACTCCCCCTGAGCAACATAATCAGGAGTTTTCTCCATATAGACTGTTTCCTGTAAATCACCATAAAGAAAGGCATTCTTCACATCCAACTAAGACTGTTGGAACCCTAGGTTCTGATTTGGGTTAGGATCACTATTAGGATTATTAGTTTGACCCAAAATGTATAGTCTAAGGGTCATAGGATTTTCTAGGTATACCTCAAAAGAATTCCAGAAGAAGTGCGGACAAATTTCAGAGAAGTTTAGATTTGAAGTTCAGAAAATTGCTGGAAGAAAATCTCTGAACTCAGTTCAACTATCTCTGAATGGAGATGAACTATCTCTGAGCTCAGCTCAAAGATTTCTATAAATCTCAAATGCAGTCCAAAATCTCTGAGCTCAGCTCAACGATCTCCGAGCTGAGCTCAATGATCTTCGAGCTGAGTTCAACGATCTCCGAACCCAGTTTGAAGAAGCTTTAATTTTGGGTTTGGCGATTCCCTGTGCCGTTTTTACAGATTTACAGCTGGCAGATTTAATTAAGGCTTAATTGCAGGCTTTATGATTCTCTAATTTAATACCATAAATCCTCATTTGAATATAGCCGTTGAAGGGGAGCATTAAATATGGATTAAAAGCTAATTAAACTCCCAAGGCTCTTTCCCTTCTCGAAAATGAGTCAGCCATTAAAGTCAAAGTGAATTCAAATGTTTGAATCATGTTCAGACATATATAGAGATATTTTGTTACAGAACACAAGAGAAAAAGGGATGAAGCAGTGAGAGAGAAGAAAGAGAAACAATAATAATTAGCAATCAGTGAAGAACAACATAGCTTGGTTTCTCATAGATTTCTTCATCATCTGCTTCAGTCTTCCAAGAAACAATAAATACAATATTAGTCTAGAAGCTTTATGGAGAGCAACATCAACTTGAAGGCCTACACCCTGAAGTAAAGCTTCCACTCTTGAACTATTCTACATCTCAGGGGGAGCTTTGACAACATCAACAATCCACTAGTCTTCTCTCAGTGATTTGAGATAGAGAAGACATCATCACCTTTTTATTTTACCACCATCTATACAGGGTTATCTCTCCCTTCAAAAGTGAACTCTTGGTTTCTGAGACCTGATCAAAACTCAGTGGTGGCAAGACACCTGATCAAAAAATCTGGTTTGGTTTTTGAGCACCTGATCAAAAGCTCATTGGTTCCCAGGACACATGATCAACTCATCCTGCAGTGGATTCCTACCAGGGTGGTAGAAGAGTGGATGTACCCAGTTTTGGGGAACCACTATAATACTTGTGTCATTTGAATTGCTTGATCTCTTTCTTTATTTTGTGCTGCGAACTTTTTCTTATATATATATATATAATAATAACTCTAAGTAAAGTTAAGATCTATCCCTCACTTTCAATTGGTATAAGAGGCAGGTTACTTTGGTTGTACAAGCTAACACCTGAACCAAAATGATCTGGTGGATCTTATTTTTTTTGGGTTTATCATGGCACAAAATGAAGAATGTTCAAGCACTTGACCTCCTATGTGCAATCTAAATCAGCTTGCGCTATGGAAGGCAAGGATTAGGCTTTTTATGAACTCTATTGATGAAGCCATTTTCAAATCTATTTTGACAGGTCCTCATCAACCATTGGAAACAACACGCATGAATGCTGTTCCATCATCTCAATGGAAAGAAGCCCAGAAATTGCTAAAGATTGCTAATGCAAGGGCAATGGATATCCTTGCTCAATCAATGTCTGATGACATTTTTCAAGAAGTGGCTGAATGTACTTCAGCAAAGGAAATCTGGGACTCCCTCACAGCAATGGCTGCTGTATCAGCAAAAGAAAGAACATTTAAAGCTAAATCTTGGAGTGAATTTTAAGCTTCATCTTGTACAACTGAGGATGAAGAAGAAACAAGAGCAAGAGAGTTTTGCCTAATGGCAATAAATGCCTCATGCAGCAGACATGATGAAGAATCAGTCTTTGATGAAGAATCAGAATGTGAATCAGATGAGGATCAGGTTATCTCTTCCCTTGATCTTTCCTCAAATCACTTTAAAGAAAATTTTAAAATCTTATGCACTGATTTAATTCAATCTGAGAAGACAATAAAACTTCTCAGAGAGAAATTAAAGGATGTCTCTTCTGAAAACAAAAATCTTAAAGAAAAATTAAGAAATGCTTATGAACAAATAGCCTCATTATAATCAATTAAAGACAAAGAAAATATAATAGATTTAGACAAAATAACTGAATTTTTTCCAAAACAAACAAAAAATATTCAAAAAAAATTTGTTCAAAATAAGTCGTCGAACCAAGATCGACGATCTCAGTATTACTCATCGAACGACGATCAACGATCTCTGAACCCAGAGGTTGGGTTTAACTACTCAGCAAAAGGGGATCAACGATATCATCACTTTTTGTCGATAAGAGATCGACGATCGTGGAACGCAGATAGTAGTCATTATTACTCTGTGAACCGAGATCAATGAGATCAATACTGGTCGTCGAACGCAGATCGACGATCTCAACATAAATCATAGAACTCAAAATTTCAAAACAGAAATTTTTATTCTCTTGAAAATTATAATCAATCTGAAAATACTATCAATTCTTTTACCCAATGGTTCATCCCTTCTAGAAAATTTCATTCATTAGGTTATAAAGATCAACCTGCATATTCTTTTATTTCTGATTATTATGAAAAAGAACCAGGACCCAAGGTGATCTGGGTCCAGAACTCCTAACCTCTTATTTCAGGAAAAGACCCTTCAGTACAGGGGTAGATGTATAGGGAGAGATTGTTGAAGAAGTTACAGCAGCAGCAGTTTAAATTAGTCAAGTATCTGGGAATGATATCAAGAAATTTATTAGAACCATAGTTCAGAGATGCTTAAATGAACTCAGTTGAGGACTAGCAATAGAACAGCTACAGAGCCTATCAGTTTTTGTTCTTAGATTTATATTTCAAGACATTTTTTTCTTTAAAAGCACTCATTTTATATTTGCTTTGTATTTTTTTGTAAATAGTGTCCTCACCCAAATAGGGGGAGATTGTTGGAACCCTAGGTTCTGATTTGGGTTAGGATCACTATTAGGATTATTAGTTTGACCCAAAATGTATAGTCTAAGGGTCATAATATTTTCTAGGTATACCTCAAAAGAATTTCAGAAGAAGTGCAGAAAAATTTCAGAGAAGTTCAGATTTGAAGTTCAGAAAATTGCTTGAAGAAAATCTCTGAACTCAGTTCAACTATCTCTAAACGGAGATCAACTATCTCTGAGCTCAGCTCAAAGATTTCTGTAAATCTCGGATGCAGTCCAAAATCTCTGAGCTCAGCTCAACGATCTTCGAGCTGAGCTCAACGATCTTCGAGCTGAGTTCAACGATCTCCGAACCCAGTTTGATGAAGCTTTAACTTTGGGTTTGGCGATTCCCTGTGTCATTTTTCAGACAGATTTACAGCTGGCAGATTTAATTAAGGCTTAATTGCAGGCTTTATGATTCTCTGATTTAATACCATAAATCCTCATTTGAATATAGCCGTTTAAGGTAAATATGTATTAAAAGCTAATTAAACTCCCAAGTCTCTTTCCCTTCTCGAAAATGAGTCAGCCATTAAAGTCAAAGTGAATTCAAATGTTTGAATCATGTTCAGACATATATAGAGATATTTTGTTACAGAACACAAGAGAAAAAGGGATGAAGCAGTGAGAGAGAAGAAAGAGAAACAATAATAATTAGCAATCAGTGAAGAACAACATAGCTCGGTTTCTCACATATTTCTTCATCATCTGCTTCAGGCTTCCAAGAGACAACAAATACAATATCAGTCTAGAATCTTGCTGGAGAGCAACATCAACTTGAAAGCCTACACCCTGAAGCAAAGCTTCCACTCCTGAACTATTCTACATCTCAGGGGGAGCTTTGACAACATCAACAATCCACTAGTCTTCTCTCAGTGATTTGAGATAGAGAAGACATCATCACCTTTTTCTTTTACCACCATTTATATAGGGTTATCTCTCCCTTCAAAAGTGAACTCTTGGTTTCTGAGACCTGATCAAAACTCCGTGGTGGCAAGACACCTGATCAAAAAATCTGGTTTGGTTTTTGAGCACCTGATCAAAAGCTCATTGGTGCCCAGGACACCTGATCAACTCATCCTGCAGTGGATTCCTACCAGGGTGGTAGAAGAGTGGATGTACCCAATTTTGGGGAACCACTATAATCCTTGTGTCGTCTGGATTACTTGATCTCTTTCTTTATTTTGTGCTGTGAACTTTTTCTTATATATATATATAATAACTCTAAGTAAAGTTAAGATCTATCCCTCACTTTCAGAGACATCTCCCTTTCTTTGTTGACAGCCACTAAAAAACACACGGATTATAGCCTTGCCATAGGAGAGAAAGTATCAAAGAAATCCACACCATAGGTCTGCGTAAAATATTTGGCAACAAGCCGTGCCTTGTAACGATCAATAGAGCCATCAGGGAGAAACTTAATGACAAAGACCCAGCGATAATCAACCACATCAGCACATGGAGGAGTAGGAATAAGAGTCCAAGTACCCCATTCAGCAAGAGTATGCATCTCCCCATCCATAGCAGCATTCTAATGAGGGATAACAAGAGCATCTTAATACGAGGCGGGAATAACATTTTTTGAGAGGGCAAGAGCAAAGCTCCTAGACAAAGGAGAGAGCCAAGCATAAGAGACCATATCCTTAAGAGGATGTTGGGTGCAGGTGCAAACACCTTTCCAAAGAGCGATTGGAAGATCAAGATCTATCCTGTGTACTGTATCAGCCTCATCCAAAGAAGAGACCACTGGCCCAGGAGCTGGTAGAAGTGGCTCAGGAGAAGAATCGGGAATAGGAGGAGAAGAAAGAAGGGCAGGCTCTAGAAGAGGTGCTGATACATTGGGAAAAGAAGAATAATTATCAGAAGAAGGAAGATTAGAGGGAGAAGAAAAGAATGGAGCATCCTCAAAGAAAGTAACAATAGTTGAGACAAGCTGTCTCTGAAAAATAGGATCAAAACACTGATATCCTTTCTGTGTCTGATAATAGCCCAAAAAGATGCACTTGATAGAATGAGGAGAGAATTTGTCACATCCAGAAACAAGAGAGTGGACAAACGCTGTGCATCCAAAGACACGAGGAGGTAACAGAAATGGTGTCCCATCAGGATAGAGAATAGAAAAGGTGTCTTTTCATTGAGAACTGAAGACAGAACTCGATTAATGAGAAAATATAAAAGAAGAACCACATGACCCCAATAAGATCGGGGAACATGCATATGGGTAAGAAAAATATGAGCCACATCCAAAAGATGGCGATTCTTACGTTTGGCAACACCATTCTGTTGGGAAGTGTAAAGGCATGTAGTTTGATGGACAATGTCATGATCAAAACAAAATAAAGTAAACTGATGACTAAGGTATTCCTTAACATTATCAGTATGAAGAGTTTTAATAGGGGTATCAAATTGTGTACGAATTTCATTATAAAAAGCAGAAAAAACCCAAAAAAACTCAGAGCGTTCCCGTAATAAATATTACCACATACATCGGGAAAAATCATTTATGAATGTAATAAAATACAAACTACCCCTACCAACAGTTTGATGGGGAGCAGAACCCCAAACATCCGAATGAACCAAATCAAATGGATGAGAAGAACTGCGGCCATGCTTAGCAGGAAAAGTAGACTGGTGATGCTTGCCAAACTGACAAGCTTCACAATCCAGAGTAGAATCGCTGCGAGGTAAATCTAGCAGAAGCTGATAATGAATTCGAGGAGGAGGAAGCCCAAGGAGAAGATGCCACTAAAGTAGAGAAGAAGAGGCAGAAAATGCAGAAGCAATATCATGATAGAACATGTCGCCGCTCTCAGTCCAAGTAGCAATCACCTCCTTAGAATGAGGAATCTATAAAGCACAAGTAGAGGCAGTAAAAATAGCTTCACAATGCAACTGTTTGCAAAGAGCAGTAACAAAAAGAAGGTTGCACGAACAATTCGAGACATAAAGGGTGTCCTGTAGCTGATGTGAGTGATTAATATACACAGTGCTAGACCCACAAACAGGAGATGGAGAACCATCCACAATAAGAACCGGAGGTAACCGGTTGCACTTGTTAAGAGAAAAGAAAATGCGAGAATTGCCAGCCATATGTTGGACGAAGATGAGTATATTTGGTCCAACAACGATCAACCAAGTGACCAAGTCGGCCACAATGAGAACAAAGATGCTTTAAGTAACCACAACCACCAGTACGACCACCACGACCACCAGAGATGTCATGATGAGCTGGATGAGCAACAAGATCAGGAAACAGAGACGGAGAGGAGAGCAAAGAATGTTGAAGAAGAGAAGTAACAGAAGATATCCTAGCAGTAGTAACATCCAGAGTCAGAGTATTCGCCTCTCCAAGAACATGTTGGCGGTTCATATCATAGGAATCCGGTAGACAGAGAAGATAACAAACAACAAGAAGCTCTTGAAAATGCCTGTGTTTCTCAGCCAGATCAGTAGAAAAAGGTCGAAGCTGAAGAAGTTTAGCACCAAGAGTCTGAAACTCCTAATAGGCAAAAGAAGGAGTCATGACTGGTCGAGCGAAAAGATTGACATGCAAAGTATAAATGCGCGATGTTTGGGCTCCCTTGGAATATAAGGAGATAAGATGATTCCAAATATCCTTAACCGTCGGATCATGCCGGATGACAAGAAGGCACTCCTCAAACAAACTGTTGGCCAACTAAGTCCGCACCAATACATCAGAAGCATCCCAATCATCAAAAGAAATAGATCCAAAAGGAGGATGGTCATTAGTCAAATGATGACATTTGCGATGAGAGTAATTGGGACATGTAACCTTTGAAGCAGTCCCCAAATTACCAAAAGAAGAGAAAGAAGAAATAGAAAGAGGAGGAGCAGAGAAAGTAGAAGAAGGAGTGTCCGTAGAAAATAGAAAGAAACTGCACGGTTTCACAAAACAAATCGCGCGAACAAACTGTAAGACCCCTTTTTTTTTCTTTTAAACCACCGGGGTCTTATGCCCAGAACTGCCACTTTGTGCTGACACCAATACGTCCGGGAAGGTCTTCACTACAAAATGCTGATCCTGCCGGCCATACTGATCGCAGAAGAGAAGAGTAAAAGTATAAAAGTATATGAGTAAAATGAAACTCAAAACTAGTCCACAAGAATCATATATATATAAATAATTCTCTACGAAGGGAGAGTCCATAGAAATGATAAAGCAAAGTACTAAAGAGGGCTCCTGCCCGATACATAAAAATCCTCACTACAAATCACTCAATCATGTAAGCAAATCTATAATATTTACTAATGATCGGGACTAACTCTCCCTGCTATCTGAACTCTAGTGCTAGGCTGTCCCGTCTCCAAGCGCACCGACCTCTGAGGATGCATCTCCTAGTTCGGCTCCACGATCCCCTAAAATGATTTGGTCAACGAGAGTTAGTCTAAAAGACTAAGTCCTATCATCTCCCACTCCTTCCCCATGACTCCTAGGCACCGAGTGGGGAGAAGGAAAGGGAAAGTAATAAAGATGGAGAGTAACAAAGGTAAGCAGGTGGCGGTGGAACTAGTCTATCATGAGTTCATAAACAGAGCTAGTATATGTAAGCAGTAGTAGGTAAGCGGTATAAGTATACATAAGAACACGTGAGCAAGTATAGTATGAGAAGGTAAACTAAGTAACCATGACCTTTAGGAATGCCCATACAAACCTATAGACCAAGGGGTCGTTTTGCAAGGCCTATTGTATAAAGTGCCCCATACCAATTTATACAATAGGTGTCAGGGGTTATATGCAATGATTATGCTATGACATGCAAGTATGCTATGATGTGAATCATGTAAGTGTAACACACACACTCGACTCTGTGCACACAGACCTTTAGTTCCCCCTTTCTAGAGCCTAACCTCCCAGGATACCTCCGTAGTGGCAAACAGAAGCGATGGGTTTTGCCTCGCCCACCAATAAACTGGTATCAACACTACCAGTAAGACCTATCGTACGCCTCGATACTAGTGCACTAAGTAGAGCTCCTGCATACTCTTGTCGGTTATGCACCGGACTTTATTTTGCAAAGTGCTAAACCACACCTGCCGAATCAACGTATTGGTGTCTGTGTGATGAATCTCCAATACCGAAGACCCACCACCTTATTTATTATGCAAATGCAACCTTAATATACTTTTACACCTAACCAAACCTCCCCGGACTATCCCGTTCGTCACAATTATCTACCGAGCCATCGGCTCGCCAGGCTAACCTGCCCATCACTAAAACCACCGAGCCTACTGCTCATGAGACCCAACCTAACTCCCTCAAAATCGGGGAGTGTGAGTGTAAGTGAAATCCTAGTATTTATAGTTAATCTTAAACATTGATTACTCTTACGGTTTAGGTTAGCCCAAGACTGCCCTAGGTATTCCCGGTGAAGGGCTCTCACAAGGCACTAGGAACTATGATGGTAGCTGAAGCCCATCATTCCCTTTCGCAAGGCACTTACTACTATTGGTTATTACCCAATTCCCGATCCCTTTTTAATATTATACTGGATCTAACCCTAGTGTATTTTGATTCTCTCTCTCACCACAGGAAGGACGATCTTTCGTCGATCCCGAACACCTCTTAACACTAGTCAACCCAACACTCTCCTCATCATGACTCTTAATGAAGATCACTTTTTCATCTTACCAAACCATCATACATTACTCCTCAATTCCTTTGAGCGTCCCCCATGTTATCACAATTTCCGCAATTTTACTAAATGCAGACCAACCTAAGCTATATGATGTACATGATAGAAGGTACTCCATATTTTCATCCAAATGCCCTAATATAATTATTGTGGGTCTATCCCAACTCATTTAGCCTAAATCCATAAACTTGTAATTTTCCTAATTAATTTGGCATTTATTAAATTTTCCTAAAAGTTAGGCCGTGGGTAATTTTAAACATGAAGTACTAGATTTCCTTAAGTTATGGCCACTCAAAAATTATGTATAGTGTATGATAGCAAAATATCAGTGAATTCCAAATTTCACAGATTTTCATAAATGTAATAGCCTCTAAATTAATATTTCAAAGTAATCCAAATAATTAGAGTTAGTGAAAGGAGTACCATAAGTTATAGTCCAGAAATTATATAAAAATTACCAAAGCCTTATAATGTTCATAAAATACTACTGACTAAGTTTCATGCAATTCAAAGGTCAGTGAGCCATGTAAAAAATACCTTCAATTAATTCTATTCAAGTGCACTTTATGAAGCAACATTCTTATAAACTCATCCAAATAATATGTAACAAATTTTCTATGCTTTATTATGCCCTATAATATTCTCTGGCCAAGTAACACAATTTTCTAGCAAAATATAATATTTATTATCTATTTATCAAAGTATGGTACACTAGTTTGCTTTACACATAAAGTATTAAGAGGAAATGCCCAAAAGATCCTAATAATTTACTAGTTCCTCTAAATGATACTTAATTAACCTTGCCAAAGTTTCATATCATTCTAAGTTAATCTAACAATGGTTACTTCAAAATCATCAAAAAGGGCAAGGTGGAGATTATACCTACAAGTATGAGCTACTGCTTTCTAAACATCCTATAATAAATCTCAAAGGTCAATAGCACTATAAAATTACTTCTACAAAAATTTCATAAGGATCCAAGGTCATAAGACCCCTTATTTATTCCTTAAGGTGTATGTATAGAAGTAAATAATTTCCAAGAGATTTAAGTGGAGTGCATGTGTCCAAATACTACCAAATTCCTTCCTAGGGCATTTCACCACCCTAAGATCACATGGACTAAACACCAAGTCCATACAAGGACATATCACCCCATGACCTTCACAAACCCCGAAAGTTCAACCTTAGGGTTTGAACTAGGGTCCTAGGGCAAATCCACCCTAATCCACCCTACACTCCTTGTGAGGGTGTTTAAACTAACCATGAGGCTCTGGCCAAAGTCCTAACCCCTTGGGTGAAAATTGTCCCCTCCATGCCCCAAGCTCACTCTGGCCCTATTTAACCCTTAAAGGGCCACACTTTGGTCTCCCCAACACCTATTCAAATCTAACCCAATTGGGTTGAGAATTTTATCATAGTCACTCTATGACCCTAATAGTCAGACACCAAAATTTTTATGGCTGCAGAGGTCATTAGATCCCTTATATAATTCATACATGGATTATGAAATTTCTACAAAAACATTAGGAAAATATTTTACAAAAATTTTCATTTTTGGATATGTTTTAGGAATAGGTAGTAGTGATGCCCATACAAAATTTCAAGTCATTTGGATGGCTGGATTGATGGGGGCACTCAAAACAATCTCTGACCTAGCCTAGGTATAGACCTCACCAAAATGAGTGTTGTGGTCTGACCTGAACTCTAAATTAGTTCAAACCAATTTTAAGTTAAGGTAGACTCATAGGGCTACAACTTTCCTATAGATCACTTTTTCTGAATAGGCCCTAGGTATTTTTAATAATTAATTTAAAACAGCCATATAACTGTGACAGAAAATACATAAATCAACATCTAGTATAATAGATCTAGCACAGATCTTAAAGCAGAATCTAACGGCTGCTGGGTTTCTTCTTCCTCCAGCCAAGGGATCCGATCAGTTCGACCTGAATAAATTTCTAGCCATATTTCCCGACCACTCGGCCACCTCCCTGGTCGGCCACCACCGCCACCACCTTCGTTGAGGTGGGGGCTATCGTCGGGCGACGGCATGGCTGCCAGAGGGGCAATTTCCGGCAAACCAGAGAGGAAGCCGAAATCCGAAAATTCATGGAATTTGAAGCTTGGAATCGGCTCAACTAAGCCTGATTCTTATCTCTAAAGATTCCTAAGATCTAACTCATGAAGGAGTGGAGGAGGACTTGATTTGTGGTCTGAAGATATGTGCTTTGACTCCTCACCATTTTCGGCAACCAAACTTTGGTTCCTCTGTAACCTCTGCCCCAACCTCAATAGAAATGAAAAGGAATCAGGGGAAAGATTGCCCTTGCCTTGGTGAAGGTCCTTAACGAGGGAATTTTGGAGAGGAGGCTTGTAACTCCCAAATGTCATTAAACTTCATTAATGGCCATTAATTCCACCCCTTCGGTTTCAACCAAATTAAGGGGCTGAACAAAATTAATGGTCGGCCACCTCCAGAAACTCCTCCTCTCCCTCATAGGAGTAAAAGCCCCATAATAGTGGGAGTTATGAAGCCTCCATGGCTATTCCATTCGTCAAACTCCGCTCAGCTTTGCTCGAGGCTTTCGTCGAGCTCTGCTCGAAGATTTCGTCGAGCTCTGCTCGAAGATTTTGTCAAGCTCTGCTCGATGATTTCGTCGAGCTCTGCTCGACGATTTCCGTCCAGCTCAGGTCAAATCTTAGCCTGTATTTTTGTTGGGTGTTACATGGGTGTCATTAGAACCTTTAGTACTTCCAAGGGTTTTTTCATTACCCAGTCATAATAAAACCATCCTAGGGGTCTAGAAGTCTAAGGGATGTTACAAATCCCAATACATAAAAATAAAAATTTCATCCTCGCCTACGGGGTTTCAAGTATGAGAAATAAAATGTAACATCCCGAGAGGTTAACGGGAATACCTGACGTGAAAAGTACCGGGTACCTTTGATGCATCAAGTCTTGTTGCTCTCACGTGTGCTCCTCTTGTCTATGATTCCTCCACAAGACCTTGACCAGCGGAACCTTCTTGCACCGCAAGACTCACATTCCAGTATCATCTATCCAGATCAACTCCAGGTGCATCGATCGATCAGAAGTTATAAGCCCATCTGTAGTCATAATCTGCTGCTCCCGCCAAAGTAGAGCTCTCCTGAGGGAGGAGATGTGGAAAACGCAGTGCAAACCCGCTAGCTCTGGATGCAGCTCCAGTCTATATGCCAAGGGACCAATCCACTCCAGGATCCTGTAAGGCCCTGTATATCTCGGACTGAGCTTCTTCCGACCACGTACCCGCGAGACTCCATGCATTGGTTGTATCTTTAGAAACACTCTGTCTCCTACCTGAAACTCTACCTGATGACGCCAAGCATCGTAATACTTGGCCTGTCTACTCTGGGCCTCCAACATCCTGTCTCGAATCAACCGAACCTGAGCATCCGTATCCTTGACGAACTCTGAGCCAAGTGCCTTCAGATCCACATCATTGATCCAAGACAAAGGAGTCCTGCATCTCCGCCCGTATAAAGCCTTATAAGGGGTCATGCCGATGCTGGACTGGTGGCTCTTGTTGTGCAATAATTCGATTAATGGTAGCTGTTTCTCACATGGCTCTCCGCGGTCTAGTATGCAAAGATGCAACAAATCCTCCAGTGTCCGATTGGTGCACTCTATCTTCCCATCCGTATGAGGATGGAAGGCGATACTAAATGTCAACCAGGTCCCCAAATAAGCCAGTATCGACCTCCATTCCTTAGACGTAAATGATCCATCACGATCGAACACTATCGTCCTCGTCACTCCATGGTATCGGACGAACTGCTCCACAAACCTCCGCACCAAGTCACCCACCGGAGCGTCCTTCCTGATCGGTAGAAATCTGGCCACCTTCATCAATTGATCGACGATCACCCATATCGAGTCATTCCCCATATGTGACCGAGGAAGACGATGTATGAAATCCATGGCAATATCGTCGAACTTACACTCCGGCACCGGAAGTTGCTGCAACAATCCGGCCAGACTCCTACACTCAGCCTTCACTAACTGACAAGCCTCACAATGGGTCACGAAATACGTGATGTCCCTCTTCATTCCCGGCAAGTACATCGTCCTCTTCAAGTGGACCGTCATCTTGGTGATGCCTGGGTGGACCGAGTACCTGTTGCAGTGAGCCTCAGTTATAATGTCCTCCTGAATCTTGCCCCCAGCCGGTATGTACACCCGTACTCTAAAGCATATCATCCCATCTCTCTCTACATACTCCCCGGTCGTGCCTGCATCCATGGTATTGAATATTGGATCTAGCTTGTCATCCCTCCTTTGCTCAGCCCTAATGCAATCTCGAATATCATCGGTAGTACTCATCACGGCCAGATACTCCTCATAAAGATTTGAGCCGTCAGAGGACACCAAAGTAATATGCATATCCTCCATCATCAATACCAGCTCCATAGACATCAACTGGGGCTCTGCTCCCAAAGTAGTAGCCCCCCGGCTCAGTGCGTCTGCTACCACATTTGCCTTCCTCGGGTGATAGTATATCGTGTACTCATAATCAGATAAGAACTCCACCCATCATCTTTAATAGATGTTCAACTCCTTTTGCGTATCGACATATTTCAGATTTTTGTGATCCGAAAATATTTCACAGTGCACACCACAAAGGTAATGCCGCCAAATCTTCAAAGCGAACACCACTGCTCCCATCTCCAAGTCATGCATATGGTAGTTCTGTTCATGCTTCTTTAGATGGCGGGAGTTGTTTGCTATCACATGTCCATGTTGTATCAGTACATCGCCCATCCCCTAAAATGATGCATCAATGTATACCTGGAAACCCTCCTTCCCAGATGGAAGAGCGAGGATAGGGGCCGACGTAAGCCGACCCTTCAACTCCTGGAAGGCCGCCTCACACTGCGGAGTCCAAACGAATGCAGAGTCCTTCTTCATCAAAGAAGTGAGTGGTAGGGCTATCTGAGAGAATCCATGCACAAACTTCCGGTATTACCCGACCAATCCCAGAAAACTTCAGACATCCATGGCCGTCTTCAACTGAGGCCAGTCTCATACTGCCTGAATCTTTGTGGGATCCACCGCCAATCCTGCTCCACTGATAATATGGCCTAAAAAGGCTACCTCCGTCAGCCAAAACTGGTATTTGCTGAACTTGGCATACAACTGATGCTCCCTGAGCTTCTCCAGGGTCAAGACCAGATGTTGTACGTTCTCCTCCTTCGTCCTCGAATAAATAAGGATGTCATCTATGAACACAATGACAAACCTGTCAAGGTACGACTCGAACACCCGGTTCAACAAACTTATGAATGTCGATGGCGCATTCGTGAGCCCAAAGGGCATCACGATAAACTCACACAAGCCATATCTGCTGCTAAACACCATCTTCGGGATATCTTCCTCCTGAATCCGTAGCTGATAGTATCCCGACCTCAGATCAAGTTTCGAGAATCAATGTGCTCCCTCTAGCTGATCAAATAATTCGCGATCCTTGATAGTGGATATATGTTCCGGGATGTCAACTGGTTTAGTGCACGATAATCAATGCATAACCTGAGGGTCCCATCCTTCTTCTTTACGAACAAGACTGGAGCTCCCCAAGGCGAGGAACTTGTCCTAATGAATCCAGCCTCCACCAGCTCCTTCAGCTGACTCCTGAACTCCACCATCTCCTTTAGAGCCATCTGATTGGGATCCCTAGACACCGGCTTAGCTCCCGTCACCCACTGGATCTGGAAATCCTTCTCTCGATGCGACATCAATCCTGGTAGCTTCTCTGGGAACACATCCATAAAGTCCCGCACCACCGATATATCAGCAACCACCGTCTTGACCTTAACCTTATCGAAGAACACCTGATAGACCTCATCTCCCTGCATATGGGCCTTGACAGCCTGAATAAAAGATAACATCCTACGGGAGATGGGAGTAATACCTTCGAAGGTCGCAAAGGTGCCATCGTAACTCAGTACAACCTTCTTTGCCAGGCAATCTATTTGGGCGTGGTTCCAAGTAAGCCATGTCATGCCTAGAACAAAGTCGAAGTCCGTCATCCTTAAGACTGTAGCTGGGGCCTCGAGCATCAGTCCATCAATAGTCACCCTTAGGAGGAACTTAGTAGTAGCTAATACCTCCGTCCCATTGGGGAGATGCACCGTCCTGGCAACTCCCAAATAATGCCTGACTCCTTCCAGTTCCTTTACGAACTCCTCGGAGACAAAATTGTGCAACGCCCCCATATCCACCAAGGTGTGGGTAGGTTTGCCGCACACCATGACTATTCCTATTTTTTAAGATTTGGTTAGGCAACTGAACCTATGGTTTTCTTTCCCAGTACGCTACTGTTTTTTGTTGTTTCAAATATTCCAAAAGTAAATAAAAACATAAAATTAACAACATACCTGCAATCACCTTGCTCGGGTCCCGAGGTGGAGACAAGTCTATAGCAAATACCTACTCCCTCTCTTGCCTTCGATCTCTTCCCTAGAAAACACGTCCTCTTCCACGGCCTCAGTCTGCAAACTGCTGAGCAGGCGGGGCAGCCTGTGGTACTGGTAGAGATGCACCTCCCATGGGGCAGTTTCTTCGAATGTGCCCTACCTGATGACAGTTGAAGAACTCGGGAGGGGGAAGTTCCACACCCGCGGGCCTCTGCATCTCCCGCATCTGAAGATGTTGAGGGGCCATCACCACCAACACCCTCGGATCCTGTCTCACCTCTTGGCGGGGTTTGTCCTCTGCCCTTCTCTCATCAGCAAAGCGGCCCCTATGCTGATCATTCCTGCCTCCCCGGCCCTGATCCTTAATTGGCCTCTTCCGGCCTTAAGTCATGTGCCAAACAGCCTCCATCCTCTTTGCCAACTCCAGAATCCGAGGTATAGGTCTGTCAGATACAAACAAAAGAGTCTCTCTCAGGTCCTCTCGAAGGCCCTTATAGAAACTCTTGGTATACCCTGCTTCGTCTAGCTGATAGGAGTTCGCAAACCGAGCTAAGTGATTGAACTCCTTGTGGTACTCCACCACCGTCCTGTTGCCCCGCCTCAGTTGCAGGAACCTATCTTCCAGTTCGTCTCTTGCCAACTGTGGGTCAATGTGCTCCAACAATGCGGCCCTAAACTCCTCCCAAGTAACGTAAGCAACCTCCCGATCTGCAAATGTCGTATCCAGAAGTGTCTTCCACCATCTCTTTGCATGAGACTCTAAGCAAGAGACCACCAGAGGTACCCTCTCCTCCCACGGGCACCGTATCCTGGTCAACATCTTGAATATGATATCGAGCCACTCTTTTGTCCGTACAGCCACTCCGTCCCAATGTAAGATGGGGGAGATAGTCCCTGGAGGATGCTCAACCAGTTGGCCCCCGGGTTTTGTTGTAGAGCCGGAGCCTGCTGGGCCCTGAAGACCTCTAGAATAGCCGTCAGAGTCTGCCCCATCTCCGACTGTAAAAATGGAGTAGGAGCTGGGTGAGGTGGTGTAACATTCGGAGTTTGCTGAGCTCCACCCTGTGGTGTAGAATGTGTTGGGCGCTGCATAACAAAAGACAATTGTAAGAAATTTGACTCAAACCTAGTTAAAAGTGGACAATTACATGTGATCCTCCATATGGGCACACCACGCTTCCGCTGCTTAGTTTGTCCACAAACTAAACTCGAGCGGGGGTGACCCAGGGTTAGTGGACTTTTACTCTTTCGATTGAGGTTAGCCTCTCCAAGAATATGTTGGCGGTTCATATCATAGGAATCCAGTAGGTGAAGAAGATAACAAACAATAAGAAGCTCCTGAAAATGCCTGTGTTGCTCAGCCAGATCAGCAGAAAAAGGTTGATGCTTAAGATGTTCAGCACCAAGAGTCTGAACCTCCTGATAGGCAAAAGCAGGAGTCATGACTGGTCGAGCGAAAAGATTGGATTGCAGAGTATAAATGCATGATGTTTGGGCTCCCTTGGAATATAAGGCGACAAGATGATTCCAAACAGCCTTGATCGTCGGATCATGCCGGATGACAGGAAGGCACTCCTAAGACAAGCTGTTGGCCAACCAAGTCCTCACCAATGCATCAGAAGCAGTCCAATCATCAAAAGAAATAGATCTAGAAGGAGGATGGTCATCAGTCAAATGATGACATTTACGCTGAGAACTCAAGAGAAAAATGAAGGACACACTCCAGTCAAGGTATTTGGGACATGTAAGCTTCAAAGTAGTCCCCAAATAACCAGAAGCAGAGAAAGAAGAAGTAGAAAGAGAAGGAGGAGCAGAAAAAGTAGAAGGAGTGTCCATAGAAAATAGATAGAAACTGCACGGTTTCACAAAACAAATCACGCGAGAAAACTGTAATACCCAATTTTTTTCTTTTAAACCACCGGGGTCTTATGCCTAGAACCGCCGCTTTGTAGTGACACCAACACGTCCGGGAAGGTTGTCACTACAAAACGCCGATCCTACCGGCCATACTGATCACATAATGGAAGAGTAAAAGTATAAAAGTATATGAATAAAATGAAACTCAAAACTAGACCACCAGAATCACATATACATAAATAATTCTCCACAAAGGCAGAGTCCACAGAAATGATAAAGCAAAGTACTAAAGAGGGCTCCTGCCCGATACATCAAAATCCTCACTACAGATCACTCAATCGCTGAAGCAAATCTATAATATCTACTAATGATCGGGACTCACTGTCCCTGCTAACTGAACTCCAGTTCTATACTGTCCCGTCTCCAAGCGCACCGAACTCTGGGGCTGCATCACCTAGTTCGGCTCCACGATCCCCTAAAATGATTTGGTCAATTATAGTTAGTCTAAAAGACTAAGTCATATCATCCCCCACCCCTCCCCCATGGATCCTAGGCACCGAGCGGGGAGAAGGAAAGGGAAGGTAATGAAGGTGGAGAGTAACAAAGGTAAGCAGGTGGCGGTAGAACTAGTCTATCATGAGTTCATAAACAGAGCAAGTATATGTAAGCAGTAGTAGGTAAGCAGTATAAGTGCACATAAGATTAAGTGAGCAAGTATAGTATGCGAAGTTAAACTAAGTAACCATGACCTATAGGAATGCCCATACAAACCTATAGACATGGGGTCGTTTTGCAAGGCCTATTGTATAAAGTGCCCCATACCACTTTATACAATAGGTGTCAGGGGTTATATGCAATGATGATTCTATGACATGCAAGTATGCTATGATATGAATCATGCAAGTGCAACACACACACTCGAGTCGGTTCACACAGACATTTAGTACCCCCTTTCTCGAGCATAACCTCCCAGGATACCTCCATAGTGGCAAACAGAAGCAATGGGTTGGGCCTCACCCACCTTTAAGCATGCTTGATATCGTCCTTCCCCTGGCTCGTGGCAATTCGAGTAGCCAAGGAAGGAGGCTAAGGATGTACAATGAGGCAGAGGTTAATGAGATGATAAGGGCCTCCTCCATCAAGGCCGCTGGCCATACGCTCAAAATTATGTGGGACCTCAAAGTACTGATGCCCAACTGTGAGAGGGTCACCGCCAAGGATTTGGTCCCAGACTTATTCATCCCCAACCCTATCCCTGATAAGGAAGAGGATGAGTTCGACTTGCTTTTTGACGAGGTGGAGGGCTGGCAAGATGATCAGTCTGGGGGAGGCGATTAGGAGGCGAGGGAACTCACTGTAAAATTTCTTTTATGTAATTTGTCCCTCTTTTTTGTACACTCGCCTGGGAGGTGATCTTTATATAACTAGATATTATTTAATGAAATTCTCTACTTCCTATCCTTATTACTTTCCTTACTTTTTTGTAATGTGCTTCTTTGTCATGTTGCACTCGCACGCACACACCATCTTTGAGGTGTGATTTCTCTAAGGTAAAGCACATTGTTCTAGAATCCGCCTGAGTTAGGTCAATTTTGGACGGCTCCCTTCTCTTAAACACGCGTAGTACAAGGGTCTCGCTATCCCACCCTTTTGGTGGCTAGGATATGACAACTCGCTGCCCATGAGTACGCGCCGCATGAAGGTCGAATGAGTAATTAGGAAACACTCGCCTCCTTGCTGTTATTGTGGCATGATTACTCTAAGGTGGATCACAATGGGGTAGCTCATAGTAGGACAGGGTTGGCTCGCATTGTAAGGCCCCCTAATCTTTGCCCAGGTCAGGCCGAAGGGAATATTACTTTCCCATGACATCCACCAAGTGCTTCTTAAGGGGTAACGACCCACTCTACTAACCACTAGCTAGCTTCCTTGCTCGGCTTAAATCACAGCATTCACATCTCATCACAGAGTTTAGCGGAAGCATTAACAGGAAGCCACAACAAATATATATAATAATATATATTTAAATGAAAACGCAAAGGTTGTAGACGCTATTGAAACATGAAGCTCGTAGTCTTATAAAAGTGCTACAACTAACAACTCCTTACTCTCTCCATCCTTCTTGCTAGTACTCAGGTCATGGAACTCTGGAGATGACGGGGTACCTCTGCTTGGGTAGTCCTATCAGTTGGTGTATTGTCCTACAGCAACTAGTTACTACGATGCTCCATCTCCAGTGAATGGTTATTTAAATAACTGTTAGTCACAAAGCTAAGTGGAAACAAATCTCCTCCTCGGATCTATATCCTGGGGACGAGCGCACGCCCCCAACAAAAGTAGATAACCAAACTAAGAGAGAGAGTTAGTACAACATTTCATATATAAGCTAGGATCAACCATAAAAAGGTGGTGCAACATAGTATAAATGGAATAATAGTAACAATATACATCAGTTATAATTTAAGCTCCACTAACACATCAGTATATTAGGTATTCAAATTTTGTATTCATACCACAAGCATTCACAGCTGCACACACACCGCATTCATTCACAGCCGCATATACACCACAGACATTCACAATTGCGTTCAACACTACAGGCATTCATAGTCGTGCACATACCACATGCATTCATAGCCGTGTACACCACCGCAGACATTCACAGCCGTACACATACCGCAGGAATTCACAGTCATTCACATACCACAGACATTCACAGCCGTGTACAATATCGCAGGTATTTATAATCGTTCACATACCGCAGGCATTCATTGCCGCGCACATACCCTATGTCGACATAGTATTAGCCGCTTCTTTTCAAGCAGGGTAGCCAGCCCCGTAGGCCTCACCGATGTGGTTGTCGGTGATAGTGGCCAGTCCTGCAACTTCTGGGGGTGGTTGTACCACATAGCCTAGGCCATAATGTAAAACCTTGTGTACTCTTGGATGTGAGAGACATCTGGCGATTCAGCATTTTGGCCGACCAGCGGAGGAAACTCAACGGGGAAAAACATAACAGCCGGTCACCTGTGGTACTCATCTCTCTATCGCCTTGAGTCGTCCAACTCCCCGCTCCGATACAAATGGCTTGTAGAAATGACTGACCCGCCACAATTCACCACAAAAAAATTACAAGCAATCAAATTAATTAATTTTTCTAGCACGCACCAAGTCAGCGGCGGCCTGCCCTACTATGCTTTAAATAATTTGTGCAAGCAGCACTTGGCTCGACTTTCGACAAGGAGCATGGGAGCACTTTATTTGAGGCTAATCCTGGAGGAATATCTTAACTCCTATTATCTCCAAATAAGGCTCAATCTAATAGAAGACCGCTTGTCAGAGTAGGACCCGTGCTTTAGAAAATGGTAAATTGCAGGAATAAGAGTGCGGTAATAGAAGCTACTGAGAATATGAGATACAAAATTGAAATACTATAATGAAATAGGACCAGTACGATACTGGAGTAGTACTGGACTGAAAGAATTGAAAGTAAGTACTGAAAGGAATTGGACCAGTATGCGACTGGAATAGTACTTAAAAGGAATAAACTGAACTGAAAGAAAATAAGCAGGACCAGTACGAGACTAGAGTACTGAAAAGAAGGTACTGAACTAAAATAAATAAAAGACCTGGACCAGTACGAGACTGGAATAAATATAAATAAAATGGTTAGTAGTTTAATCATTCCATTTAGGAGGCTTTAATTGCATCTCCGTTCTCAGGAGGCAAGTTCAGTTCTTTCTCCATTCTCAGGAGCCAAGTTCAATTATGTCTCCGTTCTCAGGAGGCAAGTTCAGTTTTATCTCCATTCTCAGGAGGCAAGTTCAGTTCCATTTCAGTTTTTAGGAGGCTTCTTTAAGTTTCACCCATTATTAAGGTTCGGTAATGATTCAGTTGCGCACTTTTAAATCACGGCTTAATCGGATCAGGGGGGAACTTATTAGGAGTTACCTCTTTATTATTTTTCAAGAATAATTAGTAGCTCATTTGCTCGTACTCTCATCTTCCGAGTCTGCCCAAATTATCCGAGCGTCTTTTTAAAACGAGGCGCTCGACGATTCTACTAAACCTCGAAACCCTCAGAGCTTGGACACTTGCCTTGATTACTTTCGTCAGTAAAATAACTGAACTTATCATTCAATTTAAAAGGTCGTCGTGTGCTCCAATTTTCACTTTCGAAGAAATTGAGCGCATCAATTTCCAAGCACGACCCTAGGCTCCAAGAAATCGAAAAATCTTTAATTTTTATTCCAAAGTTCTCAAATTTTGATATAACCTTTAAGAGGGCCTAAAAAAGAGCCTAGTAATTTTTTCAAAATTTTTCGAGCCATTTTGGGCCTTATATTTGGCCAAATAACATTTATTTGGACTTTTAAAAATACCAAATCAACTCTAAAAAATTATCAAAAATTTTTTGGAGGCAGCCCTCATTATGGGGAACATTTTTCATGTTCAAAACTTTTCCCATGAGCCTAGATTTTTTTCAAACAAATCTACAAAAATCTATTCTAATTTTAGTCTCCATATAGCCAGATTAAGCCTCATCATACGGCTGAGATTGAGCCGAATGGGTGAATTGACAATTTTCCCCCCACAGCAGATCGGCGATGGATCCGCTGTGGGGGGCGCTGATGCTGAGGCAGGGGAGGCAATCCAGAATATTTGGACCGTCCGATCTTTATCTTAAAGATCAGACGGTAGCTGCTGCTCCAGGTAGTGTAGTGAGTGGCAGCCTCCACCACCACCGGTCGACAATAGCCAGTCGCCGATGCCACTCTCAATTGACTTGTTAGGGGCCGGCGACCTCTTTGGCGGTAGTCCGTCATCCTACCGCCGCCGGCCACCGCCAGAAATTATAAAACTGAGAGCGAGGTGGCGGGTGGCTTTGCTCCCAGCGCCACTGCGCCTCTCTGGTGACTACCCCGTCCACAAAACCACCCCTGGACGAAATGATGGGGGTTAAGCTTTTCTCTGGTGGTGGTCCGGCGGCCTAGCGTAGCCGACCACTGCCACAGAAAATCAATAGAGTTTTATGCTATTTTTGGGTGCCGCTGATGCGGCGATTTTCATCAACACCTTGACCTTCCACAGCCGGGGAAGGTTGTCCCCGATGGTGTAGCACTTCCCAAGGGCCACCATAGGCGCTCGTCAAGGTTCACCACTTGCGGTCAACACCCGGCCTAGAACTTGTCTCGGGTGGTGCCGGCGGCGCTCCGGCCACTGGGAGGCGCATGCAGGATGTCTGAGGAGTTAAGAAGGAGGAGGGGAAGAGATTCCACCTTCTGTAGAGGAGCTCTAGAGGGGCCTGGATGAGATGGCATTAAAGGTGGCGTAGGAGGAGAGCTTGGGTTGGCTTTTTTGGTGAGTTGGAGCTCCGACAGAGGGGGAGAGGAAGGGCTTACCAGAGCTATGCCAAGTAGGAAGGGGGGAAGGCTATAAATAGTCAAGGGAGGGGGCATCCTCCCCTCTCTCATCGGTGTGGGATTAATCCCTCTATAGGGAGGGATTAATATCCACCGTCTAGCTGTCCATGGACAGTTGGAGGTTGATCCCTCTATCATGTGAGAAGTGAGGGGAATACATGACCTAATGGGCGTTGGGATTGAGCTTGGTAGTGAGGAAGAGGGCAAGGGAAAGGGGGAGTTGGGCCTATCTTGGCCCATGCCCCATCTCCCATCTACCTAGTTGTTTTGATGGCCCAAGAGCGAAGGGAGGCAAGGCCCTACTCAAGCTATGGAGAGGAGGTGGATCCTTCATGAGAGAAATTACAAAAAATGGACTTTTAGGGGGGTTTGACCAAAGTCAACCCTAAGGTGGGTCCTTCATGCTCGTAAAAGTCAAAGTAGATCCAAGACATTAGGAGTCGGGTCAAAGTTGGGATACCGCATCACAATTGGTGTGTGCACGCTTTTCGGTACACAACTGTGCTTGATTTGACTACGGGTTGGTCACCCGTCATTGAAATTTACCGGGACGTACTCGATTGACTTCATATTGACCATACGAGTCCAATGCCACTGACCGGGATCGAACCAGAGTTTGTTTGTTAACAATCCAAAATCTATGCGTCGTAGCGTGCCAAAATGGTCAAAATGCTCATATTCTCCGCTAGACTTTGATTTGTGATGCAACGAGTTCCAATGTGTTTATATCGACTATACAAAGCCATATGAACTAACAGAACTCAAATTAGAGTTCTCTAGGTCAATATCCAAAAATCTCGTTTTCACGACGTTCTACTTGGAATGGACATATTAACCATATGTCCTTGGAATTCAACGGAACGAGTTCCAACTCACTCGTCTTGACTATACATGGCCACATGTACTGACAGAACTAAAATTGGAGTTTTTTTAGCTCTATATTCCCGTCCAGGGTTACCTCCTACCTTAGTATGGGCCACAAGTAGAGGATCGGGTCACTTTTATTGGGCCCACTATGGTTCTGGTGGCCCAATAAAAGTCGTGATGTTACACGCGCATTCTCCTCTTGGGGGGTTACCGGCTCTCAACACCTTGAAGTCTAAGCTTGAATGGAAGACTAGGTCTAACTCACCTTCCGACTTGAGGGTGTTTAGTGTTGGATCCTTGGGGAATATGCGAGTATCTAGATAGAGAGATCCACCCAAGAGCAACTACACTCGCCTACCCCCTTACCTGTAGCCGAGTAGTTCTTGGCCACAACTAGTTAGTGAGATCCTAATTAATGTAAGCCTACCCGCTAGTGTGACTTCTGGCCTTGACAGCAAGTGGGAGCCTGGTCGATGATATCTGCTTGGGCCAATATCTTGATCTATCTCTGAGTGACTTCCAGCCCTACCAGCTAGTGGGAGCCTGATCAACAGGATCTTCTTGGGGGTAATTTCTCATTCAATCTCTGAGTGACTTCCAACCCTACCATCTAGGGGGAGCCTGGTCAGCGGGATCTTCTCGGGCCAATTTCTCATTCTACCACCGAGTGACTTCCAACCCTGCCAGCTAGTGGGACCCTGGTCAGCGGGATCTTCTCGGGGTCAACATCTCAATCTGTCTTTGAGTGACATCAAGCCCTGCGAGCTAGTTGGAGGCTGGTTAGCGGGATCTTCTTGGGCCAATTTCTCATTCTACCATCGAGTGACTTCCAGCCCTGCTAGCTAGTGGGATCTTCTTGAGGTCAACATCTCAATATGTCTCCGAGTGACGTCCAGCCCTGCCAGCTAGTGGGAGACTGGACAATGGGATCTTCTCAGCCCAATTTCTCTTTCTACCACCGAGTGACTTCTAGCCCTGCCAGCTAATGAGAGCCTGGTCAGTGGAATCTTCTCGGGGTCAACATCTCAATCTATTTCTGAGTGACTTCCAGCCCTGCCAACTAGTGGGGGTGCAATGCCCCAAAAAGCCTAAAAATGAAGAATTGGAAGTTAACGTGTGGCGGTAGTGTTAACTCTTACGTTAGCCCTTGTATTAAATCGACTGTCGGCTCGGGTATCTACCGCACGGCGGTTGTAAAGTTAGTGCGTGGCGTTATCCCTCAACGCTTTTTTGCAACCTTGAGTGATTACTGCACGGCGGTAGGGGCAAATGCACGTCGATTGCTCAGGTTAAAGTACCGCTTGGAGGTAGTAACCTAAAGCGCGGAGGTAGCTTTCCACGTGGCAGTAAGGTGGAGGCTGTTTTGGAGCGACATCGCAATGTTGATTGGCCCAAGCGGTAACCGCCTATGATATCGCACGGAGGTAGTAGATACCGTACGGCAGTAGCCTCTAAATATAAGTTGGGCAAGAGATTAAACTCTCAGTTTTCCCTTTATCTTGGTACTTCATGTTCTTGAGGGAAAGAGGTTGGGGCTTAGTTTTTCAAGCTTGGTGAAGGAGATCCCATGATCGAAATCAAGAGCCAAAATAAGATCCGTGACGAGGAAAGAGAGGCTCTCCTTTCCATACAGATAGAAAACTTATTCATGGCTCCGAAAAGAACTACAAGGGTAATGACTTTCTCCTTGGACAAGAGAAGTCCTAAACTTGCATACATGCATGGAACCCCTCACCAAAAGGTGAATAAAAGGGTGGTTTCCAACAGGTAGATCATTGTGATCCCAGATGAAAGATGCATAAAGATCCAGAATCGAAGTACGAAATAGGTATGCTGTGTGAAGCCCATCTGGACAGGTTGGTCTGGATTGGTGATGAATTGATTTGCGTGCCGGAGAACACTCCGTGGATAAAACGTGTGGTTCAACATGTAGAATACGGGGTCTGGGGGTGTGTAGGATACTGCAGGGATAGTACTGGAGGTGATCTCTACGTTAACACCCAAGAATGGGGAAGAAGCGAATTCTGTCCCTACCGCCCGGCGGTAGTACTAACGCCGACGATGGCTTCCAGTGAGCTATGTTTGTGAGGCATTTCTCTGGGAAACCATGGGCCTTTTGTGCACAGGAATGTACAACCTCGAGCTCGTAGGAGGTAATTCAAGAAAAAGGGTTTGGGTGAGAAGATTACATAGACGAGTAGGACCATAGATATAACTTGCCGGAATTCCTAAAAAGCGAGACACGAGAAGCGAGAGGGGAGTAGTGGGCCAAGCGAGAGGGATCTCGCGGAAGGTGCGGATCCCTTAGAAGCAAGTTGAAGTATTCACGTGGCAGGGAACTCGCGAGGCGAGAGGGGAGCAGTGGAGCGAGCGAGAGTGCTCTCGCGGCATAGGCTGGTCTCCTATGTCGAGATGAGGTACTCACGAGATGAGTTGTGGGAACCTCTCGCCCACTGGATGTCATTTTCATCGAGTACTAGCTCGATGTTGGACGATCGTCGAGCGCCGGTCGACGATCGTCGAGTGCAGGTTGGACGATCGTCGAGCGCCGGTTCGACGATTGGTCAAGCGCCAGTTCAACTAAAAGGCCATTTTTACCTTTTTACCCCCAGGTAGGGGTTTTATTCTTTGGTCTAAGGTAATTTTACCCTTTTGCCCTTAGTGGTCTGCATATAACCCTTCAGAACAGCGGAGTTTGGCTGTTGGCAGACCCAGCCTAGGGTATTTTGGTAATTTCAGGTCGGTTTAATTTGGTTATTCGCAGTCAAACTCAGAGGCCTATAAATAGACCAATAAGGTGCCCTGAAGAGGTTGTTGACCCCTTCAATATTCTTCCTCTAAGGCTCCTAGCTAAGTAATGGCTTTGGAGGGAAAGGATTTCTAGTTCTTCCGGGTAAGAGGTGGAACCTCCAAGCTGAAACCACGGTCTGCTTCTAGTTCCTGAGACTCACTTCAAGGAAGGAATTCGAGAAGAGTAGGTGTGGGTTGCAACACTAGATCCAAACTCTAGGTGAAGTCGGGTTCCCGGTTTCAATATTTTTGGTGCGGTGAGCGTGGATTGCCGCCTACACAGAAGAATCTTGAGCTACTTCATGGTGGGAGATCTCAGTGAAGGAGACGGAGATGGGTCCCAGAACTTAGGAGGATACGTGGGAAGAGAAGAATTCATGGCATCCATCAGGGGCATCATGTATATATTGCAGGGGATTTCGCAGCGAGGCAACTGCTCGACTCCTCTACCCAAGGCACCCGCTCTCGTGCATCAGGATGAGCTCGTCCCGACAAGGGTTGGAGAGGATGCCCGGGGGGGGGGGGCGACCTGGAAAAGAGAAAGTGGTGGAAGGAAGCGAGCGAGTCCTGGCGGGTAGGGAGTTATTCCCCAGCCCTGCAAGTTCCATCTCACCAGGAGATGTCGTCGCGCAAGTGGGGGCGGAGAGACCCAAGGCGAGGGGGTCTCCATTCTGTGAGTTGATCCTTTCAGCTCCAGTCCTGGAGGGGTTCAGGGAGCCCGAAATGACCTACTATGTGGGAAAGGACGACCATCTCTAGCACTTGCAATGGTTCGAAGATGCGATCTCCATCATGCCGATGACGGACACCCACCTTGAAACATAAAGATAGGGACGGGTTCCATCAACTCCCAACGGGATCGATCTATGGCTTCGAGGACTTGTGTAGAAGTTTCCAGTTGTGTTTCTCAACCTCGAAGAAAAGGAAAAAGAACCCTGAGTCAATTTTTCTGATCCGGTAGAAGGCATATGAATCCTTGGCCCAGTACGTGGATAGATTCCAGGAAGAAATCTTTGATATTCAAGAGGTGCCAGGATTTGCTCTCCAAATGGCCTTCACCGTTGGATTGCGGGAGGGTTTCTTCAAGATGAGCCTAACCTGAAAGGCTCCATTGTCATTTGAAGGGTTGATGGAGAAAGCAGCGAAAGAGATAGCGATGGAGGCGGCAAACTCGACGTTTGCAAGGAAATTTGAGAGGTTGACGGAGGCTGAGTCGAGAAAGTTGGGAGGGGCAAGACAACAAGAAGCAAGGAGGAGGGAGGAGATGAGGGCTCCGACATATCAGGAGTTAGGTTGGAGGCAGCCGGGAGGCCCTGTTCAAGGGCAAGGAAGAGGTTTTACCCAAGGGGGAAGGAACTACCAGGGAGGACCAGGATGACTCAACTAGCAAGGGTGGGGATATGGTCCAAGACCACCCCTACCCCCGCCTCAGCAAGCTATGGACATCGGCCGAGGGAGACGAAGGGGAAGAGAAAGTGGGAGAGCAGGAGCTGGAGCTTGAAGGAGGAGGAATCACCAAGAGGGGAGATGGGAGGAGGAGGTAGCTTTGTCGTATTGTGACTTCCATGAGGAGGAAGGTTCTGCAACGACTACATGCCCGGAGTTTTTGGAAATGAAGAGAGCTAGGGGAGAAGGGGAGCATCATCTACCAGTACGAATAGTGGAGATGGATGGGACCGGGGAGGAGGACCGGAGTGTGGATCGAGCTGATGTGGGAGAGCAGGGTGGGATCAGAGTGATCCATAGGGGAGTGGGGATTGAGGTCACCCGAAAAGCGAGCCTTCATACCATGTTTCGTTGGATCATAGCCTCGACATCACAAGCCCCTCCCCTAGATGAGAAAATTACCTTCTCTCGAAAGGACATACCGGACCACGAAGATCCATTTTGCGATGCGCTGGTGATCCGGACCGCCATCGAAAACTTTACGGTATCATGGATCCTAGTCAATAATGGGAGTTCAGTTAATGTCATCTTCAAGAAGGCATTCAATGAGATGAGGGTGGAGGCTCGAAGGGTGTTGGCAGTAGATGGGCCATTGTTCGGATTCTCGGGAGAAAGGAAGGAAGTCGAGGGGGGAGTGGGACTCCAGGTAACTCTGGGGGGGGGGTGTCTAGGAACTGCCGCTTCGTGATAGTGGACGCCCCCAACAGCTACAATGCCATTTTCAGGCACCCTTTGATCAGTGCCTTTAGGTGTGTCCCATCGTATTTTCATCAATGCCTGAAGCTCAATGCCAGAGGGACCTAAATCAGAGTATGAGGAGATCTGAAGGCAGCCAGGGAGTGCTATGTGTTGGCGGTAAGTACCATTTCTTAGCAAGGATAGTCCGAGCAAATAAAGAATAGGATGGAACGATGGGAGCAGGAGGTCGGGGAAGCGGCAAGAGAGAAGGAGGGAGGGATGGAGGTAGAGGAGGAGGAAGAAGAAGTGGGGATGGAGAGAGGCATTGTGGTGGAGCAAGAATGGTAGGATAGAAGGAGGGAGAGATGGAGGTAGAGGAGGAGGAAGAAGAAGTGGGGATGGAGAGAGGCATTGCGGGTGAGCTGGAAACGACAGGAGAAAAGGAGGGAGAGATGGAGGTAGAGGAGGAGGAAGAAGAAGTGGGGATGGAGAGAGACATTGAGGTGGAGCCGGAAACGGCAGGGGAGAAGGAAGGAGAGATTGAAGTGGAAGGGGTAGGAGGAAATGAAGGGGGAAGGAAAGGAAAAAAGAAAGATAAAGGAATTAGGGAGGCCATCCTGGATGGAAGCTCAGCCGGAAAAGAAAGGAGGATCACTATTAAGATGGGTCTAAACTGATGATGAGGTAGAGAAGTTTCTGAGGGAGGTAGCTGTGGCTGTTACAGAGCGCGAGGCCGTAGACCATTAAGATAGAGAACATGAGAAGATGTTGAGGGAGCAGGAGAAAGAGGAAGAGCCATCAAGACTGAAGGCGGCTGCAGAGGTGCGGGAGATGGAGATTCTCATCAAGGAAGGGAGAAAAGAGAAGTTGAAAGTCAGTGGGGAGCTCAGTCCCGAGGATCAGAAGGAGATAAGGATGTGCGTGCAGAGGGACATCAACATCTTTGCCTAGAGCGTAGCTGACATGCCAGGAGTTTATGCGGACGTAGCATGCCACCGTCTCATCCTCGACCCCAATGCTTGTCCGATACAGCAAAAGAAGAGAGCCACCGCCACAAAGATGGTCGGGCCCATCAGGGAAGTGGTGGAGAAGCTGCTTGAGGCTAGATTCATATCTGCAAGCAAGTATCCGGGGTGGGTGAGTAATGTTGTAATGGAAAAAATGGGAGAGGGAAAATGGAGGATGTGTGTGGACTTTTCTCTTTTAAATAAAGCATGCCCTAAGGATTGTTATCCTCTACCTCGAATTGATGCGTTGGTTGACTCAGCCGTCGATTTTTCACTAATGAGTTTTATAGATGCATTTTCAGGGTACCATCAAATACGCATGCATCCCCAAGACATCAAAGATGTTACCTTTGTTACGGAGGATGGGTGCTTCATCTACAAAATGATGGCCTTCAAATTGAATAATGCAGGGGAAACTTACCAAAGAATGATGGACCAGATCTTCCGGGAGCAAAAGGGATATAATTTCAAGGTTTATGTGGATGAAGTGATGATCAAGAGCCAAAACCTCAGGTCCCACCTCTTGGATTTGGAGGAAACTTTTGGGACCATAAGGAAATACAAGATGAGGCTCAACCCTCTGAAGTGTGTCTTCGGGGCCAACAGGGGAAAATCTTAGGACATCTCCTTACCCTATCAGGAGTGGAACCTAATCCAGACAAAGTGAAGGCAATCTTAGAATTAGAATCTCTGAAGAATGCTAAAGAAGTCCAATGTCTCTCCGACAAGCTGGCCGGGTTGAGCAGGTTCCTATCCCGGGCGGGAGAGAAGTGCTTGCCATTCTTCCGAGCATTAAGAGGAGGCAAGAAGTTTGAATGGACCACCGAGTGCGAAGAAGTTTTCCAAGCTCTAAAACAACAACTCACCCAAACACCACTACTCCAAGGGCCAAGAAAAGGAGAGGGGTTGCTCTTGTACCTAGGAGTGGGGACCGGAGCGGTAAGTTTAGTCTTTGTACGAGAAGAAGGAAAGAAGCAATTCCCGATCTACTACGTAAGCAGAGTCCTAAAGAAGGCAGAGCTCAGATACCTCATCCTTGAAAAGCTGGCTTTCGCTCTCATCATCTCGGCCAGGAAGCTCAGACCATACTTTCAGGCTCACTCAATCCAGGTGGTGATAGATCATCCTCTTCGCCACATCCTGGAAGGGGTAAAGCATTCTGGGAGGTTGGCCAAATGGTCAATAGAGCTCAGTGAGTTAGACCTCACTTTCACTCCTCGGGTGGCTATTATAGAGCAAGTGGTTGCGGATTTCCTGACAGACTATGTGGTTGAGGTCAGAGAAGCTGAAACACCTCTCCTAGCTGCCTGGGAGATGCTAGTAGATGGAGCCTCTCGGAAAAGTTCTTTTGGAGGAGGGATGATCTTAGTGAGTCCCGAAGGGACCAGAATTGAGCAAGCTCTGAAGATTCACTTCACCATCACTAACAACCAAGCAGAATTTGAAGTGATTATCGCGGGGCTCAAGCTAGCTCGGGAGCTAGGCATACAATACATCAAAGATTCCACAAGCTCTATGGTAGTAGCGGGACAAATCAATGGAGAGTTTGAAGCAAGGGAACCCACCCTCCAGTTATATCTGATGAAGGTTAAGGGCATCATCGGGTAGTTCCATAGCATTTCAATTTAGTACATCCCAAGAGTGGAAATTGCTCAGTCTTACATGCTCGCCAAGTACGGCCCTCGAGCCGGAGGAATGGTGACGGAACTCTTCCGACCATCTTTAGAAGGAGAACTGATGGAAGTAGACCAGTAGGGGTCTTGGATGGACCCCTTCATCATCTTTTTGACCTCGAGGCATCTTCCCGAGAGGTACCTCGATAAGAAGCAGATCAGGTATAAATCGGCATACTACCTGCTAAAGGATGGGACGTTATACCGAATGACACTATCAGGTTTGTTGGCTCGGTGTGTGTCTAAGAGAGAGATTCCAAGGGTTCTAGAAGAGATTCATTCAGGAGAATTTGGGAGTCACTCTAGAAGTCGGACCTTGGAGGGAAGAGTGTGGAGGCAAGCCTACTTCTAGCCTACCCTCAGGAGAGATGCGAAAGAATTCGCAAAGAGATGTAAAAAAGTTCCAGGAGTTCGCCCCCCTCCAACTCCTTCCCGACCAAAGATTACATACAATCACGGCTCCCTGGCCCTTTGGAATATGGGGGATAGATTTGGTGGGCCCTTTCCCCCAAGCGAGTGTCTAAAGGAGGTTCCTGCTAGTCATGGTGGATTACTTTTCAAAGTAGCTAGAGGTAAAGGCGTTGGCTAAGGTGACGTCACAAGTGGTTAGAAATTTCGTATGGGGAGAGATCATCTGTCGGCATGGGATTCCGTTGTCCATCGTCACTGATAATGGACCGCAATTCGCTATCAGTGAATTCGTAGACTTTTGTTTACAGCTGGGCATAGACCTCCGCTTCACCTCGATTCATCATCCTCGAAGCAACGGACAGGTGGAAGCCGCGAACAAGATTATCGTGAATCTTTTAAAAAAGAAGGTGGAGAACTTAAGGGGAAGTTGGGTAGAACAACTCCCTTCCGTTCTCTGGGCTTTGAGGACCACACCAATCACCACCATGTGGGAGACCCTGTTTATGCTCTCACATGGCTCGAGGGCCATTTTACCTATAGAGTTCAAGGTCGAATCTCCGAGAGTAGCCGTTGCGAAGAGAGGAGATGAAGGATGGCAGGTGGAGAATGAGGAGGAGAAAAAGCTCTCTCTCGATCTAGTGGAAGAGCTCAGGGAATTTTCATCGATTCGGCAGGAAGAAGTCAAGCGCCGGATGGCTAGATATTTTGACAAGCATATAAGGGTCAAACAGTTCCAGAAGGGCGACTTGGTCCTCAAAAAAGTAGATGCAGCAGGCAGAGGAGCCTCAGTGGGGAAACTCAATCCCAACTGGGATGGCCCCTTTGTGGTAAGAGAGGTCCTGAAGTTAGGAGGGTACCACCTCTAGGATATGGACGGGGTACCCCTCGATCGTGCCTGAAGCGGTGACGACCTAAAAAGATTCTACCCTTGACATTTTCTCATCTTTTCAAATACTTGTAAATCTGTTATGATTTCCTTATATAATGAAAATCCAGGTGTTTTCTTTCATGAAATGAGATTGCTACGGATGATTGTCAAGGCCCCGAGAAGAACCGCTGACCAGGATCTTATAAAGCTGACAAAACTGTAGGCTCACTCAGTGGCAGGATGAATGGCAAGGCCCCGAGAAGACCCGCTGACAAGGCTCTCATCAAGCTATCAGGACTGTAGGCTCACTCGGTGGCAGGAAGATTGGCAAGGCCCAGAGAATACCCGCTAACCAGGCTCTCAACAAGCTAGCAGGACTATAGGCTCACTCGGTGGTAGGAAGATTGGTAAGGCCCTGAGAAGACCCGCTGATAAGGCTCTCATCAAGCTGGCATGACTATAGGCTCACTTGGTGGAAGGATGATTGGAAATGCCCCGAGAAGACCCGCTGACCAGGCTCTCATCAGGTTGGCAGGACTGTAGGCTCACTCAGTGGCAGGATGAATGACAAGGCCCCGAGAAGGCCAGCTGACCAGGTTTTTATAAAGCTAACATGACTATAGGCTCACTCGGTGGCAGGATGATTTGCAAGGCCCCGAGAAGACCCGCTGACCAGGCTCTCATCAAGCTAACAGGACTGTAGGCTCACTCGGTGGCAGGATGATTGGAAAGGCCCTGAGAAGACCCGCTGACCAGTCTCTCATCAAGCTGGTTAGAATATAGGCTCACTCGGTGGAAGGATGAATGGCAAGGCCCCGAGAAGACCCACTGACCAGGCTCTCATCAAGATGGTAGGACTACAGGATCACTCGGTGGAAGGTTGATTGGAAAGGCCCCGAGAAGACCCGCTGACCAGGCTCTCATCAAGTTGGCAGGACGGTAGGCTTACTTGGTGGCAGGATGAATGTCAAGGCCCCAAGAAGACCCGCTGACCAGGCTATCATCAAGCTGGCATGACTGTAGGATCACTCGGCGGTAAGATGAATGGTGAGATCTCTCAAAGAAAGATATCTTTACTAGTCAGGAAACGAAAGTTCATAAAAAGTAAAAAACCTCTATTGGAAGAAGAGGTTGGTACGGTACAAATGAAGATAGGCATTCCCAGCCGGTGCTCGGGAACGGGGGTCTCACCCACAGCTAGTGGGCACTTACAGGGAATGAATGGTCCCGCCTAAGAGAGGGAAGACAGACGTTTTCCAATAAGGGAGCGGGTTAATTCCTGGGGTCCACTCGCACCAGATTTATCTTAAGGCGAGATGCGGAAGGAAGTCAAATGGTCTCGCGCGCGGAAGCGGTAAAGACAAGTCTAAAGATTCGTACTCTAAACTGATTCTCGAGCGAGGCGACAAGACAAGGAGTAGCTTTATCTCGCAAGTATAATCAAAGTAGAGGACTGTCTCGCATTAAATGAAGCAAAGAAAGGTAAAATAAAGATAATGAAAAGCGAGAGAATATGACAAAAATTACCTTTTCCATTTGGTCATGTTGTTCATTACAAAAATAAAGGGAGTACTCCCTCATGGGAGAATACGTCGAAATTTCAAAAATAATAAAAAGTACAAGTGTAGTAAAGAAGCAAAAAAGAGGGGAGAAGGAGTCCCAAGTCTCACCGGCGATTCTTCAGTCCTCCTTGTTGGAAGATTAATCCTCATCCACCTCGCCATAAAGGTGTGGCACGAGGTCGCGAGCAGTGATGGTTTTGGAGTCTTCCTTGACAACCCATAGTTCTTTCATCATCTTCAAAACAAGCTTGGCAGTCTTGATGTTGGCATCTTGGAAAAGCCCTTCGACCTCGACGAGGGAGTAATGAGAAGACAGGGGAGCTTGGAATGGTTCCTGGTGAGAGGAAGGCAGAACACTATCTCGAATATGGGCATTCTGGACCATCAAGTTTTTGTTCTCCTCCTCCAAAGCTGCTATGCGCGAGCGCTCCCGATTTGCCGTATCGGCATCCTGCGGGAAGCCCATCAGTAAGCAAGAAGTATATGCGAAAGAGAAACTTGCCAAAGATAGAATTAAAAGGCTTATCACGCTGCCCTGGCACTTTGCAAGGAGATTCTCAGCGACTGCCAGCCTCTTCTCGAGGACATCCTATACAACCCCGTATTCGCCGAAGGGACTTAGGCAAGCAGGCGGGTCAGCCCCTGCCCGTGCCCTCCTAGGTAGGTCAGCCTCAGCCCGCGCCTTCCCAGGCGGGCTGCCTCTAGCCCGCGTCTCCCAGGTGGGTGAGCCTCGGCCCGCGCCTTCCCAGGCGTGCCGCCTCCAGCCTACGTCTCCCAATAAGGTCAGCCTCGTCCCGCGCCTTCCTAGGCGGGCCGCCTCCAGCCCGCATCTCCTAGGCGAGCAAGCCCCGGCCCGCACCTCCCGTCGAGTAGAGGTATTGAAGGGCTACTTTCCTAGTCCCTAGTGGGGGGATATCTTACCATTTTGCCCCTACAGGCCTGCCCTTAGCCAGCTAGAACAGTGGCGTTACGCTGTTGGCAGACCCAGTTTGGCTACATATAGCTGTCTAGAACTGTGGAGTCTAGCTGTTGGCAGGCCAGCCCAAGTGGCTTTCAGTAATTTCAGACCAGCAGAGGTTAGTTATTTGCAGATCAACTTCGGAAATCTATAAATAGGACCCAAGGGGTACCTCAGAAGGCATGCTCACTTGTTTCCCAGTCTTTTAGCGCCTTCTGAGGTACCTTAGCCTAGCATTTGGCTAAGAAGGGGAAGCACTCAGTGATCTTCCGGGTGTGTGGTGGGACCTCCGCGCTAGGCCCTTAGTCTAGTCCTTTGCTCTCTTTTTCCTTGTTGTTTTTCTTGCAGGAGCGAAGTAGGTGCGCAACCACCCCTTCCCCAAGGGTGAATACCACAAGAGAATGATTTTCGGTTTCAACATTTTGGTGTGGTGAGCGTGGAGCGTGGCCAGCACACAAAATCTTTAGCAAGCTCAATGACTGGTGGAGATGGGAAAGGGTTAGACAGGACTGACTCGCCACCCCTCCCCCTCTCGCCACCCTGGGGATGCTCGAGGAATTCAGGAAGGAGGTGCTCGGCATGGTCCGATTCACGCTCGGCGTGCGTGCCGAGAGCTCGACTCCGGTGATTCCGGTTCTCCCGGTTCCGACACTCGGTGAGGTAGCGCCCGCCAGGCGAGCCGGGAAGGAGGTCACCGAGGAAGGTTGGGGTGCCGAGCTCCCTAGGTGAGTGCTCTTCCCAGGTTCGCGGAGCGGCGATAGGTTTGGCGAGTTGGGGGCATGAGACCCTCCAGCTCGCCCGGTGGGCGGAGATAGCCCCTTCAGTGAGTTGGTCTCCTCTACACCAGTCTCGGATGGGTTCAGGGAGCCCGAGATGTCTTACTACACCGGGAAGGGGGACCCAGTCCAGCACGTCTAGTGGTTTGAGGACATGGTCTCGATCCGATAGATGTCAGACAGATTCAAGTGCCGACTCTTCACCTTCACCCTCAAGGAGAAGGCGAGGGAGTGGTTTCACCAGCTACTGGCCAATTCCATCTTCTACTTCGAGGACCTACGTCGGGGGTTCATGTTGAGGTTCACAACCTCGAGGAGGTGGAAGAGGGAGTCGGAGTCCCTGTTTAGCATCAAGCAGGGGGTGAATGAGACCCTTGAAAGCTACGTCGATCGCTTCCAGGAGGAGGTCACCCAAGTTCAAGAGATGCCAGGCCGCACTCTGATGATGGCCTTCACCCTGGGGTTACAGCAGGGTTTTTTTTTCTGATGGAGTTGAAGAGGATCCCACCCCTCTCCTACGAGGAGTTGATGGAGAGGGTGGCGAGAGAATTTGATGGGGAGGCGTCGAACCCGGAGTTTGCTCGGAGGCTAGCAAGGTGGGCTACGGAGGAGGAAGGGCCCACAGGGGGCAGAGGTCAGGAGGAAAGGAGAGCTTAACCCTGACAGGGGGAGTAACAGCAGTAGCAATAGCCCAGGTGGGGGAGTCAGGAGCCAAATCACCGGCTAGGGTGGAGGCCAGAATGGCAAGATCAGGGGGGAGAAGAGGGTTCCATGGAGGGGACTGTCGCCCGAGAGGCCAATACCAGTTTTATCCTCCGGGAGGGAGGAAGGACCATAGGCCGCCTCTTCCAGACTAGGAGCAGGCTATGAAAATAGCCATGGGGGAGAGAAGGAGGGCGGCAAGCAGAAGGAGAAGGGAAGTCAGGGTGGAGCTGCCCTATTGCAACTTCCACCAGGAGGAAGGGCACACCACGACCACGCGCCCAGAGTTCCTCGAGTTGCGAGGAAACAGGGAGAAACAACGACAACAGGAGCATCAGGAGGTGCGGATCGAGGAGGTCATGCCACACCCGGAGGAGGACCAATGCGAGGACTGGGCAGATGTGGGGACCCGAGGAAGGATTGGGATGATCCATGAAGGGGCAGATGTCGAGCCTTCCCACAAGGCGAGCCTCCATACCATATACTGAAGGAGCGTTGCCTCTACACCCCATACCCCACCCCAGGAGGAGAAGATCACCTTCTCAAGGAAGGATATGCCGGATTTATAGGATCCGTTTTGTGATGCGCTGGTCATCCAGACAGCCATCGAGAATTTCACCATCGCCCGGATCCTCGTCGACAATGGAAGCTCGGTCAACGTCATCTTTAAGAAGGCGTTCGACGTGATGAAGGTGTAACATCCCATTTCCGGCTAGACCCCTAGGAGTCAGTTGGTCATGACAGAACCCTAGGAAGCCCAAAAATTGAAATAAATCGATCGAGATTTCGGGTCACGGGTTGGTCACGCCCGTGACCGACCCGTCACGCCCGTGACTTTGGGCGTGACTACTTCGACGATCGTCGATCTCCGTGAGACGATCGTCGAACTTGCTGCCCGAGCAAGTCATGCCCGTGACCAAGGTGTCACGCCCGTGACCTAGGGCGTGACTACTTCGACGATCGTCGATCTCCGCAAGGAGATCATCGAAATTGAAACTCGGGCCTGTCATGCACGTGACCTAGGTGTCACGCCCGTGACCTAGGGCGTGACCACCCTTCGATGACCGTCGATCTCAGTTCGACGATAGTCGAACACAGAATTGCCGTTCGGGCCTGTCACGCTCGTGACCTAGGCGTCACGCCCGTGACCTAGGGCGTGACCACCCTTCGACGACCGTCGATCTCAGTTCGACGATCGTCGACCTCAGAATTGTCCCCCGGGCCTGTCACGCCCGTGACCTATGTGTCACGCCCGTGATATTGGCTGAAACGACGGTTCAGGCCCAAAATTATTCTAATACGCGTGGTAATAAATGCTGGTGTGGGGGGTTACACAAGGAGTAAGTACGGGCTATTTTTCCTTCTGTAATTATATAATAAAGGAGGAAATGTTGGTCCAATAGGAATCGACCTGGCAAACACCTGTTCATCTTCCACCATTTCCTATCCCTTCACTGTAACCGAAAGGTTATTAAGGGGAGCCTTCATGACCATTAAGGCTTTACCCTTTCACCTCCCCACTTGCTGACTTATAAAAGCCCACTTGGAGCAAGAGGAGAAGTTTATACGCTCAATCAAACGGATCAGATCCTTGTTCTTGCTGTATGAGAAGTTCGGCTACGCCACCACTGCGCCATGGCACCCCGTCGTTCATCTCGCCTCCAAACCGCGAACAAGGTCCTCCTCTGCTTCTTCTCTCTCATGGGTAGATCTTAGGATTCTTAGAAAGGAAGTTCGCGCTCAACAGAGACGGACCCATCTCTAGTTTTCATGGAAAACCATGAAAAAATGTATTCTTGGGTTCGCCGGAAACCGCCACCTCCGGCGGCCAAACCACCGCCGACCGATAGCCATCGCCTCAACGGAGGTGGTGGTGGTGGCTGGCTGGCCAGGGAGGTGACCGAACTGCCGGCGACGGATCACGGAAAACTTGTAGGAAAAATGGTTTTCTGAGTTCTGTTTTCGGGTTCATGTACAAGATGAACAGTAAAATTAGTTTTATAATTTATAAATTAAGTATATAGTACATAGAGGAAAGATATATTATCTGGGTATATTTTGAGGCTGCGAAATGAGGTGCTTAGATGCCGTTTTAGGAAAAATGACCAGTCACGAAAGTTGTGGCCCTTCGAGTGTAGATTAATTTAAAATCGGTTTGAACTCGTTTGGGTAAGCGGTTCGGCCGCTGCACCCGTTTTAGTGGGGGCTGTACCTAGAGTTGGGCAGAAATTAAAATGGATGCCCACTCTTCGTCCCTTGTCCAAATGACCTGAAATTTGGGCAGGGGGTTAACCCTAGCTATACCTAACGGCAAACCAAAAATGGGAATTTTTGGAGATATTTTGTCTAAAGTTTTCGTTTTAATTTAATAAATTTAGAGGAATTTATTTAAGAGGTCAAATGACCTCCAAACCCTCCCAAATTTTGGTGAGTGGTCCCTGGCTATTAAACCTAGGTCTGTACAACATTCCAACTGATTTGGAGGAGTTTTGGGTGGGAAACCTTCTACCCTTAACTAGGCATTATTGAGACATCTTTTAGGGAAAAGTGCACTAAGAGTTTGGAAAGGTCAAATCACCTCAACAGAGGCTGATATTCTGACCCCTGAGTTAGAAGGGTGTTATAACCTACTTGGAGAAAAATGGTGAGGTTTAGGGTTGATTTACCCTAGATCCAAGCTCAAACCCTAAATGAAGGGTTTTGAGGTTTGTGAACATAGGAGCCAAAGCTCTTGTATGCCCATGAAATTTGGAGGAGAGGGGGATGATATGTTGAAAACCCTCTAGTTGAAATAGTGAAGGAATTGGAGGTAACTAGGTACCTCGAAAGTTGAGATTTGAGATTAGGATAAAAATGTAATTTAGTTATTTTAAGCACTAAATCTAATCCAAAAATTATGAAACTCGGGAGGAGGGAGTTTTAGGATGTTTTAGACTTATGGTAATTTTCCTGGAATTTTATGATTAATAAATATTACACTTCATGTGTTAAATGATTATTAGCCCGATTTGTTGTTTCAATTATTTGGAAGTTTTAAATTAATTATAATCAGTTACAATTTTGGATTTAGATCTTGACTAGTAGAACATTGATCCCTGAATTTTTTATAGAATTTTATGTTGAGATATATTAGAGGTTCATTCACAATGTTTTAATATGGGCTTTTGAGTATAAAAATAAATTAGGGCTTGTACAATTGCTGGAAAATTATGATAACTGGAACTTAAGGTTTTTAGGCTTTTTTATATCACTGGGAATTATTTGGGAGTTTTTAGAGTTACTGTTATAGCACTTCATTCACAAAGCATGTTAGATTGTAATTTAGTATTTGATTTATTATGATTTAATTACCAGCAAGAAAATTATGGGATTCTGTCAAAATTATTTTCATGATAGAACCAGCACCCTTTATTTTATTTGAATTATTTGGAGGACAAATTAAGGTAGTTTATTCATTAAGCTTGAATTAACTGAAACAATGATTAAATAAGTTTAGGCCCTTGAAAATCATTGTAAAACTATCAAACTTTGGAAACTTGATATTTAGGCCTACTATTATTTACCTTAATTTTGTGATAGCTGGAATCAACTAGAATGTTATACCTCATGTTCAAAATGATGATATTAGACCCTTAAGAATAAATAAATAAGTTATCGGATTTATTAGGAAAATTCCAATATTTTGGATTTAGGCAAATCTTGTTAGGATAGACCCCCGATAAATAAATGGTGGCATTTGGAGGAAAAAGTAAATTATGTGTAATCTTGATTATCGTGTAGCCTAGGTGAGTCCCTAGGAGGTTTGGTTTAGCACTGATGGTAGTTGGAAGATTATGTGTTACGCGGGTATGGCGGAAGACCGTCTTTCCGTGTGGAGAGGGTGAAGAGTCAAGCTACCCTAGGTTTAGTTTAATGTAACTCTTAAAGGGAAAAAGGTAAGGGAGATCAACCAATAACAATAAGTGCCTTGCGAAAGGGAACTTCGGGCCGTAATGTCGCCGTCTTGGTTCCTAGTGCCCCTTGAGAGCCTTTCACGGGGAATACCGGGGGCAGTCCTGGGCTAACGTAAACTGTAATAACAAACTGGCAAGAGTAACCTAGTAACTAGGGCTGCACCTTTCACAAACACTGTTGGCACAGGAAGATTGATGGGAGCTTCGACTCGGTTGGTTTGGAGATGGACGTTTTGGTCCGAGGAGCTTCGGCTCGGTTGATTTGGAGACGGATGTTTTGGTCCGGGGGCTTCGGCTCGGTTGATTTGGAGACGGATGTTTTGGTCCGGGGGCTTCGGCTCGGGTTTTGTGTGTTTACGACTAAACTTGCATGTGCATAAAATAGGAAAAGTTAAGGTGGTGGGTTTTCGATATCGGGGAGTTCGATTGCACCGACACCGATATCGTTGACTCGGCGAGGTAATTAGCACTTTGCCAACAGAAGTCCGGTGCGCCAGCCGGCAAGAGTACGCAGGCGTCCGCTTAGTGCACCAAGCATTGAGGCGTACGATAGGTCAGACCAGTGGTGCTTTTACTGGTTTTGAGGTGGGCGAGGCCCAACCCACCGCTTCCGTCCGCCACTACGGAGGTATCCTGGGAGGTAACGACTCCAAAAGGGGGAACTAAAGGTCTGTGTGCACAGAGTCGTGTGTGTGAGTTGCACTTGCATGTTTCATCATACCCACATGCATGTCATAGCATAATCGATTCATTTAACCCTGACACCTAAAGTATAAGTGGTATGGGACGCTTATACATTAGGACTTGCAAAACGACCCCATGGTCTATAAGCTTGTGTGGGCAAGTTTATAAATCAAAGGTTAATTTCAATATATATACATGCTGTTGTTTGATAACCGACACCCCAACGTATAAGTGGTATGGGACACTCTATACGATGGGAGCCTTGCAGCAGATCCTTTGGCTTATGCGCTTTCGCACATAAGTTAAGGTTATCTTTCTTACTTTCTGTTTCTGTCATATTACTATAGAATTGCTATATTAGTTCCGCTGCCATTTGTTTCTTGATTAATCTCCACCTTCATGTCCTTCCCTTTCTTCCTCTCCGCTCGGTACCTAGGATCCATGGGGGAAGGGGTAGGGGATGATAGGGCTTAGTCTTTATGACTAACGGTTTTCGAACCGCATCATTTAGGGGATCGTGGATCCCAGCATGGAGGAGCAGCCCCAGAGATCGGTGCGCTTGGAGATGGGGCAGTCTAGCTCCGGAGTTCATACAGCCGGGACCGTGAGTCTCGACCTTGAGTAGTTTCTGTTTTTGCTTCCGCTTGAGAGATTGTAGTAAGGAAATGATGTATCGGGCATAAGCCCGCATTTATAGTACTCTGATTATTGTTATTCTGTGGACACTCCCTTCGTGGAGATTTTATTTTATATTCATGTGATTTATTTTTGTGGACTGCATTGCTCTTACTTCAATTATTGTGCTACCTTTCTGTGATCGAATTGGCCGGCAGAATCGGTGCCTTGTGGTGATGACCCTTCAGGACGTGAAGGTGTCACCGCAAAGCACCGACTCTGGGCCTAAGACCCCGGGTTTTAAAAGAAAAAAAGGGGGTCTTACAGAAGGTGGAGGTGAAGAGGGTGCTTGCCTTCGACGGACCCTTGTTCGGGTTCTCGGGGAGAGAAAGAGGTAGAAGGAGTGGGACTCCATGTCACACTGGGGGGCAGTCCCGCACCTTCAAGTTCGTTATTGTTGATGCCCCCAGTTGCTACACCGCCATCTTCGGGAGGCCCCTCATCAGCGCCTTTCCCTGCGTCCCCTCATCCTTCCACCAGTGCTTGAAGTTCAACATCGAGGGGGTCCAGGTCTGGGTCCACGGAGACCCTAAGATAGCAAGGGAGTGCTATATCACTGCCGTAAACTCCATCTCATGGCAGGAGGGAGCCGAGGAGATGGGGAGAAGGATGGAGAAGGAAGAGAAGGAGGCTGGCCAAGAGGAGATGGAGGTGGAGGTGACTCGTCCTCGGGAGGAGGAGATGGAGGAAGTCCAGGAGTTTGCCATGACGATGGCCGTGGGGGAAGTCGAGGAAGAGGTCCTCGCCCCTAGAGGGGGGATGCTGAAGAGTGAGGGGAGCAGTCTCGTCTGGAGACGGCGGAAGAGGTGGTGGATATGGAGGTTCTCACCCACGGAGGCAGGGTGGAGAAGGTCCACGTCAGCGGAGGACTGACCCCGGAGGCTCAGGACAGGATGCTGGAGTGCATCCAGAAGAATGTGGACGTCTTCACCTTGAGTGCCGCAGAGATGTCAGGGATTGATGTGGACTTGGCCTGCCATTGCCTCAACCTGGATCCGGAGGCTCGCCCCATCCAGCAAAAGAAGAGTCCCTCGGCAGACAGGTTAGCCGAGCCAATTCGGGATGAGGTGGCCAAGCTCCTCAAGGCCGGTTTTGTATTCGAGATCCAATACCCCGGTTGGGTCTCCAATGTTATAATGGTTAAAAAAGGAGACGGCCAGTGGAGTATGTGTGTTTACTTTTCAGTGCTTAATAAATCATGTCCCAAGGATTGTTACCCCTTGCCTCAGATCGATACGCTGGTTGACTCAGCCGTCGGTTTCCCTGTAATGAGTTTTTTAGATGCATTTTCATGTTATCACAAGATCAGGATGCACCCCCCCCCCGACGTCAGGGACATCTCTTTCATCACGAGGGATGGATGCTACTGCTATAAAATGATGCCCTTTGGGCTAAAAAATGCAGGGGCGACCTACAAGAAGATGATGGACAGGGTCTTTTGAGAGCAGAAGGGGAGGAACCTGGAGGTGTATATAGATGACCTCAAGATCAAGATCATGGACATCAACTCTCACCTCCAGGACTTGGAAGAAACTTTGGCCACTCTCCGTTAGTACAAAATGAGGCTGAACCCCTTGAAGTGTGTTGGGTACATTGGAAAATGTGTAATAGATTTGGAGAAGCCACAACTTAGTCAATGATATGCATCAATGTGTATTTGATAGAAGTTTGAGTTTCATTGTGCAGGCTTTAAAAATTTGAAGGAAAATTTTCTAAGTACAAGTGTTGACACTTGTGAAGAAACTGTGTCGACACTCAGGAAACTTGTGTCGACACTCAGGCGAGCTGTGTCGACACACAGGAAAATTGTGTCAACACTCAGGGAAGTTGTGTCGACACCCAGCTGCTATGTCGACACTCAGTAAAGCTGTGTCGACACACTGGCAAAATGTGTCGACACTTATAAAGAAGTTGTGTCGAAACTCAAAGCTATGTCGACGCCTAAACAAGCAGTTGTGTCGACATCCAGAATTTTGTCGACAACTTAAAATAGAATTGTGTAGACACTTAAAATAGAGGATGAGTCGACACTCAGGAGCTATGTTGACACCTGATGTAATTATGTCGACACACATTACTTGTGTCGACACACATTACTTGTGTCGACACACCATCTCTCAAGAGGCTGTGTCGAGTTTAGAAGTAATTGTGTCGACACACAGGACTTGTGTTGACACACACTCAATGCCATTTTACAAACACTCAACGCCATCTGTCTGCAACAGAAATGTCGAGATAAGAAGCTGCTGTGTCGACACACAGGACTTTTGTCGACACATACAACAAAAAGCAGTGCCGAGAAGTAGAAGTATGACTGTGTCGACACTTGGAGTATTTGTGTCGACACCTTGAAGACTTGTGTCAACACTTAGCCTATATGTGTCGACACATGTAAAGCAGTCTGCTGAGTGTTGTATGCTGAGTTGGACAGACATTGAAGAACTTGGTGATATGACTGGTGACTTGACAGCTGTCATAACTAACCGGTCTGACACCACTGTCAGAACTGTCGGAAGTCCGTTATGAACCGGATTAGCCGGTAACCATGGAGCAAGCTCTATATAAGAGTCAGATTGGAAACGATTCATGATCATCAACGTGAAAAAATCTCTAGATCATAAAGAAGAATTCTAACAGATCAAGGCCTGTCTACAAGAAAGATTCAGAGTTCAATCTGAATCTAAGGAAGAAGCTGACTGAAGATTAACTTCAACTTGAAGAATAGATCCACCTTATTTGTCCTAATCAAGAAGCTTTGAAAAGCTAAGTTAGGTTGGATCAGAAGAATTTGTTTATACAAGAACTGATCAAGAAGACAACATCAACAGAGGAATCTAGCTAGTGAATTTTTCTGAAACTTATTACTCACAAACTCTTGTAGGATCTATTGTTAGATCTGAGATTACAAGCCTAAAATTATAAAGGCTGAGGTAGGGCAGTGTGCCTGAGGTAGGACTTGTGGAATGTCTGAGTTGTAAGCCTAATTATAAAGGTTGAGGTAGGGCTGAGGCCTAAGGTAGGATTCAGGGAAGAATCTGAGGTAGGACTTGTGTAAAGTCTGAGGTGTAGGAACCATTTTGGGTTCTGAGTTTGTAAGATCTGCGGATCCGAGCCAGTGGAAGGAAGTTAGGCTGAATCAAGTTATCTACTGGATAGACGAAGGGGGAAAGTGGATGTACCCATATCTTGGGGAACCACTATAGATTTGGTGTTTGCTGTGTTGCATTTAATTTCTGTAGATAGAATTATTCTGTGCTACAAGTAGTTACAAACTTCTGTTTGCCTTAAAATCAAAAAGACACAAAAATATTAGAACCTATTCACCCCCCCTTTAGGTGTTTAGGCTCTTGAATCAAAGTCTTTCAAGTGGTATCAGAGGGAGGTTCCTCAAAAGTTGACCTAACAGTCAAAGGATTTCTCCAAGGCAAAAAACAGACAACAAGAATGGGTTCAAGTGGAAATCAAAATGAGTTTGGATCTATGAAATAGCCCATATGCAGGAAAGAATCTTTTGGCATTTAGAAAGAAAGGGTCAGGATATTTATAAAAGCATCTAATCTAAGAATTTATATCACAGTACAGGAAGGCCCCTTCATCCTAATGAAGGTTTCAGTTCTTGATGCAAACATTCAAACTCCTAAGAGTTATTAAGAGATGACTAAGGATGAGATCATCTTGGCTACATTAGATAAAAGAGCTCAGAATATAATTGTAAGTGCCATAGATGATGCAACATTCCAGAATCTTGTGTAATGTAAAACATCCAAAGAAATGTGGGATACACTGATTGTCTATATGGAAGGCACATAAGAAGTCAAAGAAGACAGAAAGTCTATGCATAATCAGGAGTATGAGAGCTTTAGGAAGAATAAAACTGACAGCATAGCTGAATGCTATACAAAGTTTTTCATAATAGTGAATGAATTGATGACATGTGAAAGAGTCTTCAGTACTTATGAACTGAATGACAAGTTTCTTAGGTCCCTAACAAAGGATTGGGACACTAAGATATGTGCCTTCAGGGAAGTGGCCAAACTGGCTGACACACCACCACCTAGACTTTTTGGAAAACTGCTTTCATATGAAATGCAGCTTACTGCTAGGAAAGAGGAAGAGAATGGCAGCAGATCTGAACCTAAATAAAAGACAGTAGCCTTCAAGGCTGAGGGCTCAAGGATGGGTAGGAGAAAATCTCCTTCTCCACCTGGAAGGAGTACTGAAGCAGAAGAAGAAGTTCTTGAAACAAGTACATCAGATAGTCACACATCTGATGAAAACTTTGCTGTCTTCACTAGACAATTTCAAAATTTCATGAAGAAAATGAATTGGAAAACCAGGCCTTCATCTACATCCTATTCCAAGGATGAATATTACAGGAAGAAGAAAACACCTAAGGAGGACAGGTATGCTTCTAAAACTGGTAAACAATCTAATTCTATGATTGTGTGTTATTACTGTAATAGGTCTGGGAATGTCATAGCTGACTGTCCTGACAAAAGAAAGGAGTCAAAGGACAAGAAGAAGCAGCTGGTCAAAGGCAAGAAGGAGAAGTCTCTAGTTGCTCAGAAGGAGAAGAGTTGGACAGACTCTTCATCTTCAGAATCTGAAGAAGTGACAGAAGCATATGTTGGACTCTTCTCAACAGAAGAGGATTCTAGGGAACTAGAATTCCTACAGATGCTGGACTCCATAAATGGAGTAGAAGAACATCTCTATAAAGGGCTGATGGCTCAATCAGAAGAAGATAAGTGCCAGGATCAGTCTGGACCAAGTAAGGTAAATAATTCACCCCTAGTCTCAGATTACATTACTGGATCAGAATCAGAAGCATCTTCTTCAAAAGAAGTGGATGGATCTGAGTCTGAGGGGGATGTTCACCAACTCATTAATGAGTATGGTGGGTTATTGCATGCTCTAAAGAAGAGCAAGTTTCTTGTTAATGAGCAGGCCAAGGAGATTGAGTCTCTCAAACTGGCTGCAGCAGATTTAGCAAAACTGCTGGATCAAAAACTGAATGAGGTTGCCAAATTGAAAAATATTACAGTTATTCAGATGGGCACAATCTCATTCAAAGAGAATCATATCAAGAAACTGGAGGGAAAACTTCAGCAAGAGAGAGAGCTAGTGGCAAAATTCTCCAAGCAATAATCAGTCTTACCTTTGATATATAATTTTGTTTTACAAAAAGGAAAGATTGGTCTGGGCTTCAAGGGAAGAACTAGGGCTACCAATTCTCATAGAAAAGGTAAAGTCCCAGTTCAGCCTCAAGCTTTTAATCCCCCTATTTTCTTTAAAAAGGTAGTGAATCCTACTAACAGGTATGATCATGACATGACACATAGTCACTGTAAGCATGAAAATTTCATGAGCAAGGGTGCTAATGCCAATAGACCAATCTATAGGCATGCCCATCATATTCAGGAGGAATTCTTGAAGAATGTTGTTCTAGCACCAACACTTAACAAGCCTACTGACAATAAAGTAAGAAGGCCTGTACCTAAGAATAGGTATAATAGGTTTGAGTGTTAATGTTATGGCAAGGTGGGCCACTTTGCTATGGATTGCTGGTTTAACTTAAGTGTTAAAACAAAAAGTAGGATTCCTGTTAGATCAGTCATGGGGTTTCAAACTAACAAGGACCTAGGACCCACTAACAAGTTGGGTTCTAAGGGTAAGTGATTCATTATTTGTTGCAGGTAAATCAAAGTGACCATACCCCTATATGGTACTTGGATAGTGGCTGTTCCAAACATATGACTGGAATAAGGAGAATGTTGAGGGACTATGTGCCCATAAAGAATAGACCAAAAGTTATCTTTGGTGGATCAAAAAAGGGAATCATAAAAGGATTTGGTAACATCTCTTGTGATTCAATTACTATCACTAAAGTGGCTTATGTAAAGGGTTTAAAATATAACCTGATTAGCATAAGTCAACTTAGTGATCTAGGTTATGATATTTCTTTCCACAAAGGGGAGTGCCTAATAAAAAGGTCAAGTGATCAAGAGATCATTTTGACTGGCATTAGGAAAGGAAATGTGTATTGCCTTAACCTCGAATATGAGTCTAACAACTCACCTATTTGTTTGGTTGCAGGAGAGAAAGCTTCTCTATGTGTCAAATGGCACAAGAGGCTAGCTCATCTGAACTATAAGTCAATTGGACTGCTGTTCAGCATGGGATTAGTGAGGAATGGTCCTCAAGTTTAGTGCATAAAAGAGGGTGTGTGCTCAGCTTGCCAAAAAGGCAAGAAGACTATGTCCTCTTTTCAGTCACTTGATATCAAAGATTCAAAGAGATGTTTGTATCTCATGCAAATAGATTTGTTTGGTCCTATACCCGTTCATAGTCTTGGTAGGAAAGCATAGACACTTATTATTGTGGATGACTATTCTAGATTTACATGGGTTTTCTTCTTGAGGTAGAAATCTGAAACCCCAACTATTTTCCAGACTTTTGTCAGACAAATACAGAATGAATAAAATAGCTCAGTGGTCAAAATCAGAAGTGACCATGGAACTGAATTTCAGTCTGAATGTATGACAAAATTTTGTGAAGAACTTGGGATTCATCAGGAATTCTCTTCACCTAGAACTCCTCAGCAAAATGGTGTTGCTGAAAGAAAGAATAGGACTCTAATTGAAGCCAGTAGAACTCTACTAAATGACACTACTCTCCCTGAATACTTCTGGGTTGAGGTAGTAAATACTGCATGTCATGTGCTCAATAGGGCCTCCATCAACAAGAAACACAAGATGACTCCCTACCAGATTTAAAAAGGCAGAAAACCAAACATAACTTATTTTAGAATCTTTGGTAGTAGGTGTTTTGTACTAGTCAATGGTAAACACTACCAAACTAAGTTTGCTGCTAAATCCCTAGAAGGGATATTTGTTGGGTACAACAACCATAGTAGAGCATACAGGATCTATAACTTGACTACTCAAGTTGTAGAAGAATCTGTGCATGTTGTATTTGATGAGTCAATGCTTATTAACAGTGAATTGTCTAGTTCTTCAGTTAGTCCTACAGATCTAACAGATAAGCTGGACAAGCTGACCATAAATGAAGATGGTCCTGCTAAACTGGATGAGGATAAAGATGCTAGCTATCCAGGGGGAGATCAAGTCCCTCTGGGTGAAGAAGAAAATATGGAGCTTCAAGATGAGGAAACTGGAGATAGCCATAATGGTGACAGAATTCCTCCAGCAAGGAGACACCTGAAGGATCATCCAGCTCACCAGATCATTGGTGATGCAAGTCAAGGTATTCTAACAAGGAGCAGGAGCATGAACACAGTTTTGTGTTCTAGCTCCCTATCTCAGATAGAACCCAGGAAGATTGAAGAGGCCATGCAAGACACCAATTGGATTGATACAATGCAAGAAGAGCTCAGTCAGTTGAAAAGGTGTAAGGTTTGCAAACTTGTGCCAAAACCTAAGGATCACAACATAATAGGAACTAAGCGGATCTACATGAACAAGCTTGATGAGAATGGCACAATAGTCAAGAACAAGGCTAGACTGGTAGCAAAAGGCTACAGGCAAGAGGAAGGTATTGATTTTGATTAAACCTTTTCTCTAGTGGCAAGGCTGGAGGCAATAAGGCTGTTCTTGGCCTATGCTGTATATGAAGGGTTCAAAGTATATCAAATGGATGTGAAATCAGCATTTCTGAATGGTGATTTAAAAGAAGAAGTCTATGTAGAACAACCCTCAGGTTTTGTAGACTCTCACTTTCCTGATTATGTGTATAGGCTTAGGAAAGCTCTATATGGTTTGAAACAAGCTCCAAGGGCTTGGTATGAAACCTTGTTTTCCTTCCTCATTGAGAATAAATTCTCTAGAGGAAAGATAGACAAAACTCTATTCTATAGGGAATCAAAAGACAAGATAATACTAGTACAGATATATGTGGATGACATTATCTTTGGTTCTATTGAAAACAGCCTTTGTAGGAAGTTTGCCAAACTTATGCAAGACAAGTTTGAGATGAGCAGTATGGGTGAGCTAAAGTTCTTCTTGGGACTTCAAGTTAGAAAGGCTGAGAGTAAGTTGTCCATATCCTAGTCTAAGTTCACCAAGGAGTTGATTAAGAAATATGATTTGTACTCACCTTCTACAATGAAAACTCTAATGGGAACAAGTATGCCTATATGCAAAGATGAAGCAGGGAAACCTGTTGATGAGTCTTTGTATAGAGGGATAATTGACTCCCTATTATACTTGACTGCTAGTAGACCTGACATCATGTATGCAATATGTGTCTGTGCTAGGTATCAAGCATGCCCTAAGGAATCTCATTATATTGCAGCTAAAAGAATTTTGAGATATCTTAAGGGCACACCTAATCTAGGCCTTTGGTACCCTAAGAATAGGGATTTTCTATTAACAGGTTTCTCAGATGCAGATTTTGCTGGATGCAAGGAAGACAGAAAAAGTACCACAAGAACCTGTCAGTTTCTTGGTGGGAGGCTGGTGTCATAGAGCAGCAAGAAGCAAACCAGTGTAGTTATATCAACAGCTGAATCAAAGTATATAGCTGCAGGTAGCTGCTGTGCACAATTAATGTGGATGAAACATCAATTAGAAGATTATGACATCTAGGTAAGTAGAATACCATTATTTTGTGATTCTATAAGTGTTATTTCTATTGCTAAGAATCCTGTGTCACACAGTAGGACCAAGCATATAGAAATAAAGTTTCATTTTATCAGAGAACATGTTGAAAAGGGAAATATTAGTCTAGAGTTTGTAAAAACAGATAATCAAATAGCTGATATTTTCACAAAACCACTGGATGAAATTAAATTCAATAATTTCAAAATTGAATTAGGTATGTTGAAGCTAGAATAGGTTAACAAAAGTTTCCATGGGTAGCATCAGTAAGCACCAAATTTCTCTTGAAATTTGTCTAAGTACAATGTTTGTGTCGACACAAGCAAGTTGTGTCGATACACTCAGTATGTTGTGTCGACACAGAAAAAGGATGTGTCGACACAGAAACAGTATCTGTGTCGACATGAGAATAAGTGTCGACACAACCTTGTCGAGACAATAAGTCGTGAGGATATTTGTGTTGACACAAAAAGTCAGTGTCGACACAACTTTGTCAAGACTTAAGTTGTTAGTGTCGACACAGACGCAAGTATGTCGACACAGACTCTAGTATGTCGACACATAAATGTGTCGACTTAAAATATGTTTTGTCGACTTAGAAATTAGTATGTCGACATATTGTTCTGCCAATACCTAGGTCATTGTTGTCGACACAAAAATAGATTTGTCGACTTAAGCCCGACTTTTGATCTGCCCTTGACTCAAGTACTATAAATAGGTGAATCCAAAATTTGGTCGACTACGCTATCAAAATTTCTGACTCTACACCTTCTGTCGACATAAACCCTCTCTTCTCTTCTCCTCTAGAACTTACTTCAATGGCGCCACACAAAGAAGACAAGGTTAATGAAGGTTACAAACTGGTTCGCGAAGGTTTCACAACTTCTTCTGACGAAATTCAGGGAGTCATTGCCCTAATTTCTGAAAATGGACTAGAATATTTTGTCTCAGAACCGACCAAAATTTGGAAGAAGGAAGTCATGGAGTTCTACACAACTGCTTCATTGGACACTAAAGGAAAGAAATTCAAGGCTTCTATTCAAGGTACCCAGGTGAAGCTCACTATGAAATCAATAAGGAAAGCACTACATCTGCCATTGATTAAGGATACAGATGAAATTACTCCATCCCAAATAACTACAGCATTAAGCTGGTGTGGACTGAATCCCAGTATTAAGATTGGTTCATCCATCAATAGAAAAGGGATGAATTCCCAAGGAAAATTTCTTTCATAAGTGGTGGGCAAGGTGATTATCTGCAAAACATGAGGACATGATCAGATTTCTTCCCATATGTTCAATCTGATGGTGAGAATAATATTCAAGATAAACACTAACTGGGCAGCAGTAGTGTTTGATAAACTACAAGAAGGAACAAAGAAACCTAACTTGGGAAGGATCCTCAGCATATGCTTAACATCAGTAGTTCCAGATGTACTGAAACAAGCAAATGGCTCTAAGATAAATCATATGAGAAAAATGAATGTAAGGATACTGTCAAGGTGGGACAGAGTTCTAACCAAGGAATTCCCTGCTCCTAAGGAGCAAACTAACAAAGACAAGAAGAAAAAGAAGGTGGCTGTACAGGATGACTCCTCCAATGATTCTGAGGAGGAAGTGGTCTTCAGTTCTGATGAAGGCTAGCAACAACAAGATGTTCAAGCTCAAGCTAAGGACTGTGAGCCCAAAGAGCAACAAATTGAATCTTCTCCAGGGGAGAAAACTGAGAAAAAGAAACTGAGTTTCCTGCCCAAGGGGGAGGTATTGATGATGCTGTCTTGGATAGTGACTTAGCTGCAGACACAATAATGAATGTTGTATCTGAAATCAACTCTACAGCTGAAGTAACTGATAAAAATGATGCTCAACATGAGCTAGTAAGTTTCTTCTCCACAGACTAGTGATGAATTATAGTATTCTCCTCAAAAATTGTTTAAAGGGACACTTTTGTTTACACAACAAAAGAGGTCTTTCAAGTGGTATTAGTCTTTTCATTAGTTTTTTTTAAAAAAACGAATCTTATTCCTTCTAAACAGATACAACATGAATTTATAATGGAAGAATTGTTTCCTGATCCTCTTACTGATAGGACTGCGGGGGGGGGGGGGGGGGGGAATTGAAAAAGAAAAGGAAATTCCAAGGACTGAGGGGGAGTTATCCAAGGATACCCAGCTTAAAAGGATACTGTTGATATTGAAAGTACATCTAAATCTTCTGAAGATTAAGAAGCCACAATGGCTAAGAAAAGAAAGCTGTCTGTGTTAAAGAAGAAGTGTTTTGGATATAAGAAAGCTTTGTAAATGGGAACAACACCATCTACATCAACTGTGGACTTCAGTTCTTTACTAGTCCAGATGCTGATAAAATTAGATAATCAAAGACAGACCATAGAAAAATATATAGATGAAACTCATAAGGATTTATAGTTTCGGTTGGCCCAGGACATCAAATCCATAAGATTTGAAGTAAATCAAAATAAGAAGGAGATGACAGATTACTTCCATAAAGGAGGTAATGCTGTGGTGTTCTTGGCCAAGCAATAATAAGATATACAAGCTAAAGTGGATGAGATTGAAGTAAAGCAGGGATATGTCCTAGAGAATCAGATTAGAATGAATGAAAATCTCAAGGATTCACATCATGCAATATTGACAAATCTCACTGATTCTAGCACTACTCTGAAGGCTGAAATCTCCAAATAAATCCAGGATGATATATCTGCTGTCAAAGCCACAATCCAAGATTCTAAAGAGAAAAAAAAACCTTCCTGACAAAATTCAGAGCTTATTTTAAAGAGGGAACTGAATATCTAGCTGATCAATTCAGATTCCAGAAGGAAGATTTAAGAGATCATATTGCAAGAGAAGTCATAAAGGGGGAGAGATTACTAGTCAATGCCGGCTCTAACCATGCTAAATGGACTACCAATAGCATCAGAGCCACTCTTGGATATCCTGCTCTATGTGATGATGCTAATATAGCTGAGTCTGGGATTCAACCTTATTATTTTGAAGGAAATCAGCCTGAAGTTGCTCAGGTGATCTACCCCCCAGCTTATTTTGAGATGGTTCAAGAAGAAGTGCTGAAAATGTATAGTCCTCCACTAGAGGTACAAAATGTAATTCTTGAAAAGGTTGAAATGTCAGAAGCTGCATTGGAAGCTCAGAAGGAAGCTCAACTCTCCAAGAAGAGATTCAGAGAGCAGGTTGAGCTGAAGCTAGATTTTGAGCAATGGAGCCCAACTTCTAGAAATATCATACGTACTGCTTGGAAAGCTGTTAAGGATAAAACCCATGACAGGGGTAAGTGGTATTCTGAGCAAGAATGGAATAAATATCAAGCTTGACAAGAAGCAATTTTACGGCATAGAAGAAGTGCTAAGGCTGGGAAGCTACCTGCTAATGCTCAAGAGCCAAGCAAGTACTTCCCCAAACCTTTTCAATATTTTGAAAGACAAAAGATCAAGGCTGAAGAATTGAATAAGAAAGCTCTCAAAGGGAAAAAGCTAGCTGAAGATGCTGAACCTTCTGTGCAGGCTAAAATCAAGTCTGGCAAAGGGATAGTTATTAAGGAACCTAGTCAGTAATAGGATTGCTAGGTTCTTATAATAGAACAATGTATTACTTTTCCTTTTGTTCTATAAGAAATTTATATAAACCAAAGTTTTTCTGATCAATGAAATCTGGTTCAGTATTAAGTGTGTGTTGTTTACAATGGTTATGTAATTATCTTCTCTAAAATGTTTTTACTTCTATTACAATTTTGTTTTATTTAAAGAGATGTATATCTTTGACTAAGGGTTATGACTTCTCCAAATAGGGGGAGATTGTTGGGTACATTGGAAAATGTGTACTAGATTTGGAGAAGCCACAACTTAGTCAATGATGTGCATCAATGTGTATTTGATAGAAGTTTGAGTTTCATTGTGCAGGCTTTAAAAATTTGAAGGAAAATTTTCTAAGTACAAGTGTCGACACTTGTGAAGAAACTGTGTCGACACTCAAGAAACTTGTGTCGACACTCAGGCGAGCTGTGTCGACACACAGGAAAATTGTGTCGACACTCAGGGAAGTTGTGTCGACACCCAGCTGCTATGTCGACACTCAGGAAAGCTGTGTCGACACACTGGCAAAATGTGTTGACACTTATAAAGAAGTTGTGTCGACACTCAAAGCTATGTTGACACCTAAACAAGCAGTTGTATCGACATCCAGAATTGTGTCGACAACTTAAATCAGAATTGTGTTGACACTTAAAACAGAGGATGAGTCGACACTCAGGATCTATGTCGACACCTGAAGCAATTGTGTCGACACACAGGACTTGTGTCGACACACCAACTCTCAAGAGGCTATGTCGAGTTTAGAAGTAATTGTGTCGACACACAAGACTTGTGTCGACACACACTCAATGCCATTTGACAAAAACTCAACGCCATCTGCCTGCAACAAAAATATCGAGACAAGAAGCTGTTGTGTCGATACACAGGACTTGGGTCGACACATACAACAAAAAGTAGTGTCGAGAAGTAGAAGTATGACTGTGTCGACACTTGGAGGGGTTTTATTCAACTAAAAGGCCATTTTCACCTTTTTACCCCTAGGTAAGGGTTTTATTCTTTGGTCTCAGGTAATTTTACCATTTTGCCCTTGGTGATCTACATATAACCCTTCAGAACAGCGGAGTTTGGCTGTTGGCAGACCCAGCCTAAGGTATTTTGGTAATTTCAGGTCGGTTCAATTTGGTTATTGGTAGCTCAAACTCAAAGGCCTATAAATAGACCGATAAGGTGCCCTGAAGAGGTTGTTGATCCCCTCCATCTTTTTCCTCTAAGGCACCTAGCTTAGCACTGGCTAGGGAGGGGTAGGATTTCTAGTTCTTCTGAGTAAGAGGTGGGACCTCCAAGCTGAAGCCCACGGTCTGTTTATAGTTCCCGAGACTCACGTCAAGGAAGGAATTCGAGAAGAGTAGGTGTGAGCTATAACTCTAAATCCGAACTCTAGGTGAAGTCAGGTTCCCGGCTTCAACAAGGAACTTAAACTGTTTTACGGAATGATGTGAGTGGGAACTTAAACTGTTCCACTATTCGTGAGTAGGAACTTAAATTATTCTACTTGGCAAAGGGGGATGTTGAACCCACATCATGTCACGGCCATGAAGGTTTCGGCATTTGGCGCATGACAGTTTGAGCAACAGGATTCAGTTAACCTCTACCTACCTTATGACGGTCGACTTTGAGTGAGTCACTGGATTGGATCTGAAAGTAGAACTCCTTTGAATTTTTCAACTAATAGAAAGAAATGATAAATGCTCAAGTTTGACAATTAAGTCTAAGACTATGGATGGTCGTGGTACCCAGGAGATCCGGTATACTGAGAATGTGTCGTGAGTGCATGAGGCGTGTGGCCAATCGAGCCTGCGTCTATGGCGAATGGTTCTTAAACTGCATGTTTCTATGGCCAAAAATATATATATGCAGCTGTTTGCAGGGATGGAGAACCGCCACCCCGTGTGAGGGGTGGGGTCATTATAAATTGGTCAGCTAATGCTGACCGTTGCTTTGTTTGCCACGTTTTGGTGGGTCGTGCTATGCAGGTGCTAGAGAGCCATGTGGGAAGTTGCGGGCGGAAGTCCCTTATGCTGCAATTGGCTGGCCCTTGAAGGCCCAAAGGTGAACGTTTAGTGTTTCATGTATGGCCGGCCTGCGTGTTGATATATGAAAACACTTATTGTAAAGGAAATAGTTGTATGGCCTTAAGGTCGTAGCATTTTGTGTATTTTGAAAACATTCCTTATATATATATATATAAATTGTGGACATTCACATGTATTGAGTTCAAGTTAACCCATGAAGCTTCAGCTAGAATGCTCTGAGTTAGGATTCAATTAGTAGTCTTTTAATATTAATATGTAACTCCGCTGACTGTTTGTGGGATATGGCATGGGGCCCCGGCCGGACCCTCTGTTATATTTCATGTGACGGATTGAGGTATTATAATTTGGTATTAGCTTGTCTTGGTCTTCCTTCAGTGAATTCGTGGTTGAATTCTTTTGAGGGGTGGCAAGCACGTGTACGTACTTACCGTTATAACAAAATGAACTCAAGATTGTCCACTTAGGATTGAAAATACACCTCTTGAAGGAACTTGTGTGTTCCTATAATTGCTTTTGGAAAGACTATGCGTTGCTTAATTGTGTGTTTGACACTTATAGGCAACGAAAAGTGGTGCGGGGCAGCAGGAACCCCAGTACGCGGCTGAGAGTAATGCACCAACTGAGGTGACAACACCTCCTCCTTATGAGAAAACTATACGGTTTGTTGATGAAGCCATGTTCGCATTAATCAATGCACAACTAGGAGGGCGAGTAAAACCTCCTACCCATGAGGTGGTCCAGGAACCGGTTTGCGTAGTTAAACTTGTAGCTGTATGACAAGTGGTCGTTGAGCAAGTGACCGCAAGGAGAGCGATGGAAAAGAAATTGAAACTCGTAATGGGTTTCAATCCTCCTATGTTTGTGGGTAAGGGAACCCCTACACAAGCCAAAGATTGTCTCTCAATAATAAAGAGAGTCCTGACGGTAACTGAAATGGAGGAGTGGAAAAAAATCACTATAGCTACCTTCTTATTAAATAGTGAGGCGAGACTTTGCTGGGATGAACTAGAGCTGCACCAGTTTGATGGTCGGCCTTTGATTGAGATCTCAATAGAGGAGTTCTCAAGGTTTTTTCTAGCGAGATACATTCCATCTGCATAGTGGATTGCAATGGAAAACAAATTTCAAAGGCTAACTCAAGGCAAGAGTTCTGTTGATGACTACTTACATGATTTTAAGTGATTTGGGAAGTTATGCAAGCTTTACGTTTACAGATGAGGAATGGAAAAGAAATCGGTTCTATAACGGGTTGAGGGATTACCTACGGTTGCTTCTCTTAGGATCGATGACGCAAGGGTTTCTTACCTTTGTCAATACGGCCCGTTCCCTTGAACTGGGTATGAAGCACGCTCAGCATAAGAATGACTTGGCAATGAAGAAGCAAGAGTTCAAAGTACCTAGTTATTCAAAGCCTGGGTATCGATGGTGGAATAAGAATTCTAAAACTTCTGCACCGACTCTTTCTTCTCTAACATCTGGAGCAACATCTGGGAGTGGTCCGCTCACGTGTTGTACATGTGTCAAGGTGGGAAACATGGCCCGAGACTATTGGAGTGGCCCTCCAAAGACAGAGAAAAAGATGGGTGCGACTTATGCTGAAAAGGGAAAAGCAGTAGTGGAGTCAACTGCGTCTCAAGCGCAACCCCGAGTCAATAATCTTGGCCGGCAGGAGGCCATGAAACAAAGTGATGTCATAACAGGTATGAGTTACGATACAATTTTTACTACATTCCATACTTAGTACCTTGTGTGTTGCTTGTGTATGATTTGTTTGAATTAGGCTTTGTCCTGATATCAGAATATCCGGCGATAGCACTGTTCAATGCAGGACCTTCTCATTCCTTTCTATCTGACGACTTCATGGGGTGTATTAGAGTGCCATCATTTATACCGATAGATCGAGTGAATGTTGAAAGTGCAGGATAAGATCACTCCTAACTCTAGAGGGGGGTGAATAGAGTTATTTAAAATAATTTTCCAAATAAAAACTTGTGTGTAGAGAAGGTTTGAATTTACTTAGTGTAAGGTGCTAGAGTAAATAATCAGAGTAAAAAGGTATTCACAGCACAAAGCAAAACACAAGGAGCATAAGCAATCCAGACGACACAAGGAGCTATAGTGGTTCCCCAAATCTGGGTACATCCACTCTTCTATCACCCTTGATAGGAATCCACTTCAAGATGAGTTGATTAGGTGTCTTGAGCACCAGAGAGTTTTTGATCAGGTTCTCACAAACCAACAGAGCTGATTTTGACCAGGTTTCAGCAAAACCAAAAGTAACTTTTGAAGGGAGTTAAAACCCTGTACAGAAAGAAAAAGAAAAAGAGATGATGTTGTCTTCTCTATTCAACAAGCAAAGAGAAGCAGAAGTGGATCTGAAGTTGTTGTCAAAGCTCCCCCTGAGATCAAGATGAGGTTCAGGAAGGAGAGCTCTGCACAAGGGTGACAGGTCTTCAAAGATCTGATTTGCTCCAGCAAAGGATGATCCAAGAGAGTTGGATGGAGGTGTCTGAAGCAATCAGATTTTCTGTGAGTTAGCTTTTCAACACAATGTCACAGAGAGCAACTAAAGTCCTGTATATGTTATTCTGTATTCTGTATGCTGTTCTTGTTTTTGAATGAATGAATGAATCTTCTTCTTCCTTTTACTTTGATAGCCGTTGGAAGACAGCATTAATTGCTTTCCTTAACTGTCCATGCCTCAAAGGAAATGACAGGCAGACATTCCTTAGAAAATTCCTTGAGCCATGCACCAGATATGCTGTAACGGCCAATAAATCTTCAGCATTAATTGTCTGTCAGAAGGAATTTGAATTCCTATCCAAAATCGACGGAAGTCTGGAAGGCGTCGAGCTCACAGAAAAACGTCGATCTGAGCACGACACACGTCGGCCAGAGAGTGTTTTCTGTAAGCAGAACTGGGTTCGACGGAACGTCGAGCTGAGGTCGACTCCACGTCGAGCTGAGGTCGACTCTGCATCGAGCTGAGGTCGACTCTGCGTCGAGCAGAGGTCGACTCTGCGTCGAGCTGAGATCGACTCTAACTAGCCTATGTGACCTTTATAACAACATGGAGGTCACAGCACACAATCCCTATAGAAATATAGTCATCCTGGTCCAAATAGTAATAGGGTGTTCCAACAATCTCCCCCTATTTGGATTAGGATTACTATTTACATGAATTTTAGGGATTCAAAGAAAAAAAATAAAGCAGATACAACACAATATAATACAGCCAGACATGACAGAATAATAAGCAGCATATATAAAACACTATATAGCAGCAGAATTGTTCAAATGTCCTGAGTCCAGTATATAGAAAGTGTTAGAATACCTTACTTTACTTGTCCTTTGATGCTTTGTCTTGATCACTCTTTTTGAAGATGATTTCTCTGTTTGGATTGGAAGCTTCCTTTTTGGATCTGTAGTCATCAGCTGCACCTAAAGACTTTTGATCTCTAGCACTGGGTGGTACAGCTGCAGGGTGGAGTTCCATGTATCTGTCTGAATCAAAAAATTTCTTTGAGCTATACTTTTCCAATTCCTCTCTTCTTTGTTCTGACATAGTACTGATATGAGAGGTGTCCAGTCCTCTTTCTCTGGCTTTGTTAATTTCATTTAGAGCAGCCATCTCTGTCATCCTAGCTTTCCAGTAAGCAGGAGTTTTGGTGGGATCTTCAAAAGGTACTGCAGATTCAAATTTGTTAGAGGATGTTTCTTGAGAAGTTCTTGGGGTGAGGTCAACTCTAGGCCTGTAAGGATAGGGCCCAGAGGTTGGATCAATGGATCTTCCCCTTTGATAAGGTTGAGAGCCTGATCTTCCTCTGGACTGCCTGCCTCTATAATTTCCTCTTTGTTGACCTCCCCTTTGCTGGCTATCTCCTTGATGTCTTCTGGCTTGATAAGTCTTTCCATGTAGAGCTGAAGGTGCTGAAGAGGAAGATAGACCAGTACCTGCACCTGCATCTGGAGGAGGTGGAGGTGGAGGCTGATGGACTGGTTTAGTTGGTCCCTCATTGAATTTTCTCTTCTGTTTCATAGCTTTTCTCTGATTCTGAGAGTACTGCATCCATGGCTCTGTGATTTCACAATTATATTTGATGTAATAAGGAATGTCATGATCTGTAGCTCTGGCAGGAGGTACTCTTTTCATGGCTTTTGATCTGGCTTTCCTCTTCCTTGCAATAGTTGCAGAGGAGTCATCAGAATCTGTAGCAAACTCATCTTCAGAACTTTGTGATTCTTCATATGGATCTATATACTTTCTTTTCGAGATGGGAAAGCTGATGGAGGCTGGAGCTGCTGAGGAGGAGACTGAAGGAAGCTCTGCTGTCAGTGGGGAGGAGGAAGCAACCACTGCAGGAGAGGGCACAGCCTCAGGAGCCATAGAGGCTGAAGAGGCTGGTTCCTGAAGGGCTTGGGAGATATGGGCCTCTGCAGCATCAGGTGTCTCAATCACTTCACCTGAAGTCTCAACAGGAGCTAACAAATCAATTTCAACACTAGCAGGAGCCACTGCTACCACTGCTATATCAGAAGTCAAGGCCTTCTGAAAAGGGACAATAGCCCTGGACAGATCTTCTTGAAGCTGTTCTTCTGTTTGAGGAGGAGCCTCAGGTGCCATGGGTAGGTCTTCTTGTATTGAAGCTGGAGGAGAGAAGCTCTGAACAGAAGCTGCCAAAGACTGAATGTCTAAGGCACTGCTGATTTGCTGAGCTGAAACTGGAGGAGGGGCCTCAGATACTATTTGATCTTCTGCAACAGACACTGTCTCTGAACAAGCAACTGATACTGTCTCTGAATAAGTCTGAGCAAGCTGAACTGAAGAAGGAGGCAGCTCTTCTTCTGCTGACATCTCCCCTGCCTAGAATCAGTGGTAGCTGACTCTAGGCCCCTAGAAGAAGGGCATGCCAACTGAGAGGAAAGGGAGGAGATAGAGGCAGAAAGAGTTCTCAAGGAAAGAAGGAGAGGAGCCAGCTTGGCATCCAAAAGGGAGGAGAGCCTAGGGGCCAAGAGATCAAAGATCTGATTGGCCAAGGGCAAGAGAGCTACTTGCTCAAGTGGAACTTGAGTAGAGGTAGAGGGAGTAGCAGAAACTGAGAATGTAGAGGAGGTGGAGGGTGGTGTAGACAGTGGAGGTGTAACTGGTTCCTGAATGGAGGAGAAGAGTAAGTCTGAAAAAGTAGAGGGATGGTGGAAGTCATGAGGAGAGGAGGTAGAGGAATCCATGAAGGAGTCTTCATGCATGTCAAAAGAAAAGAGATCCTCATGAGGGGTGGAATCCAAGTTTATGGGGAGGAAAGTAGTGTGAGGTGGAAGAGAGGAGGCAATGATAGATATGGAGGAGGGGAGAGTTTGAGTGGATGAGATAATTGTGGTTGAGGGGATGAAGGTGGATGGAAGGGTGAGAGAGGGGGCTGGCATGGTCCCTACTTCTGGACCAGTGGACTGAGGGTGAGAGACCTCTACAGTCCTGGTGTCTGTAGAGGATTTAATTGCTGCAGCAGCCCTGGGATTCACAATTCTCCTGTCCCATTTGCCAATTAGAGCACATGTGAGCCTCTTGGAAGCATTGATGTGCTTCTTTGAGGACACAAGCAGTTGGGGGCAGCAGTGGTTGAGAATCAACCCAAGAACTCTTCCAAAATGGACAGAGTTTTTATCCAACTTTTTCTTAAGCATTTCAAACACAATTAATCCCCAGTTGGGATGTTTCTTATCCATTAGTGCAGCCATAAGGCAAAACTGATGCCTTGTTATTGCATCATGTGCAGTCCTCTTTGCACAGATCACTTTTCCAGTTATATCTGCTAATAACCTATACTCAATTGCTAGGTTAATTTTAAGGAGTTTAGAGGGGTTACCAGCAGCATGCCCCATCCTGTCCAGCATCAAAGTATACTCTTCCACTGATAGTTCTATGTCATCATCTCCAGCAGCAAAGTTGAAAGCTTCTGTAATGACTTGAGGTGAGATGGCTACCTCATTTCCTGAAATCTTCCCAGTCAAAGAGTTGTTATCTGAAACGATTGCTGTAAGACACCATTCTTTAATTTCTAATTCTGGAAGGGGTATCCTGGTAGACATAAAGTGGACTAGTTGCTGCTCCTTGAAAAGATTCAGTATATCCAGAAAGTGTTGTGGAGATCCATCAAAAGAATCGAAGTCAATGTCGAAACCAGAGTCGAACTTCATGGCCGCCAGAGCTCCTGCTGTGATTGCCATTGTCCTGCAAAAGAAAGAATACCTTCCAAGATCAAAAGTATAGTATTTGGAGGGAGAAAGCTTGAGCAGAGAAATATGAATGCGCAACTGCGAACGACGGAGAAAAAATGATTTTATACTTAGGGTTCGACGCAGAAAAGGAAAGAACGTCGAGCTCAGTTCGACGCTCAAGGGCTCTAGGAGAACTGAAACGACTCAACAGCGTCCAGCTTAGGTCGACGTTCGACGCTTGGGCTGATGCTATACGTCAAGCTCAGGTCGACGTTGAACGAAGACGTCGACCGGGGAGAGAGAAACTCAAGAAGCCAGGGAGCTGTGAACTTAGTTCGACGCTAGAAGTTGAGTTCGACGTTCGACGCTTTGGAGTTCGACGGACCGTCGATCGCAGTTCGACGCAGCGTCGAGCTTAGTTCAGAGCTCAGAACAACCACTCAGACAGGAAATTTTTGAAATGAAATTTTTCCTATTCCTGTTTGTTATGGGTTTCAAAATCTTGGAGTTTTATTTTAAGCTGTCTCCATCTAGCATTCCCAACTGATTGAGGAAAAAGAAGTGCTTCTTTTCATCCAAGGGTTTGGTGAAAATATCTCCTCTCTGTAATTCAGTGGAAATGTATTCTAGTGCAATTTTCTTCTTTTCTACATTATCCCTTAAGAAGTGATGTCTGATTTCTATGTGCTTAGTCCTACTATGGAGAACTGGATTTTGTGCAATTGATATTGCACTGGTATTATCACAAAAGATTTTAGACATATCTAAGTTGTAGCCATAGTCTAGGAGCTGGTTTTGAATCCACAAAATCTGTGAGCAACAACTGCCTGCAGCCATATACTCAGCTTCAGCAGTTGATGTGGACACAGAGGTTTGTTTCTTACAGAACCAGGAGACAAGTCTATCACCAAGGAATTGACAAGTTCCACTGGTGCTTTTCCTGTCTACTCTACATCCAGCATAATCAGAATCTGAAAATCCAGTTAGATCAAATCCTGAGTCATGTGAATACCAGAGACCTAGATTAGGACAACTTTTTACATACCTAAGAATCCTCTTAACTAATGTGAGGTGGGACTCTCTAGGGCTTACTTGGAATCTAGCACAAATGCATGTAGCAAACATTATATCTGGTCTAGTAGCTGTTAGATAAAGTAATGAGCCAATGATTGCTCTATAGTTTGTCTGATCAACTGGTTTTCCAGATTCATCAGCATCTAAAACAGCATTTGTAGGCATAGGTGTTTTCATGGAGGATGCTTCAGACATTCCAAATTTCTTAACCAGTTCTCTTGCATACTTGGTTTGAGAAATGAAAATGCCATCCACATGTTGTTTAACTTGCAATCCAAGAAAGAAAGCAAGCTCACCCATGCTACTCATTTCAAACTTTGAGTGCATAAGTTGTGAGAACTTTTTGCATAAGTTTGAATCAGTAGACCCAAATATGATGTCGTCTACATAAACTTGTACTAGTAGGGTGTGGGACCTATGAGTTCTAACAAAAAGAGTTTGGTCTACTCTACCCCTTTTAAAATCATTTTCCAATAGAAAACAAGCTAAGGTCTCATACCATGCTCTAGGAGCTTGCTTGAGACCATATAAAGCTTTATGCAGTTTGAATACATGATCAGGAAAAGTTGGAGAGATAAAACCTGGAGGTTGCTTTACATAGACTTCTTCCTTGATGTCTCCATTGAGGAATGCACTCTTGACATCCATCTGATATACCTTGAATCTCTTGTGAGCTGCATATGCAAGGAAGATTCTTATGGCCTCCAACCTTGCAACTGGTGCAAAGGTTTGGTCATAATCAATTCCTTCTTCTTGGCAATATCCTTGTGCAACAAGTCTTGCCTTGTTTCTCACAATTATTCCTTGATCATCCAATTTGTTCCTGAATACCCATTTTGTTCCAACAATTTGCTGGTTCCTTGGTCTTGGTACTAATTCCCAAACTTTATTCCTCTCAAATTGATTCAACTCTTCTTGCATTGCAATGATCCAGTTTGGATCTTGCTCTGCATCTTGTATGGTTTGAGGCTCAATTTGAGAAAGAAAGCAGGTGTGCATAATATTTTGATTGACTTGATTCCTTGTTTGCACACCCACTGAGATATCTCCAATTACTTGTGAGATTGGGTGATCTCTTGTTGTTGCTAGATCAACAAGGGGTGTTGATGATGCACCAACCTGTGTTGTTGTTTCCTCTTGTGGAACAACAACTGGTTCTTCACTCTGTTGGCCCTTTGAACTTTCCAGAACTTGAAATTCCTCTTCATTGTCACTAAGTTCAGTGACTTGTTGAATTGGTGAAGGTGATGACCCTTTGTCTGTGATGGTAAGCTGCCTCAGATTCTCTGAAATTGAGTGTTCCTGCAAATTGCTTATGGTAGAAGTCTCCTTCTCCTTATAAAACATGTTAGTTTCATCAAATGTAACATGCATGGATTCTTCAATTTTATTTGTGCACTTGTTAAAAACCCTATAAGCCTTGCTAGTCAAGGAGTACCCCAGAAACACTCCTTCATCAGCTTTGGCTTCAAATTTAGCTAGGTATTTCTTGTCATTATTGTGAATGAAACAAATGCAACCAAAAATTTTGAAGTAGTTTACTTTAGGTTTCTTCCCTTTGAGTAACTCATAGGGAGTCTTACCCTTTAGCTTATGTATCAGGCTTCTATTCAGAACATAGTTGGAGGTGTTCACAGCCTCTGCCCAAAAGGTTAGAGGAAGGTGAGCATCTGTCAACAATGTTGTGGCAGATTCAATAAGGGTTCTGTTTTTCCTTTCAACTACCCCATTTTGTTGAGGAGTTCTGGGAGCTGAGAAAGTATGCCTGATACCTTCATTCTGGCAGAACTCTAGCATAAGAAGAGAATCAAACTCTGTCCCATGATCACTTCTGATCAGGGCAATGTGAGTATTGAACTCAATCTGTATGCCTTTGAGAAAATCTGTCAAAATCTTGAAGTTATCAGACTTCTTCCTCAGAAAGAACACCCAAGTGAATCTTGAGAAGTCATCTACAATTACTAAAGCATAAGATTTCCCTCCTAGGCTTTGTACATTAATTGGTCCAAAAAGGTCCATGTGCAGTAAGTACAAAATTCTAGGTGAGTCACTCTTATTAAGTGACTTGAAATTGTTTTTAGTTTGCTTGCCTAATTGACATGCCTTGCAAAGTCCCTCCTTCTTGTAGGGACCAGAAGGTAGTCCTCTAACAAGGTTGTCTTGGGATAACTTAGCAATGGTTCTAAGGTTCACATGTCCTAATCTTTTATGCCACAAGATGTTTGGTTTTGAAATGGTGTTAAACAGGCAAATATCTACTACAGGTGAATGAAAATCCACTAAGTAAATGTTACCTCTTCTGTTACCTGTCAACACAGTTGTGTTGTCCACTGACTGGACTTTGCATATGGCTTTGTTAAAGGTTACTTGATATCCTTCATCACACAATTGACTGATACTTATCAGGTTGTGTTTGAGTCCTTCAACATATGCCACCTTTTTGAAAGTGACTGAGCCAATTTGGACTGCCCCATATCCTTTTGTAGTTCCAAAGCTTGAGTCTCCAAAAATTACTTTGGGTCCAAGCTTGGCTTTGAAGGAAGTGAGGTTGTCCTTGTCCCCTGTCATGAGCTTTGAGCACCCACTATCCAGATACCATTGATGGTTTGATGCTGGATAGGTCTTCACCTGCACAAAAACAGCTTATTTGTTTTTGACCCAGTTAACCTTGGGCCTAGGTTGATATCCCTTAAATTCTGAAATGAAGGACATCTCAGGTTGACTCTTATAGCCTACAGGATGATATCTCCTAGGAGGTATGATCCATTCAGCATAAGGGTTAAAGTAATGAGATGTGGAGCTAGAATTGAAATTTGAATTAACCCTTGAGAACTGGGTTTTGCTCTGAACTCGGCTCGACGCACGTCGAGCTTCGGTCGACGGACTCAAGTGAGTGCTTCGAGCTCCGTTCGACGGCAAGGTCTTGCTTTGTTCAGAGGGTAGAGGGCGTCGACCTGAGTTCGACGTTCTCTTGCGATTACGTCGAGCTCTGGTCGACGTCCGTCGAGCTTCGTTCGACGCTTTTTGTCCAGTTTCCTGGGTTAAGTCAGCATTCTTCCTAGCCACTATCAAGACTCCTTTACCTTTCTCACTGGTAAATTTGATTGGAGTTGTCAGCACTATGGGTTGGCTGGATGAAGCACCCAAGCCCAGTGAACCATTCAATCTTGAGTTCACTGTACTTGTGATGTCCATCAATTTGATACTTCTCCCATTAAGGGTTTCTTCAAATTGTTTGGCCTTAGATAGCTCACCTTTCAGTGAAGCTATCTCCTCCCCACACTGCTTCAACTCTTCTAAGAGTCTAAGATTATCTGAGTTAATGGATTTGCATTCAATTAATTGTTCTCTGAGAGTTTTAATCAACTTTTGAGATTCAATCAAGTCAATGCACATAGATTTGAACTCAGATTTAAATTCATCAGAAGTAAAATCAAATGAATCTATTACCTGATCCTCAGTAAGTTCCTGATCAGATAGGTAGTCAGCATCAGGCTCTGAATCAGTGTTCTTTTGAGATGCACTGATGGACATCATGCAGAATCCTTTTTCTTCTGCATCATCCTCATCATCACTAGAGCTGGATGATGAATCAGACTCATCAGAGTCACTCCAGGATTCAGCCACAAATCCTTTTCTGGTGTGCTTGTTGTTGCGGGAGGAAGGCTTGTCATGGTATTTCCTTGACTCCTTATCCTTCCTTTTATCTTTTCTTTCCTTCTTGTCCCTTCTTTCTTTATCTTGATTTTCTGGACAGTTGGGGAAAATGTGTCCTGGTTTCCTGCAGCCAAAGCAGATAATATCTTTATTAGTAGATCTGTCATACCTTGGCTTGTCTTTGTCTTTGGATGACCATCTTCTGAAGTTCCTTTTATTCAGCTTATTGAACCTTTTGACCAGTAGGCTCATAAGCTCTTCATTTCCCAACACCTTTTCTTTAGGTTCTTCTTCCTGTGCTTTGAAGGCAATAGTTTTCTCAGCCTTCTCTGTTGGTGTGGATGTCTTCTGCTCTTCTTCTCTCTTCTTAATAAATTGCTCATAGCTCTTGAGCTTCCCTAGAAGAGCTTCTGTGGATAACTCACAGACATTTCTTCCATCTTTAATTGACCATATTCTTGAGTCCCAAGAGCTAGGGAAACAAGTCAGTATTTTGTCATTTATCTCAGTGAGAGATATGTCCTTCTCTAGTGATCTAAGCTCACTTATGATCAGACTCAGTCTGTTGTACATGTCAGCAACTGACTCAGACTCTGCCTTCTTGAAATTCTCATACTGGGTGATCAGGTAGGATCTCCTATCCTTTCTTTCATCTGCAGAACCTGATACAATTTCTGACAGCTTTTCCCAGATTGCTTTGGCAGTAGTGCATTCAGCTACCTTCTGGAAAATGTCATCTGACATGGTTTGAGCCAAGATGTTCATGGCTTTAGCATCTGCTGCCTTCCACTTCTTTATGTCAGCATCAGTTCCTGAAGGAGGAGGAACAGCTGATGTGCTTGTTCCTGTGGGAGGTCTTGGACAATCTGTCAACACAGAGTTAAAAATGTCTTCATCAAAAGAGTTCATGTAAAGCCTAATCCTTGCCTTCCATAGTGCAAACTTAGATAGATTGCACATAGGAGGTCTGGTGCTAGCAAAGTCCTTGTTTTGTGCCATGAGTTTTAAAGAGAAGTAAAACTAAGGAAAATAATCCTTTGAGAGAAATGATCTTATCAGGGATCTTTTGATCCAGGGGTTAGCCTGTATAAATGATCAACCTGCCTCTGATACCAATTGAAAGTGCAGGATAAGATCACTCCTAACTCTAGAGGGGGGTGAATAGAGTTATTTAAAATAATTTTCCAAATAAAAACTTGTGTGTAGAGAAGGTTTGAATTTACTTAGTGTAAGGTGCTAGAGTAAATAATCAGAGTAAAAAGGTATTCACAACACAAAGCAAAACACAAGGAGCATAAGCAATCCAGACGACACAAGGAGCTATAGTGGTTCCCCAAATCTGGGTACATCCACTCTTCTATCACCCTTGATAGGAATCCACTTCAAGATGAGTTGATCAGGTGTCTTGAGCACCAGAGAGTTTTTGATCAGGTTCTCACAAACCAACAGAGCTGATTTTGACCAGGTTTCAGCAAAACCAAAAGTAACTTTTGAAGGGAGTTAAAACCCTGTACAGAAAGAAAAAGAAAAAGAGATGATGTTGTCTTCTCTATTCAACAAGCAAAGAGAAGCAGAAGTGGATCTGAAGTTGTTGTCAAAGCTCCCCCTGAGATCAAGATGAGGTTCAGGAAGGAGAGCTCTGCACAAGGGTGACAGGTCTTCAAAGATCTGATTTGCTCCAGCAAAGGATGATCCAAGAGAGTTGGATGGAGGTGTCTGAAGCAATCAGATTTTCTGTGAGTTAGCTTTTCAACACAATGTCACAGAGAGCAACTAAAGTCCTGTATATGTTATTCTGTATTCTGTATGCTGTTCTTGTTTTTGAATGAATGAATGAATCTTCTTCTTCCTTTTACTTTGATAGCCGTTGGAAGACAGCATTAATTGCTTTCCTTAACTGTCCATGCCTCAAAGGAAATGACAGGCAGACATTCCTTAGAAAATTCCTTGAGCCATGCACCAGATATGCTGTAACGGCCAATAAATCTTCAGCATTAATTGTCTGTCAGAAGGAATTTGAATTCCTATCCAAAATCGACGGAAGTCTGGAAGGCGTCGAGCTCACAGAAAAACGTCGATCTGAGCACGGCACACATCGGCCAGAGAGTGTTTTCTGTAAGCAGAACTGGGTTCGACGGAACGTCGAGCTGAGGTCGACTCCACGTCGAGCTGAGGTCGACTCTGCGTCGAGCTGAGGTCGACTCTGCGTCGAGCAGAGGTCGACTCTGCGTCGAGCTGAGATCGACTCTAACTAGCCTATGTGACCTTTATAACAACATGGAGGTCACAGCACACAATCCCTATAGAAATATAGTCATCCTGGTCCAAATAGTAATAGGGTGTTCCAACAAATGTGCTGCTACCTAATAGGTGCTTGATGCGCACAGATAGAGCATACTGTGTTTAGATGAGGATAGGAAGTCCTGACTTTGCTTTGGACGCATCTCTGTTGTCGATATCAGAGTTTGATGTAATATTTGGTATAGCCTGGCTCTCAGAGCAGCATGCTTATATAGATTACAACTCTAAGGAAGTCACATTAGGACAGAACACCGAACGAGAGACTAAGTTCGCTGGTATGCGAGGATCGAGCAAGATATTGATGTCTACTCTCCAAGTAGTCAAGGATGTTCAGAAGGGCGCGGAGGAGTTCTTCACGCTGTTGGAGGCTGTTGAGCCGAAGTCCAATTTGACTAACGTTCCTATTGTAACGGAGTACACAGATGTGTTTCCTAAGGATCTCCTAGGGTTATCGCCCCATCACGAGATTGAATTTGCTATAGAGTTGGTGCCAAGTGCGAAACCTATGGCCTGCTCGGCGGACCGTCTTGCTCCAAAAGAGATGGCGGAACTAAAGGTTTAGTTCAAGAATTGCTAGAGCAAGGCTATATATGTCCAAGTATGTCACCTTGGAGTGCACCAGTCCTCTTTGTGAAGAAGAAGGACGGAAGCTTGCGTCTATGCATTGACTATCAAGAATTAAACAAGCTGACGAAGAAGAACAAGTATCTGATACCACTGATTGATGACTTGTTCCATCAGATGGGTATATCGACGCTATACTCGAAGATAGATTTGAAGTCTAGTTATTACTAGTTTAGGATTCGGAAAGACGACATTCCCAAGACGGTGTTTGGTATACGTTATGGTCATTATGAGTTCATTGTAATGTCGTTTGGGCTAACAAATGCACCATCGGTATTCATGGATTTAATGCATCAAATGTTTAGAGAGTACTTGGACTTATTTGTGATCATCTTTATTGAAGACATATTGGTGTACTCTCAGTCCGAAGAAGATCATGCAAATCATTTGCTGATGGTTTTGTACACCCTGAGGAGAAACAAGTTTTATACCAAGTTCTCAAAGTGCGATTTTTGGCTGTCCTCGGTGGCTTTTCTTGGCCATGTGGTTAGTGGAGAGGGTATTGCGGTGGATCCGACGAAGATAGTTGTAATACGGGAGTGGCCTGTCTTATCTTCTGTAGCTGAAGTCAAGAGTTTCCTTGGACTTGCGCGCTACTACAGGCGCTTCGTAGAGAACTTTTTGTTGATAGCCTTACCTCTCACCACACTGACGAGGAAAGATCAGAAGTTTGTTTGGACGCCTGAGGGCGCGCGAAATTTTTAGGAGTTAAAAATTTGTTTGACCACGATGCCTATCTTTTGTTCGCCTTGTGGTACGGACGGCTATGAGATTGATAGTAATGCTTCAGGGAGCGGCTTAGGCTGCGTTCTTCAGTTTAGAAAGGTTATTTCTTATGGCTCACGCTAGTTGAAAGCGAAAGAGCGAAACTATCCAGTCCACGATATGGAGTTGGCGGTTGTGATTTTTGCACTGAAGTTGTGGCATCACTACTTGTATGGCATGAAAGTGGATATATTCACGGGCAATAAGAGCCTGAAATACTTAATAGATTAGTAGGATCTAAAAATGTGGCAATGGAGGTGGATGGAGTTCCTCGGTGACTGTTGGAACACCCTATTACTAATTTGGGCAAGGATCACTATGTCTTTAGGGAATTGGTTTGACCTAGTTGTATAGTTGAAAATGTCAAATTAGAATGAGTCTAAGGGTTAGAACTTAGGTTTGAAGCTGCCCCCAAGACCATTCAAAGATCAGGATTAAGTACTGAGACAAAGGCAATTTTCATCGAGCTCAGGTCGACGAAACGTCGAACTCAGTTCGACGTTCTCTAAGCTCAACTCTGCAAGTTGTCGAACTCTGATCGACGTTTTGTCTTCAGCTATTTTCCAAGTCGCTGAGCTAAGTTCGACGATCGTAGAGCCCAGGTCGACGTTTTCTGTCTCTAGTATAAATCCAATCTCTGAGCTCAGGTCAATGATAGCTAAGCTCAGGTCGATGATTTTTGTGAGAGATCGACGCTTTCAGAATTCAAATTCAAGAACAGTTTTGGAATTCTTTCAGAGTAATTTCCTGCATTTATTGCAAAGGATTATGTAGCCATTTCAAGCAATCTGGAGCAAGTTTCAAGGAAGGCTAAAAGGAATGTTACTTAGGACTTTCCCCAGAGACAGTTGTCATTTATGGAAGTCATTTATGACTGAGTAACGGTCATCTAAGTCAGAATCTGATATACTCCTACAGAATATATTTTTGACAATATAATAGATCAATACAACAAGATAGGCAAGAGATATACAGGATCATTGGATTAAGAAAAAGAGTCACAGAAGAGAGATCAAAATATACTCTGATCAAGAACTCATCTTCTGGAACATATAAATTCACTGAGTCAAAATCTTCAAGAACACAAGAAAGTTTTCTGTGGAGGAAATCATCTGCTCCTACAAATCCTCAAGTGTTCAAAAGCTTCAACATCAAGGACTCCAGACATCTAACATTTCAGCATCTGCTGAAATCATCTTTTGCTGGAGATTTGAAGCACCTGAAGACCTATCACCCTAGCAAAGCTCACCTTCCTGAACCTTTACAGATCTCAGGGAGAGCTTTAGCTTCATCTTACACTTATCTTCTCTCAGACTGTTGACAGAGAAGAACAACTTTACTCTTTCTTTCTTTTTCCTTTCCCTCCTGTAAAAGGGTTTTTCAAAACTCCCTTCAAAAGTTCTGAAACTGGTTTCTGAGACCTTGTCAAAACTCAGTGGTGGCAAGACACCTTATCAAAAAATCTAGTTTTGGTTTTTGAGCACCTTATCAAAAGCTTATTGGTGCCCAGGACACCTGATCAACTATTCCTGCAGTGGATTCCTACCTAGGGAGGTAGAAGAGTGGATGTACCCAGGTTGTTGGGGAACCACTATAGTTCCTTGTGTCATCTTGTTGCTGTGTGTTTTACTTTGCTGTGTGCTGTGTGATTTCTTAGTTCTTGCTTTAGTTTTTATTTCATCACAAGCACCTTACACATATACATAAATTAAGTATTCCACTGCTTTGTATTTTAATTGTAAATTATTTAAAAAATACTCTATTCACCCCCCCTCTAGAGTTAAGGTAGATCTTTTCCTCACTTTCAATTGGTATAAGAGGGAGGTTGGTTATTCAACATCTGAATTTTCAACAGATTGGTTGAACATGCTAACACCTGAACCAAAAGATTCTTGATAAGATAAACCTTCTATAGAGAATAGTTATTACTTTTTGTATTATATTTATTATCATACAAAACCATGGCACAAAACAAAGATTATGCTAGCACCAGACCTCCAGTGTGCAACCTCTCTAAGTTTGCACTTTGGAAGGCAAGGATTAAGCTTTACATGAATTCTTTTGATGAGGACATTTTTAATTCTGTTTTGACAGTTTGTCCAAGACCCCCAGTGATCAAAAGTACAAGTGCTGTTCCACCTCCTTCTGGAACAGATGCAGAAATAAAGAAAGGGAAAGTTGCAGATGCAAAGGCTATGAATATCCTTGCTCAAATCATGTCTGATGAGATATTCCAAAAGGTGGCTGAATGCAGTTCAGCAAAAGAGATATGGGACAAGTAATCTGAAATTGTCTCAGGATCTACTGATGAAAGGAAGGATAGGAGATCCCATCTCATAAGCCAATATGAGAACTTCAAGAAAGGAGAAACTGAATCAGTGGCTGACATGTACAACAAACTCAGCTTAATAGTCAGTGAACTAAAAACACTGGACAAGGAGATCTCTCTAACTGAACTAAATGACAAGATCCTAATGTGCTTCCCTAGCACTTGGGACTCAAGGATATGGCCAATCAAGGATGCCAGAAGCCTAACTGAGATTACTACTGAAGCTTTGTTGGGCAAGCTCAAGTCTTATGAGCTGCTCATCAAGAACAGAGAAGAATAACTCAACTCTTTCTTTCTTTTTTTCCTTTCCCTCCTGTAAAAGGGTTTTTCAAAACTCCCTTCAAAAGTTCTGAGACTGGTTTCTGAGACATTGTCAAAACTCAGTGGTGGCAAGACACCTTATCAAAAAATCTAGTTTTGGTTTTTGAGCACCTTATCAAAAGCTCATTGGTGCCCAAGACACCTGATCAACTATTCCTGCAGTGGATTCCTACCTAGGGTGGTAGAAGAGTGGATGTACCCAGGTTGTTGGGGGAACCACTATAGATCCTTGTGTCATCTGGTTGCTGTGTGTTTGACTTTGCTGTGTGCTGTGTGATTTCTTAGTTCATGCTTTAGTTTTTATTTCATCACAAGCACCTTACACATATACATAAATTAAATCTTCCACTACTTTATAGTCTTAATTGTAAATTATTTTAAAAATACTTTATTCACCCCCCCCCCTCTAGAGTTAAGGTAGATCTTTTCCTCACTTTCAGGGACTACACCTTCGAGATACACTATACTTCCGAGAAGGGAAATATGGTCGCAGATGCCTTGAGTTATAAGACTCTGGTAAGGGCAAGTTGGTTACAGATGCATGATGAGCGTCTGATCCAGGAGTTGGAGGCCTTAGAGATTTCTTGAATTGACAAGAATTCTACTGCAAAAGCATGACTGAACTAGACAGAGGTACAGTATGATCTTGCAGACAGGGTTTAACGAGCAATAAAACTCGATGAGAGTATGAAACGCTATGCAGCGGATGGATCAAATTCCCAATTCTCCTTGGATGACGGTCTTTTAAGAAAAGATGGTCGTTTGTGCGTCCCGAATGTGGGAAAATTACGGGAGGAGTTGATGTATGAAGCACACTTCATGAAGTACTCAATTCACACAGGGAGCAAAAAGATGTATAAGGACATGAAAAAGATGTTCGGGTGGCCGGGTTTGAAGAAGGAAATACCCTTTTACGTGGCGAAGTGCCAAACTTGTGCCGTGGTGAAAGCAGAATGTCAGAAGCCTGGCGGTTTACAGAAGTCGTTACAAATTCCGGTATGGAAGTTCGATGATATATCTATGGATTTCGTGCATGGGTTGCCGAGATCGCAGAGCAGGAACGATGTCATGTGGGTGATTGTTGACCGATTAACAAAGGTATCACACTTCATACCGAACAAGAAGGACAATTTAGTGAAAAATTTGGCTAAGTTGTACGTGGACAACATAGTACAATTGCATGGTGTTCCCCGTAGCATCGTTAGTGACCGAGATTTGCGCTTTACTTCGAATGATAAGAGGATAATCCACCAGCTGTTGGGTACGAAACTACAGTTCAGTACGACCTTTCATCCACAAACGGATGGTCAGACCGAGAGGACCAATAGAATAATGGAGGATATGCTCTGGATGTGCGCCTTGGATTTCAGGAAGAGGTGGGAGGACCATCTCGATATGATCGAGTTCATCTATAATAATAGCTATCAAGATAGCATTCGGATGGCGTACTTTGAAGCTTTATACGATAGGAAGTGCCATACTCCCTTAGCTTGCACAGAAACAGGCGAATCAAAGTTGTATAAGCGTAAGGAGATTGAAGATATAAATTTGATAATACACCTGATACATGAGCGACTATTAGTAGCCCAAGATATGTAGGCAAAATACTATAATGCCAAGCACTAAAACGTGGAGTTTGTAGTAAGCGATTGGATATATCTAAAGATAAAGCCATTCAAAGGCGTGTATAGGATTCGACACTTGAAAAAGTTGAGTTAGAGGTATCTTGGTCCGTTTGAAGTGGTTGAATGGATTGAAAAAGCTACCTATCGATTTTCTCTTTCGATAGAGCTATGTGGTTTGCACGATGTGTTTCACATATCGGTGCTGCAGAATGTTTTGAAAGAGCCGACACAAATAGTTGTT